>CM049313.1:5985007-7185007 GCA_026874595.1 Sipunculus nudus | reverse complement strand
GCCCCCCCCCCCCCCCCCGAGTCTCTGTCCATGGATCACGTGGACCCCCCCCCCCCCCGAAACCTACCACCTCGATCCGTCCCTAATAATCATATCACCACGAGGATTAAGTACTCTTCCCAAATCTAGAACGACTGTTATATAAACGTTTGTTGAACACTGCTCGTGACTTGTATATGGCCCTTAGAATGGAAAAGATCAGTTTAACATATAGACCAACAAAGGATCTAGATTAACAGGAAATGTACTTGACCTGAATTCGATACCAAGTGTTTTGTCTAATGTAGTTTTGCTGAAAATAAATAAAAAAACTATATGTTACACTTGAATAAAGGCCAAGCCATCTAAGAAGGAACTGAAAGTAAAACTGTTATAAATCTGTGTCATTTGGCCGCCCGGACGGGGAGCATCAGCAGTCGGAGGTTGTCCTACACATTCATTGAAAAGTACCTCCTTTTGCATGAAATTCAACTAGATAATTGCAAAAAAAAATTACAATTTGATTTCTTCCAGGTAAAAGAATTGAATTTCAAACAATTATAAATTAAAAAAAAATCCGTAAGTCATTTCGAACATTTAAGTTTTTGTCCCATTGCACCATATGGCCGTCTTTTTCATACATACATCATGGACGGATTTACAGGTGGCGTAGAGTACACGCTCCTAGGGGCGGATCCAGGATTTAGGAAAAGGGGGGATCCAACCCAGGAGGACTAATGAAATTCCTAAAAAAAGGTCATCAGGTTTGGAAAAGGGGGGGTCCAGGCCGCAAAATTACGTCCAAAACCCCTTAAAAAAGGTTGCTTCGGGTGAAAAAGGGGGGGGGGGTCCGGACCCCCTGGACCCCCCCCCCCCCCCGGATCCGCTTCTGGCTCCCTCTTTTTCGACCTATAATAAATCCGGGAATTGAATAATATATGCTTTAAAAGGCAGCGTCAGAATTTGGGTATTGCCCTGTATCATTAATACACTTCTGTAAGCAAAAGTTACGTAGGGGCCTCCTATATATATACCAGCAAACACCACACACTTGTTTAGGCCTACATGTGCAAGGGTGTTGCCCCCCCCCCCCCCCCCCCCAAAATATATTCTTATCCGCCCATGAAAGAGGATATATATGTGTGTGTGAGGGTGTGTGTGTGTACCACCGGCATATGGACCTGTCACTATCATGCAATCAAAGGCCTAGCGGCCTAAGTGATAACCGTAAAAAAAGTATCTAGATGTGGTGATTCTGAGATAGGGGACACCTTGAAGGTTTTCAGAGCTGAAAAATAATTATCATTCCCAGTATAATTTAATTTGTTTTCACTTGTAGGCCTACCAACTTTTTTCGACGGGTAAAAAACACTAATAAAAACTGCAATGTCAACTCCGTTACAAGCCTTTATGTTTAAAAAATGTCATTGATAATACATATAAAATGCTGTACTTCATCCTAACCCTACGAAAATAGACTTGTGTATAATTTTAAAAAAATAAGTTCTCCTTGATAGGAAACCATCATGGTTATTTATGTTTAACACTTTTTGACGTTGAACCATCTCAAATTTCATACAGGTATTCACAACTTTTTTCCAGTTGTTCCTACAACAAGCGGGGATTCATAGGCCTAAAATGATGCCTATAAAGTGTTATCAAATAACATGCAATAAAATGATAATTTTTAACCCAGGTTGTATCGGACAGTACTGTAGATTCAGAAATATTAGTTGGGATTTTATTTTCGTGGTTTTCGTGGATCAAGATAATCCACGAATTCATGATTCCAACGATCAAAAAATCACACGGTCAGAGGATATACGGTATCTCAACGGCAGCTGGTGGTCGACTTTATATTTATAATTGTTACCGCTGGCCGAATTTTCAATAAAGATACAAAAATTGTTTATTACTTTTTTTATGATTGTTTTTGATACAATCATTAAATGCACTGAATTGCTTTTCGTAAATTACTATAAAAATACGGGATTTATAAATATTCTTTTGTCAATTAAATTATTTCCCCTAATATCGTACGAACACGGCCCCCTGATATCTTTACAATAAAACAATACCAAAGTATAATTTAAACTGAAAACGTATTTTCCTCTTATCAACATTTCGGATGAAAAATTCAAGAACAATACCACATTTCTGTCGAGCAAAGCGGTAGTTCTGACACGCCAAGAACGGTACATAAGTTCCAATGTTCGTAACCATAGCTACCGAGGCACGGCTTTTTCGGAACCGTCCTTTTCAACCTTCTTTCAATAGATATTAAACGAGACTTACGCTACCTATTGGTCCAAAAGACAAGGGCCGTGTAAACTCATTTGCATTACCGCGGGACGCGAAAGAGCACTTATTCCGAATAAGGCGGTACTTTTCCGAATATTGCCGATAGTGGTACATATATATGTTAGCGTAAGTAAGCGTCACCGAATACTATTAGGCAAATTATTTCTTTATAATCTCCAAATATAGCTGACATGTTGAATGTCTCACCGCCCCATCAGGGATTTACAGGCGCCACATGTGACTACCGCCTAGATAAAAAAAGTTAAAAACCTTCATGTGGACGGTCCCGTTTATTTTTTTCCTCCGGTCAAGTGATGATTTACGTTTTCTGTGAACGTGGTGTGATCAGGTGTTATAACTGATAGCCGATGTATCGGGTGTTACAACTAACAGCACGTGTCGGTCACGGCTGATTAATTCTTTGTTAGGCTCGCGTTGGGCGGAGCATGTTTGTTCAACACTGACCTGATTGACCGCGGTACAGGCGCACCGTGCGATAAGCATCTGAGCCAAACCACCTGTGTACATCGGTCTCGTCTTCCTTGCGCATATGGAGGTATTAATAACCATAATTTTCTAAAGTTTTCTTTGTCTTTCCACGAATTCAAATACCCCACGATATGCGTTTTGTACAAAAACCACGAAATTTTAAGCCCACGATATTATCTGAATCTACAGTATTTTGCCTCCTACTCTCAGAATCATCCATCCTGTACATAGGCCTATCATCATCCCATCACCGAGTTAGTGTTCAAATAGGCCTTATTCGTTCTGTATTTCACTACCATATGGTGATATTTGCAAGTATTTATGTTTAAGATAAATATTTAAGTTTAAGATATACATTAGACCTCTTATTTTAGAAATCTTAATTCAGGGGAGTTTCAAAAAACGATAAAGCATGCACAGGAGAAACAGAATGGCTATTTTGCGAGACAAGCTGTGGTGAACTTGCACCTTTTTGTGGATGACCCTTCTCTGTTCCACGTATAAGGGACGACTATATATATATATATATATATATATATATATATATATATATATATATATATATATATATATATATAACTCTACTGACAGTATTAAGGGGACCGTCTTTAATTTTAGGTATTAGGGGGACAATTATGGGAATATATGAGAATTCATATGGGAAAAATGAAGCCAAAAGTCTATAAATTGGTCTTGAACATGAATATAACAAAATATATTTCTAATCTAGACATTTTGGATGTTCTTGGAAATCTACCAATGTTCTATCACTAAAAAGTTGTTGAAATATTAGACAATCTTTAGCGGTCCCCCTATTGCAGCGTTTAAAGAAAGATTGGTCTGAACAAGGAGTTTATACCCAAGAAGTCTGTAAACTCCTTGGTCTACCTTACGACTATAGAATAGACATATATATATATATATTTATATATATATATATATATATATATATATATATATATATATATATATATATGCCCTGAGAGCACAGTTCCGTCCATTTCATGTTACTCGCTTAATGGGTTAATAAAATCACATCCACACATCAGCATTCAATTGGTGACTGTGGAAGGTATGGACTGGGTGCTTAAAATCATTTTTTTTTTAATTTGTAGCTCGCAGAATACAGGTCAACATAACCTTATTTTAGGTTTCTATGGAGATTTGCCCAAGACTTCTCTGGATGTTACGTTGGAAGATACAAGGGCTTACTGATATAATTGATACCAATCTGACTTTCATGTTGCTCAGAATGTTTTCAGTCCGTTATTCGAAAATACATAGGTCACCGTGACCTAATTTCAGTTTTTTTTCAAATAGATTTGCCTATGGACTTCCCTGGATGTACAGTTAGAAGTTTCTAGGTGTAGCGGTTACGGATTACGGTTATTTACACACAGGTTGTCAATCAAGATAAGTCTCGAATGGAACCTCAGTTCTTTGAAATACAATCAGCATGTTAGAAATATTGGTACATTGTCATATAATTCTTTATAGTACCGATATAGAAGAAATTTGTAATCCACTTAAACCACTTCGTACTCTACCTGTGGAAAGTTAATCCTCCGATAATACACGTATAATTCATCTGTATGAAAGAGTAGAGAAATACATAGGTAAGTCTACATGTAAGTATAAGTAGGCCTAAATGTGCGTTGCTTATATTTCTAGTACGTTCCTTGATTTATTTTTGGGTGTAGACTGCTTTTAATTTTTACGAGGTGCATAGGCCTATATACATCATTAGTGGTTTCGATTAATCTCCAAGGGTCTTCGGTCGGGGGGGGGGGGCAGTTTCTGGGGAAACCTTTCATTGTTTGTGTGACACATTGCCAATATATCAATATATATATATATATATATATATATATATATATATATATATATATATATATTTATTTATTTATTTATATATATAGGCTATATATACGCACACACTGACAGGCTAACTCTGCTAGCAGAAACTCTAATCTATGGCCATGCTACCCGGAGGTCACAGAGACATACACTGACTGCAAATACTCTTATCTATGGTAATGGTACCCGGTGATCACAGAGGCATACAGCAAGAACTCTTGATCTAACAGTGGGGTAATATTGAACACAATTTCAAAATAAAAGATTGGTCCTTATTTTGTTAAAAACATAAGAGGAACCAGTATTTTTCCGTCATATTGCCTTTCTATGAGACTATCTCCATCCAATCAAACCAAAAACATGCTGTTAACGGCGATTAATTACTTCTGCGCTGCAAAAGATCTTAACTCATATTCCCTTTATGTACCCATGTAGCTACTGGTGGCCTACACGTGCACCTATAAGCCTATATAGTACAACATATACATTCATTGCACGGTAAAAACAACAGTAACCTTTAAACCAGAATGACTTCATCCACATTTACCACATGATATATCGGCCCACCTTGCAAATCAAAGGTAGCGGGAACGTTTTATATGTAGGACATAGGGCAAGTCAGCAAACCAGAATGATCTGAGTCACTGTTTAACAGATATGAGGTGCTAACTTCTTCGATGTCCGCCAGATAGCAGCACTCGCGTTTTAACTTTCCCAGAAACAGCTTAGCGTGGAAATTCAGCTGTATGTTGATTTTTATTTTTGGCAAAATTTGATACTGATTTGTACATAAAAAATAAGTTTTGGCAGTGTGCCACAGACAACACACCTACATCAGCCTATACTGTGGATTTATCTCCTTGTGAGTGGGCAAGCTGCGTGTGGCGATACGTACCGGTACGCGAGTGTCTTGGCGAGCTAGCAGACCTCACAAACAGGAGTCCCTGCTCTGGTACCCGGGAATGCACTCTGACAACATAATGCACAACTGGGGAATGAGCGCAAGATGTCACACTACATGTGGCCCGACTTCTGTCAGGTGAACCGTCATTGATATCATTATAATGGTTCTGTTAATTACTCAATACCGGGGGTTAGTCTATATTAAATAGGCTACTTATGGAGTCTCATTCATTAAAATAGTATTGCTTTCATATATATATATATATATAAATATATATATATATATATATATATATATATATATATATATATATATATATATATATATATATATATGGAAAGGGTATACACAGAAAAGTGGTTCACTCCCACTGGCAGTGAACCACTTTTCTGTGTATACCCTTTCCATCTATAAAAAACAATGAACCAGCATGGCTACTCATACATCTATATATATATATATATATATATATATATATATATATATAAAAATATATATATATATATATATATATATATATATATATAAAATTGATGCAACCACATATTTTAGTTGTCAGGAAATGTTTCATGTGTTTAAATTCTCAGGAGTCAATATTTTTTAGAGATACATGTTGAATAATGATACATTTAATTTTGATATTCATTAAAAATAATATAAAAAAGGTTAGTGTCTTCACAAATGGATATGTACAACCCCCTCATACAAACTAAAAACAAGGTCACCAATGAAACGCACCACATTTAATTATCAATTGTAACCTGCAGATCCTGGAAGGTGGAAGGGGCACACACATTGAAAGGGGCCTGAGCCAGTCATCCTATCTGACCATTATAAACTAAAGATAATCCCATGATCTTGGAGCTTAAATTCAAAAAATAAGTCAGAAAAGGTGGATATCACCACTCACAGGCTGCTTGTTTTGTTAATATCAGTCAACATGTTTATAATATGTGGGGGCCAACCAAAATAAAACAAAGCAAACAAGGGCATCTGACAGCAAGTCAGACAAGCAGAGCTTTGCAAATTGTGTTTTGCAACAAGTGACCTTTCTGCCTCCGCATATATATGCAACCTACCACTTAAAGTTACATGTTTTTCCATTTGTCAACATTGCTCTGTTTACAAAAAAGTTGTTGATAAACAAGTTCATACATCCTTCACCAAAGCCATTATAAGAACTTTTCAAAACCACAATTACCCTTAGATCCTTAATATATACACAAAGGAAGCCAGAATTCACATAAATTCTTTTTCGAAAGGTGTGTGAATAGGCACCTTTAAGGAGACACGGGTTGGAGGAGACCCTATTTGGACCAATCTTTCCGAAACCTGGCACAGATATTCATTCACCTATGTAGTTGTGTCTGACAAAGACAAGTCGCGCCATCTGCTTTCTTTTATGTGCGAATGTATCTGAGTTTCTTTGTGATAACAGCCCATATCTCAGGAGTGGTCATCTGAAATTTTGCATGTCCATAGATCTTTCCTTCTTGAGACTGGGGGCACCACCTACAATCATTTTTTCATGGTGTCCATCCATGCATTTGGCATCTGTTCATCTTAGTGATTGGTTCAATGTATTAGGCTGAAATTGTGCATGTCCATAGATCTTGGATACCTCCATCTCGTACTTAAGCTAGTTGCACTATCTGCAATTGTTTTGCATGGCTTGCTCATATCTCAGGAGTGGTTAAATTTATTGATCTGAAATTTGGCATGTCAATCAATCTCAGAGAGTTTACTTGTCTACAGACCAAACCTGTGGTGCCACGTACCTTCTTGTTTTAATAGATCCCATTGATGCCTTTTTATCTAAGGAGTGGTTTGCTGTATTGGCCTGAAATTGTGCATATACATAGATCTGGGATACCTCAATTTCATATTCAAGACTGGTGGCATCATCTGCAATTTTGTGTGGTGGCCATCTGTCCTTTGGCTTTGGGTAATAATCACTCATATCTCAGGAGTCGATGGATGTATCAGCCTTAAATTTTGCATATTTATCCATCTTGGGTAGCTTTTATTGTAAACCAAACAGGTGACACCACCTGCTGGTCCAGTTTTATTGAATACATAAATGCACTCTTTCTCAGTATTGGATTGACTTGAAAGTTTGCATGGTGTGTCCATCTGTAGGTCTATTTTTGGTGACAGTTGCCCTCTTGTGTCTGTTTAACATAAAATGACCAGAAGTCCAAACTTGATAGGTGTACAGATATTCTCATTTCGAGCCAACCCCATTCCAGAAGATGCAATGTTGTGGTAATATAGCAATTAGGAAACACATGGCTTGGTCACAAAATTTTATTTTTTTACTCATCAATACAAACCAAACATATATCAAGCAACCATGGCTGATATTACCTCTTCCTCTTACACTTTGTCTCCATTGGTTATTTACTTTTAGATTTTTATCTTCAAGGTCAGCTTCAGCTCAACACCCTGACCCATGGGTCCCGTGATTTAATAAAAAAATTTTTAAACAAATATAGAATTTCAATGGGTTACTGCCTCAATAAGATATATACAAAAAGTTTTAACATCTCTTTTGTGGCACTTTGCTCATGGCAAGAAATTCATACACTGATATGTTGACCTTGAACATTTTGTCAGTGATGATGTTTACATTTGCAAACCAGAATGGGATGTGGGGCCACTCAGGTTTTTGATGATCTTTAACTGGTTACTATTGTTGGACATTTAAAGAATTGGTTGATATTAGGAGGAAATGAAATATTAATTAAATGTACGTTTTAAAGGCAAGGTAATTGTTCCCAAAGAAAGAAAAGGAAATATTCATACCTCATTAGTAACAAAAGCGAACAGAGTCCAGCCAGGGGGTTCCATCCCCCTTTTCAGCTGCAAACCTGTTTAAAATTGTATCCGACCAATTTTGCAGCTTGGTAAACCCACAAACCAACCCCAACCCTACCCCTTTTCCAGATTGGGGACCTTGTATTAGGTTATATCATCATTAATCCTCCTGGGTTGGATCTCTTCTTTTCATAAAGGGAGAGTGATGATTTTCACATTGACTGACTGCGCATGGTCAAATGTAAGACCAAACATGCTTAAATCCATCACTGAAAGTAAGGCAATTCACACTCACAATAGTCCTTAATCCAGTACTTGAGGTGACCATAAAAATGATCCGGTCTTTGTTTAAGGCAGTCCGGCTTTTTATGGTGGTAGTCTCCATACAAGTTAGAAAAAATTCAAAAATCACTCAAATTTATGTGTACATAAAAAATTATTTATACTCATATCAGCGATGTCACTGCAGGAACAATAACATTTAAAATAAGGTATGGCACAGTGTCATACGCAACATGGCTTCAGAGAAAATAGCAAACAAAGGTGGACTGAATTCCTTTATAAGTATTAGATACCTTGAATGTGAATATCAAGACTAAATTCAACATTCCCTCTTACAGACGGACCAGTAAATAGGTGAAGAATTTCAAACTCCAGCAGCAGTTTACAAAAAATCTAACCAGGCTGTCAAGATGGCCATGGGTAAGATACGTTTTTTTTATATTTCGCAAGTTATTTCAGAGATCACATTTTAGACCAATTAAATAAAGTCTCAGAAATCCTTTACTTGTATTGTTACATATTTTGAATATTGAATTTTGCTTTTTGAATTTTCCAACAAATACATGTATCAAAGTGACAGTGTTGAAATATAGACCAGATATTAAATCTAAACTTCTTCAGTCTGTTCGGTGTTTAAGTGGAAACAGTTTTATTCCTTATACTGTTCTGAAATAAATGTTGCTATTCTATTCATAAGTATAATTTTAATTTATTCATAACAATTCTCCACATAACAACATTGGCACTTCTATACAGTCGAACCTGTAAGTTATGGATTCTCATTTTTTAGCCAAAGTCTCATATTAGAAAGTCTGCTTTCACATCATGAGCTCTGATGTTTCCCAAGTTTCATTCTATAATGAAGAGAACACTAAATTAATTTATGCAGAATGTTTACTTGATTAGCTGTATCTAGAAATTATGCAACATATTTGATAATGTGTACCATGTTTAACTGTAACATTCACATTGTTCATGAATTAAAAATAATTACTGAAAATTCTTTACTTATATACTGAAATAAAGTATTATCTGATTATTATCATAATATATCTGATTTTTTTCATGCCCAGGACCTAATTGTCTTATACCATTGTGTCATTAGTATTAATTATTGAAGATTGATAGACTATCATGTCCATATTTTCTATGTAAATTAAGTCTAGTTTTTAATAATATTAATACATTAATAATACTTTGTATTGTTTATTTTATGTTATACTTACTGAAGATTTTATTGTTTTACCTCAATCAGATCTGTTCAACCAGGGCATGAGGGTGACCCTCATCAATGCCCTGAAGAGAATTCTGGACCAGTACCCAAACAATGGACAAATCCTCAAGGTAAGACTAAATTCTATTTATTTACATGAAAAGGGGGACATTGATTTGCGTCTGTCTGTATGTCTGTCCATCTGTCTGTCTTACAAAAAAAAATTTCTCCTTTTGTTCCTAATTCACAACAAAACTTATGACATGTTAGACAACTTCAGCGGACAATGATAACTAAAACAAAGCCACTATAACATGTGATGTCATCTTCAGGGGAAAATAAAAACTGAAACATATTGAGGAGGCAATCAGGGGACAATGAGAGGTGGAAGCAGAGGACATAAATACCCTGAATTTTTTTGTTCCAATACTTTTGGATCATAGTTACTAGTTATGCCCATAGAAATTTTTACTGGACATACTGGTACACATGCATCTTAATATAAAATTATTAAAATTATTCTTACATATATACAGCTGCTATGAACCTGACATTCACTTGTTAAGAGTCACCATTGAGTAGTGAGAAACCTTTCAAGGCTTTAAACAAGGACTGATATGGCTTACTTTGAGCTGTGATGGCAGTCATACAGAAAATTTTATTGCTTTGGTCATCCATCATATTGTAGCAGTGTCACTGTACACAGACAGAAATTTTTACATATATTAATTTTACATATAAAGCAATCTACAGTTAACACTGTCATTTACTGTGCCATGCATAACTTGGGTGTTTATCACATAAACCAAGAGTAACATGCTTCCATGTGGTCAGAAATTCAGCAGACAGACAGATGGATTAGCTTGAATCTAGTCAGCCTAAATTTGTGTGAATTATGCAGAATTAAAACAACAATTCGCACATTGTAGAGGGATCATATCCAAATATGAGAAATCTAGTAATGTGGATATCTCAGTAATTTATCGAATTTTTTATCTGTTTACAGGAGATCCTACAGAATGCGGAGGATGCTGGCGCTCACCATGTGAAGTTCATGCTGGATGAGACGCACTATGGTGATGCCTCAGGCGTGCCACCTGAAAACCCCGCCTACCCTTATCTGGTGAGTACTTACTGATAAAGTACAAAGTAATACAGTGGTGGGTTACCTGATAGACTGGCCTGTTCTTATATGGTGAGGACTTACTGATAAAATACTAAGTAATACAGATGTGTGTCACCAGATGACCCCACCTTCCCTTATTTGATGACTAATTGCTTATAAAGTACTAAGTAATTCAGGGGTGGGTTACCTGATAGACTGGCCTGTTCTTATATGGTGAGGACTTACTGATAAAATACTAAGAAATACAGATGTGTGTCACCAGATGACCCGGCCTTCCCTTATTTGATGACTAATTGCTTATAAAGTACTGAGTAATACAGGGGTGGGTCACCTGATAGACTGGCCTGTTCTTATATGGTGAGTACTTACTGATAAAATACTAAGTAATACAGATGTGTGTCACCAGATGACCTGGCCTACCCTTATTTGGTGACTAATTGCTTATAAAGTACTGAGTAATACAGGGGTGGGTCACCTGATAGACTGGCCTGTTCTTATATGGTGAGGACTTTCTGATAAAATACTAAGTAATACAGGATTGTGTCACCAGTGGACCTGGCCTATCCTTATTTTGTGAGTACTTATTAAAAAGTACAAAGTCATTCAAGGGGTGTATCCATTATTTGATATTAGGTCATGCTGATCTACATTCAGTGAATAGGAAGTCATTCTTCATTGTAAAAGGTTCTTTATCAAATGTTTTAACCAGATCATAACATCATTAATTAATGCATACATAACATGTATATAAAATTCAGCTGAGCATCATGTTCAATGGGCCACTTGTTTGAAAGTGATACAGAGTATGCAAAATCCGTCGGTCCTGTGGACCTGACCGGCTAGATATATAAGGGTCAGATAGGAACTCTAATTCAGCCGGACCTATTGTCCGCCTAAATAAAATTATTGGCTTTGCACAACCCGGTCCACTGGCCTTTTTCGAACAATATCGTTTGATTCAGCTAGAGACCTATTTTCTTAGATTATGATAAAGCATGTGTAAAAATCTCTGTGTAAACATTCTCACGTGCGTTTTCGTGTTGCTCGTTGCGTTTGATCAGCAAGCGTGTACAGAATAAAAATATAAGTGTCTTGATACACTAGTGCAGTTTTGATATCTCTATAAAAGACAAATTCGCCAAGAATCACACTAATTGTTGTTAGCATCGACAATTATCAGTGTGTCAATCGAAGGTGGCATATTGAAACAGAGGCATCAAGACCAGACAATTCGGTTCCCAAACCATTCACAAGATTTTCACAATTTCGCCATGCGGGCAAAACACTGCAAAACCAGAAGAGTTTTCCCACTGGTTTGATGAATTTAGAGATAATAATAGGCGCACATTGCACTAAAAATTAGGCAAGTAGCAGTTAAACATCAACAAGAGGAAATCCTTTTCATTTGCTCATATATAATGTGAATGTTCATCTCCTTTCGGCAAAACAAAAGTTCTTTTCGTTATCCATATTTGTCAACCAGCGATGTCAGTTTCTATTTTTAACATCCAGACAGACTTTGGTGACAGACTGGTGATTTGTCACGCCTACGTTCCTGTGATTGGCTAAGTGACGACTCCAAGTAGCCAGAGAGCCAATCAGATATTCATAGTAAGAATCTGTTCACGTGACTTCATTCATCAAATTTTTGGCGGGAATGAGTGTGCGGATATCGCTCCCGCTGTTCGAAAAAAGCTCACAGTGTCCATGAAACTAATTTTTCAACTAAGACCACAAGGCCCTGAGTAAAATTGCGCAAATAAAGTATAATTTAATAATGATCCTGGCACTGAACAAGTCTAGGACGTGATCATAATCATAAGGTTAAATGTCCGATATGATAAGAATTACGTGATTTCATGTTAATTAAGTGCCAGAGCTCTCGGAGCGGATCCTGTCTGTTACCACTTGCTTGAGGTCGTTTCTATTCAGAATTGATTCTGAGTATGATTCTGCGCTAAGTGCAAGTCTGGCCCGGGTATAAGAGGGAAATTTTGACTTGCGCAGTCAAATAAAATCAGATAGGTCTGTAATTGTGACACATAAAAAATTAAAATAAGCTAATATTTTCATCGCTGATTGTTATTTATATGTCAATAGACATTGAATAATATTCAAGTTCATTGATATTATTGAGATAGGTAACAAATATTAGTAACAATAAAATTTATTTTTGGAAAAGTCAGTTCACGTCACTATCAACTGCCACATATAAAATATAAACATGTTTACAAATTTGAGAGGATATTCAGTATGATTATATATTATAGGTGTAATTAACAGGTAAAATAATGCAGCTTTAGTTCCAAGCCAGGAGTAAGCTAAATAATGCATGGAAGTCTTGCATACAACAAAATATCTCCGAATATGTTAAAAGATGTTTGTTTTATTTATATTCATAAATTCACAATGAAACTATTGACACTTATTATTACATATGCTTTCTGTTTGTTACCGGTCACTGAATTAACATACTTCACGGCAGGTCCTACAGAGATCTGACAGGACCGGCAATAAGTCTTCTGCAGCAGGACCCATTGTCCTGCTGAGGACTAGAAGATTTCGCAAACTCTGGTGATATGTAAAAATAATTTTAGCGCTGCTCCAGATAAATAGAAGGATTAAGTAAACATTACTTTATCTTAGTCTAAGGTTTTGCTGCCCTGAGTTCCATTTAGGTTTTGGGTTGTACCTGTGTTACCCAGGGTCCTGCTGTGTATACATACACTGATGCCCACTTGCCAAATGAAAGATTAGAAATAAGGGACACCAGTATTATGTGCAGTTAAATCTTTCACAGTAGCATAAAAAATAATCAGTCAGTGATAAATTGTAGATTGTTTATACATATATTTACCAGGGGCCTGCCCTGTATGTCTACAATGACGCCCACCTGACGGACGACGACTGGAAGGGAATCAGCGACATTGAAGGAAGCATCAAAGCAAACGACCCGACCACCATAGGACGCTTCGGACTAGGCTTCAAGTCTGTCTTTCATATCACAGGTATTGTAATATTTTTTCAGCAGAATTGTTTAAATATTACATAACAGATTTTCACCAAAAATCTTTAGGAATACATGAATAAGTATTTCAAAGTATCAGTAAATGTTAAGTCTTGTTAAGATCCAACCCATGGGTTTTTTTTAACAGTTTATTGACATTTCTTGATATACAACAAAAAATACATTGAACATAAATTCATAACAAACATAGAATCTCATTCTGATCCAAATTAACCTGTTGAAACTTATTCTTATTTTACAGTTCTAATTATTTCAAAAATAAATCCCTGCCTCAACTCTGGTTACTGTCATAAATCAACAGACACGTCGCGCCATGAACACAACTTTATTCAGAAAGCAGTGACGTAGCACCAACATGTGCACACGTTACTAGCGGGGCTGTTCCACAAAGTCCTATTACACGACATCTCCCCCTTCGAGAATTATGCAAGGCAAAATATATCACCCGGTTATCATAATAAAGCCACTCGCAAGAAAAAATCTTATATGGCACAAAGTTTGCTATGCTCATCAGAAGAAATTATAACTGTGCACAGGGTAAAACACTGATATGTTCCAAAGGTTCATGGTTCTGATAAAACGAGTTAAACTAAAACTAGGAAAACTAAAAAAACTGCGAGCTGAGATGGAGTAGACTGTCCATCCCAGACAGCTATTACGGCAAGGCATTATTCTGGCCCATAAAGCCTTAATAGCACCTATGATTAACACAATTACAGATCCAGTCGTTGAACTGGTTTCACTTGGTGTCCTGATTGTGTAGTCACGGAGGGGTCAACACATGATGATTCAGCAGACGCTGAGGACGGATTTTCGGTTGACATACCACTATCCACTGCGGGTGGTATCTCTGAAGGAGGGTTGTGTTGTCCTCCTGCGTTTGCATCTGTGGTATCATTCGATTCTGCGACAGGCCGGATGTGACGACGATTACGACGAACTGTGCAACCCTGCTCCGTGAAAACCATGTATGACCTACTGCTACCACTATACTGACCTAACACTTTCCCTGTTTTCGTCCAGAAATCTTCATTGTCAGTTTTCATGCGTACCTGGGTGTCAGGGCAGATAGGGTTCAAAGGTCGAACTCCGTGCCTGCGGTTGTAGTGAGATTCATAGGCACGTTTTGTCTCAGCGTCCTTTTCTTTTATTTTAGCCATAGATGGCCAATTAGGCTCTAACTTCCTTGGAAGTACTGGTAATGTACTTTTTAGCTCTCTGCCCATCATGAGTTTCGCTGGGCTGTAACCAGTTGCCGTGTTCGGTGTTGCTCTGTATACTAACAGTGCTAGGAATGGGTCATCCTGTTTTAAAATGTTCTTAGCAGTTTCCACTGCTCGTTCTACTGCACCATTGGCTTGTGGGTTGTATGGGCTAGTTGTGTCGTGATTAAACCCATACTGAGCGGCAAAGTCAGCAAATTCAGCTGAACTATATTGTGGTCCATTGTCCGTTATAAGGCGATCAGGAATTCCCCATCTAGCAAATAAGGACTTCAGTTTCAATATGACAGTTCCTGCTGTTGAATCTGGCAGATGTGCGATCTCTATGTACCTTGAAAAATAGTCAACAGTAACTAAGTACATTTCTCTTTTGTATTCTTTCAAATCTGAGGCGATGGCTTCCCATGGCCTGTTTGGCATTGGCGTAGTTATCAAAGGTTCCTTACGTTGGGTTGGCCTATAGGTTTGGCAATGCTTGCATGAGTTAACTTTGTCCTGAATTTCCTTGTTCATAGAAGGCCACCAGACACCAGATTTAGCTCTCTCTCTACACTTGGAGATTCCTTGGTGCCCATCATGTATCCGGTCAAGCATTTCAGTTTGCATAACACCTGGAACAACAATTCTATCGTCGAACAACAACAAACCATTGGCTACACTTAAATGGTCTTTTACACCAAAGTAGACTCTCAACGGCTCAGCTACATCCTGAATGTTCCTTGGCCATCCTGACATGGTATAATGAATTGCCTCAGTCAATATCAGATCTTGAGCCGTAGCTTTCTGGATTTCTGTAAATTTCTCAGGTGACATTGGCCGGTTACTTTCGACGGCACTGATGTAAGCTTCAATGTCTTCACCCAACTCCTGATCAGGTGTATTTTCTGCCAGTGGGCTTCTTGACAGCGTGTTGAAACTAGTGTTACTACTTGATTTAGCATGACCTTGACCTTGACCATGATTCTTACAACCTCCCCGACGTTTATTGAAACTAGCAGCATCAGAACAGAGTTCTCTATTGGCTGAACTGATATCATCAAGGGCAACAGCTGCTGCTTGTTCTCCTATCTGAGCCTTGACTGACTCTGACTGTCTACACAACTGTACTGCTACTTCCAAACTGAGATAAGATTTTAACAGAAGTTCTTGTGAGAGCTGCTTGTCATTATAATTCCAATAACTCTGCGGTCTCTGATATTTTCGTCTCTGTTAGGACCAAATTCACACGACTCGGCCAGTTCATACAAATGTCTAACAAACGCCTCGACTGTCTCGCCGGGCCGCTGAACACATTGATAAAACAATGCACCCTGATGAATTACATTGCGTTTAGGCACAAAATAGTCATCGAATTTACGAACAACAACGTCGTATTTGTTCTGATCCTCTGCTGAATCCCACGTGAATGTGTTGAAAACACGTTCAGCATCCTTTCCCATGGCATATATCAGGGTACTTACTTGTATTTCACCCTCATCTTTATGAAGTTTCGTGGCTATCCGAAAACGGCTAAACCGCTGTTTCCATTCAGGCCAATTCTCCGGATGCTGGAAATCAAAGCACTCTGGCGGCTGAAATCCAGGCATGGTCATGTAATCAGACGCCCACACGATTCTGCAAGTCGTCCAGATACTCCGTCAATAAACTGACAGGCCAAAAGTCCGTTCAAAAACGTCTATGGGTTAAAAACCCACTGCCACCATGTCATAAATCAACAGACACGTCGCGCCATGAACACAACTTTATTCAGAAAGCGATGACGTAGCACCAACATGTGCACACGTAACTAGCGGGGCTGTTCCAAAAAGTCCTACTACACGACAGTTACAATTAAGACAGAAATATATAACACAATACAAACATAAAGCTGACTATGACAAAACATCACCACAACAGACAACATTGATACAAGACAAAACAGGATAATATTAGTGAAGACAGCAATGTCTACTTCACATTATAACATATTGCTATGACAGAAGAATACTTAAATCTAACCTTTTTAGTTTATAATATTTACTTCATAAGGTAATTTCACATTACGAGAGGCAATAGTAGGCTCCAATTCCGTAAATGCAGTTCTAACTTTTGTTTTTCTTCTGCTATAAGATATTCTTCTTTCTGAAGGGATTTGGCTCTAGATTTACATTTTAAGAATAAGGTATTCATGCTCATACAACCTTTTTCTAAACAATGTCAATTTGTACAATAGGATGATTGTATTTTCTAGGGAATTTTCATTCTGGTAATATTCCAAACATAATTATACTTTCTGACATTGTCGGCATATTCATGTTACTACTTTGGAGCCATTCAGAGATTCTAAAATACAAA
Organism: Sipunculus nudus; assembly: GCA_026874595.1. Lineage (NCBI taxonomy): Eukaryota > Metazoa > Annelida > Sipuncula > Golfingiida > Sipunculidae > Sipunculus > Sipunculus nudus. The sequence goes on along the minus strand of CM049313.1, from coordinate 7,167,454 downwards.
TTCTATGCAACCGTGCAATGATAAAACAGATGATTAGGTGTCCTGTATACAGGAAACAATTTCTAATTAAACAAGATACTGTTTACTGGCAGATAGTTATTCATTATTTTGTACTGAAACTCCCTCATATACCTATCAATTATGATAAAATATATTGCAGAAAATTGTTGATCTCTCTCTGATTCAGTATTTTTAATACTAGTATCCAACATTTTTCTATACTCAAACATATCATCAATCAATTTCTTATATATAACTTTGCTAGTAATCTGATTAATAAAATATGGTGTATTGTTAATCAATACCTTAGTCTCACATTCATTAGGAATTTCTATTTCACTGACACAATCGAGTCTCTGCAACTCTTTACCTTCTGAGGCAATAACTGATTTAAGTTGTAACACATCCAGAGATGTTAGTTTACAAGATTTAAAATCATTGTCATGTTTCAAGGAACCATCATGATTTAACAAATCTATAACACAATTAATGCCTTTTAATGAAATATTTTTATAACAAATTGTTTTATTATTAACTTTGAATAAAGTATTGTTCCATATTGTTTGATGTAACACTTCTTTTAAGCTCAGCTGACTCTTTGTCCGTCGGCCATCCGGCCGGCCGGCTGTTAACAGGGCACAAATCCTAACTCCTTGACCTGGAATCTTCTCACTTGGCATCCTGGGAGGCCCATATAAAATCTTTTTGGAAACCTGAAATTAGGTCTCTGTTACCCATATTCTTTGAGGGCTATGGGGCTCCCAAAAACCCACCAGAATAATGGAAAATTTGACACAAAAGCTCAAGTATCTGAACAACTAATGCATTGATCACCATGATTTTTTGCATGGATATTGATCATGGAGTGTTTCATCAGTTCCTGCAGATTGGTCATGCCACCTGTATTTTTCGATTTTTTACGATTTTTTTTCTTTTCTTTTGAGACCTCTTAAGATGTGGTCATCTGTTAACAGGGCACAAATCGTAACGACTGGACCTAGAATCTTCTCTCTTGACATGAAGGGAGGCCCATGAAAATTCTCCTTGGAAACCTGAAATTAGGTCTCTGTTACCCATATCCTTTGACCTATGGTGCTCCGAAGTACCCCCCCAGAATAATGCAAAATTTGATACAAAAGCTCAAGTATCTGAATAACTACTGCATTCATCACCATGATTCTTTGCAAGAATATTGATATTGATCATGGGATGTTCCATCACTTCCTGCATACTGGTGGTGCCACCTGTTTTTTTTCCAATTTTCATGAAATGTTTTCTCTTTTTTGAGACCTGCCATGAAACTGTCATCTGTTCAGAGGGCACAAATTGTAACCGCTGGACCTGGAATCTTGTCACTTCAAATCTAGGAAGGTCCATGAATAATCATCTTGGAAATCAGAAATAAGGTCTCTGTTACCCATATTCTTTGAGCTATGGGGCTGTGAAGTACCCCCTCAGAATAATAAAAATTTTGATAAAAAAGCTCAAGTATCTGAATAACTACTGCATTGATCACAATGATTATGTGCATGAACATTGATCATGGGGTGTTCCATCACCTCCTGCAGACTGGTGGTGCCACCTGTATTTTTTCCATTTTTAGCTCAGCTGACTGAAAGTCATTTGAGCTATAGCGATCACTCTTTGTCCGTCATCCATCTGGCTGTCCATTAAAAGGGTTCAAATCGTAACCGCTGGACCTGGAATCTTCTAACTTGGCATCCTTGGAGGTCCATAAAAAAATCTCCTTGGAAACCTGAAATTAGGTCTCTGTTACCCATATTCTATGAGCTATGGGGCTGTGAAGTACCCCCCAGAATAATAAAAAATTTGATACAAAAGCTCAAGAATCTGGATAATTACTGCATTGATCACCATGATTCTGTGCATAAATATTGATCATGGAGTGTTCCATCAGTTCTTGGAAACTGGTGGTGCCACCTGTATCTTTTCTTATTTTTACAAATTTTTTTCTCTGTTATTGAAACCTTCAAAGAAGTTGTCAGTTGTTAATAAGCCACGAATCGTAACTGCTGGACTTGGAATCTTCTATCTTGACATCAAGGGAGGTCCATGAAAAGTCTCTGTGGAAATGTGAAATGAGGTCTCTGTTACCCATATTCTCTGTGCTATGGGGCTCATAAGTACCCCTCAGAATAATTAAAATTTTGATACAAACGCTCCAGTATCTGAATGACTAATGCATTGATCACCATGATATTTTGCATGCATACTGATCATGGACAGTTTTTCAGTTCCTGCAGACTGGTGGCACCATCTGTATTTTTTCGAATTTTCACTCATTTTTAGCTCAGCTGACTGAAAGTCATCTGAGCTATAGCGATCACTCTTTGTCCGTCTGTTTGTCTGTCCGTCCAATAACCAGGCACAAATCTTAACCGCTGGACCTAGAACCTTGTAACTTGGGATTCTGAGAGGTCCATGAAAATCTCCTTGGAAACCAGAAATTAGGTCTCTGTTACCCATATCCTTTGAGCTATGGGGCCCCAAAGAACCCCCCCAGAAAAGTAAAAAATTTCATACAAAAACTTCAATATCTCATTAACTACTTGACTGACGATCATGATTTTTGGCATACATATTGATCATGAGATGTTCCATCAGTTCCTGCAGACTGGTGGCGCCACCTGTATTTTTCAATTTTTTACGAATTTTTTTCTCTATTTTTTAGACCTTTAAAAATGTGAACATCTGTTAACAAGGCACAAATCGTAAAGACTGGACCTAGAATCTTCATTCTTGACACACTGAGAGGTCCATTATAAATCTCTTTGGAAACCAGAAATTAGGTCTCTGTTACCCATAGCCTTTGAGCTATGGGGCCCTAAAGTACCCCCCAGAATAGTAAAAAATTTCATACAAAAACTTCAATATCTCATTAACTACTTGACTGATGGTCATGATTTTTGGCATACATATGGATCATGAGATGTTCCATCAGTTCCTGCAGACTGGTGGCGCCACCTGTATTTTTCAATTTTTACGAATTGTTTTCTCTACTTTTGAGACCTTTTAAGATATGAACATCTGTTAACAGGGCACAAATCATAAAAACTGGACCTAGGATCTTCATTCTTGACACACAGGGAGACCCATGAAAAGTCTCCATGGAAACCTGAAATTAGGTCTCTGTTACCCATATTCTTCAAGCTGTATGGCTCCAAAATACCCCCCCCCCAGAATAATGGAAAATTTGATACAAAAACTGCAGTATCTCAATAACTACAACACAATTTTTCAGAAACTTACACCAATTATTGGGTCACATGTGAACTGGTGCCTAACCAATTTGTGTTGACCTCTGACCTTTCCTCTCTGCCCAGCGTCCATTTGTGCATCTGTTTCCACACATAAACCCTCATATCTCAGGAACCCTTTGACCGATCAGGAAATAAAATTTATACAAATGTAGCCCTTGGATAGCTTTATAACATACACAAACAATAGTGGCGCCACCTGTAACCATGTTTGCACAGTGTCCATCTGTTCATCTGCCTTGGGTTAAAATCACTCATATCTCTGCAGTGAATTGACTAATTCACCTGAAATTCAGCATGCCTATACATCCTGGATAGCTTTCTTGATTTTATGACAGGTGGCGCCACCTACCTTCACGTTCACGCTGATTCCATCCAAGCTCATATCTCGGGAACTGTTTGACCGATTGGGCCAAAATTTTGCATGTGTATAGATCTCACATAGCTCTTTGTCATAAACAAAACTGGTGGTGCCACCTGCAACCATTTTTGCACAGCGTCCCTCTATTTGTCTGCTGTGGGATAATGTCACTCATATCTCGGCAGTTGTTTGACATATCTGCCTAAAATTTTGCAGTTTTATACATCCTGGATAGATTTCTTGATTTTATGACAGGTGGTGCCACCTACATTATAGTTTATGCTGCAGACATCCGAGCTCATATCTCGGGAACTGTTTGGACGATTGGGCCAAAATTTTGCATGTGAATAGATCTCACATAGGTCTTTATCATACACAAAACTGGAGGGGCCACCTGCAACCATTTCTGCACATTTTGCACACCGTCTGTCTGCCGTGGCCTAAAATCACTCATTCCTCTGTAGTGGTTTGACTTTTCTGCCTAAAATTTTGCAGGTTTATACATCCTGGACAGCTTTCTTGATTTTATGACAGGTGGCGCCACCTATATTCTAGTTAATGCTGCACACATCCAAGCTCATATCTCAGGAACCATTTGACCGATTGGGCCAAAATTGTGTATGTGTTTAGATCTCACATAGGTTTTATCATAGTACACAAAACTGGAGGGGCCACCTGCAACCAATTTGCACAGCGTCTGTCTGTTTGTCTGCCATGGACATTCATGCTAATATGCAACATACCTCACTCTATTTCCCCTTGCCACTCAGTCCATGCCTCACTTCACCCGTTCCACTCTGATTTTGGCCGATACATGTAGTCACTTGTCGGTTACCCATATTCTAGTTTTTAAAGTTTACACAATTTTTTCTCTATTTTTGAGATATATAAATACAGACTTAATCTTGGCCTGTTGGTAAATCTGTTTGATGCTTCAGTTGAATGAGTATATACTACCATTCTGATGATAAAATTTCCTTTTGCGAATCTCTTCCCAGTCAGCTGAGTGTCATGACCCATGGGTCACTTGTTTTCTCTATTTTTGAGACCTTCAAATAAAGGCTCGTCTGTAATCAAGGCACAAATCATAACCTCTGGACCTAGAATCATCTAGTGAGGTCATTAAAAAATATCCTTGGAAACCTGAAATTAGGTCTCCGTTACCTATATCTTCCAAGCTATGGGGCTTGAAAGTACCCCAAAGAATAATTAAAAATTTGATACAAACACTTCAGTATCTGAATAACTAATGCATTGATCACCATGATTCTTTGCATGCTTACTGATCATGGACTGTGTCTTTAGTTCCTGCAGACTGGTGGCACCTCCTGTATTTTTTCGAATTTTTTTTTAGCATTTTTTTTTTCTATTTTTGAAACCATTCAAATAAAGCATCATCTGTTAACAGGGCACAAATCATCACTGTTTGACCTAGATTCTTCTAAATTATCATCTAAAGAGGTCCATGAAAAGTCTTCATGGATACCTGAAATTAGGTCTCTGTTACCCATATCTTTTTCAGATAATTTACTTTCTAGCTCATTAAGTTTTTTCTCAAGAATCTGTCTATCACACTTTCTCTTACGTGTTCTGACCTTTGAATATTCAATAGCTGTTTCCCTTATTTTATATTTTATATACTCCTAACAAGGAACTGGGTCTAAATTTAATATCTCGGCTTTCCATATTTTAATATTACATTTCATTTCTTTCTCAAACACATCATCCCGCAATAAAGAATGATTAAATTTCCATAGACCTGGTCCATATATATTTATTTTCTTCTGTAACTCCTACTTTCATTGTTATAGCTAAATGGTCCGTGTCCACAGACACTTTTTTTTTTTAGTATAGTATAGTATAGTATAACTACTGGTTCTGATTTTTTATTTTGCAGAATATGGGTGTATAAGTGCTTAAATCCCAACTTGGTCAACTCAACAATCTTACCACTGATTGGTACTTTCAGCTGATTTGAGACATAACTATTAAAATCTTGAATATCATTTATATTTTTCAAGATTGTAATTCATTGCTGTGGTATTGCCTTTTGAATGGACATCCAGTATAGATACATTTTTTTGTATTCTTTGCTGGAACAGTCAACTGTTTCTGATAGATATTTTAAAGAGCCATCGGCATTATATAGATGATACAGAAAACATATCCCTATTTTATCTAGAAAACCAAAATAGACAGATTTTTTATCAACTTTGATGTATTGATTATTCCAAATTTGCTGCAGAATAACTACCCCCTGCAGATTGTGGGTCAGTAGATGTATACCTATCCCAGAGGGCGAAACAATGACTGTAGAATTAAGAAATTTTTCGTGTGATACAACTTATATCAAAATTAACCCCCATGTTTTCTATACCACCCACTCTCTGTAGATAGAAATTAGGTACAACTGTGCTTTTTAAATTTGCCAAGTGTTTTAATCTGATCAGCCAAGATATTCTTTGACATTCTAAAATAGACTCAACATCTGGTACTTTTATACCTCCATTTTCTGATTCACTTATCAGCACATCATATTTAATTTTCAGCTTACGGTCATACCATATAAAATCAACAATGCAGTTTTTCACCTTTTTGATAAAATGCCTTGGGGGTTCAAGAATGTTCATAGTGTACATTAGTTTGATATTCCGAAGGTTTTAATTATCGTGTTTCGCCCAAATATTCTCCACAAATTGAATCTTCTTAAAATATTATTATAAACCTTTTCAAAATTCAACTCGTATGACAAATCTTCCCTGTATGTATACCATATACCTAGGATTTTTATAGCATCAGAATGAAGGTCAACCCATTTGATATTGTTTGAATATTCTAGCGTGTTCTTTCTCCTTCCCATCCAAGCGGCTTCACATTTGTTGAAATTCACTTTCACTGAAGATATCATTGAAAAATCATTTAAAATTTGCAGTAATGCCCCCCCCCCCCCCATTGATTTAAAAAAGTATGTGCTGTCATCGGCAAAGAGACATTGTTTTAATTCAGTGCCATTTATAAAGATACCTTTGACCAAGTTGGATTGACGGACCATAATTGCCAATATTTCAATCACCAACAAAAATAAGTAAGGCGCCAATGGATCACCTTGTCTTTTTCCTCGCTCTAATTTAAAATACCTGTGGTATAACCATTGTTTATTTTGCAGCTTTCTAATCCATTATGTAATTAATCCAATCAATAAATGTATTTCCAAATCCAAATTTACGTAATACAGTAAATAAAAATACATAATCAATTGAGTCGAACCCTGCCGCAAAATCGACGGCAAATAAGACAGATATCTCATTTTCTATATAACAATAGTCTATTATATCGCTGATAAGACGAGTTGTATCAGATACCTTTTGATCCTTCATAAAAGCAGTTTGATCCTCACCTATTAGACTAGGTAATACTCTCTTTATTCATCTGACTAGAATTTTACTTAAAATTTTGGAATCAACATTAACTAAACTAATGGGTCTCCATGATGATAAGTGTCTATTGTCTTTACCAGGCTTCTCTATCAACGTAATAACAGCTTGTCTTTGACTTGTCGTCAATAATCCCTCTTCAAAACATACGTTAAAACATTCCAAATGGTCATCTCCTAAACAATCGAAAAAGGTTAGGTAAAACTCTTTAGGCAGACCGTCGTTTCCTGGCGTCATGTTATTTTTCATCTCATTTAAGGCCTCTATTATTTCAGTTTTGGTAACAATACCTTCACATAATTTAGGTTCATTTTCGGATAATTTGGGCATGTTCAAATTAGAAATTACATCTAAACAGTCTATTTCAACAATATCTCTTTCCCTAGCATACTTTTTCTGAAAAAAAAATTGATTTCTTCCATGATGCGAACTGGATTTGTGATTTCATTATTAGATATAAAAAGTTTCCTTATCGTTGTTTTCTTTTTATTATGTTTCTGCATATTAAGAAAAAATTTAGAGCTTCGTTTGCCCCTTCAAACCACTGTACTCTAGATCTGACTATCAGTCCTTGGGTATGTTTCTTATAATATTCTTCAACTTCTTTTCTTATATGATTATACTTTATATGGTTACATGGGTTGGTTGATAATTCATTTTCCGCTCGCAGAAGTTGTTGTTCAAGGATACGTAATTTCTATTTTTCATTTTTTTGTTTATTCTTACAATATCTCATAGTAAATGTTTTTATTTTAAACTTTATATATTCCCACCATTGTTTTGCGTTAAGTCCATTTTCCTCCTCTGTTCTCACTACTTTGATATATTCTTACATTCCTTTTATATAATTCTGATCTTGTAGGAGGGAGAGATTAAATTTCCAGTGGGACGGTCCGTGTGTAAGGTTATTTATTGAACATATATCCGCGATAACAGCTGAATGATCAGTCAAGATAGCTGGAATAATTTGCACATCCTTTACAATGGTATTTAATTCAGAACTAACCAATAAGAGGTCCAATCTACGCTGTTTGAAGGGATTGAACGATCGCCATGTATAGTTACGAGTAGACAGATTTCGAATTCTCCACAGGTCAATGAGATCAAAATTAGATTTTAAAAAATTCATGAATTTAACAGATTTGATTTTAAGACTATAATTTTTTTCCCCTGCGTCGAGACTTGACAGACACATGTTGAAATCCCCACCCCATATAATTTGTGTCTCTTGATCTGTAACCATGTTTTGCAAATATTCACTCATGATATTGAAAAATAATATTTGTTGTTGTTCCGTGTTTGGGACATAAGTATTTACAATAATAAACAAAGAACCTTAAATATTCGCTTTTATCAAAATAAAACATCCATGCTCATCTATTTTACTTTCAATTTCAGCAAATTCAAGATTATTCCCAATAAGTGTTAATACACCCCTTGCTAGGTTAGTTCCGTGATAAAAGAAGGTGAAACCAGGCCAGTCTTTTCTCCATTCACTTTCTATATCCTCAGTACAGTGTGCTTCCTGTAGAAATATAATACTATCCACGCCTCTTTTGTTTTGTAACCAATTATATAACTCCCGTCTTTTCTTATTATTTCTAATACCCCGCACATTTAAGGTGACAATAGAGAATTTTAGCATAGGTCGGTTTTCTTAAAGAAAAACAAAATAGATAAATAGTCATTTCCTTTTTTTACAGTATTCAAAACATTTTTCCTGCTTCCATGTAATTTGTTTATTATACTCACGGATCTCATTTTCTTATATGTAAAGACACTGCCTATTCCAGTGTAAATGTTAATAAGGTACAAGAGAATATAACAAAGCAGTGGCATGTAAATGCCTGAATGAATTTAACAAAGTAATTATATAGATAAATAAGTGAATATGTGTATGTGTAATTTAGTATGGCGCCCTTCGGGCGAATATATCCGGTTATTATCCCGAATAGTGCCAAGTTCTGAAAAGGAATAATTGAATAAGAGAAAGCAATCTTATTTCTGCGTTGAATTCAAGGTTCAGATCGAATAACTCAATCTGACAGAAGCCAAAAAGAATGTATTAAGAGAAACAAGGGGACAGGAAGACCGGCTCCTTCTATTTTTATGTTTCAGATAAAAGTTGGTTAAATAAGACATATTCAAGGTGAATTTACGCAGATTGTTATCTCAAAGTGAAAAAAAAACTATCCAAAGTGAAATAATTATAACCTTTTATGTTTTGTAACATATCTTTAACATTTATACAGATTGGTGATAAACAATCGAGGTCACCTGTGGACTCTCATTACCTTGGAGTAGACGTGAGTTGGGGTTGTACACTGGTGTGTTGGACATCCAGGGATTGAGCAAACGTAATGGGTGGATTACGTCTCAACTCCTCTAGCCAAGCATAAAATTTTGTGCCGGCAGTGAATCGCAGTACCTTTGATGTGCGATCTCTCACGAAAACAACACCATCCGTTGTCCAACAATTGTTAATGAGATTGTCACGCTTCATGCTTAGAGCCAAACGGAGCATATTCAGTCTGGTCTTTGTGAGATCCTCATTCAAATAGAGACCTTTACCCTGATCACCGGCCACTCTGAGGCGAGCTTTGCCTTTCATGAAGGCCAGTTTTGTTTTGTCGGACAAAAACTTGACAAGAATAGGTCTCGGCTTGCCCCCTGGCAGGGGTCTACCTGTTCTATGGGACCTGTCAATATCGTCCTTACTGATATGAACATCCATCAGATTCTTGGCCATGTATATAACTAGTTTGTCTATGTCCTCACCTCTATTCTCAGCCCATGTATTGGTTATCCTAACAGATTTTCTCCTCGAATACTGTTGTTGACTGTCAATTTCATCTTTCATATTGCTGCAAACTGTGTTCACCAAGTCCATCACACATGTTGTTAGTTGTTCAACTTTCTGTTTATAGTCTTTCAACTTTTCCTCAACCGCTGCATCCACGATAGTTTTCAATGAAGTTTTAATAACTTCAGATTTCAGAGCTGCCTCTAAATATTTTGTAAATTTATCACAGTCACTTATCACAATAGTCTGATCACGTCCAGTTTGTTTTGGTTTTTGGCTTAAATTAGACAGAGGATATTCATCAGAGGATTGATCCATATCACTCATATTGATATCTTTATTTGGACGTTTTTTTATCTTGATGGAATGAATTACTACCAGAGGAGTCGCTATGAACATGTTTCTTATCTTAGTTACACCAGATAGTGGTTTCCATGAAGCTATTTCAACCCCTGGGTACCTCATGCATTTTCCCATGCGACCTTGACCTCACAAATATCAGTTATATTGCAGCTACACCAAAACTGCTGATTTTTTAATAACATGCAAGGATGCACTTATATACTTATTTGCAAAATGTAGACAAGCACCTTAAACAGTAATAATACCTGTACTTTTTTTACAACAAATACCTGTAAGTCTCTACAATTAAATTATTTACGGAGCAGGTCTTACCTGGTCTTACTCAAAAATTTGTTCAAGTTCAGTGTATGGTGCACAAATATTACATAATAAAAACAAACTTACACTTTAGAAGAATATATCTGCCATCTGTGTCAACTACAGTGTCTAGAAATTCATATTCTGTCTTTTCCCTGATTAATACAATAACACCTCTACTGTGATTCGTACCATGTGAAAAATATACGTCATCTCCACTGCTTGGACCAGGTGTTGACATTGTCTAGAGCACTTTGTGTGTCTTGAATAAAACCATCCCCATTAGGACATCTTTGCTTGTAAAACCAGTTAAAATATTTTCTTCTTTTCCCATAGTTTCTCATTCCTCTCACATTTAATGAAATTATAATACATAATCGGTACTCCCATTGTTGTTTTTCACATTCTACAGTTTTTCTATTATTCCTCATGTCTAGTATTTCAAAACATTTATATAGAATGATAACAAAACTCATAATACATTGAACACCACATATAGTACGCTTATAGTATGTTTTGATGAAATGAAAGATTAACATTAAGGAAAAACCCATATATTCAAATTTCTGGGCGTGCCTGCATGGTCAATTTGAAACACATTCATTACATATATAAGAATAATATTTTATTCCATATAAATGGCTGTTGCATTTCCTGATTATTTACTATATATGACCTTATATGTAATGCTTAATATACTGCTTGAACATTATCAATGCATTAATGTCTCTGAAACAGCTGATTTAATTTATCACTATACTGAACATTTATTATTTTCTTTGGGTCATCCTTGCTTTGTGCAAAGATCTTTCCGTTCCATGTCCAAGCAGTTTGTACTTTTTCATTTTTCGAAACTCTGTTAAAATGTTCAATCAGTTCTATACACATGTCATCCAGTATTAAGATCCCTGTTCCTTTCAGTTTCTTCCTCTTCCTTCTTTACTGCCATCCGGTCATCAGTTTTGTGAAATCCCACTATAACTGGTTAGCTCAGCTGACTATAAGTCATCTGAGCTATAGTCATGGTCCATTGTCCGTCGTCTGTCTGTCCGTCCGTCCGTCTGTCCGTCTGGATGTCCGTCCGTAAGACTGGCAAGTTTCAACACCGTTGGACCTATGAATCTGAATTTCGACATACAGTTAGATGTCCCCATAATCTCCTACCATGCCAAAAATTGGGTCAAGAGGACTTCGTTCCTTTGAGATATTAAGGAAAAACCTCAATTTTTTATTAGAAATCTATTTTCACACTTAAGGACTGCCTAATATCAAAACCACTCATCTGGTTTTCTTCATATTTACCATAAATATTCCTCTATATAGTTCCTATGTACATGCCAGATATTAAGTCAATATTATATAATTTAAAAAAGTTATGGGCCCAAATATAATGGACTTTGTAAAAAAATCAGGAAGATATTTGGTCACTTAAGACCAAAAGTGTTAAAGGTAGGGACTTTTTTCCAGTAATACAACTTTAATTAATCAAAATTTAATTGTATACCAAAAATTAGATCAAAATCTGTTAAATTTTTTTTAAAAATGGCAAAAATATAAAATTGGTACCTTAAATTTTGCCCAACTTTGGCCATGGCACGTTTTTTTCCTGTAAGTACTGTGGATTTAATTTTCACACCATGTATACATAAGGATTTAATCTGTTAAAATCTGAAATTTAAAAATAAAAGCTGCAAAATTAGGCTAGTTATTGAATTTTTTTGGAGGCTCTTGTTGTATTCCCTTACATTGTCATGCAGTCCACTTTGATGACTGTAGGTCATTCAGTGCACATCTCTATGCTCCCCAGGCTGTTGACATAATTTTAGATGTCCCCAAAATCTCCTACCATACCGAAAATTGGGTCATTAGGACTTTGTTCCTTCGAGATATTAAGGAAAAAAAACTCTGTTTTCCATAAAAAAAGCCATTGTTACACTTCAAGGCTGCCTAATATCAAAACCACTGATCTGTTTTTGATTGTATCTAGTATTCACATTCTTTTATACATTTTCTATGAACATACCAAAAATTAGGTCAGTATTGGGTATTATTTTGAAGTTATGGGCCTAAACATAATGCAATTTTTAAAAAAATCAGGAAATATATTTACTCGCCTAACATGAGAATTGCTGAACCTAGAGACTTTTTTTCAGGAATATAACTTTATTTAATCAAGATTCAATTGTTTACCCAAAATTAGATCTGAATTTTGCAAATTTTTCAAGTTATTAGCATAAATAAAAAATCAATACCTTAAATTTTGTCCAACTTTGGCACTGTTGATTTAATTTTCCCAGCATATATGCATAAGGATTTAATCTTTTAAAATCTGAACTTTCAAAAGAAATTGATTGGAATGAATAGCTTTTATTCATGTTTTCATACACCATGTCAAGTATTGTTTACATCTAGCCCACCTAGTAGTACAGCCTTCACTTGCATTATGTATAATTACAATTTTCAACTTTCCATTTTCTGGTACATCCGTTATTTTCAGATTTGATCTCCAGGAATACTGTTCAATATTGATTGCCTTTCAAGTGCCTGCTGGGCTACACATTTCATTTGTTCGCAATCATTTTCAAGTAACATTTTTCTGTTCCAACAGGCATACCTATTTCTCTAATGCCTCATGTCTACTCTTCCATTTTTTCCATATAGAAATTCAGCTGAGTTTTGAATTCATTTGTTATCTCCAGTTTAAGGACCTCTAACATGTCCTTTAAACCCTTTTCACTAATGGGGGTTTCAGACATTTCTTCCTTTTCTGAAAAGGATTCTGACAAATAACACTTTATTTTCTTAAAAGAAGTATCTAAAGACTCTGATGATATGCTTGACAACTCTGACCTTAATCTTTTTTATCTTCTTCCTCTGACATATCAGTCACATTTACAATAACATCATTTAATAATTACAAGTAACAGGCAGGCCCAAGAAAAAAGAAATGTTCAAAACATATTAATATCTAAGACTTTGCTGTCCACAAATATACCTTGTGCTAAATAGTTGGCTGGTGTTTTTGTTTGTAATTTGGCATGTGCCTGAGTGCACCTGTACTCAGTACAGACACATGTGAAAGCACTTTTCATCAGGTGCTCATGTACTTGGGTCAAAGGTGTGTTCAGGCACTCACCAAATGGAACCTGTTAATCCAGGCTATTGAATTCTTTGAATTTTATATTTTGCCAAATATTTAAAAGATCATTCTCGACTTGTAGTGAGAATTCAACATACCCATCAAATTTGTCTTATTCTTTTTACTCTGCTAGAAAAACATGTATCTGACATATTTGCTGTGACTTTGCAACTTGTATACTAAAACCCTAACCGGGTGTACGACTAGATTTTCAGCATTTACCAAAACTTTCACCGTTAACGGCTATTTCTTCCTTTTCAAACCAGATTTGTATTGTGCATGGGAAAGCAACAAAAAGCTGTGTATGACAAAACAGGCATTTTAGACAATGCATTACTCCGACGGTTTACAACTTTTATACGATTAGGACAGGTAGATATGTCCACATGAACCCTTCATGTGTCGTGAGTGCAGAACATGTGGCTATATTCGTGTCGCGAGTGCAATACACTCGTGGGAGGCTCTTTTAGTATTTTGTCAAAATAATTTCCCAGTGTGATTATGATAACTTTATATTTCCATCAGTGTATAATATATTACAGTACCGGTCTTTTATCTTGACAAATCTTCCATAATCTGCATGTCCTCTCAGGTCTACTGCACACCAACCAATCCCATGGGTAGATCAAAGATTATTTTAACAAACCCCAGCCCACTTTCAATCTTTCAATCTCATTGGTTCTAAATATAAAAATGAAAATAAGGCTGATACCAAGGATTTAAGTCGCTTCAAGCATTAACTGGGTTTATTTAGAAAGACATTCATGATAAACATGATTTTTTTTTATATTGAAAGTTGGACATATAAAATGGATATATGTGGTATTGTGGTGTTTTGCTGAGATATGCAAGTCTTGTAATTTTCAGACATACCGAGCATCTTCAGCGGTGATTACCTGGGGTTTCTGGATCCACATGAGGAGCTGCTGCGGGATGATGATGGGGCAAGGACACCAGTCTATGGGTGCTGTATCAGAGATCATCCTCCAGAGTGCCCAGGGGAGAGGTTATTTCAAGAAGTGCCTTACAGCTTTGAGATATTTAACAGCAAGGTGCTGAAGAATTATGAACACACCATCTTCCGGTTCCCACTCAGGAATAAAATTCATTCATCAAAGCTCTCCTCTGATGGGTGCTGTGTTGATGATGTCTGGCAGCTTTTGGAGACTCTATGCAAGGAATCCTACATGAATCTGTTGTTCATGAAAAATATTGAGAAGATCCAGGTGTATAGGAAAAGGTGTTCCTCTGAAGAACCTTTCCTTCATTTTACAGTTGAACTGTCTGGAGGCAGTATCTTGGAGGAGACGAAAGTGGGCAGAGCAAAGACAAAACAGTTGATGAAACATGAGTGGACACATTCTACCGCACACAGCTCTTTCCGAATGTGTGTAAAAGAAACAAAGTGTGTTAAGGTAGGACAGACAAGTGTGAACGATACTCAGTGGTTTGTCTGTAACGCTATAGGTGCTGGGAAAAATGTAGAACAAATGCAACAGTGCTCAGAAAACCTGCAAATGTTGCCAATGGTAGGTTTAGCCATCCCTCTGCAACTACAACAAGGGGACAACGGGCACCTGTACTGCTGCCTTCCTCTGCCCTTGGAAGGGAAGAATCCAACGGGTCTGCCTGTACACGTGAATGGTTCTTTTGTCCTTGACCAAACAAGACATCATTTAAAGTGGCTAACTACTGATTTTGACACAACTGAAACTCCAGAAACCCTATGGAACAGTACACTTGTCACAGAGGTTATTCCTCAAATCTACATCAAACTCTTAAAGGCAGTCAGAGCTCTGGTTGAAAAACAAGGATATGGAAGGGAAGAAATACAAGCCTTGATGATGAATAGTTTGCCAAGTGAAACTAAAGCTGAGCCTCACTGGAAGGAGGCAACTTCAGAATTCTACCATCTTTACTGTAAAGAGAATCTGCTATACACACAAGCTGGAAAAGGTAGATGGATAAAACCAAGAGATGCAGTGTATCTTGACCCAAACATGACACAGAGTTTGAAAGAGCTGCTGCAACACGTTCTTGTTGATCTAAATCAAAATGTTGTGCAAATTCCTCACCATACCATAGAGAGTGTAAAGAAAAACACTGCATTTTCCTTTGTAACCCCTGCGGATCTGAGCAAGTACTTTAAGGGAAAGGCTCTACCAAACTGGTTATCTAGAGGAGAGAAACATAAGCTTCTGGGGTATATTCTGTCACAAAATGAAATCCAACTCCTGTATGATATTGAACTGCTACCATTATGCACAGGGGACTTCACATCTTTTACCAAAGGAAGAACGGGAAACGTCGTCTACATGGCATCTGAAGAACATCCGCAGGGGCTCCTGCCGGGACATGAGAATATGTTCCTTGCCAGCATCAGTGACCTTAGACTTCAAACTGCCCTTAGGACACTTGCCCAGTCAGGTAGGTTCCAGCATGCACTGTTTTAAGATAACAGTTTCTAGTACCATTATTCTGATTTAAAGATTGTTGAAAAACATCTGGGTACAATCGAAATCATAATATGACAGTTAGGTGTTATTAATTGTTAACTTTTTCTATATGAGCTGCTGAAATGTAATAAACATCACCTGTTAATAAAGGTTTTTCCCAAACACGTAACCTGGTCTCTGTAACTTCCCCCGAGCTCTAGGTAAAATGTACCATTTCCCATCTAGACACTTTTTTACAGGACAAAACATATAAACAATGAAGCAGTAAAGTGAAATTGATATGTTTGTGACCTTGCTTAACCTGGCTGTACTGAATACTTCACGTAGACCTGCAACCTCTTGGGATGACATATGACATTGGTTTTCAAGAATTAAGGTCAAAGGTGCAGTCGCAGTAATTGACAATGTGCAATTGGGAATTTTTTCATCTTTCATGATCTTCATATTTGGGTCATGATGTAAACCCAGAACAAACTTTCAGTAAAAAGTCATTTGTTGGCATCTAAATATGTGTTATTGTGTTGAAAGCTCAAAGTCACAGACTATCTTTTAGATGCCTTGACATAATCGCCATCATTCACTGTTCAGACAGTTGGACTTCATGATTCGTGAGTATTATCGTGCTATACTTTTCTTATTTTAGGTGAAACCCAGTTAAGGATGTTTGATGAGGAAGCCTTCATACTCCAGCTACCAAAAGTGTCATTTAGTGATCAGAGCCCTTCATGGTTTGAAAGTGTATGGAAATATATCACAGTCTATTTCACGGACTCTTTGCATCGGTTTGAAGGGCTACAGCTTTTGCCTGTTCAACTCCAATCAGGTTCAATCGAAAATCTAAAACTTGAAAAAGGTAAGGCAAGGCTTCTGCTGCAGGGACCGTCAGGCCATGTTGCCGACCACCATGTGCAGAACTGTTTGAAAACATTGGGTGTCAAGCTTATTCAGGTCGTGTCATGCAAGAATGCCCTGAGTCATCCAAATCTGTTTGAGAATTACATCCAAAGGGACAACCTACGAGGGATATTGAACTGTCTGAGTAACCTGCCAGAATCGTATTTTAATAAAATATCAAAATTGTTTTATAGAAAAACATCTGATGGTGAAAAATTAGCATTCCAGAAATGCTGTAGCAGAATTACCTGTGCCGAAGCTTTGTCTCCTGTTGCAACAAAGTTATTACAAAAACTCGCTCTTTTTCAACTGGAAAACACTGGTGGAAGCATAACATTCACAAGCTGTGAACAGACACCTGTCGGCTGCAGGGAAAAGATATTACCACACAGAGAAGCTGTGGCTGACTTGTCATCGGACCAAAGTTTGACTCTAGCCAGGTCTCTCGGTATGAAACAAATCAACTCTGTTGAGTTAATCAAGGATTTCATACTCCCATCAGTTAAAACAAAGAACTATACAAATGAAGAAGTGGATATCATCGTCAAGTTCATATTTAATAACAACCTGTTGGGCGAATCAGAGATTTCATCCAAGCTTGAGAATTTAGAGTTTGTTCCAACGCAATCTGGGAAAAGGAAGATGTCCAGAGAATTGTTTGACCCAGAAGATAATCTCATAAAACAGTTTCTGAGCACAAGTATGATTCCTGGAGGAAGCTACATTCAGTACATTCACCACCTTAAACAGCTTGGCCTAAAGACATCAGAATCTGTGACAGCCACCGATGTTTACGCGTTTGCAAAAGAGGTTGCTTCCAAACAAGAAATAGCTCACAGTCTGTTAAGGTTATTGTCACAAAGGCCAGATCTTTTGCATGAACATGTTCTTGGAAAAGCTCTAGGAGCAAGACTGGAATCAATGAGTTGGGTCCCTGTGGAACAGATTGCCCCCGAGGAATATCCAGAAAACATGACGTGGCTTGGTTGCAAAGGAATGTTAGCATCTCCGACCAGTGTTGTATCCACAAACTACCAGTACATCACCGGTTGTTCTGCCCCGGTTCTAGATTGCTTGCCCTTGAACCCTACCCTTGTAGGATATTATAATTGGGACAGGAAGCCTGAGATTGCTCTCGTGGTTCACCAACTGCAGGAAGTACGTCGGCTGTGTAAGCTTGACAGCCTTTCCAGGTACAGCATTGGCCAAATCACTCATAAAATCTACCAGCATATACAAAGTCGTCTGCATGAGAATGATGTTTTACTCTCTCTTCAGAAAGTGAAAAGCCTGATATGGAACGGTGAAGATTTTTTGCCAATTGAAGTGATTGTACCAAATCCTCCACTCTCTGACATGAAACCCTACATATATAAGATGCACGGTGACCTTGAGAAGTTCAAGCCTCTTTTGGTAAAATGTGGAATGATGGAAACCTGTGACTTGGAACATGTACTGCATTTAATTAGGAATAGCCACAGTAAAACAAATGCCGTCGAAAGGGAAAGAACTGTAAGAGACAGGAGCCTTGTAATTGATATTCTTGAAATTCTGTCAAAACAAGGTCTGCCTAAAGATGCACTGGAAAAAATCCTCATACCGACATGGACACCTGATGACAGTCTTCAGATGCATGAAATACGACAGGTCGCTTATGACGATAGGGTTTGGAAACCTGACTTCTGTCCAGATGCAGATGAGCTAATTTTTGTGCATCCTTTAGTGAACTTGAAGCTGGTGAAGGGCCTCAGAGTAAGAACACTAGCATCACAGGTTCTGAATGTAACAGAGCTTGAAGGTTATGGACAGGGAGAGTCACTGACCCAGAGAATCAGCAATATCCTTGAAAAGTATCCCGATGGGATGGCAGTACCAAAAGAATTGATCCAAAATGCAGATGACGCAGAAGCCACCGAGGTAGATTTTCTTCTTGATGAGCGGAAACATTCACGCTTCATGTCAAAACTTTTTGATGGTGGCATGGCTGAATGCCAGGGTCCAGCTCTCTTTGTTTATAATAACGCAAAGTTCAGTGAAAAGGATTTTGATAACATCATCAAACTTGGAGGGAGGACAAAAGAAGAAATGACGGAAAAAGTAGGGAGGTTCGGTCTTGGTTTCAATGCCGTGTACCATTTAACTGATGTCCCTTCCTTCATAAGTGGAAAGTACATGGTGGTTTTAGATCCACACGTTACACATTTGAACATGTGTATACAAGATCCAAGGAGTCCTGGCGTACGTGTTGATATAGGACGGAAAAGGGCGGCCAAGCAGTTTAGTGACCAGTACCAGCCATATGAAGGTATTTTTGGGTGTTCTGTCATCGGAGCCAAGAACGACGGATATGTCTATCCAGGAACATTGTTTCGTTTTCCTCTGAGAACTAAGGAGCAGGCTAGGGCAAGTGAAATATGCAAGTTATCGTATGATGAAAAGGAAATCAAGAAGCTTCTGAGAATGTTGGTCAGCAGTATTCACACAACACTTCTGTTTACGCAAAACATCAGGAAAATGTCTGTCTATAGAATACCATCTGATGCTGATAGTCCAAACAGTAAGGAACTGCTTTGTACTGTGGAGAGAAACCTATGTGAAGTAGTAAATAAAAGACTATCAAAGCACTTTGCACAAAACTCCAACCCTTGGCAAATCCTGACAGTCGCTGCGAAACAGATAAAGAAAAACACAGTTACCAAAATTGGTTTTGCAGAGACGGTTTCATCCATGACTGATGTTGCTAAGGAATTTCTTCAGCTAGAGAAAAATGAAACCAAAACACAGAATTGGTTAATCTGTCAACTAATACAGGCTGATGTCGCTAACGACGTCCCCTCAGAATTTTCACCAGTTGGTGGGATAGCAATGGAACTGTTGTGTGATGGAACAAAATATATTCCAAAACCATTGAGTGATGGCCGCTTGTTTTGCTTTCTTCCGCTTCCACAACTTAGTGGATTACCAGTGCATGTTAATGGCTGTTTTGCCGTGAGTTCAGATAGGCGTCATATTGAAGAACTATGCACAGATGATAAATATTCCCCCGGGGGCAGATGGAATGAATTCTTGTTGAAGGATGTGATTTCAAAGGCTTACGTGAAAGGACTTAGCATTGTAACGGAACTAAGACAGCAACCCGAGTTTGATCTCTGGCCCTGTTTCTCTGCCGTGGGCGAAGGATGGATGCGATTGCTGGCAACATCGGTGTTGCAAAATATCGCAACAAACAAATCATTACGTTTGTTTGCAAAGGGAAACCGAAGGGCATGTTTGTCAGAAATAGCTTTTCTCAAACCTGTTGACTTCATACACCCATACAAAGGTTATGGGGTACACTATGAGGACCTTGTCAAAGAAGTCATGCACTCTGTATTTGGAACAAAACCACTGGTCATTGACATTCCTGAATCTGTATATAACAGTCTACATGCAGCAGGTTGTGGTGGAGAAATAGATGCTAGGATGTACACCAGAGACAGGTTTTACAGTGAGGTATTTTTCCCGAACATACCCAAGATAAAAAGTTCATTGAGGGACCCGTTATTACTGATTGCCCTGCTGTCTAACAGTGATCTCCTTGATGACATGATCAGAAGAAGTCCGTGCATTCCCTGCAGTCCAGATGGACGAATCCTAAAGAACCCAACAGAAATGATACACCCAAAAGGTCAGGCTGCTGAGCTTTACACTGAAAAGGATGGCAAGTTCCCATGTGAGCGAGCTGTTAGGTTCCTCAAAGCACAGTTCTCGTTTTGTGACGCTGATGCATTAAGAGCATTGGAGAGAACAGGAATGCGACGTGATAGACTTACATGGGATGATATTTGCGAGCGCGCAGAGACAATTGTGGACATGGACACTGATCTTGGGACTAAACGCTGCATGGGAATCATCCAGTTTTTGTCTCCCATGCTGAAAGCACGAGATGACAATGCCTTGGAGAGATTAAAGAGGACACTTTTCCTTCCCATTATGAGCAAACCAGAGGATTATCCTTTGCCTTGGTTTCATGGATCAAAAAGATTTTGCTCTCCATCTGATGCCTTCACCTTTGACAAAATGTACACGATTGGTTGCGTTGCACCAGTGACCATGAAAGATGTATTTTCCCTTCGATATGATGTCAAAGAGGCATTTGGTTTAATTGAAAAAGAAGTTCCATGTGGTCTTTTGAGGAAACAGTTTGAATGCATAACTTCTAATGCACAGAAGGCAAAAACATATCAGGAAGAACAAGCCGTTCAGCAATGCTTTAACGCCACAATGAAAGGATTGGAAGAAAGATTCGTAAGAGGAGAACCTGAAATTAAATCTTTTGCCAAGAGCAAATTGAAAGGAAAAGCATGTATTCTAGTAAAAACAAAGATGGTCAAACCGGAAGTGTGTGCCTTTGATTCAAATTTGTCTTGTGAACCATGGCTTAATAAAGTACCCCATGAACTTGAGATGCATTGTGGGCATTTACTCCGGGATATTGGGGTAAAGGAAACATTTGGAATTGAAGATTACATCACAGCTCTAAAGCGGATGCACAAGAAGTATGCGGAAAAGCCATTATCCCCTGCAGACATGGCTGCATCTGTGAAAATAATAGCCTCACTAGTTCTCCAAATCGGTCCAGAGGCCCTACATCCACCTCTTGACACAATATTTATCCCAGACCGAAACGGTGTAATGTGTCCATGCTGTGATTTGTGTTTTGAGTTTGAAGATTGGTTTGAGGCGGAGACGGATACTAGATTTGCACATCCAGGACTGTCAATTCGCGGAGGCCATGTCCTGTGCAAATATGGAATCAAAAACCCTAGGCAATTTGCAGTACAAAAAAGATCTTATGGGATTCCTTTTGGCCAGTCAGAAAAGCTTACAAACAGGATTAAAAGAATTCTAGAAGGTTATCCATTTGATTCTACAATCCTTAAAGAAATGCTACAAAATGCTGACGATGCCGGGGCTACAGAATTGCATTTCATTTTGGATCCTAGAACACATCCATCAAAGAAAATATTTGATGAAAAATGGACACCATTGCAAGGACCTGCATTGTGTGTATACAACAACAAACCTTTTACTCAGGCCGACATTGAAGGCATACAAAATCTAGGCGAAGGCAGCAAAAGTGAAGATCCTACCAAAACTGGTCAGTATGGTGTCGGCTTTAATTGTGTGTACCACATCACAGACACGCCAACAATTCTGACTCATATTGTTGGAAAAAAGGATGTTCTAATTGCTTTTGATCCCACATGCCAGTATGTGCCAGGCGCCACAACTGAAAAGCCAGGTCAGATATTTACAGATTTAGAATTTATGAAGGCAAAGTTTCCTGATGTCTTCGAGTGTTATCTTGCAGATGCTTCGGCTGATTTCACCATGTCAAATGCAACTATGTTCAGGCTTCCTCTCAGAAAAATGCAAGACGAGGTAGACGATATGAGCTTGGATACCATATCAAATAAGGAAATCACTGTAGATGACATGAAAGAAATCCTAAAGATCTTTGAGACAGAAGCAGCAAAATGTCTTCTTTTTCTTAAGAACGTACAAAAAGTCAGCATTTCTCATGTTGACACAGATTCTGGGAAAATGATAAGAGATTACTGGGTGACCAGCAGAATCCCACCCAAAGAAATAAAAAGAAGAAAAAATCATTTGTCAAAAACAAAGCAGATTTCCTCCGATTTAAGAGAAAGAAAAATCAGGTTACCAGATACTGGTCACCATGAGGTCTATTATTCACTTCATCTGGAGGATATATATGGCTTAGAAGAACACTGGAAAGTGATCCAAGCGTTCGGTTTTAATACATCAGAAGAGATACCATCAGAGGTTTTAGCAGCATATGCAACTGGAGAACTAGGCCTGCTTCCCACTGGTGGGTTGGCAGGGTTAGTGAGATATCAGAAAGGCAAAAACCAGACACGAGCTGTCAAAACAAAAGAGTCACCTTTGCCTGATGCATTAAATATGCAAGGAGACGGAGAAGATGCAAAATACAAATCTATGTATTGTTTCCTGCCACTTCCCATCAGAACAAAATTGCCAATACATTTAAATGGGCATTTTGTTTTAGACTATGAAAGCAGGAGGAATTTATGGGAAAATTCAGGCTCAGGGTTTAGAAGTTCTTGGAACAAACTCATCATGGAGAAACTTTTGGCGCCTGCATACCTTTCTCTAATGAAACCTCTCCAGAAGCAAATATTTACGGTACCAGATTTGCGCCAGCCAATATTGATACACGGAGAGAATGAGACCATATTGAGACAGAAAATTAGTGTGTACAATAGTTTTTTCCCGGAAGCTGACCAAACTGTCCCATATGTGCAGGACTTTGTGGATGCATTTTACAGATTAACATATTCTGCAAATGCAATGGTATTCCCTGTTGTTTGGAAACAGAAACCTGCAGGGAAGAGGGCTCTGGAGTGGGTTGGCCTGAAGGCGGACCAAGCGAAACATGGTGTGTTCAAACAATTCTCCTTTGTGACAAAGAGCGTTTCAGCTGGTCAATCTGAGGAAATTAGACACAGTTCTCAAACCTTGGATGTGCAGAAGCTTGCGGCTGTTCTATTAGACTGTGGTGTCAGGTTCTTTGAGACTCCCCTCTATGTTTTGGGTTGTTTAGATGACCTGAATCTTCAGGTGAACAGAAGTTGCCCAGAATACGTTTTCAGGTTTTTATCAGAGTGCGACGAAAGAGAGAATTCATGCCATTTGAAAAACCTGCCTGTCTCTCTGAGCAAATCTGCAATCAGGTCCATTGATGCAGTCTTGATTCTTTTGCAGTACTGCTCTCAGATTTCAGACTTCCCGATACGAATGCAGGGTCTGCCACTACTTGTAACAAGGGATGGCATTTTGTGCAAATTTGACAAGGAGAAACCAGTCTTTCATACGGAGTTCAATGATCTTATCCCTATGCAATCACATAAATTTATGCACTCAGATTTAGTGCCAGAGATAGTCCATCTGACCGAAGGTCGTACAATAGATCAAGTGAAACGTTTTGATATTGATGCATTTTCAGAAATGCTTCAGTATGTCTCTGATAAAAAAGTGTACAAGGGTGTCAAAACGTACGTACATTGGGATCCAAAAGGTGCAAAAATGAATGAAGCATGGCTTTCAAGGGTCTGGCATTTCGTGTTTTCATGCATTGAGGAAAAAACAGATAAAGAAACCTACGGGGATATTGCAACTGAGGCCAGTGAGTTTTTATGTGTGACAAAGGCTATTCATGATTGGAACCTCATTCCTGCAGTCACACCATCTGGCCAACATTACCTTCTGCCAGTGAAGTGGCCTCAAGCAGCGGTCGTTTATGATGAGGCAATTGATACAAAAGAACAGATTGAGGCATTCAGCAAAATAAACTCTCCTGTTCTTTTCAGGGAAATATTTATGGGAGAGAATAAGACTGGACTACCGTTCTGTTACCAGCTCATTCATACGTTGGTATCACGTTTGCGGGATCCAAAGTCTATTCTTTTTGCTCTTTATCATTGGCTACAAGAGAGTGCGAAATCCATTCGTTTGGAAAGACAACATTCCCGTGAACTTTTTGAGTATTTCAGAAATAATGTAGATGCAATTGAGCAAACAGATTTCGGAAAAGAAACCGTCAGAAGACTCCCAATATTTAAAACTTGCAAAGGCAAATTGGTTGCCCTGAATGATTGTAAGTGCTTCATGGTACCTTATGACCTGCCACCGTTTAACATTGATATTTTGACCAAAGAGGATACAATATTTATGAAGAAAAACATTATGAAAGAGAAGTTGCTTTTAACCCTTGGATGCAAAGAACTCAGTATGGAGGAAGTGTACTGCAATTTTATCTTTGATCATTTTTCATCACTCTCTGACACGGACAGGCTAAAGCATGTAGAACATTTGGCTAAAATAGTCGAGGGAAATGAGGAAAAGATTAGCCGGATAAGACAGATGAAAAACCGCACACGGGATGAATCTGAAAGACTGAAAGAAACAAAGAGACTGCAGGAAACGCTGCTTTCTAGGCTAAAGACAGTCCCCATTTTGAAGGGGCCGGATGGAAAGTTCTGTTGTGTTTCATCATTCTATGATCCCGATGAACCAGTTTTTGCTGCTATGCTCAGTAGGGGCTACTTTCCTCCGGAGCCTTACTGGTCTGAAAATATCCTCGATGCTGATCAGCGGAGATACCTGTTACCTTTTTTCAGGAGGATTGGTCTCATCTCAAAAGTCTCATCCGAGAAACTTTTTCAATATGCAACAATTTTGGAACGTTTCTGTCAAGATAAGAACCAAGAGCGCAAACACCTGATTAAAATATCGAAGGTGTTGCTGGAAAATCTGTATTATGAACAAGATAAAAATTCCTCCTTCTTCAAGAAAATCCGCAGAGTGGCATTTGTTCCATTAGCAGATTCAAGAAACAAAAATGCAAATGAGATGTTGTACAGGCAATACGGCAGAGGTGAGACTGCACAAGACTTTGTGTCCCTTGAAGGTGGTATATTTTTGTCAGACAATGACAAGTTTGATCTCATCTGGGCAACAGCCAAGCTCCTGCATAATGATGTAAAGCCTAGGTCGTACAAATTTTCTGGAGAAACAGAAGAAAAGTGGGTTCTTGGAAACCTGAAAATATCAGAAACAATTTCAGTAGCAGATGTTGTTTCTAACTTGAAAACCGTATGCGTTCCCTACCACACGAAGCTTGCTCATTCGAAGACCTATAATTCAGACACAGGAAAAACTTTATGCAGAGTCCTGGAGGCATCTTACAATTACCTGAAGGAACACCAGGGAAGTTCAGAGATAAGTCCCTTGAAGGAGGTCCCATGCATTGCCATAGAGGAAGGAAAGAATCTTATTTACACTACACAGGCTGCTGTTGAACTAGAAAAGGAGAATGAAATTCATCCATTTTTATATAAAATGCCTATATGCCTTGGTCCTTATAAAGAACTCTTACTTTGCCTCGGAGCCACTGAGGAGCCCACTGTGGAGCAGTATCAGAACGTGTTGACGAAACTTCACCAGTTGAGTCAGAAGGAAGAACTACATCCAAATGAACTGGAAAGCTGCTATAAGGCTCTCCTTTGGTTGTTGATTCTATGCGAGACACAAAAGGGAACGGAAGCAATAAAAGACCCATTACACTTGCCAAATCAGAATAAACAGATAGCACTTTCTTCAGAGCTGTTTTACATAGATGATCCATCTTTCAGAGGAAGAATCGAGGAGATAAAAGCACACTTGGTTTTGGATCTCCGGCAGCTAGGAGAAGTATGTGATGAAAAACACCACGGTATTCTTAAGGAGATTTTGCAGAAAGGTGATAAGGTATTTACAATCTTCCCAGAATCTTGTGCTCCAAAGAAACTTTCAACCGTGGTTACAGAGAAAGTATTGAAGAAACGTAAAACCTTGCCAAACTGTAAAATTGCTTCTCGCCTAAAGGAGCGGTTTCATGACCGATACTTTCAGCATGGCTTGAAAAGGATAATTAAAAGTAGCTTAGAGGAAGGGAGTTATGATGCTCTTTGCACATTTTTCAGAGAAATAAAAATCAAATGTCTCGAAGCAGTTGAAACCCATCTTGAATTTGGAGGAAGCATCATTCAAGACAGTCATATAGGGGTGACATGCTTTTTGGAGTATAAAACAGGTAATGCTAAACTTTATTTGCCCAAAACATGCGATGATAAGGAGATTATGTACTATGATCTTGCTTCGAGGATAGTCCAGTCTTTCCCGGAAATAAGACATGTTGAAGCTCTCGCCAAAATACTGAGCTGTAAACCAAATGAAATCATGGGTATTTTGGATAAACTGAAAATCTCAGAATGTGCACCAGACGAAATATATTATACACTTCCAAAACTGGGTTCCCATATTCCCATTGAGGACCACCATTTGCTTTGTGAAGGGTTCGAATCATTTCGTGAAGGAGAGTATGTTGGCTACATCATTCAAGACACTGAAGAAGATACTGAACCGGTTTTCATCCATGCTCAGGTGGTACAGGTGGTGAGAGATAATCATCCAAATCCATTAAATAAAAGTTGCAAGATAAAAGTCGGAAATAATATAACGAAAGAGGTTTCGATATTAGATGTGTACAAGTGGAACAGAAAACCACCAAGGACGGGGGATGTTGTGCAGTTTACCGGCCCTTCAGGAGGAAGTGAGGCAGGCGGAAGTGACGCAGATGGAGAGAGAGCTAACCAGGGCACCCGTGGTGACAAGGAGCAGACTTTGTGTGAAGCTTACGATGAAGTAACAGAAATTCTCGGAAATGCTTGGAAACTAGGGAAAGAGAAACGGAGAAAAGCCATCAAACGTTTAATCTTCAAGTGGCACCCAGATAAAAATATGGACCGGAAGGAATTCTGTACAAAGGTTAGTCAGTACATTCAGAGTGAAATAAGCCGCTTGGAAAGGGGAGGCGCACCCAGAAGTAAACCTTCTGATCCGGAAAGCCGTTACTATGAGGATCTCTACAGAAGATACTATGAACATATGAGGAACAGGGCAAGAAGACAACAGGAATACAAAGAAGAGTATAACCGCCATTGGAACAGTCGTTTCAGTGGGGGTACACATTATTCTCGGGATGTACCACCTTCCTATGCCAGAAAGAACCCCCAACCATGGGATGCTCAAAGATGGATAATGCAGGCTGAATGGGACCTCAAGGCAGTGCCAAGAGACCAGCGGAGTCGGGTACAGTCTTCTTCTTTCCCTGAATGGTCATGCTATAAATGCCACCAGGTAAATGACATTTTTGTAACATTCATTAGTCTTCACATACATAATATTAGCTTTTAGGAATGTTTCTTGTCAATTTGAAATATATACAGTGGCACCCCACAAATACTATCACCTTGGGGACTGAACAAATGTGGCCGAATTGTGAAATTTTTATCCTTACTCAGATTCCCCGAATTTGAATATGACCCCCCATAATCTTTAATGAGTACCTTAACCTTGCATTACAGAGCGGCCCAGATTACGAATGTGTTTTGTGAATAATGCGTTTTAATGCATTATTCCTTCATGGGTATGAAAAACTAAACATTATGCTGAGTAACGTGTTCTGTAAAGTGTTTTATTGCAAACATTTAGTCTTTGACATTGTATGGTCTTGGAAAAGTAAATTTCAATTTTATTGGTAGTGTCATATAAGGCCCCGTTTACATAATAACAAAATATTAGTTTTCATTTTAAAATTTTTGCATGGCCTATATGAATGTCGCATATAAATATCTGTTTTGAAATTTAATTTTACTAAAATATTATTAGTAGTCTTTCATGGTTACTTTATACCTTATAAATTCTTCTTTCTTATCTATTTGTATAACTTCTTCAATCTTATTTTTCCCCGTCTTCTTTCTTTCAAAATTAGGCTGCAGAGAAGGCCTTGAAAGGTGCCCAGACAGCTGTGGATGTCAACCTCAGGAGCAAAGGAACCAATCTGGTTGACATCGCAAAGACCATGTTGGGTTCGTTCGATGACTCGTCCATCTTGGATTGGGCTAAAGAAATGCATTCCTTGCTTGATGAATCAGCAAGAATGCAGTATCCAAACCCGGACAACGGGCGAATTCCGCACAGTATCTTCACCGACAATATGGCAGAAAAAGCCAAGAAGCTGGCCAAAAAGATTGTCAAATCATGTAAAGATCTGGTTCAGCTGAAGTCTGGTATGAAATAGAAACTTGTTTCCAATAATGTATATTTGTAATATATTCACAATAATATCACAACACAAAAAGGTATTAGGAAAAAGGTTATCTGCATTCAAGAATAAGCAATCATATATATTTATTAATCCAAATAAAGAAATATATAGGGATCATACATTTGGACAAATATAGCTATAAACCTGAATTATGGTATATGTAGTAGCTACTTACATACACAGTTCAATTTGTAAATAAAACTAGAAGCCTTAACTACAAGCATACATTACCTGTGGTTTAACACTTGCGTACATAACTAAGGTTTTGTATTTTAGTGAGAGGGTGGATTGCAGTCTCCCTTTAACTATACACACTAAACCTTAACCTATATGTAAAGTGTTATGTGTTATGTTTAGATATGCCAGTAGGCTACAGGAATGATGTTATTATCACATGTAGCATTTATTTCGCATGCATATATATGAGATGGCGTATTGCTACAATCCTATAAATATACTTATCTATGTACTTAATCATAACCTACCTATATATAGGTGAATGTACAGAGATATCAGTATCCCACAGTATTCTTATCATCACTTATCCATAGTACAAAATGTTTAATCGATGTGCGTTTCGGGTACCTTTCGAGTACAAGTCTATATTACCATTTACTGTGAATGAGTTGTGTATCATATAGTGCACTCAGAGACCCCATGTCAGTTGAGATACACCATAATTTTAAAGACCACAATATACATTCAGCCCGAGAAAATAATTATTTAATATTCCTCCTCACTGATAAACCATTATATGCTTTTCATATTAATTAATACTTAGTGTTTTCATTGACACTGCAGTACAGGTAAATATAGACCTGAGTAGCTCTATGAGTAGGACAGAGCCAATGACTCTGTGCTGGTGTGTTTTATAGAAGTGGCATAAGTATAGTATCTTGAAATATGCTTATAAACATGATAAAATATAGGATAAATATGCCTTGTTTTTGTGGTGATATATTTTTATAGGTATTTCAAGATAGATTTCCGGTATACATTCACAAATACATGAACATAGCCTATTTTATTATTTTTTAATCCCATTACCTTATAGATAATTAACTTTGTTGTGAACCATAGTGAATACTGACAGGACATTATCTGATTGACAAAATGAGCTGTATTTTGTATTTTTACGTCATATATGGCTGGAAACAGTGCGGTATAAAATGTTTCCATTTACAATATATCTATTTATTCAGATAATAAAATATGTATTATGAAGTTTGACTTGAACATAAGGTGATATGTGACATACCCAAATGTATATATTGTCTAGACACAGTGGCACAGGAGTGTGCATGTGTCCTATAGACCACTTTGTATATAGGTCAACTGAAAAAGATTACTAATTCAGACCCTCTCTTCAGGAGGTACGTTTTATATACATTATAGGTATGATAGTATAGCAGGTGTTAAAGTGCCCTACCTTATATGAAAAGATAGATTTTATTGTTTATTCGTCTAGGGTATGTTCTTATATTGCCTATTTGTGTTTTTCTATGACTTGCAACTACTGCACAATACAATTTGTATATTTGATCAAATAAGCAGACTTATAATGTACAATTAATTGTCCTCTCTGTTTGAAGTTGTCAGGTATCCGCTGTCAGCAAGGTCGGATAAAAATACATTGTGTATGCCATTCTGGAGCTTAACCTGTACATAAATATCACGTACATCATATAAAGCAAAGTTGATATGTCATTATTGGTGTTCCGGTTCAGCTATATATATATCTGTGCATTTGAGTATAGACACCAATGTTTTCCTATTATATATGTTGACCTTTCTTTGCTAGAATAATAATATGAGAACCAATAAAAATACAGGAAAGAGTCTTAAAGACCCAATTATATTGGTAGAGTTTATATGAAGTCGGTCCTTTAACAGATATATCAAGGGTAATAAACAGATATATGTAAACGCTTGTTGCGCATTTATCATGGTCGTATTTTTGCGGAGAGTGTTGGAAATGTGTATGAAGGAGTATTAATAAGTACAGGCAGACACCTTAATAATTCCTGGCAATTTTATTCAAGCAAAGCAGATTAGGAAATATACTAATTAATTGTATGATCCATCACTATATGATGTTTACACCATGAGTATCATATCTTGTCTACCCTAATGTTGATATATACAGATGCAGCAGACGAGTTTATAAAAAAATATACCACATTAACAAAACTGAGAACCAGGCTACCAGTAATCATTTATTATTATGTTTACTTTCATATAAATAGCAGAAAGCAGTATTTGAACGAAATATCAAATGTCCCGCAAAATGTGATTTTAGTAGATACATAAGAAACACTTAAGGGCCTCAAGAATAAAAACCTAAAAATAAAAACATATTAAATAGATACAGGCAGATATTGATATAAATCATATATGAGTGTGTGGTAATTCACAACAACATGCCATACTTTTATATTAAACGTATGTTTATGTATTAGTATTTGTGTTAGTTATATGAAGATATAATTCATGTTAACATGGAGGAAGCACTGAGGCATAACAAGATGTCAAAATTTTGTCAAGTTATTCGACTACCAATTTTTATAATGCCTTTGCTTATAAATCTTAGTATTCGTCCTGCCACGTATGCACCAGTGTCAATTCTTTAGTAACAGCGTTTAGGTTTAATATTGGAGTAGAGATATCAGTGTTTGGATATCATTAGAGAATTATCTATTAATATATGTTACAAAATGTTTCATTAAACATATCTCTGAGATGTTTATCTGGTTTGCAGTTGATACCTGAATGTGTATGCGTATGAGATGGTTATATAGTCCCCGAAAACGCCGAAACAAAACGAGAATGTGGTCAGAAACCTCAACCTCCGCCAGAATCCTAATCAATATAAACAATTGGGGAAGTTTATAACTTATGCCATTGATAGTCCACATTTTGAGAAGTAAATCCTTGTGCCCTTCCCCAATTTTGCGTTTACTTTATAATAGTTAATAGTTAATTGACCCAACGTTTGCGCCAAAGTGCATTTAAATGAAAAAGCACGTGTGTATATTCGACGTGTCTTTTAACTCTAGTACAGTTACAGAGGCCCTACCGATGATCAATACGCCCGCGGTACGGATCAGTTTATAAGTTATTACATTAACTTTTAGACGCTCCTATTGATGACATTGGTACGAGTGGTACTTTTATCACGAGTGGTACTTTATATCAAAAGTGATAATGGCAGACTGAGGTTGGTAGACAGGGAGACTTGTAAATTTATGTAAAGGTTATCTTACATACAGAGGGTTTAACAAAGACCTCTCATTAAATGCACCATATTGACATAATAGACAGTATTACAAAACAGCGTCCCCCCCCCCCCTTTTTTTTTCCACACACACGCACGTGCCATGTTCTTCAGCCTAAGTTCACAGGCTGTATATAGGGCGATGGCTTATCTATTTCTTCCTCGTGTGCTTCGTTGAAGCATGTTTCCAGTGATCACGTGATAATTTAATGATTAAAGGGTCGGCAATTTCCGTCATGTTATGTTGCCAGGCTACTCTGTTTTGCTGTGGTTGACAATGACACTTTATCAATATATTTACATGTGTGTTCATTTTTTTTATCTCAGTAAACAAGTTGGGCAGTAAAGGTTTTATTTAGACGGAGGACTGTGAAAGGACGTGAAACCGGTGAAGCGATTTCAGATTAACCCTTCTTAAGATTAACCCCCCCCCCCCCTCCGGATTTCTTATTACCCCTTCAAAACAGGTTTTTTTCTTATGCATATTTACTTGAATTTCATATAATTTATTTCTTCTTGATTTTCCAAATTGGTTTTGATCTTTATCTTATGATTGCATAATTAAGAATATAATTAACGTTTTGTGAAAAAAAAATCATTGAGTGCTTCCGTCTTTGAAATCATGGTGTTGACTGGAAAATATAGCATGCATGAATTTAACGCATAGGATGGAGCATTTAGTTAAATCAACGAGGGGGCAATCTGAACAGTGCCAGAATAACCTGAAATATGATCGAACTACCCCAAGGGGTAATCTGAAATCAGGGGGGAACCTGAAATTGTAGGATTTTCAGGCGGTAACCTGAAATAGAAATTAATCTGAAGTCCTTACATCGGCCTACATGTGGATAATATCGATGTCTTGTGGTCTTTGTAAGATAATATTAAATCTTTCACACTAATCGCCCTTTGTTACGCGAGATCTGAATTATGAATCCAGTTATTGATAATTTAAAAAAAAACAAACACTGTGCTTTTTTTCAATGTTGTGATTTACAAAATATCTGCTAAATCCGCTTTTATTAATCAGACCATTAGATGTGACCAGACAGTGCTTACCAGTCTCTTGTTATGGGCCCTCTAACAAATGAATTTGATACAACTTCAAATATATTTTTACACATATTTTTACATACATATGTCACTGCCTTTTTGATCCCCCTAGTACGATTGGGGGGCAATCCATGTTATAATTTTTAATAATTTTAATAGAAGCTTAAAATCCACAATGATGTGCTCCCACACATTATTAAAAACAATCAGTTTCCCCTTTTATATATATATATACCATGCACTAAAGGGTTATACGGAACATGTACATATATATTTTATATACAGCCCGGTTCATAGTTTTATGCGTTGTCCTGCAAGTCACGAGATCAGAAGAAGAACACAACAGGCCAGGGATTGTATGTATATGTGTGTGTGTGTGTGTTATGTGCTCCAAATTGTGTTTCCCAGAATGAAGCTCTGCGGACATCACAGTTGGTGTCAGGGTACACAGTGTTTCCCAGAATACTGTAGCTTTGAGGAAAGTGATCATGTGACAGACTTATAAATCGTCGGAATTTTCCTCATTGTCGTTTTGTAGTGCGTGATGCCATGGTAATGAAAGGGAACTTGAGCCTGCATAGTTCTTTAATGTTGTTCCACCATGGTGCATTGAGTACATATAAATACAGAGTGAGGCCAGTTTTCATGACCCGTTGCTATGGCTCTGTTGGTTATGCAGCAATTTTTTGCGTAAGCGATAGGCAGAAGTGTACATGCATGCG
Source organism: Sipunculus nudus (assembly GCA_026874595.1). Lineage (NCBI taxonomy): Eukaryota > Metazoa > Annelida > Sipuncula > Golfingiida > Sipunculidae > Sipunculus > Sipunculus nudus. Next base: position 7,133,646 of record CM049313.1, on the reverse strand, counting down.
TAAATGAGTGTGTGTGTGTGTGGGGGGGGAGGGGGGGGTTACATGCAACACGGTAATCCAGGAATGGAATATATATTCTGCCGAAGAATCAGACAAGAACTTCGGTATTCTTGTATAAAGTATAATTCAATAATCTTGTATATGGAATTTACTAAATTCAAGTTCCTTAGTTATCTCATGTCAAATTAAGGAATAATGCCCTTTCTTACTGCAAATGACAGAATGCAATAATGGAATTTGATTTTTATTTTCCTTTTTTTTTTAATATTAACTTAATACTATGATTTCAGTAACAGGAATGATGTCTTGAATTGAGAAAATTTTATCAGCAGAATGCATGCAAAGTACAGGGGGTGCCGTGGCCTCCTGCTGAACCCCCTGGCTATGGCCCAGATAATAATAAATATTCATAACAATTTTATTCAATATCTAAATGGCTTCTTCGTCCATGGTGGCGGTACGAATAAGTAAATGTCCATTATCTATATTGTTTGCATGGCGCTGTCATCCGTCCTTTATTTGTATTTATGAATATTATATATATTTATGTACCATGAACGGCTAGATAAAATCCGATTGTATATCCATTGAAATATATATCGGAAATCAATCTCATTAAATATAACCATTAAGCAAGGCATTTTAAATTTGAAATTAAGGCCTCTCTTGGTGCATATACAGTCAGACCTCTCATAGTGGGCACCTCCAAAAAGTAGGCACCTATATAAAGTGGGCACTTTGGGGCAGTGCCATTTTTTTGCATCTATCACCAGTCCCATGGGTGCCCACATTATATTTATAGAAGTTCGACTGTTAACCTATTTCTTGAACGACTTAACGCGAGACATCATGGCCAAACATTTTAACCAAGACTGCAGATCAAATACATTTCATCATTACATTTAGCCTAATGTTAGGTTCCTCATCCACGTAGTAACTCCATAGTGGTATTTACCGCTCGCAAATATGCGTTATGACTACGTGTCACCTTTTAATACATTAGTATTTGCCCAGTAAATTTCAGAGATTATTTATTTAAACCCTTCTCAACTATGTTCTATTCTTTGAGGATTTAGCGAACCAGAATACACTGTAGGTATACTTGTTGTTTAAACAAATATCCCCGCCATACTTGAGAAAAGATCGATCTGTTTTGGTTTTGGCGTTCATTTACGCATACTTACTTCGTTATTCACGCCTCTGTTAAAAAATATATAGAAACAAAAACATTTCCCAGAAAAAAAAATAATCAATACTGACATAGTGCGAGTCGCCAACCTGCACGGGGTTTTAAATCCTGTGTTAAAAATAGACACCGTGTTTCCCAGAATGAAGATATTTGGAAACAGAGATCGGGTCACGTGGGCTGCACACAATGATAGGTTACATGGACTGAACATAGTGTTGTCTCCACCGTGAAAGCTGACAGACTGTGATCAACACAGCATTCAAGGGATGAGGGGAAGACCTTCCACAATGTGGTTGCCATGGGTGACGTCTGACTTACAACCCGTCTCCTTCAGGTTAGTTTATATCAGATAAATTACAAAAGGTTTTGTTTCCGGCTTGTCCAGTTTCCTGTGCCTGTGAGAATTATGGGTAGCCTCTTAGCCTTAGGCGTCCAATTTTTAACATTAAATTATTCAGGTCAGGGGTGTAGTCAGGATTGAGGGTGGGGAGGGGGCCTTTTTAATTGGCAAATGCAATTTAAACACGCACACACACATAAATATAACACCCGGCATGTTTTAATTCCAATTAGATATATCAGTTCTACAAGATGAATAATAAAAATATCATATTTGCAGGATCAAACCTAATTAAATATAAAATTATCAATAAACAATACATTAATTACAACATGTGCAATGTTTAATATTGAAATAAGTTACAAATAGGAAAATTTAATTATTAGTAGACTAAATGAAATTCCGGCCGGGAGGACGGGGAGTACTGGGAGGGGTGGGGGTGGCCCTCTGCGCTGCCCCCCCCCCCCCCCCGCCACGCCCCTGCAGGTAAGACATTAACTTTACTGCTCTAGATAATATGCTTTGCCATAATGTACCTGACAGTTTGCTTCCGTATCTTTAAGCCGGCTATTCACTTACACTTTCTGAAAGTTTGCAAAATATCTGTTTCTTAGTATATACAGTGATAACATGTTAAAAAAAATGAAAATACACGGCAATAAGCAGGAAATTTAAACATATGGCCGCTATCTTGAAATTCAATTTGGCAGCCTTCTTGGCAGCAAACCGAAGCTAGGTCGAGATTTTTAGTAGTCAACATTGATTCATCAGTATCACAAACATTAAACCCAAGCTTGGTTATAAATTGTGTTGAAATGGCGGCCATTTTGTTTTTCGAATTTTGAAGGTGGAGACAGCATCGGCACACCTGTAAACAGTCATTTTCGGATTCAGCACCCTCGAAATACCCTAATACATTTACTTTATCATTTTAAAGATAAAATGCCTTCAGCATTTTAATGGGGCACATACATTCAATTTTTGACTTGTCTGTAGGCACTATTACGCGCCAAAGATGACCCAAACGGCAAAACGCGAATTCTGACTTGCCGCTAGCTGTCCTTGTTGAATGTGTTTAATTTGGTGGGCCCCTATAAATTATAAACATGTGGATAAAAACAAAGCGAGCTAGCCTTGTATCGTTGATTTTGCGTTTTAAAGAGATTAATTTTAGGGTTTGTTATTAGTCCTCTTGGGTTTGGACCCCTTTTTCTCCCAGTTCCTGGATCCGCCCCTGTATAAAGTTCTCTACCAGATTATACATGCATGGACGTAATGACAATAAACAAAGTATTAGATATTTTGCTTGTGTCTACATACACATAAATGTTCACAAAAGTATATATACATATATATATATACATATATATATATACATATATATATATATATGTATGTATATATATATATATATATATGCAGTAGTTTTTTTACCTTCCGTTTCTGTGATTTATCACAATTGTGCCCCAATATACGTGCAATATTCACAACGCTGAACAGAATTCCTCTCGATCGTTAATGGTTATCAAGTGTTTTTAACCCTTGACCTCTCACCAGTGTCACGTGACTAATCAGAATAGGAAGACCCGCCGACAGACTTCGTTTATCTTAATGACTGTCACGTGATCTTTAAGTATAAAAAATATCGCCTTGTTATAAGCTACACAGTTTCACGTATAGCCTACATAATTCCTCATGAAACACAGGAGAGGACTTCTAGCTGTATCTGTGCGAGTGAAGGTTTGTAGATATCTTCCCACCCTTCTCTAAATGACTTGTTGTGGTTATTGCTGCCCCCCCCCCCCCCCCCCCGGTTAGGACATGACCATGTTTCTTCCTGCTTCTGCTGAAATCGCCATCTGTATATAGAATGATAAACCAAATGTTATTTGTTATTGGTCCCTTTCCAGTCTAGATAGAGCAACATCATTTAAATATTCGTGACAGCAGATATTAAGTACACAAATTAGTACAAAAATCAGTACAAAAGAGGAAGAATATTTAGCTCCGCTGACTGAAGAAATTTGAGCTATAGCGATCACACTTTGTTGTCAGTCCGTTAACAAGGCACAAACAGTGACTGTTAGAACTAGAAATTTCTACTTGTACATCCAGGGGTCCATGAAAAAAACCCGTGGAAACACGAAAATAGGTCTCTGTTATCCATATCCGCCGAGCTATGGGGCTGGCAAGTATCCCTAGAAAAATTAAATATTTGTTACGTAAGCTCGAGTATCTGAATAACTGATGCATTAATCGCCATGATTCTTTGCATGCCAATTGATCATGGAGTGTTTCATCATTTCTGTAGTCTAGTGGCTCCACCCGTAATTTTTCGAATTTTTATGCATTTGTTTCTCTGTTTGAGACTTTAAAATGAAACGTTATCTATTAACAGGGTACACATCGTCACTGTTTGAACTAGAATCTTTTACCTTATCATCCAATGAGGTCAATAAAAAGTCTTAATTGACACCTGAAATAAGGTCTCTGTTACCCATATCCTCCGAGAACTGGGGCTTGCAAGTACCCCAAGAAAAAATTAAATATTTGATACAGAAGCACGAGTATCTGAAAAACTGATGCATTGATCGCCATGATTCTTTTCATGCCAAAAGATCATGGGTTGTTTCATCATTTCCTGTAGACTGGTGGCACCACCTGTATTTTTTCGAATTTTTACGCATTTTTCTCTGTCTGAAAAAGGCACAAATCGTACCTGTTGGACCTCGCTTCTGCTATATTGACATCCTGGGAGGTCTATGCAATATCTCCATGGAAACATGAGCTTAGGTCTCTGATTCCAATATCCTCCAAGCTTTTTGGCTTGTAAGTATCCCCCCCCCCCCCCCAAAAAAAAAAAAAAAATTATGACAATTTTGATACAAAAGCTACATTATCTGAATAATTTATGCATTGATCGCCATGATTCTTTGCATCCATATTCATGGGGGGGATTCAATAGTTTCTACAGACTGGTGATGCCGACTGTTTTTTTTTTGTTTTTTGTTCCCCCCCCCCCCCCCCCAGGCATGTTATTTTCAGTGCCATCGTCTGTCGTCGTCTTCATCTTTAGGATATTCTGTCAACGCGATTATTGGCTGCAGATTTGAAACACATATCTCATACCAAATCTCGTCGGAGTTTGAAAACCGGTGACCTTGACCTTCATCTTCAAGTTCAATTATGGCGAAATTAGAAATTTTTGTGAACCCCATAAATTTTGAAGTATTCCACATTTTTTCCTCAATTTGGTCCACCTATTGTTCCTACCAAGTTCTCGGATTAATTTAAAAGCCGGTGACCTTGACCTTCATCTTCAAAGTCAAACCAGCCGAATTATAGTTATTGTCTTGTGAACACGATTACTTTTGAAATATTCCACATTATGTCCTCAAATTTGGTATACCAATTGTTCCTACAAGGTTCTCAAACTTGATATTCAAGGTCTTCAAGGTCAAATCAGCCGAATTATAGTTATTGTCTTGTGAACGCAATAAATTTTGAAGGGCTACAAATTTTCATCCAAAATTTGAAACACGCATTGTTCCTGCCAAAATATTGGAGGTGTTCGAAATCCTGTGACCTTGAACTTGATCTTCATGGTCAAATTTGTTCAATTTTAGGATTATAGTGACCACCATAACTTTGGAAATACTGTAGATTTTTTCTTCAAATTCGACACACCAGTTCTTTCTGCCAAAATGTCGTCAGAGTTCGAAAAGCATTGAGCATGACCTTCAAGGTCTAATATGCTGAAATATAGATTCTTTGTTTTGAGATATTACATATTTTACCCTTAATGTTTTGGGGTGGCCCATGGGGGTGTGGAGAGAGAGAGACATATATCTTTTTTTTGCACTGCAATAACAAAGCCATTCTAGTTTCGATTCCCCCCCCCCCCCCTTTTTCATTCTATTTTTGAGAACTTCAAATGAAGCGGTTGTCTTTTAACAGAGCACAATTCATGAGTGTTGGACCTAGAATCTTCTAACTTGACATCCTTAGAGTTCCATGAAAATATTCTTTGAAACTTGAAATTAGGTCATGGTTACCTATATTTGCAAACTACGGTAGAAAACATGATATTTTAGCATCAAGTGAGACAGATGGGGCACAAATTGCATCCATTTGGCCTTAAATCCTCATACATGACTTTCATGAAGGTCCCTTAAAAAATTCCTTGGAAACCTGAAATGTCACTCTGACCCATTTTCTGCAAGCTTTGTGAAAGAACTTGATTTTAACACACTGTTAGTCAAGTAGGCACAAATGGTAGCAGCTGCACGTAGAATAAGGTCACGGTAACCTATATCTAAGGACTGTTGGCAAAATGCTCTCACTGTGTCGCACTTAGTGCCGGTACTGCTACCACGCGGTAACTTACATAACTAATTACTCTCTCTGACCCTCTTATTTCATCGACTGGTAAACTTGGGCCGTTCCGGACAGTCAGCGACACACATCACCACCTCGCTGAACTAAGGTCTTTCCCAGTGACGTAAGGAGTTATTATAGTGGTCTTTTCCAGAATCTTTTTTCTCAAATTCAACATGGTTAATTCAGTAACCGCCTATTGTGGGCTTCCGGCTTGCTATATATTTATTCCAATTTTATCAGTCTTAATATGTTTAGGTCCTCGGCTATTTGAGTACGGCAAGATTTTTAACACTATACATAACCCTAGCCTCAGTGAATCAGTGTCACTGTTTATCAGACCATTGCTTATCGCAGCAGGCAGGTTTTAAAATGTGTCTCCAGCTCAGCCAATCAGCGTGAGATATTCAGGTCCACACGCGACGAACGCAGTCAAACTATTATTCATGTACCGGCTGACTGAAATGATCATGACGTTCAGCGTGTTGGCAACTCAACAGTGGCAAAACTTTCATGTGTAACTTGAACACTAACAAATACACAGTACAAAGTCGGTGCGACCTTGTCTACAATACACTTAAATTTACCCATGGACCGTATGTTCGAACAGCAGAGATATATCATAGGACACGAAGGTCCATGTATGGACTTTCTGAAAACATGCATGATTTCAGTGCGAATGTTACCAAGCGGGTTGAGTTGTCTATTGCCTATGGGACGCTGTTAGCCTCCTCATAGCAACGATGCCATTCACAGGAGGCCAGGCGGCCTGATATGCAAATGCGAGGGAATCGTCAGGAGCCTTGTGACGCCGTAATATGCAAATATCAGGGATTCGGACTTTTCAGGGCTTTAGTGATAAGAGCTAGAACTGAGTTACGTCGCGTCTATCGGTACATGGAATCACGTTTCATTTTAAACATTTTAACAGTAAACATCAATACAACAAAGCCAAGGCAGGGCTAGCTTCGTCTTACTATTTATTAAAATATGTGGCGTATATAAGGCCAAACCGACATTCAGTTTAACAGGTCGTTCTAATGATTTTCTGTAAAACATATTTATGAAAAAAAGGTTGTTCCAGAAATCTTTATTTATCTCTTTTGGGGTTATACTCTCGTGGTTGCTGTATTACGTGGTAATCCTGACTCTGTAGTTCCGCGGGAATAACTATGTATCATTTTATATTCAAAATAAATCTTAACCACGAGCATGGGCACTGCGCGTATTGTCGCATGTTGTGTCCTAGACCTGTGAGCCACCATTCGGGTTCTGTAATTGACATAAGACACATGCCAAAGACGTTAATACCTCTATATGAATTATATATATATATATATATATATATATAGGCTCAGTTGTCAACACAGTGTTTACACAATTAACTGGTTTCTGAGATAGCCGGCAAAGGTCAGTGATGGTTGGAGTCCCAGAACCGAGCATCCGAGTTAAATTTTGAGCGTCACAGACGCTTACTCCTGCGTTCCTGAAAGCCCTGTATATATCTTTATTTGTCAACATAACGGGCCCGAAAACTTAATGTTAGTTGTAGAGAACAGAGTCGCTGGCGTGGTGCTAAGTTTTTATTCCCGTTTCGAGTTATTGTTGGTCGTAAAGCAGGTTGGATTAATCATCCGTCAATGTCCATTGACACACTATAAGCCGTAAATTACCTTCGGGGTTAAGCTTTATTTACATAGTCTTAGTGGGGTGTTTTGTACGACTCATTATGAGTAATATAGAGCAAATTTTATATTATAATTGGTGACGATATCGCAACTGCTTTCGCTGTTCTGTTGCAAGATACTGACCCCCACCCCTCCTTTTAAAATAAGACATGGATGGAAATTCAAGGATATAATTTGTATAAAACCAGAAAACCTAAAAAAGGTCGTCTCATCCAGAAGGGGTGGGGGGCAGTCCAGGTCCAAAGTCTTGGTATGAAACCCTTTTTTGTGACTGAAAAGGGGAATGGCTCCACCCCCCCCCACCCCCACCCCGGATCTGCATATAATATATATATATATATATATATATATATACATATATATATATATTCAAGAAAAGTCTACACACATGGTGGAGAGGAGACTAAATATTGGTAAATTAAATATTTCTTAAATATTGTTAACGTTTAGGCCTAACTTACCGAAATACAGTTCCACCAGTAGCGCATGACATGACAGTAACAGATATATTGGACTGCGTACAATGTAAAAAATCCAGGTGTTCATTTAGCGTTTTTGGCGTTCAAGATGTTAACAATTCAACACCAGGCATTTTTCTATAAACACAAAGCACTTATCAGAAACCACATATGTGCGTTTATTTTCCAACACGGTGTTGATTGGCAAGTCTTGCAGATATATTTCACAATACATTCTTTAAATTCACGTTTCAATGTTCTTTATAAGTGTTCAATTGGTTCAGAAATCACAGGAAGCATCGCTGATTTAATAAATAAATTGTAAAATAAGGCCTTTTTCATTGTAAGGAAAAAAAGCACAGGAATACAATATAAAACGTTCTTTTACGGATATTTATATGCGTGTATTGTTTTGAAATTGGTGCATATATTACATACTTGTTTGTACTGATAGCTTTGAATATGTATCAGGCCATGCTTGATATCAGCTGGAGACAAAACAGTTCTCCTGAAATCAGAAGACAGTGTAGCAGACGACAAAATATGCTTCTGAAGACTGGTAACCTGTCTTAATTGTAGACTGATACCCTAACATAATACAATCAGAAACTTTCATGTTGTCAATTCATTTTTCCAACATCTGTGGCTATTATTTACCTGAAGTCTTAAGCAGGCTGGTTGTGCACTTTTCAGGATTCCTTGCCATTTTTGTGTTATTTTTTTTACAATTTCAGGTGTGTCATGTAACCGGAGACGACGTTTTACAGATCAGCTGAATTAGCCACCATCACAATGGCCATGGGTCAGTGACTATATATACTTAAGAGTTTTGGTATTGATAAAATGCTAGAGTCCTCTGTCTTAAAAAAACGGGCACAAAGGTATGATAAAGTGGTAGGGTAACATAAAATAAATAAAAATTAAATGAAGAAAATAATGGACATGCATAATGTAACAACCCCTTTTTAGAAAGCTGTATTATGGAAAAATGAACTTAGATGAACTACGACATTTGATATACTGGGACCACAGATTATCTGAGAACTAATACAATTTGTTATTTACGTGCCCTTAATTTATATTCCAATATACTTTTATTATCATATATGTTATAATAATAATAATGATAATAATAACTTATTATAAAACCTGTATATATATACATTTACAAACCTCGTTGTGTCGATCTCGCTCAAGTCGAATACCCCGCTAATGTCGAAGTTACAGACTCGATATTCCGGACAACCCTAGTTAAATTATTTCCAAATAAAACCCGCTTGTGTCAAACCTCGGATGCGTCTAAGTTTTCTGAGGGTTCCCTCGTCTTTGACACAATGAGGTTTCACTGTATATATATATATATATATATATATATATATATATATATATATATATATATATATATATATATATAAATTTAGTATTTGTTGCTTTTGTAGACCTGTTTAAGAAGGGGATGAGGGTGACCCTCATCAAAGCCCTTAAAAGAATTTTGGACCAGTATCCCAATAACAGTCAGATCCTCAAGGTAAGAAAATAAAATCTTGAAGTACGTATCACTGCTTTCCACTAAAACAATAATTCAACAATATCAAATCATGGATCAGCTGGAGTTGCTTTTCTACGGGATGACCATACAGTGCGGCTGTTGGGTATATTTTCATGAAGTGGAATACACTTTTCCTTTGGGCATTTTAGGCCTTAATCCTGTCTTTGGGTATTTTTAGCAGTTTGAGTCCGACTCTGTCAGATTTTCGCGCTATATAAACACTTTTTATCTATTTTTTTATTTATTTTTTAATCTATCTCTTTAATAAAAAAGTTTAATAATTTTATATAATTTTTATAATTAAAAAAATTGTTGTTTTGTCACTTCATTTGCATATTTAACACCTCCCTTTCACCGTGATTTAATACAGTGTTAGCACATTTGTTACCCTGTACGTTTCAAGTGACATTTTACACATCTTTTTCTTCATATTTTTTAGATCTCTCTGTTGTCCTAAAACTTTAGGGCCATATTTGTCACACGTTGTCTCTTATGATAATTCAATATAGCGATTTATCTCTAACTTTCGAGAACAACATATAGAACAACATATAGATGAATATTTTACACACCTATTAACTTTTTTAATTAGAAAATTGCCTGCAGTTCAACATCATGATTAAGCATTTCTCAGCTAGTTTCTGACATAATCATAATTAGATCTTCCCTCTGGGGATAATTTATATATTTCCTCCATGTGTACCCCGTCAATGATATAAACCCGATATCCCTGAAATTCACATCATATGAGCGAGGTAAACGTAACGTGTCTTATAGACATGCAAAAAAAATTGCCTTTTCAAATCCTGCTAGGATTTTTTGAAAGAGAAAATGGAACCCGCCTCCACAAATTTGTCCAGTAACCCATAAAAATTAATCCGTTAGATACAATTTGTAACATATGTATAATTGTTAATCAGCACACCACATCCTTGGGCACACCTAGCGGTATACATACCATACAAGCAGAACTGACATTGCTTGTAGTGGTATACAGGTCCATACACTCCGATACCTAAACAAAAAGGTTAGAACTAACTTTTAAACTGACAGCTTCTCACCTTTTATCTGGATGATGTCAGCATAAAAAGTCTATTTAGTCTGTTTGGTTGATTTATCCACAGCAGGTTTACATTAAAATTAGTTGGCTTAATTATTATACTTTTTTGTTTGAGGGGCTGAAACAAACATACTACTCAGAGACGGCCAGTCGTCTGATTAAACATGGCTGCTTTGCATGACATCAGCAACTAGGGGGGCGCCCTTGTGCTATATAAATTAGACTGTTACCCTTCTCCAAAACATTCCAACTTGAGGCTTGAAATCGTTAATTTTTGTACTGGCTATATATCCTGCATAGTTGTTTAGTTCATGTTTATATTTCAAGTTTGCATACCATTCAGGATATATGGCCAGTACAAAAAATGATGTGCACATAATCGCCTGTTGAGGTTATGACTATCCCTTATTTAAAACTACTTAATACATGGTCAAATGTAAAATTGTACAATTCAGCAGATGTAAAAGTATAGAAGACAGAATTTTTAGCGTGTCTTGATTATCTTCTACGTACAGGAAATCCTACAGAACGCGGAGGACGCTGGTGCCCGCCATGTCAAATTCCTATTGGATGAGACGCACCATGGTGAGACAATGGGTCTGTCACCAGATGATCCAGCTTACCCTTATTTGGTGAGTAATATTTTTTATAAACTACAATTTAATACATATTAATACGATAGAGATATTACCGTTGATTGATACTGGCCCTAGGGCGCAGATGAAGGTATAGGTAAATGTATTGTGGAGATGTGATTATTTAGAACAAATATGAATTTCGACGAATTTAAAGGGAACGTCCTTTTCGTGAGAATGTTATTTTTGCGTATCTCATGAAGTTTTTTTTTACTTAAATTGAAGTTTTATAGAAAATTATTGTATCACTCAGAGCCAACAATGGCAACAGATAAATGTTCGATCTGATGATGGCAGATGCATACTGGACTTAGTACCTGAATTCTAGCAAGTTTCATTCATGATATTTAACCTTATACTTCATGAAAGTCTTAAGATATGATATATATTTTACAATTTTGTTTAGTTCGTAATTTTGCAATTTATTTTGGGTTTCAAACTGAGGAGTTAATTATTTTATTTTTATGATTATTTTATTTTTATCAAGACAAATAAATAAAAATTAATAAAAAAATAAAAATAAAAGAAATAAAAATCATATTGTTCACTGCACTTCATAGTCGTTTTATCATAAAATCATGGAATCATTAATCCCATTTTTTGCATTACGTATTCCTACTGATGTACACTCAATTGCAACTTTCGCGAGCATGTATATTTGCGATTCAAGACACCTCGCACAATTGGCGAAAATTGAATGCTCGCAACATTTCCGTTTTACATTGTATTCAGACCATATACATATATTTTATATGTTGTGGATATAGAAATTAAGTGAGAGCAAAGATATTAGGTTTAGAAAAAATTATACAGGTTAAGCTATTGTTGCATGGTTCTCACAAAGACATTCAGTTGAATGCCCAAACCACTTACCTAGTGTGTTCTTCAGTATAATGAATTGTGAATATTCTGTTCACCAAAAGAACATGGATACAAGAGAAACATTCCATCTGTTTAATCGCAGAGGCTGTATAAATAACATTCCGTCAAAACGTATTATAATAAATAACATATGAAGCTAAATATCTCATGGTAGTAAATGAAATTTATACTGAATCATGCTTACGTAAACAAATCTTAATTATACTTGAAATGAGAATACTATACACCTCCAGACTCGCACCATTAAGGCAGATTTTTCAATGAAATTGTTTTGCCCTGATGGTATTGCATTCTGGTGTCGGTCTGTACTTTCTACGTATACTGTGACTCCCACCTGACCACAAGAAGTTTCATCATCTCGTTTCACAATGTGCAGTACAATGTAGAACATGTATAATAATTTACCATAGCAATGTTGAATGTCCAGAAAGATGTATGAATAGCCATGTTAGTCCATTACTGAGAGATATAGAACAAGAATACACTGAAAAAGTCTGATGACCCTGCATGGTTATCGAACCCATGACCCTACGATTGCCGGTTGTCTGCTCTACCACTGAGCTAACCGGGACCTCCAACCTTTCTGGGTATCAGCACTCTTTTATTGGATCTATCGAAATGATATCAGGATATCTTACATACTACATGTGTCGACACAGCGACTTTGCATGCAGCTGTGATAAACTGATGGCGCTTTGTGGTGGGCATCATATGTTATGTAGAAAGATGTATGAACAGCCATGCAGGTCCATTGCATAGAGATATAGAAAAGGAATACACAGAAAAAGTCGGATGACCCCGTATGAGATTCGAACTTATGACCCCGATTGCCGGTCGTCTGCTCTACCACTGATCTAACAGTGTTGAATGTTCCTCTTATATAGACCTGCTCATTATATTTTCAATTAAAATAAGCGTCCGATATGAGGACGCAAACCCTTGCGGAAGATAGTGATACGGGATTTTAATTAAACCTTAATTATTCCTGTGAACTTTTTAACTGAATATTTCGAAAAAATACCTGGACATTGTGGTATTGCTGTACTTGACTATAAACATAAGGAACGACAACCATGAAATGTTGTACGTTGGTTTATAGACACCTTTCAGGGAAAGGGCATGTGGCGTGACGTTATTGTCGCCTGTGACATATCGGATCACGTTCGGCAGAGAGTCTTTCTTAGCACCGAAAAGTTACCGAAAAGTACAAAAAAAATTCCGACAAGTGAATGAAAAGTCCCTGAAAAGGGACCACAATGTACCGAATTACCGAAAAATTACTGAAAGGACTATAAATGCAATTTATATATATATTTATTTAAACACAAAAATTACCAAAAAGTTGTTTAAGACTGTCACTTGTCCGTAAAGATAGCAAATTGTGTTCTTACCCTCTATTAAGGATGATGAAAGGTGACTGAAGAGCACCAAAAAGTGACAAAATGTTTTCAAATAAATACTAAAATACCAAAAAGAGTTTTGAAAAATAACCTTACCAAAAATTATAAAAAATATATTCATAATTTTTAAATAAATGAAAATGCCACGAATGATGAAAAGTGACTGAAAAGCACCATAAAGTGACAAAATGTTACCAAATAAGTACTCAATTATGACAAGAAAGAACATTACCCAAAAATTTACTGAAAAGACAATAAAATATAATTGATAAAAAGAAATCCTATAAAGAAAGGCCAATTAAACTGGTTTGGTTCAAGTTAAAAGAAACCACTCAATCATACCAAAGTTTAGAGAAAGCATCCCACCTTACCCAAGTTAAGAGAAACCAACCTACGTACCCCAGGTTGAGAAACCACCCAAACCTACTCAAGGGGAGAAAAAACACCCCACCTTACCTCTTGTGAAAGAAAGCTACCTCCCTACCTGAGGTGAGGAAAACCAACCCCACCCAACCCCAGGTGAGAGAAACCACCCCACCTTACCCCAGATGAGAGAAACCAACCCCATCCTACCCAAGGTAAGAGAAATCATCCCCACCCTACCCCAGGTGAGAGAAACCACCCAAACCCTACCCCAGGTGAGAGGAACCACCCCCACCCTACCTCAGGCGAGAGAAACCAACCCGACCCTACCCCAGGTGAGAGAAATCACCGCCACCCTCCCCAACACAAGCAAGAAAAGCTACCCTACCCCACTCCAGGGAAGAGGAAATTGGAAGCTGCTCTGGGTTAACATTTCTGACACATCCTAACCAACACCTTCTATAAATTGCTACCACAGATTTCACTAATTCATAACTGATTTCAAGTGAACAGTGGTAACTTCACCATGGGTAAACCAGGACGGCGAAAAATCCTAAAGGAGCCTTGTGTACAGTGTGTAATCTGGACTGTGTTGAACACAGCACGGAGTGCAACAGCTGTTGGAGATGGGCACACTTTGATTGTATATCTGTGACAAAGGATATTCAACATCGATGGAAACCAGCTAAAGATGAAGAATTCTTGTGTTCACCTTGTGTCAGGCATGAGGAGAGGTGATTATACTTTGGCTATTTTTTATCCTTTATTTTACAATAATTTACAGAAGTTTCAAAGTTTGTACTGATTGATTATTTTCATTAGACTCCTATTCCTTTAAGGCCACTATTTTAATTTATTATGCAGTACCATGTATACGTAATTTGGTTGTTTTAAAATGCTTTTTCAAGTTTAGATTATTCTGATTTGAAAATGAAAAGTAATACATATTTATAGCCTTTTTATGATGAAAAATAAAACTAGAAAAACTAAGAGAAAATGGCTGCTCCACTAGGAATGTATTTAATTTATTAACTGAATTAATGAACATTTTATTCATTAATTAAAATAAAATACTGTAAAAAATAAAATTTTCCATTTTCAATAGAGCTTTAGAATAATTTGATAAGTACATATTGCACTGTGTAATACATGAAAGTTGTGACTTTAAACCATTTAATAATGCAATTAGGAAAAAACCCCATGATGGGCCAAAGAGTAATATGAAAGGATTTGACATTTTAATCATGGCTTCAATATATCATTTATAAGACTGAAATATTAAGATTTACAGCTATCTACTAAAAATATAGATTGCAGAACACTTGCATCAATTTGTCAGATAACCTAATGTTATGCATACAAATGCATTAATTTTTTATTACAAAAAATATCTTTTAACAAAACAATAAATATCTGAACATAAAACTTGAGTCAGAAATCACAATTCTAAATTGCACCTTTATTTATCCATAATATGGCTCATTTACTATAAATTTATCATGTTAAGTGAGAAAACATCTTTCCTGATTTTTGAAAAAGTGCATCATGTACGGACCCGTAAGTGTAACAATACTTTATATGGAAAATTGAGGTATTTTCTTAATTTTTTGAATGAATGAAGTCACAGTGGACCAGTTTTGGGATTGGTAGGAGAACTTAAAGACATCTAACTGAATTTCGGATTTGTAGGTCAAATGGTTTTAAACGTGCCAAGTTAATGGGAAATTTTGTAAAAATTATTTTTATAGCCCCATAATTTCATTTGTGATGCTTGGCACCTTATCATAACCTATGGGTCAAATGTTCATGCTAAAAAATATATGCATGTCTCAGAAATGCTTCATTTCTTTTTTCAGATTTTGCTTTGAGAAGTGTTTGAAAAGGATGATCAAAAGAAGAAGGGATGTGAAAAAGTTGCAAGCAGTTGCAGCTAATGAACAGCTCTTACTGGATACAGTTGCCTGTAAAGAACAACCAAGGATTATCATTGACACTCCTTCTTTAAATATTTTGCAGAAGTGTAATCCATCTTTGCTTGATAATTACTTGCCCACATGTCATGATGGTAAAGATGGTAACTGTATGTACGGGTCAGCTTCTTAAGCCTTGTTTGGAGATGAAAAGCACCACATCGAGCTTCGAGTACGGACAGCCATAGAGATACTCCTTCACCCAAAATGGTATGACTATAAGCACCAAGAGTATTGTGCCACTTTCAGGGATGACAGCAGAGTTGTTACAACACTATACAATTCATACTGCACTGATGTCCTCTTTGTTAGAAACTATTCTGACATGATTGAGAGTTATGCTCTTTGCGCTGTTCCATGGAAAGAATACAACTGTATTTCCCACCACTGAATGGCTCATTCGAAACATCACCGTTGACAAGAGATCTGTGTGGTCGTGGTGTAAGGAAACAGCGTACCAATTTTCAGCTGATGTGGACAGTCCGCACATATGATGCATTAAAGGGATTTGAAGGCATTGTCATAAACCAATTTGTGTCCTTTTTGCGTAAACCTGTGACACAATCACCAGAACTTGTAGTGATTCAAGATGATCTTGATACAGGTGTCAATTCGCCACAAATCAAGACGCCTTCTCTGACTCTCTTCTACAGTTGGGTACTCCATTAGCTGGCCAGAAGTTTATGGGGGCTACTACGTTGTTACATTTATTAAGTAACACCAACAGTGAGATCTGCCAAGAGATCCCAAGGGGTGTGAAAGAAAACTGCTATTTCTTAATGAACGATGAAGCCAACGCAAAAAGAAAGAAGAGTGGTTTGAAAGCCCAGTTTATTGATGACTGTGGAGCATGGCAAACTAAATCCTATAAATGCCCAAGAACACACTTTAAATTGTCAGGGTAGGGGACAACAGTTGGAAGTTCATGGAAAAGAGGAAGGGGTTGTTTGTTGCTAAGAAGGGGAAGGAATGAGTGCCCATTGAACCATAACCAGCATAAGATGATGTGGCTATAATGGTCAGATGTTACTATTTGTTAAAAGGAAAACCATCCTTTGCCAGACGTGTTACCTGGTTTGAAAGAGCACCCTCCAATGCAGCCAAGCCAAACCTTGCTATAGTGGAATATCAAGGAATCTCACCAGAGACCATCCAGCCCCAAGGGGACGACATACAAAAGTGCAGTATATTCGCACACAACCAGAGATTAAAGAAACAAATCAACCAAAAACTTGAGTCTGGGAAATCTGCAAAACAGGTGTACACAGAAATGATATTGGAAGATTCGGACATGTGCCCTAGAAACACCAAACAAGTGCATAATTTCAAGCAAGCCCGAAAAAAATTAAGACAGCCAAAGTACTGGGCAGCAGATACGCAGATCATATTCAGATCGTTGCTTCAATGATGCAGGAACACGAGTTTGTCCGACAGATGACCCACACCAAAGGAAAGCCACCGTCAGTGATTCTTTACACAGATGATCACTTAACTCACATGAAAATGCCATATCCTGTGACACTGACAGTCAGCCTCCCATTCTCGGGGTCGATCGGACATTCAACCTTGGGCCTTGTTTCGTTACCGTCACTGTTTACAAATGTAAAACGGTTATACGAAATTCAACTGAGGACCATCCAATCTTCACTGGGCCCTTATTTTTACATTTGGATGGCATTTAAAAGACATATTACAATTTTGTCACCCACTTGCGCATGAAGATGAACACAACCAACATGGAGACAAAGCATGACAAAGCCTATATGGTCAAGTAAACTTATGTCTTGTACCCAACTTGAGGGGGATATACAGTGTGCCTCTTTCCATATGGTCCCAGAAGTCCCCAGATGAAAAGGACAGATTCTATCAAAAGCTTCTGAAAGCTAAGATAGTTTCCACACAAAAAAAGCTGAAAGTCTCTGTTGTCCCATCAGCCGGCAAGAAACCAGAAGAACGGAAACGAAGAGGACCAACCACAAGGACACCATCAGGCAAGAAGGCCAAATTTTGAAATCGGGATTTTGGTGTTAATTTTTGTTTTATGTGTTCAGAAGTTTATCAATGCAACATCAGTAGGCTTACACGCTGCATATTTCACTGCTTTGCATCCTGTTAAGCCATTTAGTTGACTACTTATGGTTATCAAAAAATATTTTATCACTTAACATTTAACACTTGTCTTTCTGAATACATTCTTCATCCGCTATTTTGTTGAATAGTTGATAATCCATTGAGAACATGCTGTGCATGCATCAATATTTGAAATAATAAGATGATATTTATGTTTTTTTATGCTGTTGAATGTTTAAATATGAACAAATTGCATCCTAACTGGTTTTACATGACATTGACATACCAAAATGTGGTACATGTTATTTATTCAAGGGATAAATATTTAGTCTTGATATATCCGTAAATTCCCGATATTACTAACTGAAATATGTTACTTAATGAGATATGAACATATTTTTTTTTTGTGTTGAGTGCTTTGCCGTTATATATTTTTAGTGTGAGACATAATATGATCAAACTGCTTTTCATCCTAAGTTTTTACTCCCTGACTTGAAACAAAATGTTCTTGCTTTATCGATTAAGAATTATATTATTTACCAAATGGACTTACATAAAATATTCCATATCATGTACTTAATTCAGAACCTCTTAATGGTCTAAAATGGCACTTTATAAAATAATATGAATATATTTTGTGTGAAATGCATTCTGATTTCACAATACGTTAAACATTCAAAGGTGTGCTGCCCTTGATTTTATTTATTTTAAAGTTTTGGCTACCTCTCTCATAAGGCTCTACCAGTATATACTGTTAAATACTGCCGAAAGAATAAAAAACTGCTCAATATTTCAAATGATGTTCCCATTCAAATCAGCTTTAAAATCAAATCAGTTATATAAACTGTATAATGAGCAGATATTCCAAAATTAAAATAATTATTTTTAATAAAGTAATTCAGTAACTTTTAAAGGACTTTTAAAAGGGAACCTTTCAGTACTTTTCAGTACTTTTGACATATTTTTGTATATATATATATATATATATATTTTATTAGCTCAGCTGACTGAAAGTCATCTGAGCTATAGGGATCACCTTTTGTCCGTCGTCCGTCCGGCCGTCCGGGCGTCTGTCCGTTAACAGGGCACAAATCGTAACCGCTTGAACTGGAATCTTCTTACTTGACATCCTGGGAGGTCCATGAAAAATCTCCTTGGAAACCAGAAATTAGGTCTCTGTTACCCATATCCTTCGAGCTATGGGGCCCAAAGTACCCCCCAGAAAAGTCCAAAATTTCATACAAAAACTTCAATATCTCATTAACTACTTGACTGATGGTCATGATTTTTGGCATACATATTGATCATGAGAGGTTCCATCAGTTTCTGAAGACTGGTGGCGCCACCTGTATTTTTCGATTTTTTACGAATTTTTTTCTCTATTTTTGAGACCTTTAAAAATGTGAACATCTGTTAACAAGGCACAAATCGTAATGACTGGACTTAGAATCTTCATTCTCGACACACTGAGAGACCTATGAAAAGTCTCCATGGAAACCAGAAATTAGGTCTCTGTTACCCATATCCTTCCAGCTAAGGGGCCCCAAACTACCCCCAGGAAAGTAAAAAATTTCATACAAAAACTTCAATATCTCATTAAATACTTGACTGATGGTCATGATTTTTGTCATACATATTGATCATGAGATGTTCCATCACTTCCTGCAGACTGGTGGCGCCACCTATATCGTTCAATTTTTTACGAATTTTTTTCTCTATTTTTGAGACCTTTCAAAATGTGAACATCCATTAACAAGGCACAAATCGTAATGACTGGACTTAGAATCTTCATTCTCGACACACTGAGAGACCTATGAAAAGTCTCCATGGAAACCAGAAATTAGGTCTCTGTTACCCATATCCTTCCAGCTAAGGGGCCCCAAACTACCCCCAGGAAAGTAAAAAATTTCATACAAAAACTTCAATATCTCATTAAATACTTGACTGATGGTCATGATTTTTGTCATACATATTGATCATGAGATGTTCCATCACTTCCTGCAGACTGGTGGCGCCACCTATATCGTTCAATTTTTTACGAATTTTTTTCTCTATTTTTGAGACCTTTCAAAATGTAAACATCTGTTAACAAGGCACAAATCGTAAAGACTGGACCTAGTATCTTCATTCTTGACACACTGAGAGACCTATGAAAAGTCTCCATGGAAACCAGAAATTAGGTCTCTGTTACCCATATTCTTTGAGCTATGGAGCCCCAAAGTACCCCCAAGAAAAGTAAAAAATTTCATACAAAAACTTCAGTATCTCATTAACTACTTGAATGATGGTCATGATTTGTGGCATAACTATTGATCATGAGATGTGTCATCTGTTCCTGCAGACTGGTGGCGCCACCTGTATCGTTCAATTTTTTACGATTTTTTCCTCTATTTTTGAGACCTTTCAAAATGTAAACATATGTTAACAAGGCACAAATCGTAAAGACTGGACCTAGAATCTTCATTCTTGACACACTGAGAGACCTATGAAAAGTCTCCATGGAAACCAGAAATTAGGTCTCTGTTACCCATATTCTTCGAGCTATGGAGCCCCAAAGTACCCCCAAGAAAAGTAAAAAATTTCATACAAAAACTTCAGTATCTCATTAACTACTTGAATGATGGTCATGATTTGTGGCATAACTATTGATCATGAGATGTGTCATCTGTTCCTGCAGACTGGTGGCGCCACCTGTATCGTTTAATTTTTTACGATTTTTTCCTCTATTTTTGAGACCTTTAAGGATGCTGTCATCTGTTAGCATGGCACAAATAGTAACGACTGGACCTAGAATCTTCATTCTTGACACACAGGGAGACCCATGAAAAGTCTCCATGGAAATATGAAATTAGGTCTCTGTTACCCATATCCTTTAAGCTGTGGCACTCCAAAGTACAGCTCAGATTAATGGAAAATTTGATATAAAAGCTGAAGTATCTGAACAACGAATGCAGGGATGACCATAATTGTTTGCATGGATTTTGATCATGGAGTGTGTCATCAGTTTCTGCAGCCTGGGTGCGCCACCTCTATTTTTTTTTTTTTTTTTTATTATTTTTTACGAATTGTTTTCTCTTTTTTTTTTGAGACCTTTAAAAATGTGAACATCAGTTAGCATGGCACAAATCGTAACGACTGGACCTAGAATCTTCATTCTCAATACACTGAGAGACCTATGAAAAGTCTCCATGGAAACCAGAAATTAGGTCTCTGTTACCCATATCCTTCAAGCTATGGGGCCCCAAAGTACCCCCCCCCCCCCAGAGTAGTCAAAAATTTCATACAAAAACTTCAATATCTCAATAACTACATCACTGATGGTCATGATTTGTGGCATAACTATTGATCAAGAGGTGTTCCATCAGTTCCTGCAGACTGGTGGCGCCACCTATATTGTTTGATTTATTTACCATTTCTTCCTCTATTTTTGAGACCTTTAAGGATGCTGTCATCTGTTAGCATGGCACAAATCATAACGACTGGACCTAGAATCTTCATTCTTGACACACAGGGAGACCCATGAAAATTCTCCATGGAAACCTGAAATTAGGTCTCTGTTACCCATATTCTTTAGGCTGTATGGCTCCAAAATACCCCCCAGAATAATGGAAAATTTGATACAAAAAGTGCAGTATTTCAATAACTACAACACTGATGGTCATGATTTTTGGCATACATATTGATCATGAGCTGTTCCATCAGTTTCTGCAGAGAGGGTGCGCCACCTCTATTTTTTCAAATTTTTACGAATTTTTTTCTCTTTTTTTCGAGACCTTTGAAGATGTGGTTATCTATCAAGAGGGTACAAATTGCAACAACTGGACCTAGAAACTTCATTCTTGTCATGCAAGGAGGCCCATGAAGAGTGCCTGTGGAAACTTGAAATCAGGTCTCTGTTACCCATATCCTTCAAGCTATAGGACTCTGAAGTATCCCTCAGAATAATGGACAATTTGATACAAAAGCTCAAGTATCTAAACAACTATTGCAGTGATCACCATGATTCTTTGCAGGGATATTGATCATGGAATGTGTCATCAGTTTCTGCAGTATGGTGGCGCCACCTGTATTTTTTTTATTTTTACAAATTTTTTTCTCTTTTTTTGAGACCTCATAAGATGCGGTCATCTGTTAACATGGCACAAATCGTAACAACTGGACCTAGAATCTTCTCTCTTGTCATGCTGAGAGGCCCATGAAAAGTCTCCTTAAAAACTTGAAATTAGGTCTCTGTTACCCATAACCTCTGAGCTATGGGGCTCCGAAGTACCCCCCAGAATAATGGAAAATTTGATACAAAAGCTCAAGTATCTGGACAATTATTATATTGATCACCATGATTCTTTGCATGGATATTGATCATGAAATGTTTCATCAGTTTCTGCATTCTGGTGACGCCACCTGTATTTTTTTCAATTTTTAGCTCAGCTGACTGAAAGTCATCTGAGCTTTAGGGATCACCTTTTGTCCGTCGTCCGTCCGGCCATCCAGGCGTCTGTCTGTTAACAGGGCACAAATCGTAACCGCTAGACCGGGAATCTTCTTACTTGAAATCCTGGGAGGTCTATGGAAATTCTCCTTGTAAACCGGAAATTAGGTCACTGTGACCTATATTCTTTGAGCTATGGGGTTCTGAAGTACCCCCCAGAATAATGCAAAATTTAATACAAAAGCTCAAGTATCTGAACAACTAATGCATTAATCACCATGATTCTTTGCATGGATATTGATCATGGAGTGTTTCATCAATTTCTGGAGATTGGTGGCGCCACCTATATTTTTTTTATTTTTTACGATTTCTTTTCTCTACTTTTGTGATCTTTAAACATTTGGTCATCTGTAAACAGGGCACAAATCATAATGACTGGACCTAGAATCTTCTGTCCTCACCTCCAGGGAAGCCCATAAAAGGTCTACATGGAAACCCGAAATAAGGTCCCTGTTACCCATATTCTGTGAGCTATGGGGCTCTGAAGTACCCCCCAGAATAAAGATTTGGTCATATATTAACAGGGCACAAATCATAATGATTGGACCTAGAATCTTCTGTCCTCACCTCCAGGGAAGAACCCATAAAAGGTCTACATGGAAAACCGAAATAAGGTCCCTGTTACCCATATCCTTCATGCTCTGGGGCTCCGAAGTACTCCCCAGAATAAAGATTTGGTCATCTGTTAACAGAGCACAAATTATAATGACTTGACCTAGAATCTCCTTTCTTGATATGCTGGGAGGCCCCTGAAAAGTCTCCTTGTGCACCTGAAATTACATCTCTGTTACCCATATCCTTCATCCTATGCGGCTTTGAAATACCCCCCAGAATAAACATTTAGATTTGTTAACAGGGCACAAATCATAATAACAGGACCTAGAATTTTATTTTTTGACATGCTGGGAGACCCCTGAAAAGTCATCTTGTAAACCTTGAAAATAGGTGTTTGTTACCCATATCCTTCATGCTACAGAGCTCCTTAGTACCCCAATGAATATTGGATGATTTTATACAAAAGGTCAAGTTTGGAAAAAGTATTTCATTCAAATTTGACATTCAGATGATAAAATTACTTTTGTCAATGTCTTCCTGGTCAGCTGAGCGTCATGACCCCTGGGTCACTTGTTACTTATATGGTTATATTTTGTCATTTTATAGTACTTTTTTTTCATAATGCTTTGAAACAAGCACACAATGTGCTTACTTTACTGAGAGTCTAAAATAACTTCAGGTATATTTTGGGGTTTACTTAATTTAAAAATTGCTTTTCGGTACTTTTGAATAACTTTTCAGTACTTTTCAATTATTTTTTTAGTAATTTTTGGTAACTTTTTTGGTACTATTCAGTAACTTTCTAGTACTTTTTGGTATTCTTTGGTACTTATTTGATAACATTTTGTCACTTTATGACGCTTTTCAGTCACTTTTCATTATGCTATAAAGGATAAAAAAGCACAATTTGCTAATTTTATTGAAAGTCTGAAATTTTTTTTGGTAATTTTTAGTGTTTAAATTAATTAAAAGACGCTTTCAGTCTTATTAGTTACTTTTCGGTAACTTCTCGGTAATTTTCGGTACTTTTCGGTAACTTTTCGGTGTTTAGAAAGACCCCTCGGCGGACAGCCGTATGGTCACATGCAACAAGTGCAAGTGGGGAAAATGTGCTATAAAACCCATAAAAGCAATCATTCCGAGGTTATTTACGCTTAGATTTACTCCAAAATTGAACTTCGTGAACACTTTCACAATACCAACCTGTATGATAAACGTCAATAACATCCGTTAATCTGTCTTCAGGTATCGTCCGGAAACACACTCATAGAAACTGAGTGAAAACAATAACCCTCGCTTCGCGCAGAGTTAATGAGGCCTCCTGGTAAAGGAATCAGTCACATCAAAGGAAACATTTATTAAAGTACAGTAGACCGCCGTTTTTCGAAAAGCGTTGGGGGACAAGCTTTCCTTTTGGAAAAAAAACAAATTTTCGGAATATCGGTCATGGGTCAAGAGGCAAGTTCCTGCGACAGTTAATGATTAATTTAACGCCATTTTACTAAGGGAACACCATGTTTTTTTTCGACCTACGTAATTGACATATAAATATTGGTTCATTACAGAGCTTGATTGGTAAAGATCAGTCTAACCTGTTTTTAGGATACGTGCGTGCCCTTTTTTCAACAAATTCACCGGAGGGAAAGGTCAAATGACATCGCCATTGGTGTAGTTTCTTTAACTGCCACAGGCAGCGCCAGAACGGCACACGCAAAACGAGTAAACGGCAAGGGAATAACAGTTTTGAACGATCGTAGAGCCTACTAAAGAACAAGTGACCCATGGGTCATGACGCTCAGCTGCCAAGCATGACCTGTGACATCATGGACTGAGATTCACAACTTCCAGTCAAATTTTGAAGAACCAATTTACCAACTTGTTGAAAATTTTCTATGACAACAGAAATATATATCACCTATGTCTGGTTAAAACACAGTGAATTAATGGTCTGAGGAAAAGGCATGATTGTTAAGCTATCAGGAACTATTCCAACAGCTTGCTTGAAACCTGTCAGTCTCAAAAGGAACACCACAAAGGGCAAATATAAGATCAAAATATACATGCAAGAATTATTGAGAAACAGGCATTTCTGTATGAATTTTTATTCAATACAAGCCAATTGTACTGCACTTTTATAAATGATGGTAAAATTTATTCAGAAATATTTGACCCAATCCTTTACAACATTACATAAATATACATCCAACTGCATTCACTTTAACTGTTCTTGAGATAATATGATCAAAAGGAATTAAAAGATGGTTGCCTGGTGGCCATATTGGACTTCTAGCAAGTCTAAAATCAGACAACAAACATTCTCTAAATCGGACCAAACATTTAAAAAAATTACTGAAACTGCACTGAAGAAAGAATTCCTAAGGTGGCTAACTGGCAGACATAATGGATTTCTGACAAGTATGACATTTGATATCCCACATTCCCCAATAAGAGACCAAACTTGGGGCAAATTATCCAGTAATGAATGCCCAAAATAATTCAAAAGGCATGTCCAGGCCCTTATATCAGATTTATAGATATGCAATTGTAAAAAGTGTAAGTCCAATATTTTTTATTATCACTCTGCTTTTCAATGGGGTCAGCAGGGTAGGTAAACTGCCAAACCTGAAAGAAAAGAAATGCAGAAAGCATGACTAAGAGTCTTGAAATAAAACAAAAAGCCATCCTAAATCAAGGTACACATCCACATATTATGAGAACAAACACTTGCTTTTATATGTGGTGATATATATTAAAATATTCAGATATCTAGGAAACTAAGTTTATTGCTAGGATTCCATAAAATAAACTGCAAAATGTTCCCATCATCTTATAAATCAGCAGCTAAACCTTAATACTATACTCTCATAGTCTTAATGCCTGGCTGAAGCATTCTGACAACAGTGTTTTTGTTATGAAGTAACGAGGTACCTATCACTGAGCCTTATCACTTAATAGGCTGATACAAAAGGGAGTCATATGTCACCAGTGTCACTCACAATTACAGCCACACAGGGAGATGTACCAGCTGGAGTGGGATGGTTATATATACAAGAAAAATAGAGATGGTCTATAAAATAAGTAATTGTGAACATCCCTGACCTATGACCTTGGTTTTTTGCCCATATATCAACTGGATTCTTTCTAAATGATGGGTAACTACTATCTACTTAAATCTGGTCTAATTACTTGGCAACCAATGGGTGAATAACTTTGACCTGCAACCTTTAACTTGCTGACCAGCTGACCCCAAAATCAATAAGTTATTTATTCAAGCAAAAAGACCCATAAATATGAAGTTTGAGTCAAACTGAGTGATGCATATATGTGGCATATGTGAAAGACTGAAGGTTTGGGTTGAACAGTTACACTTGAAATATGCTCACAAGCATTTAGAACAATTAAATATTGTGACCTTGACCTTTGACTTTTTGACCTCAACATCAATAGGCTTCTTCCCTTATTGGTAGGTAAGCCATATAGGACAGATGGAAGGTACAGATTGAAAAGTTTGCCTGAAAATGACTCCACGCAAGAAGTGGGTGCTGTGAACTTGACCTTTGACCTCAAAATCAACAGGTCTTTTCCCCTGTTGGCAGAGAAGCGATATCAGTGCTGGAAGGTTTGGAATGAAAAGTCTAGCTTGAAATGTGTCCACAACCTTTTCAAAGAAGTGGATCCTGTGACCCTGACCTTTGACCTTGTGACCTCAAAATCTATAGGATTCTTCTCCAACTTAGTAGGTGAGCTATATGTGAAAGATCAAAGAATTGGGATGAAAGGGTTGGCTTAAAATGCATCCACAGGCTTTTCAAAGAAGAGGCTCCTGTGACCTTGACCTTTGACTTTTTGACCTAAAAAAATTATGGTTCTTCCCCTGTTGGTAGGTGAGCTGTTTGTGAAAGATGGAAGGTTTTGGATGAAAATTTTGTCTCAAAGAGTTATTTCTGGGGGGTGCAAACACAGCCCATAACTTCGAGAATATAGGTCGCAGTGACCTAATTTCAGCTTTGCAAGGAGATCTTTTTATAACCTCTAAGACTGCATAGGGTTCATGGCCCTAGCCCCTATGGTTACGATTTGTGCCCTGCTAACGGACGGACGGCCGGCCGGACGGCCGGACGGACAGACGGAAGGACGACGAACAAAGACCCATCGCTATAGCCCAGCATGACTGAAAGTCAGCTGAGCTAAAAATGGATAATTTTATTATCAGATCTAACGTATGTTTAAACTTATTGAATACCCTAGCCGACGTCGCATATTTAACTTCCTGACTTTGATTTATATGAATGTTCTCTCTATTTTTTTAACATCTGGATGCTGGCAGGCTTGTCACCAAGGTCGAGCCGCTGAATGATTGTCAGCTGGTCATCAAAGCATCATGCCGTCGGTTTTCTCTTCCTTGATTACATATCTCTGACAAGTGACAGCAAGACGATCGTATTTGAGTAATGTTCTTCTTGACAGTCAAATTGAAATGATCAATAAGCTGAATAACAGCGAGTTTAAGTAGATGACACAATTGCTATTAGGAATGAACTGCTTATTTGTATGGCCAGGCCCGCATGCTTTGGCCTCGCATCTAAACCTGTTCGAGCACAAGCAATGTATGAATGGTACCTCTACAATGTTTATGCGAGTAAACTGCTCAGTAGTTAGGCCTGACATCCAAGCCGAATGAACTATGCTTGCTTGGTTACAAAAGAGATATGGTTGATAACACACAAGTGCTCTTGGAAAAACTGCTCAGTTGCTTTCTGAGGGTATATTAAAGGAGCCTAGCGTTGTGAACTAGCTGTAGTTTTCACACCTTTGCCCGGCGACGACATTGGCCCAGAACTAATTAATTAAGGTCACCATTGGGCTTAAGTTAAACACCTCACTGCAGGCCGTTGTGACTCGTAATTACATAAAACATATTGATTTACATGCTTCAAAAATGTTTCGTAAATAAAAATAATTTTCGGTTTCCGATTTTAAATTTCGGAATAACGAAATTTCGGAAATTCGGCATTCGGAAAAACGGCGCTCTATATAAAATAGAGTAGCATGTAAAATGGAATATATATGTATATGTTACATGTCATATTTCTTTACCAGGGACCTGCTCTGTATGTCTACAATGATGCCCACCTGAATGACAACGACTGGAAGGGAATTAGCGACATTGAAGGAAGCATCAAGGCGAATGATCCAACCACCATAGGACGCTTTGGCTTGGGATTTAAATCTGTCTTTCACATCACAGGTTAGTGTTGCATTCCTTTGAAATTATGGAAGATAATACGGTTGAATGGTGACTTAGTCTTGAAATACTTGTTATGGGAATTTTAATTATCATTTATAACAGAGCTTTCAGTCAACATCATACAGCACAAGATTCCAAAAATTTAAATATACGGGTAGCTTTTCATGATGGAGGCCAATTTTTATGTGAAATATATGTGTGTTACAGGTAGACCAAGATGTAACCTTAAATGGCAAAGTATTACCTGTTCCAAATCCACTCACCTATATTGAACTCGTGTGGTTCATTGAGCCACCTGAAATGAGGCGTTTCCCTCGTTAATTCCCTCTATTACTCTGTCTGACTGAAATCTAATATGTGTTGTTGAATGACTATTATGCATGTGCCCATGTTCCTTCACCAGTCCTCCCAGGAATATCATTCACAAAAGGCTATATTAATACTACATCTTATAGTTCATCTATAGGTCTTTTATATCATTGGAACATATATATGCATATGTGTTTGTGTATATATACATTTTTTATTCAGTTACTTTTACTTAGTCGGGCTTGATTATTTCTATAGAGATATATAATGAGTTTCTATTGAGAAAAGCTATAAATGTGGTTTTATTCAGGAAGTTCGTTTGAAATTAACATGTGTTTATCAATTCCAGATGTACCAAGCATATACAGTGGGGATAACATAGGGTTCTTGGATCCACATGAAAAACTCTTGTGGAAAGATGGATATAGAACGCCAGTGTTTGGATGCTGTTTACACAGTCCTGCTCCGGAGTGTCCTGGAAAACACCTGTTCCAAGAAGGTCCTTACCAGTATGACATTTTCAACAGCAAGTCAGTGAAGAATTACCAACACACAATCTTCCGATTCCCTCTCCGGAACAAAAGGCATTCATCACAGCTGTCTGTTGAAGGTTGCTCTGTGGCGGACATCTGGGAGTTACTGGAGACACTATGTAAGGAATCCTACATGAATCTTCTGTTTATGAAGAACATTGAGAAGATAGAGGTGTATAGGAGGCGATCCTTCACTGAGGAACCATTCCTCCACTTTACGGTGGAACTGTCAGGTGACATCTTGGAAGAGACACAGAGAGGCAGGGCTAATACAAAAAACATGATGAATCACAACTGGAAACTTTCTGCGGAACACGTAGCTTACAGGATGTGCGTCAAAGAGACAAGATTCCATAACAAGACTCCACCAAGTGAAAATGAAAGCCAGTGGTTTGTTTGTAACTCTGTAGATACTGGTAAAAACAGCAGTGACACAGCTAAGATTGCAGATGATCTAAAATTGATGCCCATGGTGGGTGTTGCAATTCCTCTTCAGAAATCAAAATCACAGGGCCATTTGTACTGTTGTCTCCCTTTGCCTTTGGAAGGAAAGAGTCCTACGGGGCTACCAGTGCATGTCAATGGTTGTTTTGTGTTGGATCAAACCAGACACCATTTAAAGTGGTCAACAATTGACTCTCATCGCGCAAAGAGTCAAGAAACTCACTGGAATCATATTCTTGTGAAGGAAATAATACCTCAAACATACATCCACCTCTTGCAAGAAATCAAAGAATTCATAGAGCAAAGAGGGAATAACCCAGAAGATATACAATCATGGATGATGGACAGCTTGCCAAATGAAACTAAAGTGCAACATTATTGGAAGGAAGCAGCAGTTGAATTTTACCATCTTTACTGTGAAGAAAATCTCCTACACACACAAGCAGGAGGGGGTAAATGGATTTCCCCAAGAGATGCTGTGTATATTAATCCGAACATGATACGGAGTTTGAAAGACCTGCTTCATCATCTGCTTACTGACCTCAACCAGCCCCTTGGGAGGGTGTCACAATATGTCACAGAGAGTTTAAAGAAGAACTTTCCAATATCTATGATATGCCCTGCTGACCTACGCCAGTTCCTGAGGGGGAAGACCCTTCCAAGTTGGTTATCTGAGCAAGATAAACTTCAGGTGCTCGGATACATACTGTCAGATAATGTATACCATGACCTTGGTGACATAGCACTGCTACCATTAAGCACTGGAGATTTCACAACCTTCAGCACTGGTTATGGGGGAGAGCTGATATATATGGCTTCTACTGAACACCCACAAGAACTCCTACCAGGATTAGAACACATGTTTCTATTGACCATCAACGAACCTGGACTTCAAGCAACAATGAAGAAGCTTGCATTGTCAGGTATGCATGACTTTATGGCATTTTAATTTTATTGTCAATATTGTTAAAAAGGCTGTTAAATATCATTGGTTCAAGTAGATACCAGTTAATATTTAATAAATCACAAAATCTGTTTTATATAGACACATTTTGTTATCAGTTCAGTTAATGATGAACTGATAATATAACACTTGTGTAGCTTCATTGACGGACATTTTTACTAACGTAATGGTGATAACAATTTCAAGAAGCCATACCACATATGTTACATTAGTTTAATATTAAGTATATAACCTAATCTCAGGTTCAGCAAAAACATACATGATTATGCATCAGACAAAATATATTTTGAGTGCATAATATTCCAATTCTTTATTTGGTAAAAGGGTAATGTTTTCCTTCCAGATCAAACCCAGTTGACATGTTTTGATGCAGAGAAATTTACAGCTCTTCTGCCAAAGGTATCACTCAGAGATCAAAGCTACTTCTGGTTTAACAGAATATGGAAATATCTCACCATCTACTTTCCTGATACTTTACAACAATTCCATGGACTTGAGCTGCTTCCTGTTAAGCTGACGTCAGGCTCTACTGAATTCCTGCAGCTTGGCAAAGGTAATGCATGGCTCCTGTTGCAGCAGACAGTGGGTAAAACCAACCTTGATGAGCAGACCTGTTTGAATACATTAGGTGTCAAACTCATTCAGACATTCCTCTGTGATGTAGCACTTGGTCATCCTCAGATTTTAGGACATTATGTACACAGTGACAGCCCTGGCGGTATTTTGGAATGCCTGAATAAGCTTCCTGAGTCTGATACTGAAAATGTGGCGGCCTTGTTTTATAAGAAGACTTCTGTCACTGAAAAACTGTCCTTTCAGAGCTGTTGTAGCAGAATCATCAGTGCAGCAGATCTTGTTGGTGTTGCCAGAACACTCTTCAGGAAACTTGCTTTTTTCCAACTAGAGGGTACTGATGGGACAATAAAATTTACAAGCTGTGAAAACACTCAAGTGGGCTGCAGGGAAAAGCTTGTGAGTCATAATGAAGATGTAGTAGACCTCTCAACTGACTCGGCTAGAATTCTTGCAAAGGAACTAGGTATGAAAGAAATTAGCACAACACAGCTAATCAAAGATTACATACTACCATCTGTTAAAACAACCAACAGGTACACAGAAAGTGAAGTGGACGTCCTCGTGAAATATATCTTCAACAATGATCTATTGAAAAAGTCAGGTATAAGGAATCAGCTGAGCAGTCTAGCTTTTGTGTCCACCCAGGTTGGAGGCAAAAATCGGGCAAGTGAATTATATGATCCAAAAGATTCACTCATCAGACCATTTCTAAATCGAGACATGATTCCTGGACAAGATTACATAGACTTTATCTTACCCCTGAAACAACTAGGTTTGATTACTGCAGACACTGTGACTGCCAGTGATGTGTTGGCATTTGCAAATAAGGCCAGCTCTCATACCAATTTCGACATGGCAAACTCACTGCTAAAATTGTTGTCATACAGACCTAAGCTTTTATCAGAGAATGTTGATGACCAAGAGCTTGGAAAACTACTGACAACAATGTCTTGGGTGCCAGTGAAACAGAAAATTCCTGGAGAATACCCAGAGGGCCTACCCTGGTTTAACAGTACAGTAAGGCTGGCGAAGCCAATAGATGTCATATCAAAGAAGTACCAGTACATTATTGGAGGGTTTGCGCCTATGCTTGACTGTTCTCAGCTGCATCCTGGTCTCATAGGTTACTTTAACTGGAACAGAAATCCAGACATTGACATGATTATTCGACAGCTTGAGCAGTTAGCCGAGCTAAGCAAACGTCGGACTGGGTCCTCATCCAAGTTTGGCCATATCACAGAGAAAATCTACGGTCATATACAAGATCGCCTGCATCAAGCAGATGTTGCACAGGCTTACATGAAAATAAAACAATTCATTTGGAATGGGAAAAACTTTGTGCCAGTAGAAAAAGTAGTCTTTAACCTGCCACTTTCAAACATGGAGCCATACATGTATGGGTTGCCAGGTGAATATAAGAAGTTTAAACGACTCCTTACAAAATGTGGCATGGCACAGACATGTTGCCTTAAGGAAGTTCTGAACTGCATTAAGGATAGTCACACAGGTTCAACTCAATTAGAGGAAGACACGGCCATACGAGATAGAAAGCTTGCTATTTCTATTCTTGAAAAGATATCAGAGGATGATATGGACAAAAATGTGCTTGACGATATCCCAGTCCCAGTCTGGGCTGCTGCCGATTCTCTGCAGATGCAAGCAATAAAAGATGTTGTGTACGATGACCGAGTTTGGCAGTCTGGGTTTCATTCAGAGGATCAATCGGAGGATCTCTTTTTTGTTCACCCCCTTGTGAGTCCAAATCTGGCTAAAGCATTGAAACTTAAAACCCTCGCTGCGCGAGTGCTTGATGTGAAGGAAATGTTCTTTGAAGCATTTGGACAACAAGAACCTCTGACAAATAGAATCAAGAATATCCTCAAAGAGTACCCCGATGGACTGTCAGTGCCAAAAGAGTTGATACAAAATGCTGATGATGCAGACGCCACCGAGGTAGCGTTCCTATTTGACGAGAGAACGCATGAAGATCACAAAACAAAATTGTTTGATAAAGGTATGGCAGAATTCCAGGGTCCAGCGCTGTTTGCCTATAATAATGCTACATTCAGTGAAAAAGATTTTGAAAACCTCATTAAACTGGGTGGAAGAACAAAAGAACAACTGATGGAGAAGGTCGGAAAATTTGGCCTTGGCTTCAATGCAGTTTACCATTTAACTGATGTACCAAGTTTTATCAGTGGAAGACACATGGTTGTACTCGATCCACATGTCTCACACCTTGGTAAATGTATCCGGGATCCACGCCACCCTGGTATTCGTGTAACCATAGGGCAGAAAAAGTCCTTACGTCAGTTTAGTGATCAGTTCCAGCCATTTGAAGGTGTATTTGGATGTGCTGCAATGGAAGCCGTGTGTGATGAGTATTCTTATCCTGGGACGTTGTTTCGCTTTCCACTGAGGACCAAGTCACAGGCTACTGATAGTGAAATTTGCGGAACTGTGTATGACCAAGCTGAGATGAAGAAACTTCTGAAAATCTTCACAAATAGTATTCATTCTTGTTTGCTGTTCACACAGAATGTGAAGAAAGTAAGTCTGTACTGGATTCCTGCAACAGCTCAAACCCCTGCGAACATGATCTTACTGTGCTGTATCAACAAAACCATTGTGCAAAATGAGGAGTGTTTGCCAAAGAAGTACCATCAAGGAAGTTTCAGTGAATGCCAGATTCTGAAAGCTACTTCAGATTTGCTCAAGAATAATATTGATAATGAAATAACCTCTGCAGGTATTGCAGAGGCTACGTCAATGGTGACTGAAGAGGGGGCGGAGTTTCTGGGACGAACTGCGGAAAGGAAATTGCAAAAATGGCTGATATGTCACAGTGTTCAAGGTCAAATTTTGACTAGAGTTGACAAGAAAATGAAGACTTCTGCTCCTGTTGGAGGGATTGCAATGGCGCTTGAAAATGAAGAGACAAAGTTGGTGCCCCGGCCAATCAGTGATGGAAAACTATTTTGTTTCCTTCCTTTGCCCCAGAATTCAAAGTTACCTGTTCATGTCAATGGCTGCTTTGCAGTGAGTTCGGACAGACGCCATATTGTTGAACCTTGCACTGATGATAAGTATTCTCCTGAAGGCAAATGGAATGAAATCATTTTGCGAGAAGTTATATCAAAAGCTTATTTAGAAGCTTTAGGCATTGCAACTCATTTAACTCTTCAAACACAAGACAGACTTTGGCCAACTTTTATGCAAGGAGTAAAAAATAAACAAACTGTAGCAAAATCAGTATTAGAAATGGTCGTGAACAACAAATCTGTATGTCTGTTTGCAAATGGAAGTCAGAGGGCAAGTCTGTCAGAGATAGTTTTTCTTAAACCTGGGGATTTTGCATTCAAACGAAAAGGGAAAGAAATGAACTACGAATGCTATGCAAAAGAAGTGATGACCAATGTACATGGAACATGGCATTTCATCCTTGTGGACATGCCAGTTTCAATTTATGAGAACCTTCACCGGGCAGGCTTTGGTCAACAAGTAGACGAGAGGATGTTTGGTAAAGAAAGATTCTTCAGAGACATATTTTTCCCAAACATCAAACAATTACCCAGTTCAAGGAGAGATCCACTTTTGTTATTGGCCCTTACCTCGAACAATCAGGTGTTGGAAAACTTGGTTAGAGGTCATCCATGTATCCCAGCAGGCCCAGCTGGTCTAACATTGAAAAGACCACATGAACTGATACACCCTGAAGGACAAGCCGCGGGTTTATTCACTGAAGAAGATGGTAGATTTCCATATGCAGATAAAGGCACAACGAACAGAGGCTTTTCATTCAGAACACCCGGTGTTTTAAGGGCCTTGGAAAGAGTTGGGATGGCACGCGATAATTTGGGTTGGGACGATATTTGTGATCGTGCAAGTTCTGTTACATGCGTTGTAATTGAACTTGGCCTCGCAAGATGCAAGACGATCATAAAGCTGGTCTCTGCAATGCTGAGGTCACAAAATAAAGAAGCTTTAGTGAAACTAAAGAAAATCCCATTTCTGCCTGTCATGAGCAAGCCCGAGAATTACCATATGCCCTGGTTTAAAGCACCACAGGCATTCTGTTCTCCAGAAGAAGCTTTCTTATCAGGACGTTTTAAAGAAATAGGTAGTGTTGCTCCAGTAATTGACGAAGATCTGTTTGCTATGCATCATAATGTGAAAGAAGCCTTTTCTTTGGCAAGCAAAGAACCATCATGTAACTTGCTGGGGAAACAGTTGGATTATATCCTGTCTTCAAAGGATTTTGAAGATGAGCAACAGAAAAGAGATTTTCAACATTGCATTTGTTCATTATTTAAAACCTTTGAACAAAAATTTCTCAGGGGTGACGAGGAACTGAAAACTTTTATGAAAGAACGCATGGAGGAGCAGCCATGCATTCTTATTGACGACAAGTTTGTCCTCCCCAGTACCTGTGCCTTTGAATGCAGTGCATCATGTGAACCAAGGCTGAATCAAATTCCGCAAGATTTGAAACTGTTTTGCCGAAATATGCTGAAAGCAATAGGTGTGAGGGAAAGATTTCTTAAGGAGGACTTCATTTTATTGCTGAAAGGCATGCACGATACTTACCAGGAATCCCCATTGGATCCGTCTGACTTGGAAGTGTCTTTTCATGCCATCGACCAACTCGTTCAGTATTTGCAAAATGAATCCGGTACTCTATCTGGCACAGTGTTCATTCCAGATACAGAAGGTATATTAAGACCATGCTCGGAACTGTGCTTTGATTTTAAAGATTGGTTTGAACCTGAGAAGGACACCAGATTTGCACACGATCGGCTTTCTATGCAAGTAGGAAATGCACTCAGGAAGTGTGGTTTAAATAGTCCAAGGCAACAAACTATTGACAAAAGATGTTTTCCTTTCGGTCAGTCTGAAAAACTTACAAACAGGATCAAGAGAATTCTGCATGGTTATCCATTTGATTCTACAATCCTCAAAGAAATGCTACAAAATGCTGATGATGCGGGGGCAACAGAACTGCATTTCATTCTGGATCCCAGAACACATTCAAAAGAGAAAATATTTGATGAAAAATGGGCGCCATTGCAAGGACCATCACTATGTGTTTACAACAACAAACCCTTTACTCAGGCTGATTTAAAAGGTATACAGAATCTTGGGGAAGGCAGCAAAAGTAAAGATCCAACCAAGACTGGACAGTATGGCGTTGGTTTTAACTGCGTTTACCACATTACAGACACACCAACATTTCTTACCCATGTAGAAGAAGAAGGGGATGTTCTTGTGGTGTTTGATCCTACCCGCCAGTATGTTTCAGGTACATCAGCCCGCGCGGCAGGCAGGAAGTACAATGACCTTGATTATATGAGACAACAATTCCCTGATGTGTTTCAGTGCTATCTCACGGATCAGTTTCCGGTCAATCATGCTACAATGTTTAGACTACCACTTAGATGTGTAAACCCGTTTTATGAGGAAGGCTTGCAAAAACATCTTGACAACAAAAATGTGACAGTAGGAGATATTGAGAACTTGCTTCAGTCATTTGAGGAGGAGGCCGCAAATTGTGTACTTTTTCTGAGGAACGTGCGTGAAGTGCGCGTATCTCATATAGATATGGTGTCTGGAAACCTTAAACCTTATTATAAGGTATCCACCTCAATGTCAACAACAGATTTACTTGCAAAACAATCCTTTATGTCTCAAATAAAAGAGGAATCGAAGAACCTGAGAGAGACAAAATTTACAACAGAGATGACCAACCACCAGGTAATGTATTCAGCATATCTGGAAGACAGTCATGGCCTAAAAGAACATTGGAAAATAGTGCAAACATTTGGATTTGAAAACCTTGCTGACATCCCCGGAGATGTCATAAATGCAGCAAAGACAGGGGATCTTGGTCTTCTTCCTATAGGAGGAATAGCTGCCCTGGTCAGTGGAGAATATGATTCAGCACAAAATATCCAGTCCCTGAAGAAAGGAAAACGTAAGAAAGTGACAGGTACTCAACAAATAAAGACTGATAAAGGAAAAATTGATAAAAGAAGTGAGAGGCATATATATTGCTTCTTGCCTCTTCCAGTGAAAACAGAACAATCAGTACACATGAATGGACATTTTGCTTTAGACTATGAGAACAGAAAAAGTCTTTGGGCCGAAACATCGGGTGGGTACCGAACTTCTTGGAACAAGCTGATAATGGAAAAACTCCTAGCACCTGCTCATCTGTCACTGATGAAGGAGCTTCAGAAAAGTTTATTTGATACACAAAGTATCAGCAGCCCACTTGCGATACCTGACATTCACAACAAAGATATCAAACAAAAGCTGAATGTGTACAACAGCTTGTTCCCAAAGGCAGTCAGAGCAAGCCCGTATGTGCAGCATTTCATGGACGAGGTTTACAGGGTGATCAGTGGTACAAATGCTCCCATGCTCCCTGTTTTTTGGAAATCATATCCAGATGGAGGTTTTGTACTTAGTTGGTTTGGTCCAAAGGGAGACGAAAAAGGCCACGGAGTGTTCAAGTCGCTACCAGTTTCTCTTTTGGGTGATAAACCTAGCTCAAGTAGGGAGAAAAGGGATGAACTTATTTCTGTGTTGCTTGACTGTGGAATCAAGTTTTATCAAACTCCTATTTTTGTATATGAAAACTTCTTGAAACTTGCAGTACCTGTGAAAAGCAGTTCACCTGAGTATGTGTTCAAATTCCTTGTGGCATGTGATGATCCAGGCAACGGATGTCTCTTAGAAAATTTACCTCTGGACGTTGCACAGTCACCAATTGGAAGCATCACCAGAGTCGTTACTCTTCTTTCATACATCTCAAATGTACCCGATTTCTACGGAAAGCTGCAAGGCCTCCCACTGCTTGTTACTACTGACGGCATATTGAGGAAGTTTGATGAAAACAGACCAGTGTACTGTACAATATACAATGACCTTTTTCCAACTTTGTGTCATGAATTTATACACACAACATTGCTCGTTACCTTATTTTCTAGCTCTGTTGCATCTGGCGTTCCCCAGTTCAGACTCTTTGATATCCAGGCTTTAGAGTCCTTGCTGCCACAAGTGATTGATGCTGGGATTTACAAATCTGCAGACACCTACATTCATTGGGACCCAGACGAAAGAGACCAGCCAATACAAAGAGAAATGTTAGGGAAAATTTGGCAATTTGTTATTTCATGCTTTGATGATGAAAAACATGAACTGATGAAGAACATCAGAAGCGTGGCCATACCAACCCAGAGGCAATCATTTTCCAATTTAGTTAAACTGATTGAAGACTGGCATCTTATCCCGGCATCAACAGCATCTGGTCAGCAGTACTTGTTGCCCTTAAAATGGCCTCATGCAGCAGTTTCATTTGACATGCACAATCAGCTTAACCACAAGTGTATAGAAGCATTCAAGACATTTGATCTACCTACCCTGTCGAGAGAAAGCTTTTTGGAAGAACACCAGCGTTGCTTTAGGTTTCTGGTTCAATTATCTGCGGATCTCAGGGAGCCGGATTGTATTATCTTTGCACTGCAAAAATGGCTTCAAGAAAGACAAGAACCTGTGAAACTGGGAAAAGAATATGCTGTCCAGATACTCACATTCTTTAGTGTAAATGTGGATAAAGTGAAGGAAACTATGTCGGGGATAGAAACCATCAGAAAACTTCCAATATTCTTATCCTGCACAGGTGAAATAATCACTCTTCAAGATTTACATTGTTTCTTGGTTCCAAATGAATTACCAGATTTTGATGTGGCTATTTTGTCAAAGCAAAATACAGTCTTCTTATACCAGAATGACATATTTGACAACCTGATGACAATGCTCCGGTGTCAGAAACTTGATACAGTGGACGTCTACTGTCAATTCATCCTTCCACACTTCCATGCCTTTTCCGATGAAAGCAAGTTCCAACACTTGTTACATTTGGCTAATACACTCAAAGATTTAGACTGGAAAATAAGCATGACAATCTTTACACCAGAAGACCTACCAAAGTTGAAAAGATCACGAAGCATTCTGGTAACGCATCTGGAGTCACTTCCCATTCTGCCAGGAGTCGACGGACGACTACAGCTTGTGTCATCTTTCTATGACCCAGAAGAACCTGTTTTCCATGCTATGCTTAGTAGATATGATTTCCCACCATACGCATATTGGGAAAAAAACAGGTCCCCTCAGATGAACCAAAGATTTTTGAATTTCTTCCGGCAGATTGGTTTGATATCCAAAGTCAAGCCTGAAAAGCTATTACAATTTGCCAGAGAGTTAGAAAGTATGTCGTTGAAACCTAACCAAGACAAGGAGGATCTGGTGAAAAAATCAAAGCTTCTTTTAAAGAATCTTTTCCAAGAGCAAGGAAGAAACAGTTCGCTGTACCATGAAATAAGACAAATCAGATTTGTGCCCTTGGGAGATTCTATTTCCAGGAAGGCAAATGAAAACCTTCATCTCCAGTGCTGTAGGGCTGAATCACATGGAGGACTTGTTTCCTTTGAGAATGGACTTTTCCTGAATGAAAAGAAATGGTTTGATCTCTCATGGGCAGCAGTAAAACTTCTTCCCACTAATATAAGGCCAGAGGAGTACTATTTGCCAACCGACGTTCGTGAAACGAAAAAGGAAAGGATGCAGTGGATTTTGGAAAGTTTGGCTGTTACTGAACGTTTATCTCTAGAAATAGTGGTTTCAAACATTGAAAAAGTTTGCACATCTTTTAAGAACAATATTGCCACACAGAAAGCAATCAGTGTGGAAACTTGCGACACTTTGAATAAGATTCTTAAAGCGTCCTATACATTCCTGAATGAACACCGTGGTGACACCAGGGCCCAATTTCTCAAGAATATTCCATGCGTAGCTGTAGACGGTGGAAAGGATGTAGTGTGCCCGAACAGAATAATTATTGACATTAGAAAGCCAGATGAGATTCCGCCATACTTGTATAAAATTCCTGATCAGTTCGGTCCATTCAAAGACTTGCTTTTGTCTCTTGGGGCTACCGAAAAGCCTGCTATTCAGCAATATCAACAGATCCTGGCCGATATTTTCAGTGGGAGTTGTGAACAAGGAAAGTTGCTTCCAAATGAACTGAACTGTAGCTATAAGGCCTATCTTTGGTTTCTCTTCCTTTTGGTAACTGGTGATAGCCTGGAAACAATGCATGACCCATTGTATCTACCAAATCAAAATAAAGAAATAGCACTTTCATCAGATTTACTATTCATAGATGACACATCCTTAAGGAAAAGAGTTAAAGAGCTGCAAGAGGTTTTGGTTTTGCATCCCACTCAGCTCCAAGCAGATTGTGAAAAAGAGCAAAAAGGTATTTTGTACAGAGTCCTTGAAGCAGGATCAACAGTTTTTGCAAATCTCCCGGAATCGCACTGCCCAAAGAATCTTTCATCAGTCATAGAAGAAAAGATGGTTGATGTTCAACACCATTTGGATTTGTATGACTGTCCACATATTGTTCCTTTACAAAGCCACCTAAGAGATCCACTATTCCAGCAAGGATTGGAACGTCTCGCCAGGGCACATGTTCTCGAAGACGGAGAGGACAGTACAAACGAACTTATTTCGATGTGTAATGAAATTGAAATAAAACTTGTCGATGAGGTCAAAACATATCTACAGTACAATGGGAAACGCCTCTCTGAGAGTGAAACCAAAGTACTCTGTTACCTAGAATTCACAGACAGTCCTCCAAAACTTTATATATCTCAGTCTGAGAACAATGAGAACAGTCAGATATATTTAGATATTGCAACACAAATCAGGGCTAAATTTCCTAACATAAAGTCGACAGAACACCTTAGCAAAATACTATCCTGTAAGAGCTCTGATATTTCAAAAGTGTTGGACAGGCTTAGAATCGCAGAATGTGCAGGATTTACAGGCATCGAGCGTACTTTACCAAAACTTGGGTCACGAATCCCTGTCGAAGAACATCACCTGCTTGCTGAAGGGTTTGAAATATTCAATGAAGGAGATTACATCGGGTATTGTGAGGAAGATCCTGACAAGGAAGATGCAGAACCAACGATTATCCATGCAAAAGTGGTCGAAGCAGTAAACCCAGATGACAAAAACAGACTGGGTAACAAATATAAGATTAATCTGGGGGAAAGAGGCATTATAGAGGTTTCTGTGTTAGATTTATATAAGTGGTACAGACCGCCACCAAAGTCAGGGCCTGTGGCACTGTACACTGGCAATGAAGGAGGAACAGGAGACACGAGGGACAGAGAGGAGGAGATTAATGGGGCACAAAATACCCATCAACAACAAACGCAGCAGACATTAGATGAGGTGTTTCAAGATATAACCACTACCCTTGAAGATGCTTGGAAACTAGAAGAATCTGATAGAAGGAAAGTCATTAAGCGATTACTTCTGAAGTGGCACCCAGACAAAAACCTTGACAATCAGGATTTCTGCACAAAGACCACCCAGCACATACAAAGTGAAATGAGCCGCCTCGAACGAGGTCAGCATACAGGAAGCAAGTCATCACCAACGAGAAGCAGCTTTTACGATGATTTGTTTGACACATTTTACAGAAATATGGGGGCCAGGGCCAGGCAGCAACAGAAGCACAGAGAAGAATATGAGTACGACAGGTACCACAGGAATCGTAGGTCTGGTGGGTCAAGCTTCTTTTCAGGAGAGTCATCAAGTTACAACA
Organism: Sipunculus nudus; assembly: GCA_026874595.1. NCBI lineage: Eukaryota > Metazoa > Annelida > Sipuncula > Golfingiida > Sipunculidae > Sipunculus > Sipunculus nudus. The sequence continues at coordinate 7,091,866 of CM049313.1, read as the reverse complement.
CTTTCTATACAAAGAAACCACAACCAGAGATTGCTAAGAAGTGGCTAGAGCAAGCAGAATTAGACCTCAAGGCAGCTCTTAGAGACCAAGCCAATAGGATCGATGCTCCAGTCTTCCCAGAATGGATATGCTTCAAATCTTATCAGGTAAGATTAGTCTGAAACCTTTTTTTTCATTTTGTTGGGCATCATTTTTCATGAGTTTTAGAACCCAGCAAATGATTAATTAATAAAGTATTAACTAAAAAGGTTCTTGACCTTCAGTTTTTACTTCAACAAAGACCATTTATTTCTTCAGCAATGCAGTTGTATAAAATTGAAGTACATTCTTGTATTTCTAAAGAATATCCTTCATGAACAAATAATTTGCAGCGGTTCATAATTTTCAGATGTTCATAATTTTGCCTAAGGTGTGAATAAACAGACAAATCAGTTTCCTTATTTTTTCATCAACAATATATCAAAAATATAGCTTCATTTGTATATAAAAAATACAATGTTATACATAGTTATTTTTAACACAAGTTAAAGTTTGAATATGTTGGTTTATTTTGTTTATTTTCCTAACATAGTATGCTTGACATGGTATTTCTGACAGACATATATCATACAATAAAATCTTATTCTAGGCTGTTGAAAAGGCATTGAAAGCTACTCAGACAGTCATAGATGCCAGGTTAAGGAGGCAAGGACAAAGCCTTTTTGATGCAGCACAGTCAGTGAGCAGCTACTTTGATGATCACTCCATCTGTGAATGGACAAGGGAACTACAGTCACTCTTGGGCAGTTCAGAAAAGATGCAGTATCCGGACCCTTGTGGTGGTGGCATACCACATGATATATATGATGAAGATATATCAATACAGGCTCAGGAACTGGCTAGAAAAATCGTCTACAAATGCAAGAATGTAGTCCTGCTGAAAGCAGATAACTAAAGGACTTTCAGCAGACTGTTAATAACTCCACCAAACTTCCACACAGGTTTATCCTTGTCATTTATATCGCCAGCATACATTCAAATTCTGGATAATGATAAAGTATTATATTACTGGCAACAAAATGTTTTTTTGGAAAATACTGCTGAAGCAGGGCATTGAATGCTACCCTTAAATATAATCTATATATATATATATATTTGAGTAAGATGCATAAGCCATATGTGCAGGTGTGTGTTTCTGCATATGTATATAGACTTAAGAGTAAATTGTAATATATTCATTTGCTTCAACAAGATATTACATTTACTTGCAAGGAAATAAATGTATTATTTACCAGGGTGTAATTACATTGTCACAATAGTACATTTAAAAATCACCCTTTGCAAAATGTTTCGAAAAATAAATAATTGTATATTTACATATCCATATACATATCCATTATTTATTTAGATATATATCATCCTTGGTTATTGCTCCCCTACATTGAATATTGGTATATCAGAAAATGTGGAAACTTTTATGTGTATATTGTTTGAGCAATGATGGCATGTTTAAAAAGGTGAGCAAACATTTAAACTCACAATACTTGTATATTAACTTTTTTTCTAACATCATATACAGTATAATAAAGATAATTATTCACATCACTGAAATATTAATGATCTATGTCCCAGCTTGCCCTAATATATGTTTTTTATCTAGGAGCCATCTTACCATTCTAAATATGGTTAGGTACACCTTTGGTACACCAAACCTGTAAGCATATACATGTAACGGTGAAACAGGTACCAAATTCTGGTCTTGTTTACTCAACATGTATTACTGACTCTAGCACCCGTTGCCATAGCAACACTGTAAATATATTTATATGTATATGGAAATCTGGCAACCAATGCAAAATATGTATAAATTTGACTCTGTGACAGCTGAACTTTCCAAAACAAAAGGATATACATGTATTTGTATAAATAGAGTGGTAATAAACACTCTAATACAAGCAGATCTTCTTTTATATACAATTGAACATGTAATGTTTACTTGTAGCAAAAGAAATGAACTATTAAGTACATGTATGGAATATGGAGTAGGAAATACATGTATTAAATAAATAAAAATATATATAAGTACTCAAGTCAAATTTTTTAATTGATGATCCAGAAGTATAACCCAAGTACTCCTTTTGGCACTATATACTTGTATATATTTTGAAAAGAGCAACAAGAGGTGCTTATACACTCGTGCAATAAGAGGCTTTTATGTATCCTTGTTAAATCATTGGATCTTAAACACAGATAAAAGTTGACATAAATGAATTAGGGAACAAATGGCATGTACTAAAATTAGGCTTCAGGCTTATTGGTTATTTTTAAATGGTGTGTCATGTAACTATATGTTATTTTTACCTGTTTTTTTTTAACTTCATTTACCAAATTTGGCAAAATATATATCAGTCAATATATTCATTATAATGTATAAAAAAATCTTGTATAAAAATGATGATGAACTTTCATGGTTGTATACAACTGAGACGCAACTGGATTTGATTCAGTGCAAAAAGATTGTTTTGTATATGCCTGAAGATAATAGTTCAAAAGGTAACTACATGTATGTCACATATACAGAAGAATTACTTGATTTATCTTGTAATATATGTATATATATATATATATATATATATATATATAGAGAGAGAGAGAGAGAGAGAGAGAGAGGTGCATGTGCAAACAAAGCACTGCTTTAAATGATATTACTATTATGGTCTACAATATATATTCAAAGGCTTAATTAATAGCAGAGTTAATATTAGAATCATTAGCAATGTTAAATATATGTATATATTATATTATTATATTTAAAGTTTTTGGTCACAAGATGTTAATACGTGGTATTTTCATGACCTGTATAGGTCTGTATATTGACTCTGTTCAAGTAGACATAAAATGATAAAAGCAATGAAGTGGGGAATACCTAAAATGTGCAAATTTTAAGAACATCTACATGATAATAGGACCATCTCATGCTCAGGTGTTGAGTTGAATATATTTATTTTATTTTATATATGTAGCTTGTATAAACATGAGGAGGCAAATAGCTTCTTACCCTTTTTCCCTATGTAACTAAAGCAATTAAATGTTAAATTCAATGAATATGTGGTTTATATGTTTGATCAAGCAGGCTTGATGCACATCTACTGTAGATCCCCTTTTTATAATGACACATCTATTTATAGCCCCACCCCAAGTTTGGGTGGATGATAAATATATCATAATGTTCACAGTTATTGTGTGAACTATATTAATGTTTACAATGGTTTGAGTATATAATTATTACATGTTTATATTCAGATGCTGTATGAGTAAAATTAAAGTTAGTTTGTATCATCATTGTTTAAAATCTACATCCCAAATAGTTTTTTAATGGATAATAAATTTAAGCTATTTTGGCTGAATTTAAAATTTTTTAATTTAGATTGATCATCATGGTTTCATTTTAAATAAATTTTTATGATAAAATACTAATTTGTTTGTTTTCAAAATTAAATCATCTTTTTGTTCTACGTTTATGTTTTCTTAGCTTGCATGACAATATTTTTATTGAAATTTAAAAAAAATAACAAATACTGTCATCCCATATAATGGCTGTTACAGAAAACAGAAATTGTTGGCTGTGATAACTGGGGGTTTCAGGTAAACCTGTGACATGACATGATGTATCCATATCAGAAGCAGATCTATGATTTTGTGAATGTAGGGGGGGGGGGGGGTTACTATTTACACGAAGGGACTAATGCCCTAAAGTAAGGTCAAAAACTCTGGGAGAGAATTTTGGGGGAGGGAACAGGGCACTCTTGCTAATTTTCAATTCCCAAAGAAAGGGATCCATTGTTAATCTTAATTGTTGAAAAGAAATACAGTAGAGTGCTATGTTAATTTAATCATGATATTTATTTATGCTGTTATATATATTATGCCGTTATATGCCATATGCAGGGACATCTGATATATAGTAGTTAACCATGTTATAACCAAGTTAGTCATAATGTACTTTTTGCAGTTTTATTTAAAATGAGTGCATTGAAAGCCATTGCATTATTTGTAAGCATAGCTTTTATTTTCACTCTTGCATCATAACTGCGCCATATATTTGAGAACAATTCAGGTTTATCATTCATTTACCATTAATTTACATGAATATAGTGTATTCTTGAAAATATCTGCCTGCATTCTAGAAAACAAAGGGGTATTTTTGTTCAGGAGAATTCAATTTCATGGTTTCATTGTTATGAACACTTTAAACTATCCATTTGACGATGATAACTGTGTAACAACTATTTTCATACCAACCATTATCTGGATTCTTTTTCACTGTAACATAACTGATAGTATCATTTCAATTTACATGTAGATGATAACTTAAAGGTATAGGACTATTACTAATTTACATTTATCAGTGAATTGACATATTTTATGCTAATCAATTTTTGATAAATCAAATATCTAATGCTAGTTTGTTCAGTTGTAGCTGTACAAGTCATGAGAGTTGATGAGAGACAAGTAATCAATGTTCACTTGGTTGTTGGATATTAGCCACTTATATATCGAGGGCTGATTTAGGGGGGAGGGGGAAATCAACCTAAAAAAAGGGAAATAATACTGCTTAATACTGAAAAACAGAGACATATTTTTCATCATATCTATATTTCATTAAACTTACATAGCCATCAGCCTATCCATTTGTGGTATTAGGTTAATTAAACAGACCTTAATTAGTATACCTATCCTCTAGCAATGAAAAAACAAAAATTTTACAATATTTAAAATTTTTGTGTTGCTTTATATATTTATACATTTAAATATATTACCAGAATGATTTTGCCAAATATGCCAAAGGCAATTAACACATTTAACTACTCCCAAAATGCCCAATAATTGTTTATAAGACAGGAGGGGGAGGGGTTAAGGTCACATTATTCAGAGGCCTACATCTCTACTTATGGACTTAAAAAAGCATGGTGATGTGTGTGTGTGTGTGGGGGGGGGGGGGGGCAGGTGTTAATAGGGTATATGTAACAGCTTCAGATGCCAACTGTATGCATTTCTTTAACTAGAATATGGGTAGTCGACAAGCCACTGTGTATCCGCCGAAATCAAAGTGGAACGGCTGAAGCGAGGCATGGATTGAGTGGAAAGGGGAAATAGAGTGAGGTGTGTTGCATATTAGAATGAATGTCTGCAGCCGAAATGTGTATGTATGTTGCATCATCTACCACAAAATCCAGAAAGCTGTCCAAGTTGTATACATATGCAAAATTTTAGGCAGATAAGTCAAACCACTACTTGTATATGAGTGATTTTATAAGACAAACAGATGGATGCTGTGCAAAAATGGTTGCAGGTGGCACCATCAATTTTGTGTATGATTAAGAGCTATGTGTGATCTATATACATGCAAAATTTCAGGGGGATATGTCAAACCAGTCCTGAGATATAAGCCTGAATGTCTGCAGCATAAACATAAATGTAGGTGGCACCACCTGCCACAAAATCGAGAAAGCTATCCAAGATGTATAAACATGCAAAATTTTAGGCAGATATGTCAAACCACTGTCGAGATATGAGTGATTTTATCCCACGGCAGACAAACAGATGGATGCTGTGCAAAAATGGTTGCAGGTGGCACCACCAGTTTTGTGTATGATAATGAGCTAATTGAGATCCATACACATGCAACATTTTGGCCTATTCTGTCAAATGGTTCCTAAGATGTAAGCTTGGATGTCTGCAGCATAAATGTGAATGTAGGTGGCGCCACCTGTCATAAAATCAAGAAAGCTGTCCAGGATATATATACATGCAAAATTTCAGATGGATAAGTCCAACCAATGCAGAGATATGAGTAATTTTATTCCATTGGCAGATGAACAGATGGACGCCGTGCAAAAATGGGTTGCAGGTGGCGCCACCAATTTTAGTGTGTGTTATAAAGCTATCCAAGGGCTGCATTTGTGCAAAATTTTTAGCCTGATCAGTCAAAGGGTTCCCGAGATATGTGGGTTTATGAGTGAAAACAGATGCACAAATGGAGGCTGGCCAGAGAGGAAAGGTCAGAGGTCAACCAAAAATTAGGGCGCAGCAGTTCACATGTGACCCGATCATAATTCCGAATTTAAAAAAATTCTGCCCAGTGGTTACAGAGAAGTTCTCTGGAAACCAAAGCCGTGGCAGTGTCCGACTGAAAACAGTGTATCCGCAAAGCTCTGTTTTGATGGATATAATTACGGATATACCATGCGGGGGGGGGGGGGGGGCACAGTTAGGGCTTTCTGAAATGCCTACTGAACATTTTCTCTATCATTCAGTACTTACCGGTAGGCCCGAAAAAAATAAAATTTATGCATCTCAGGCACTACCCATGTCAATTTAAACACCCCACAACAAAAATTTTTATATATTATTTTGCATCTTTCAATAAGATAAAATAATACAATTTTGATCAGATAACCTTTGCAATGTAGTGCTTTTTAATCGTTTAGCAGATAATGCTGTTATTATCATGCTTTTCCCTTATCATGACAGTTTTATCAAAACACAAAAAAATGGTAAAAAAAAAAAAATATTGCCTGCCTGCACTGATTTCTGAAAAGTGCCTGGGAACCATACCTTTTTTTTTGCCTGACTTGGGTGGGGGGGGGGGGGGGAACCTTTACAGCATTTTGGGTCAGATCACACTCTCCAAATGCTTACTATGTACTCAATCTTCTGCCTTCAGGGCTTGCAGGGGGTGGAGCATGCTAGGGACTTATTTAAACTTGCAATTTGCATACTGTATACAGATTTATTATTCAACACTTATGGCATGGGTCATTTAGGACTGAATAAAAACTGCTTTATATCTTCCCAAAATAGTTCAATAAATTAATATTTTTGTTAATATCACACAGATATAAATCCAACACAACTCATGATTAAACATGTTAGTTCTTTATTTCAGAATCAGCACATTTAAATGAATACATTTTGATACAAAGTCATATCACCAATACATAAATATCAAAGCCACTGTGCAAAATACATAATATTAGTCAGCACGGATACAATAGCAATATATATTAAATATACATTAATTATATATTAGAGAGATATAGGACTAGATATGTAAAATATGACAAAGAGCTAGCACTTAAAACGATTAATTTTATGCCAAAATATAACAAAAGCAAGAGAGAACACACACACATATATATAATATATATATATAATCATATATATAAAGTAAGCGAGTTGGTCCATAACTGTTTTATTATGATCTAATTACTGATTTAATTTGTAGAACTTATAATGAATAAAGATACACTTTGTTTTAATCTGGATGATTTGTTTATATTACAAAGATAAACATGGCCAAATGTACAAAAAATGTTAATTCACTAACAAATTTATGATGGATGAAAATCAACACATGAATTCACAATAGTAATGGGAACTGCATTTCCAAATGTGTTCAACTGCCCAATACACCACTTGACTATCACTACCGATAATGCTGTAGATAAGCTGTCATTAACATCTTTGGGGCTGTAACAATTCACTGGTGCATTGATGCACTGTGATACAGTCAAATACTGTACCAGTATCATCAGATATCCTTGTGTTGATACAGTGATAATATATGACCATCCAACAGAAGTCCAACATTTACCTGGTGACCTCTGGCATTTAATAACAGCAGCCCAATGCATGTTAAATCAGGTGAAACCTCACTGGCCAAAAATCATTTAATCAGCATCTGATTGGCCAACTGCTGCACGATCAAATCAACTGGTTGGCCTTATTTGTTATTCAAGAAGAGTGGGGGGCAACAGCATGGTAAACCTGAACAAAGAATACAAACAAATCATCATTGATAAAACATGTGTAAACAGCTTTTTTTCCACAAATATATGATTAGGTTGTTTAAAGAGTAGAATTCTACTTTGTATTACATGTAAATTAATGCTAATCCCCCCCTTGGAACCTGTTGCAGTACTCATGATCTGAAGTTTATTTCCAAATAACATAAATGTAGCCATGCATAACTAAGCAAACTATGAGATGAGGATTCTCACTGATCATGTTTCCTTAACCAGCAGTACATTTTATATGCTGTTGCTAAATCCAAATAAATGTCTATGTGAACACAATATCTGGTAAACAGCACACTATATAATTGTCATATGTCTGTACTTGTATTCCTATCAATGCTTAAATGTGACCCATTATTTATCAATACTGCTATATACATATGCTTTAACCACATACAATACAGTGAGAGCATTATCTGGTGTAACAGAAGTACCTGTGGCACTCAGGTTTATCATCACAGGTAATATCCACTGTGGCTGAAAGAATTTCTCAAGTTATCGAGTTATCAATAATTATCGAAACCCATCCTCTGATCGGATAATCCAGACTCAAGTACTGATGTGGGAGTAAATATTAAAACATATGTATGTGGTATTAAAATATGCAATGATTAGACCTACAATTCAATTTCTAACCCATTTATACAAAGCTACCCTCGGCAGAACCCAAAAGTCAGGGTGGGACTTGTATTAGGGATGCGACTTCTGCTAGGTATTTTACAGTACATTCAATGTTATCATGTGCGTAGGTCTTATTGTATAATTCTCTCATATATGCAAACAATTTACAGATTATTATCAATCATCTGCACATAGATTTGGTTTCATAAAATGTCAATGTCGCGTGTTGTCATGGTAACAAGTGCTCAGGTCTGAACTGGGTAATAACAATTGTTTAAATTTTTACCTGTTCAAGCCCTAGTATTCATATCAGTTCCTGTGTCCTAATTTATAGAACAATATAGCTGCCAGATATGAAATGAGTTCATACTTCCCTCAGCAAAAGCCAAAATAATACAGAAAGAAAGTACACATATTTACATCAGATGGTGAAACAGATAGCATATACAACAGATGAACCGTACAGAGAAAACAGATGTTTTCTACAGTTATGTATAATGAGTTAGGCCATCATTCACAGTTTTTTTTTTTCATATAAGAAAAGCCTCCCACCTGCACACCCTTAACCACTCAGCTCATTAAATTATTGATGAAGCTGAACTTCAACAGGTAAATATGATGCATAGTTTTCTGAAAATTCATCTTGTTGCATAACAGATTTGTAATATTAGTAGACTGGATCTATGCTCCTATTATGGCCCCACTGACTGGCATATCCCAAAACTGGACAAATCTTGTGAATGTTGGCAAGTGTAGCAATAACCATGTCACAATGTATCTTTCTCAAAATGTCCCAATACAGTGGGAAACAAGTCCACCACAGAGATGCTCAAGAGGTCCATAATGGAGCAAAAGACAAGTCCACAACTTACCCTTAGAAATATTAGTAGATGTTAGTAACTATTATATGAGGCTTACTTACTTAATATATTGTAAATATGTATAAATGTAAATAATCTATAAATGATTGAATAATGAACCATACCATTGATTCAATGAAGTATGCAGGTGCAGAACCAGAGGAGAGGGTGTCCAGACCCCCCCCCCCCCCTCCGATTTTATTTAAGCCACAGCAACCTTTTTAGAGGGTTTAAAACCAGTTTTTGTCCAAGACCCCCCTTTTACTGATCTTAAACTTTTTAAGGGTCCATTTAAGATTATTTCAGTCTTTCTGTTTTGGAATCCTCCATTTCTAAAATCCTTGATCCAATCCTAGTATGGACCTAGATCCAACATTATGTTTTCTTTTGTTTTCCCATCTCTTGAAACTTAAAAGAGCACCAATTTTAATACAGAAATATGTTTTCAATTTCAGCACCAATTTAAAGTTTAATTCATATCTATTTCATTACTGACTGCTTGTCTAAGGTGTTACATGTATGATATTTTGTAACAAAGGGTCTATGATTCTTATTGTTTATATCTTATGAATATGTGCTATTTGCCAATTCTAAACACTTATAGCTGCATGCATTACCTCAGAGTTAACAAATGTTACTTGATTACAATCGTAAAACATCTAAAAAAATATTTATTTTTCCATAAACATATGTACAGATACATTCTACTCTGTGAATTGTAAAGGACAGGTCCAATTCATATTGAATTTTTTTTTTTAAAGTAAGAAGTAACTATACAATAAGACTGATATCCCATTATTAAGCCTTCTGGATTTAAAAATCCTTATATGTACACATGAGAAATAAATGGTCATTAACCTGTTGGTAATCCATAAAATGAATTTCTAAAGTTCTATCAATATTTCACTGGTTTTCCTCAACTCAAACAGGATCAAACTGGGCAACTTCATCTATAAATGCACATCGCCAGAACAAGAGTGAAAACAGAAAGGATAGAAAATTGTCAACAGACTTTGGCAGGGGTAGCAGAAAGTAGTGTACCAGTAGATGGTACCAGTGCTGGATACAATGGTCAAGAATGCCACGGGGTATAAACAATACTGAGGCAAATCCCTGTACCTCTTCCACCGTACTGTGGACCACCTGTCTATTAAGACCACCCGTCTATTTAGACCACCTGTCTCATGAGACCATCTGTCTATTAAGACCATTTGTCTATTAAGCCCACCTGTCTATTAAGATCACCCTTGGGTGAACCGAGAGTATTCATATCAGTTATAACTTACCTGTCAAATAAGACCACCTGTGAGTTGAGACAACTTTTGGTCAGTCCCATGGGTGGTCTCATAACACAGGTTTCACTGTATTTCAACATAAATATCTTTCTTTACTGTACCTTCAAGCATTATGCATTATTTCTAATCATTTTTGTTTTATACTGTATAATAAAAGAAGAATAAATGAGTTTCTGAATCTGAAAGAATAAGAAAGACCCCACCCTGAATATAATATTTTATCAGCTCACAATTATGCATAGTTGCTACTGCACAGACCCTTAGCTGTTTTGACCTTAGACCTATTCACAAAGCACCTTGATTTACAAAAGCACAAGATTACATGGCTGAGCAGCAGACAAAATGTATTGTACATCCTTGTATAACACTTTATATACATATACTAAACAACAGAGGTAGCATAGCTCCTGTACAAGTCATTAATGTAAAGTAATGCACCACCTTGATAAGCAGCTAGTGTTCCTGGTGAGTTTGGGACAAAACGTGAAAGAACAAAATGCCACAGGATGTATTGTCCACACACAAATTACATCAGTACAGTGACTTAGCATTCAAAATTTCTGACTGATAAGGTTTGTTAAGATTTCAATTTTTGTCTGTGATTTCAATTTTGTTGTAGAACAATTAAAGGGACATAATTAGGAGCAATATTATGCATGCCTATTCTTTCAAACTATCAATTCAGTTTAGCTTTATATAAAAGTTGCCCAGCAAAACCATCCAGCACACAGGCTCAGTATCTCCAATATGACTGTTTACACCTGGTTATGGCTCTTGGTTCGAGTAAATAGTCTGTGTCTGTTTACTATAGCAAGGCGGCATGACTGGAGGTCCCATTTTGCATATTCGGATAGACTCTAAAGGAGGACTAGTCCAAACTTGTCTATACTTGGACTTTCATGTCTTCTGATATATCTCTGCTAGATGGAAATTTATAAGTTCCATGGGCGGAATGCAATTTCATTAAAGAACCTGTAGCAACAGATCTGTACAAGGGCCTCTGCTGAAATGAGCCCCTGTATCAACCGTAACAGGCTATGTTTCAGCCAGCAGGAACATGTAATAAACTGATTGGGCCAAGTCAGTCTGGGCATCTCCTGATTGATAGGTGTTGTGGCCCATGCGCTGTTTATGTTGATGCATGTGATCATGCCCGACCTACTATTTTGAACACTCATTTACAGGAGTTAACCAACGGTTTCAGGACAATACTGCAGGTAGCAATTTACTTAAAAGAGAAGACAATGTTTTTGTGTTTAATCAATATGCTTTATAAGTGATTAGGCCCCTTTAAGTTTAACTCTTTTTCAAAGTGTGGACCTTTTGTTGTTGAGGAATCCACAACTAGAGCAGCAGACCGAAGTGAAATAAAGTGATGACATGAACACAAGACATGAACTTTTGACACTTGTCCACAGATGTAAGCTCCACAGGAATTTTATCCAAAATCATATCTAGTGGCAATTTGCTCACAGACATCATGTGTTGTTGCATTTTGTCCACAGACAATGCATTGTAGCATTTTCTTCAAGGACATTTTGTCTCACTACAGTTTTCGATAGACAGTTTGTTTTGTGGCATTTTGTCTAGTGATATTATGGTTTGTTGGATTTTATCAGTGAGAATTTTGTCAGATGTGAAAATGAGTCAGTGGACATTCCTTCCTGTTGTAATTTGTTCCCTCATTTTGTCTATATATATATATATATATATATATATATATATATATATATATATCAGAACAAACAGACTTATATACGGTAAATAGGTGGGGTTTGTCTGAAAAATAAACTTATGGAACACTTCTCCTGAGTGAAACAACTTTTTTTTTTTGCAGTTTTGAATAAAAGGGCACCTTGGTATAATATAAGCTGCTGTCTCTTGTATGCAGGTTTTGAGGTGTATTCTTCTCCAGAAACATCTAGGTTAACATTAACAATGTTACAAATGTAAATCAAATGAGTTTATACATATCTCACATGTATTTAATAGTTCAATTACCATATTATTTTAACCCTAGTGAGATGTAAATATGATAAATGCAAGTCAAACAGTTTTTATAGGCTATTTTAACGTATCCTGTTGGCCAACAATGACAGTAAAGGAAACAAAGTATCTTTTGTACTAATATCTTACATGAAGAAATGTTAATGTAATCTTTTGTTAGTCTTCGGTGGATTATAAACATACATTAGGATCGTTGGTCCATTTTCTAAATGCATAATTTGCTTGGAATGAATATTACTGGCTGATCCCTTTGATAAATGGCTGAATGTTCCTGCAGAATGACACAGACTGGTCCATGTCAAAAGCAATGTGATAACACCTGTTTTTGTAAATCACTGTGAATGTATTGCAAGCTAATTTGTGATTACAATTAATATAATGACATAAAATGCCAATAACCTCATCATAATAAATGCAAATATATATCATTTCCTACCCAAATGTGGCATATCCAATGGACCAAAAAATAACAATTTAAGTGTATATAAGGCTGTGAAAGATTTAATACCCATAGTGACATTCACATCTCAGGGCATATTTATATTCCTGGGCCCTATTGTAATCAAACTGTGCCAGACTTAAGCCCAGTAGCAGGCAAAAAATACCAGTTACAGTGGTGACATCATAACTGTTTCAAGAGTAACTCACAAATGACCCTGGGCTTATGGTCTGCACTATCAAATATGTACTTTGACAGTGCTGCCACCTATTACCACTTTTGTGAACTATGTTTTTTCATGATACACTGCAGCCTGTTCACTTCCACAACAAATTTTACTGAACAAGAAAAAAAAATCTTTTAAAGAAATGAAATAGCTTTCAATTGGTTTGAGAACTTCTAAGCAAAAGTTTTCATACAGAATTTGACATTTTTTTATGTATAAATTCATGTATTAATTTTGTGTTTTTTCAATCATTTGTATAAAATAACATCAAACAGCAGAAAAGCATTCCACCCTTTTTGTGTCTATGAATATATTGTTTTCCTTATTTTTTTTACAAGTTTATGTGATTCTGCTAAAGATAAATAGTACATGTAATTCTAAATGTCAAAATAAAATTTAAAAAATATGGTCTGTCATTTGTTATATATAGCATACAGACATTAGAAGCTAATATTCATTTGATTTTATTTGGCATATTGTTATTTTAAACACATTATCAGTTTATATATTTTATCATAATCTGTAACATTTATCATTTAAACATGTAACTTTACCAGTTGATATAGTATATTATTTTAATATAATGTTATTATTTTTATCAGTTCTATTTGCATATTTTGTACACTGCTCCATTTTGTTAGCAAAAAAAAGAAGAATTTTATAATTAACTTAATATTTTGATGTTTACTTTGGCCTGGTTATATCTGTGCACTTGCACATTACCTGAGCACAGTTTTGTGGCTCATTTTCATGAAATACCAACCATGCAGACAAATTAGTTTACACAGCATTCCACACATACTTACAAGCAATCACACACAACTCATTTCAGAGACATCATATGACATGACTATTGACCTCAATCCTAAAATAGTTACTGACGTCAATTTTGATGTCAATTACTGATGTTAATACCTCAGACTGCAAATCAATTTATATATCCCCTTCTTCTCGGTCCAATTCGGCCATGTCAACATCCGACAAAAGACCTTCCCTCTGAGCATGTTCAATCAGACCCAAGTGACAGAAGATGTACTGATCTGGCATCTGCACACTGAAAGCTCGCTGCTGGCGTATACGCCGCACTGTCTCACGGATATCCACAGTGTAAATATCTGCAAGGCGTCTGGTACAGATATCCATGGTGATGAATGTTCCTACAAAAAAAAAATTAAAGCAAAATTTTTTAACTCAATCTACACAGCCCACCAGTTTTACAATGACAATTCTCCCTGGCAGATGCCAGCACGTAGGGGGGGGGGGGGGGGGGGGAGTTCCTTGTTTGGAGACAGATCAACTCAAAACAATATATAATTTTTTTCCCGTTAAAGTGTGACTCTTAGTAGGTGTTTGAAGTGTATGAAGTCTGTTAACAGAGCATTTTGTTAGTTTCAAACTTGGCAAGACCTACAATATTCAGCTCTCATTGGTCTGTACATTCCTGGCCCTGTGCCAATTCCTTAGTGGCATTACCCAGCAAAACACACTAATGAAAACACTTGTTAAGTGGCAGGAGTAATAGAATAAATATAGTTTAAAACAATGAAAGGAGTTTATAGCATTTTGATATACTACACAAAGATGAAAAACAATGGCACTGACCCGTCCTTCCGATGCCTGCACTGCAGTGTACCACGATTGGCGGTCCTTTCGGGTACCGCTTCTGTAATTTTGGACTGAGGCTGCTGTACTTTTCTGTGTTGAATTTCCGTACTTGGAACATGAAGTCCAGGAATGCCTCAGCAGTCCTCGGTACGCCGTAATCTGGCCAGCTGGTAAACTGTACGTGTATTACCTCCCGGGTCTCCTCAGTCTGTTGAATGATCAAAGATACTGTAAAAACTAGTGTTGAGAATCAGTTATAATTTCATGATAGATCATCAGTAAGAATCAGTTGTACTCAACCAAGCAATAACTGGAATTCATCGGTTATTTAGGAGTAAGAAATTCCTGATCATATACAGGCCTGTACATCATCTTTTTTTCTGTTATTCATATATATCTTTAGTGTGCATCCCCTAGCACACGAGGCATTAGTAAGGTTTGCACTAGTACATCTGCAGAGTAGCAGTCTTCATATGAAAGTATTACTGCAAGTGATGTTAGATGCGTAATAAAATAAACAAAATGAAAATCTCTAGATGATGAATGTATAATGTCATTGTACCTTCTTATTACTTTTGTTACTTTACTTTTTATAAGTCGATTGAAATCTCTATGTATGACTATTAAATGTGTGCTCAACAAGAAAATAAGTGTTGGTTTTCTTGAAATGTTAGATGATAGTGTCCTTTTAAAATTATATTCATTAAGTCTGTGTTACTGTTTAAGTCGGGTGTTCTTGTGAAAGGTATGATGTTATTCAGCATATCCTCCCTTTCAACAGTTTATATTGGACATTTTAGAAAAAAATATTCTGGATCTTAAGGTTGATTATAACAAATGTTATTTTAACAAAATCCGTTTGTACATCATCTCAACTTACCGTAAAACTCGCATATAAGTTAATCTCACATATATGTCGAGTATAAATTTCCAGGGTAAATATCAGGTAAAAATTTTTTCAAGCCATTCTGGAGGTCAAAACAGGTCTGAAGCAGCATACATGACCATCGAGAGTAGTATGACAGGCTACTGGGGAAAGGTGAATTGTATGACTGGCCACTCATTTTTGACATTCATACCACTCCATTTTTTTTTAAACTGTAATATTGTCATTTGTTTTGTTGTGCAATCTATTTAAAAGTTATTGGGCATAATAAAGACTGTAAGATTAATAAATATAACAGGTCGATACTTTTAAGTATTTTGCAGAAGTGAAGATCGTCTGACACCCAGAATCGGCAGGTGCGCAATAATAGAACAGCCAAGGATTTCTCACACTTTCCGTCATTGCTCATTTATTTTAAACTTCTAATGATTGTTTGTGTCAGATATCAATAAAAACATGACTTTTTAGGCCTGTTACTTAAACGGGATTGTCGCAGACTTCTTTTTCATTTTATATAATCTAAATTGAAAAGAACGCGCGAAGTTGGGACCAAGCGAGTCGCCTGAAAAGGCCACGTGACAGTGTAAGCTGTCCTCAGCTTGGTCAAATCCGTGGATCAAGGGCAGGAATTTTATTATCAGAGAATTTTATTAAACATTCTGGGAAAACACAAGGTCGTAAACGACAGTTTTATTCAAGTTTTTAATTAACTCCGGTCTTCCTTGCCTCCACAGATGGACGCACTAATGAACAATTACATGTGATAAAACTGCATATATGCAGCATAGGAATCCAGCATAGCGAACCGCAGAGTAAGAGCACGGAAGCCAGGGCAACACGTGGAAAACATGTCAGTCGTTCTTTGATCAAACTCCATTTTCCTATCTTTTGATGAAAGTTTTCGTGAATTAATCATATATTTCACATTCTGTGGAGTACTAATTTTGACTAGGTCTTGCAGGTTTTGTGTTCGTTTGTTCATAGCGATATCGATGTCAGGTTGAACTTCGGTCTATTTTTTCCCAAGCTTTGCTCAGGGCTGCAGTTATTCACTACGATTTGGGGTGATTTTTAAGTAGGAACTTCCAAATGGAGTGATAATTTCCCCCGCATATAAGTACACAGGTGAACAGTGTGACCTAGTTTTGGGCTTCTTGGGACAGGCAGCCATCCCCATACCGAGTGAGCACTAATTGGTGCTGTAATCAGCCATTTGTCACCAGTCTGTAGTTCCAATACCACGGCCCACAGGCTTTTACCGTTTACATGTCTGCACACTTACGCAAGCACCTAATGTTTTTTGTGGGGAAATACTGTAACATAATTGGATGTCAAATACACAGGGGCTGATGCCCTGGATAAAATCCCAATTGATTACGCAATACCCATGCCTCTTGCACTCGTAATTATTCGCCCGTGAATATTGAATGAAGCTGATTATAGCTAGACGCGGGTCATTTCCTGGTTGTCATCAACCATGTAAATTGCAAACATTTTAATATACTGCATCATCCAAATGAAAGAACAGCGTAAATGGTCAAAATTTGAAAAAAAATATTTGGAAACCTTTTTAGACTTATTTTTGGACCGAAAGGGGGACTGGTGTACCTGACTTCACCAGAAACAGATATCTAGTTGTCGATCAGTTAAGACATTCAGGCCGGCAGTTTGACTAAGTTCATGCAAAATTTTGCCTCTCAGGCTTAGACACGTACATTAGTCGACTCATCTTTCTTGGATTAATTTTTTGGGAACAAATTTCTTGATTTATATGCCTTTTTTTACAGTATATATTGGCCTACATGTTTGTTTTTGACCTCATGACCCCAAAATCAATTTGGGTCTTGCTTTTCCAATGGGACATATACAAGTCAAGTTTGAAATCCATACATCAATAAAAGCAGGAATTATCATCCAGAAACTAATTTTTGGACAGATGGCTCCTGTGACCTTCACCTTTGACCTTGTGACCTCAAAACTGATAGGGGTCTTCCTCTATTGGCAGATGACTTACATGTGCAAGATGAAAGGTCTGAGATGAAATGTTTGGCTTAAAATGCATCCACAGTATCTTTTAAAATGCCAGTCCTGTGACCTTGACCTTTGACCTCATGACCCTAAAATCAATTGGAGTCTTGCTTTTTCAATGGGACATATATAAGTCAAGTTTGAAATCAATACATCAATAAAAGCAGGAATTATCATCCAGAAACTAATTTTTGGACAGATAGCTCCTGTGGCCTTGACCTTTGACCTTGTGACCCCAAAATTTATATGGATCATCCACTATTGGCAAGTGAGCTATATATTAAAGATGGAAGACCTAGGATGAAAGTTTGGCTTAAAATGCATCCACAGTATCTTTTAAAATGCCAGTCCAGTGACCTTGACCTTTGACCTCATGACCCTAGAACCTATAGGGTTCCTACTTTAGTGGTGGGCCATACATAAGTCATGTTTGAAATCCATATGGCTATCAACACTGGAGATATCATAAGAGGTGTGTGATTTTCACCATATATGGCAATATTCAAGGTCAAGGCCACTATCATAGGAAAGGTCATGACCCCAATTTAAATAAACATCATCCCATAACCCATACCTATGTATATGCATAATATAAAAGAAATCTGTCCATTAGTTTTTGACTTACAATGCTCACAGTAATGTAAGGTAGCAATTTTGGGGGTATTAAACGGCATGAAAACAAGTAAAGAATAATAGGTGGTGCCACCAGTTTCTGGAACATGACAACCCTATCCATGATCTTCCATCAACTTGATTTTGGGATAAATCCATGCAAGATTTCTTGAGATATTAAAGAATTTGTGTGATTTCCCCCAAAATTGGACCTGTTCAAGGTCAAGGACACTCTCTTAGTAAAGGTCATGACCTCATTTTAAATAGGCGTCGTCCTCTTACCCATATCTATACATATACCAAGTTTGGTAAAGTTCCGTGAAATATTTTTTGGGTTATCGCGCCAACAAGATTTATATGCGGCGGCGGCGGCGGTGGTGGCGGCGGCGGGACCGGTATGAAAACATAGTATCCCCCGACTTTGTCTGGGGATACAATAATTCTATAGCCTTTATGTGTGTCTAGTAACCTTGTGTATGAAATTATTAGTAAACACCAACTTATCTAGAGTTTGCTTGGATGAATTAAATGAATGCACAGAATTCCTCATCAGAAAGCCTAAGTTATGCGAAAACTTTGTAATTGATTATGGCACTGTGAAACTGAAGATCAGATCCTTTTGCATCAACTGACTGATCATCGATTATAATTATTCATCGTGGTAAATACTCATACATCAGTTGATGTCACGTATAAAAATTAAGAAATTTAAAAAACGGAGACCATTTTAAAATGTTTACCATACAGAAGAATTTTTTCATATTTTGAACAAGATAAAAAGATAAAGTTTATGTATATATATGTCAAATCTCAAATAGGCTAAGTAAGCCTTATTTTAATCCCTCGACAACTATCATCTTTACTTCAATCAGGTAATTTGAGGCTGGCTATTTGGTTATTATAATAAGTTAAAACATAAATCAAACTGGCTGATCAAATGAGATCCATAAGATAAACCTGCTGCTTTTATAAGAATAGGATAACCCCCCCACCCCCCCCCCCCCCCCCCCCGATACACCTACATTTCAGTGATATTTTTTTTATATTGTGTCACACTTTGGTAACTGTATCGGATTAATCATGACAAAAATGACAAAGGTTTGTGGAGGCAGTTGTATAAACATTGCTATCTGACAGATGTGTACATGTATAGACAGTAATCTGGAACCATGTGGGCATCATTGGTAAATTTGTGACATCATACTTGGGTATAAATAGGTGCAACATGGGAGAGATATCTTATGATGAAATTGCTTTGCTGTTGTTTTAATACTGTCTACAAAACATGTGTTTAAATAATGTGTTCTGATATAATAATGATTTGTTCACAAAAACTTGGCAGGATTTGGCAAAGTGGGCAGAATATGTTCCAGACACTCTGTCTAAAGTTAAACTAAAGTCTGTTCACGCTAACTTGGCACGGCAATTTGATTTCACCCATGTAATGCGGTCCTGGAGCCCTCATAGGTACAAGTCATCCCTGTGAATATGAGAAAGTTAAAGCAAGTTCTTGTTGAGATATATGGCACAGAGAAAATCCCTGTTGTGCTTGGGCGGCCATATTTGAATTCTGACAGGTCTGTAATTCATGAGGTTTGGAGCCCTCATAGGTACCAATTATCCCTGTGAATTTGAGAAAGATCAAGCATGTTCTTGTTGAGATATCGCGTGAGAAAGAAAGTGTCACTGATGGATGGACAGAAGGACTGACACAGTGATCACTATAGGGCACTGTTTTTCAAGCAGGGCCCTAATAAAGACACATACTCTGGCTCACTTGACAAGTGAAGGGTGACTATTACCTGTAAGTGGTGGATGACTATGGTGGTCGTAGTGTAGTCCCTGCCTTCGTCTATAGACTTTGTGGCCACCAGTAGGTCGCCCATCTCCATGGCCTCTGCTTCCTCTGACGGCCAGTACTGTCCACATTTTAACCTACTCCTCTCCACTGTCCTATAGAGATATAAAAAAAAAATTCCTACTGATATTGGGTGTAGAAAATATGGCTATGAATCCAAAGGAGGCCTCACCATGGATGATTTCCTGCATTTACTGTTAAATATGTGAATAAACGATATACAATAAATTCTGGATACTGAGTATATTATAGATAACAAGTAGTTCAAATACTCTGAGCAAAATATCTCTTAAAGCATGATCTTTAATAATTAAGAAATTTGTATATCTTAAATGTAAGGCACTGACATCCAATATATTTTTATCCCAGGGTTCATAAAACAACTGACTTTTTAGTGTGGCTGTAACAAATTGGGTAAAATTTACCTTGTTGCCATGACAATGACCTGGACATTTTCATCCCAGATCATCTTCCAGAAATCTGCAAATGTTCTTGGCAGAGGTCCTGAAGAGATTGAAAGTATTACATCAGTAAGGATGCATTTATCAGGATTGCTGCTCAGTGGCAAATTTCCTTGAATTACCTTTGCTTCCTTGAATGGAGTAACTGGTTTATTTTGTTCAGTGTGAACTGTATATCTATGTTAACATGATTCAAGATTCCCACCAGGTTCCTGACAGAATACAGGAATATTGTAAGGAAAATTGAGACAAAAATATAGGAGTTTGGGCCAAAAAAAAGGTATGGTTCTCAGGCATTTTTTTTTCAGAAATCAGTGCCAGCAGTCGGGTTTTTTTATTACCTTTTTTGTATATTCAATAAAAATGTCATATGATCAGGGAAAAGCATGAAAATGACAATTTTTTTTTTCTGAACAGATAAAAGCACTACATAATAAAGAAAAACTTATCAAAATTGTATTATTCTATCTTCTTGAAAGATGAAAATCAAAATAAAAATGTTTGATGTGGGGGGTTAAAATTGACGCGGACGGTGCCTGAGAACCATACCTTTCATTTCCTTACAGGAATTTTCAGTCAAAAATATATGAATAATATAGGAGTTTTCATTAAACAATTGTGTTTTACTTGGTTGCTTTCCATTATTGTAAGTTCTCCAAACAGCATGTAAAGGTCTGTGTAATTGATTTAGAAGGCTGTACATGCATAATTTAAACACTTTACAAGCACTTAATGTGTTCAATAATAACCATTCTATCTAAACAAGTGACCCATGGGTCATGACGCTCAGCTGCCAAGCATGACCTGTGACATCATGGACTGAGATTCACAACTTCCAGTCAAATTTTGAAGAACCAATTTGCCAATTTGTTGAAAATTTTCTATGACAACAGAAATATATATCACCTATGTCTGGTTAAAACACAGTGAATTGATGGTCTGAGGAAAATGCATGATTGTTAAGCTATCAGGAACTATTCCAACAGCTTGCTTGAAACCTGTCAGTCTCAAAAGGAACACCACAAAGGGCAAATATAAGATCAAAATATATAGCAAAAATCAAGGAAATAAATGCAAGAATTATTGAGAAACAGGTGCTTCTGTATGAATTTTTATTCAATACAAGCCAACTGTACTGCACTTTTATAAATGATGGTAATATTTATTCAGAAATATTTGACCCAATCCTTTACAAGATTACATAAATATACATCCAACTGCATTCACTTTAACTGTTCTTGAGATAATATGATCAAAAGGAATTAAAAGATGGTTGCCTGGTGGCCATATTGGACTTCTGACAAGTCTGAAATCAGACAACAAACATTCTCTAAATCGGACCAAACATTATAGAAAAATTACTGAAACTGCACTGAAGAAAGAATTTCTAAGGTGGCTAACTGGCAGACATAATGGATTTCTGACAAGTATGACATTTGATATCCCACATTCTCCAATAAGAGACCAAACTTGGGGCAAATTATCCAGTAATGAATGCCCAAAATAATTCAAAAGGCATGTCCAGGCTCTCATATCAGATTTATAGATATGCAATTGTAAAAAGTGTAAGTCCAATATTTTTTATTATCACTCTGCTTTTCAATGGGGTCAGCAGGGTATATAAACTGCCAAACCTGAAAGAAAAGAAATGCAGAAAGCATGACTAAGAGTCTTGAAATAAAACAAAAAGCCATCCTAAATCAAGGTACACATCCACATATTACGAGAACAAACACTTGCTTTTACATGTGGTGATATGTATTAAAATATTCAGATATCTAGGAAACTAAGTTTATTGCTAGGATTCCATAAAATAAACTGCAAAATGTTCCCATCATCTTAAAAATCAGTAGCTAAACCTTAATACTATACTCTCATAGTCTTAATGCCTGGCTGAAGCATTCTGACAACAGTGTTTTTGTAATGAAGTAACGAGGTACTTATCACTGAGCCTTATCACTTAATAGGCTGATACAAAAGGGAGTCATATGTTACCAGTGTCACTCACAATTACAGCCACACAGGGAGATGTACCAGCTGGAGTGGGATGGTTATATATACAAAAAAATAGAGATGGTCTATAAAGTAAGTAATTGTGAACATCCCTGACCTATGACCTTGGCTTTTTGCCCATATATCAACTGGATTCTTTCTAAATGATGGGTAACTACTAACCACTTAAATCTGGTGTAATTACTTGGCAACCAATGGGTGAATAACTTTGACCTGCAACCTTTAACCTGCTGACCCCAAAATCAATAAGTTATTTATTCAAGCAAAAAGACCATAAATATGAAGTTTGAGTCGAACTGAGTGATGCATAGATGTGGCATATGTGAAAGACTGAAGGTTTGGGTTGAACAGTTACACTTGAAATATGCTCACAAGCATTTAGAACAATTAAATATTGTGACCTTGACCTTTAACTTTTTGACCTCAACATCAATAGGCTTCTCCCCTAATTGGTAGGTTAGCCATATATGACAGATGGAAGGTACAGATTGAAAAGTTTGCCTGAAAATGACTCCACGCAAGAAGTGGGTGCTGTGAACTTGACCTCTGACCTCAAAATCAACAGGTCTTTTCCCCTGTTGGCAGAGAAGCGATATCAGTGCTGGAAGGTTTGAAATGAAAAGTCTAGCTTGAAATGTGTCCACAACCTTTTCAAAGAAGTGGATCCTGTGACCCTGACCTTTGACCTTGTGACCTCAAAATCTATAGGATTCTTCTCCAACTTAGTAGGTGAGCTATATGTGAAAGATCAAAGAATTGGGATGAAAGGGTTGGCTTAAAATGCATCCACCGGCTTTTCAAAGAAGATGCTCCTGTGACCTTGACCTTTGACCTTTTGACCTAAAAAAAAATTATGGTTCTTCCCCTGTTGGTAGGTGAGCTGTATGTGAAAGATGGAAGGTTTGGGATGAAAATTTTGTCTCAAAGAGTTATTTCTAGGGGGTGCAAACACACCCCATAACTTCGAGAATATAGGTCGCAGTGACCTAATTTCAGGTTTGCAAGGAGATCTTTTTATAACCTCTAAGACTGCATAGGGTTCATGGCCCTAGCCCCTACAGTTACGATTTGTGCCCTGCTAACGGACGGACGGCCGGCCGGACGGCCGGACGGACAGACGGAAGGACGACGGACAAAGACCCATCGCTATAGCCCAGCATGACTGAAAGTCAGCTGAGCTTAAAATACTATATGGCCATCCGCCATGCGTCAGTTGTGTAATTTGATGATATTTTTTTATGATCCGAATCATTTTTAGTTTCATCCAATGCTAGCCCATTTTGCTTCTCCTATTACAAATATTTAGGTCAACTTGTACAGGGCCGATTTGCTTTAGGCTCCTAAACATTTAATGATGATTGTGCTTATACATATATATTACAGCCATAGGTCCCACCTTGCGTAGAAATGTAGGCATTCTTGTGCTTGTAGCCATCCACGTAGTTAGCGTTGATGTAATCCGATGTACTGTCATCTTCTCGCTGTAAACGAACTCTGCTCTCATCTAAGCACAGGACATCAGAGTAGCGGTTCTTAGGCAGATTATGTTTAGCCCTGCAGCAGAAAAAACAGCATCAAAGTCAGCCTGAAAAAACGTTAACTTTACTTTGACAAATTTAAATCAAATAGTTCAAATAACGGTAATATGAGGCACATTCAATTGCTCAGATAGTCATGTACAGTAGTTTCTAGTGGTGGAGGAAAGTAGCAGACTAGGAGAAAACCATTGAACAGGTCACAACAACCTACTCTCCCAGCCAGACTGGGAACTGAACCCTGGTCACCAGCAGACAGAAAACGCCTGTGATCACTCACCTATCCAGGTCCCTCATATTCATATATCCTTGTATAACATGTGCAGGTGTTTTTTTTATAAAATTAAAAAAAATATTTTTTTCTCAGGCCTGACAAATTCCTGTTTTTTTCAGCGATGTAACAAAGGATTAAAATAGCTTGAAAATGGGAATTAATGTGGCAATGTTACAATTTTTTTTAATTTTAAATTTTATTTTTTAATTCTGATATCTATTTTAAGTGTAATACATGTTTATAACTAGATTCCTATTGGTAAAATAACAGAAAACTACAAAAAAGCTGGACTTACTTGGAGACGTAGAATGTTCCAGAGGGGGGTTCACCTTTAATGGCTAGATATTCCTTTGTGAGTCCATCTTTACCCAATTCACGTGTGTGTTTGATCAGTTCTTCGATAGTGAATCCTCCATCTTCAGCAACATGTATTGATTGTTCTACGTCTTCGCTCAATTCAAAGTCCATAAGATCTGCACTCTCCTGCCGTTCTAACATCCCATTAGCAGACACACCCCCTGGCGATACATCATCTTTTGCTATATCACTAGGAGACACCTTATTTTCTACAACACTGTCCTCCATGTTTTTAACGTCTGTGGATTTTTCAACGGAAACCTCCTTCTCTTGGTCCTCGAGATTTTGTTTTTCGCATATCGTTTCCCGAGATGAGGCCTCGGATTCAAAGTCACTGGCTAAGAGATTACCTTCTTCGGCTGGTGTGCTAAGGACACTGTCTGTGTTACTGTACTCCGGAGCACGTAACTCCAGTGGTTGGAAAAAAGTCTCAATGGCCTGGGGGTTTTTATCCTTGGCTTGTGACATGGCTAATAGACAATTCCTTAGCCAGTGTTTATGGTCGCTTTCTAATTGTCCCCCCAGGTGGCGTGGCAGTGATTTCAGTGGAATGTGTTGTGATAGTTCGTTCAGGCTGACTGTGAAAACCTGTGAATATGGAAATGATATTTGAGTGGTTGTAAAAGTATTGAAGGCTGATAATCAGAAGATGCTTATAGCTACTGACAGCCATAGATATGTGATTATTTCATGATATAGTATCAATATTTATCTTGGAAAGATAATCTGCAAAATATAAGTAAAGGACTGCATCAAATTTATAGGTTATGTTTAATATTTTATCATTAGTAATTTTTATCAAATGGCTGACAGAAGTAAAATCCATCTATTCAATTAACAAACTTAACATGGTTTATTTTATCATTAAAATAAATGTTTCTAATCAAAATGGTGAAGAAAATGACAGTGCTGATAGCGGGAAGACACACTGACAGATTGATGTATATCTGGTGACACACAATAGGTACTATCTTATGGCTCAACTTCAGAACTGCTTTAACGTAACATACTCTGTCCCGCAACTTTTCCCTGACGAATAATCGCAAAATCTTGAAGGGAGCACGGAACCATAGAGGAGCTGTGACGATGAGTACTTTCTTTAGTCGTGCAGGGTATCCTCCCTGTGAAGAAATCAAAATATTTCATACATATTATTTCACTTGTACTAGAAAATAATTGACCTATCGGCCACAGCCCAAATACTCCACCCTTTTAACTTATTATTAAATTAGCCCCCAGAATGGTCCTACACAGGAGGTCTTCCATGCCCATGGTAGTGAGTGCTGCTTCCAACATAATAATGATGTCACAAAGCTTGATGACGCATGACGTCGTATTGACTGACAGCATCAACTGGTATCGCCTGACCATTGTTTACTATATCACACTCATTATGAGTTCTGTCTTGCAATATTTTGGATTATTTGTCTCATAAAAATTACTTGCCAGGTAAGACATTATTATTCACTCGGTAGTCGGAGGAATTGCTCCTGCAACATATAGCCTAGAACTTTTTATACTTTCTACTTTGTATAAAAAAAATAATCCTTGAAAACATGCCGAAATGGGTACTGGTAGTATTTACAGACTACACAAGTTTTGTTTGACAGAGCTCTGCCATATTATGCAAAATTTTGTTTTTGTCAGATGATTAATGCTTTACAATGTTTAAAATCACCTGATTGGTTTCTTGTGAGTCCAGTGCTTATATAATTATGATTATTTAATGAATAAATATGCGATTAAGGTCACATAGAGTTCATGTATAGGTCAATTGAACAGTAAAGGTCCTCAATAAATGTTCTGCGACAGAATTTTAAGATAGCAAACAGGCAGGTATATAGGATTTCTGATGGGTCTGAAATTTGATGGTGCAAATACTTTAATAGGACCAAATTTAAACTAACTGCATATTTACTGCAGATGCATGAACAGCTCTTCAGTGCAAACAGATGAACAGACGGAGAAGCTTAGTACTATACAGAGCACTGATATAAGCAGGGCCCTAATAAATGTTACTTTCACCAAGTTAATTGAAACATTTCTATCAATACACAAATATATATTTCTAAAATTTGACTTCAAGATTCACTTGCCCATAAAATACTGGCAGATCACATGCATGCAGGTTCTGTCTCCTTCTAAACACACTGTATAAATTTTTTCTACTTTTTATGGTAATCCCCATCCCATGCTTTTCATTTTCAAAATTTTCCTGATATCCCTGCTCCCCCCTTTTCCTTCAATTCCCCTTTCTTCCCAACACCATTTATCCCTGCTTTTTTTCATCTCTCCATCCTTACTGTTTTCAAATAACTCTATTTTTTTAATTTCATGTAAGCAAAATGTCTTTTCCATCCTTCCTTTTTTTTTGTCTACTATTCCCACAATTTTCCCCTTTCTGTCCCCATTTGTCTTACTGCCCTTCCCTTTTCATTTCCTACATGGATTTTCTATTCCCTTTCAGTTCCAAAAGTCTTTTGTTTCTCCTGCTTCCGTTTGCACCCCTATCCTTATCATACTTATTTTTTCTTCAAACTTACCTTGAGCATATTCAGAATTTTGATACTGAGGTCATAGTCAAAATTGTGGTATCTGGACCCAGACATGTCATATATGAATACAAGTCCATTCCTTTGAGTGTCTGAACTGAAAATATAAAATAACACAAGTCAGAACAAGTAACAGAGCTATAACTAGAGACAATCAGGCTTGCAATGAAAGTAATTTTTTGAAAGGGCTGTTAGGTTTTTGGTTTCTTAAGAATATTGGCCAAGGTAGGTTCTCTTCGGTCAAACATAAATATATATTTCTTTAATCCTTTTTATTTCTAAAGGTTTCAATTAATCTAACTAAGCTTCAGAGTAAACCGGAGAACTTACAATCCTTGTCAGGAAAAAAATCATGTAAAATAAAATTTTTCGTTTATGACAAGGAAACTTAAGTAACCTAAGGAAGATTTCTAGTACTTTATTTGAATGACCAAGAAATTCAGCAAAATGTTATGTTTTTGTATGTAAACAAGACTTGCTTTTAAAACTTTGCAACCCTGGCTCTTGAAACTGTCTCAGAATCTGAAATAATGACCTGCGTGACCTTTGCTCACTGAGCCAACACGGCCCATTACCACTGGTTATACAGGCGGCTGCCGGCCAGCTGTGGCTGGGGGAAAACCTAGAGCAGACATCGTTCCCCGCCTATCACCGTGTATAAGGACAATACATTCTTCTAATCAACATTTTGAGTGGACAAACACTGTCTAAGTGGTATGTTATATGCGCATTCGATAAAAATATCTTTATTTCATAACGAATACATCATTTTCAGAAAAATATAAGAATTTAACTGCCATGTGAAATGTCTCCAGTTTTCTCAAATCTACTTCTACGGTTCTTGCACAGCGCAGCATAGTAAGAGAGCAGGGGAGCTAGGGCTACAATTAACCTAAAGCAAGCTCTTTTTGTAGGAACTGTTGAAAATTTTTTTTAAAGATACGTCAAAAGCTGGGCAAGACATTGTCTATAATATAAATTTAAAGATGTAAGAATTTGTCTGAAATCTAAAATAAACATAAAGAGTAAAGGTAGTAGGTTAAGTGAAAGTAAAGTTTCTATAAAAAATAAGAATACCCATAGCATGGACAAAACCTTTCAGAGTACATGATAATCATCACAAGAAAACAGTTATACATATGATAAATGATGACATTTGCTATCTTTCATGTTAAAAGAAAACAAGAACAAGTGACCCATGGGTCATGACGCTCAGCTGACAAGCATGACCTGTATTTAAAGCCTGATGGTATACCTTATGGTATCTGATCATACTTGCACGGAAGATGGAAGGTTTGGGATGAAAAGTCTGACTTGAAATGCATCCACAACTTTTTTCAAGAAGCTGGTCCTGTGACATTAACATTTGACCCTAAGACCTAAATATCAAAAGGTATGTTCCTCTATTGACATGTAAGGTTTGTGATGATTATTTTGGCTATAAGAATTAATTCTGGGAGGTGCAAACACACCCCGGAACTCAGAGAATATAGGTCACAGTGACCTAATTTCAGATCTGCAAGGAGATCTTTTTAGAACCTCTAAGACTGCATAGGGTTCATGTATCTAGCCCTTACAGTTACAATTTGTGCCATGCTAACGGCCGGACTGCTGGCCAGACGGACAGACGGAAGGACGACAGACAAAGACCCATCGCTATAGCACAGCATGACTAAAAGTCAGCTGAACTAAATATCACTGAAACTGCACTGACAAAAGGATTTCTAAGGTGGCTAACTGGCAGACATAATGGATTTCTGATAAGTCTGGCATTTGATATCACACATTCTCCAAAAAGAGACCAAACTTGTAGCAAATTCTCCAAAGGATGTTACAGTAATGAATGTCCAAAACAATTCAAAAGGCATTTTCAGGCCCTCATATTAGATTTATAGATATGTAAATGTAAAAAGTGTAAGTCCAATATTTTTTATTATCACTGCTTTTCAATGGGATCAGCAGGGTAGGTAAACTGCAAAACCTGAAAGAAAAGAAATGCAGAAAGCATGACTAAAGGTCTTGTAAAACAAGCATGACCTATGACATCATGGACTGAGATTCACAACTTCCAGTCAAATTTTGAAGAACCAATTTGTAAATTTGTTGAAAATTTCCTATGACAACAGAAATATATATCACCTATGTCTGGTTAAAACACAGTGAATTGATGGCATGAGGAAAATGCATGATTGTTAAGATATCAGGAACTATTCCAACAACTTGCTTGAAACCTGTCAGTCTCAAAAGGAACACCACAAACGGCAAATATAAGATCAAAATATATAGCAAAAATCAAGGAAATACATGCAAGAATTATTGAGAAACAGGTGCTTCTGTATGAAATTTTATTCAATACAAGCCAACTGTAATGCACTTTTATAAATGATGGTAATATTTAATCAGAAATATTTGACCCAATCCTTTACAAGATTACATAAATATACATCCAACTGCATTCACTTTAACTGTTCTTGAGATAATATGATCAAAAGGAATTAAAAGGTGGTTGCCTGGTGGCCATATTGGACTTCTGACAAGTCTGAAATCAGACAACAAACATTCTCTAAATCGGACCAAACATTAAAGAAAAATTACTGAAACTGCACTGAAGAAAGAATTTCTAAGGTGGCTAACTGGCAGACATAATGGATTTCTGACAAGTATGCCATTTGATATCCCACATTCTCCATTAAGAGACCAAACTTGGGGCAAATTATCCAGTAATGAATGCCCAAAATAATTCAAAAGGCATGTCCAGGCCCTCATATCAGATTTATAGATATGCAATTGTAAAAAGTGTAAGTCCAATATTTTTTATTATCACTCTGCTTTCAATGGGATCAGCAGGGTAGGTAAACTGCAAAACCTGAAAGAAAAGAAATGCAGAAAGCATGACTAAGAGTCTTGAAATAAAACAAAAAGCCATCCTAAATCAAGGTACACATCCACATATTATGAGAACAAACACTTGCTTTTATATGTGGTGATATATATTAAATATTCAGTTTATTGCTAGGATTCCATAAAATAAACTGCAAAATGTTCCCATCATCTTATAAATCAGTAGCTAAACCTTAATACTATACTCTCATAGTCTTAATGCCTGGCTGAAGCATTCCGACAACAGTGTTTTTGTTATGGTGTAACGAGGTACTTATCACTGAGCCTTATCACTTAATAGGCTGATACAAAAGGGAGTCATATGTCACCAGTGTCACTCACAATTACAGCCACACAGGGAGATGTACCAGCTGGAGTGGGATGGTTATATTTACAAGCAAAATAGAGATGGTCTATAAAATAAGTAATTGTGAACATCCCTGACCTATGACCTTGGCCTTTTGCCCACATATCAACTGGATTCTTTCTAAATGATGGGTAACTACTAACCACTTAAATCTGGTGTAATTACTTGGCAACCAATAGGTGAATAACTTTGACCTGCAACCTTTAACCTGCTGACCAGCTGACCCCAAAATCAATAAGTTATTTATTCAAGCAAAAAGACCCATAAATATGAAGTTTGAGTCAAACTGAGTGATGCATAGATGTGGCATATGTGAAAGACTGAAGGTTTAGGTTGAACAGTTACACTTGAAATATGCTCACAAGCATTTAGAACAATTAAATATTGTGACCTTGACCTTTGACTTTTTGACCTCAACATCAATAGGCTTCTCCCCTAATTGGTAGGTAAGCCATATATGACAGATGGAAGGTACAGATTGAATAGTTTGCCTGAAAATGACTCCACGAAAGAAGTGGGTGCTGTCAACTTGAACTTTGACCTCAAAATCAACAGGTCTTTTCCCCTGTTGGCAGAGAAGCGATATCAGTGCTGGAAGGTTTGGAATGAAAAAGTCTAGCTTGAAATGTGTCCACAACCTTTTCAAAGAAGTGGATCCTGTGACCCTGACCTTTGACCTTGTGACCTCAAAATCTATAGGATTCTTCTCCAACTTAGTAGGTGAGCTATATGTGAAAGATCAAAGAATTGGGATGAAAGGGTTGGCTTAAAATGCATCCACAGGCTTTTCAAAGAAGAGGCTCCTGTGACCTTGACCTTTTGACCTCAAAAAAATTATGGTTCTTCCCCTGTTGGTAGGTGAGCTGTATGTGAAAGATGGAAGGTTCGGGATGAAAATTTTGTCTAAAAGAGTTATTTCTGGGGGGTGCAAACACACCCCCATAACATCGAGAATATAGGTCGCAGTGACCTAATTTCAGGTTTGCAAGGAGATCTTTTTATAACCTCTAAGACTGCATAGGGTACATGGCTCTAGCCCCTACAGTTATGATTTGTGCCCTGCTAAGGGACGGCCGGCCGGCCGGACATAGACCCATCGCTATAGCCCAGCATGACTGAAAGTCAGCTGAGCTAAAAACAATGAAAATATTATGTAAACTAGACATTTCTTGGCACTGCAGGTGCCAGAGTATCCCCAGACATAGTAGCCCCTCCCCCCCTTTAAGAATAGGCCCCCATTTTTAGCAGCATATACTGACACTTGGCATATTTATTGTTTCTTCCATCTATCAATCCACAATCTTGTTAAAGATGTTGGTCCTGTGACCTTGATGTTTTTTTAGATGTGTCCTGTGACCTTGACCTTTGACCCCATGACCCCAAATTCAATTCGGGTCTTGCTTTTCCAATGGGACATATACAAGTCAAGTTTGAAATCCATACATCAATAAAGCAGGAATTATCATCCAGAAACTAATTTTAGGACAGATGGCTCCTGTGACCTTAGCCTTTGACCTTGTGACCTCAAATTTGACAGGGTTCTTCCTCTCTTGGTAGGTGAACTATATGTGCAAGATGAAAGATCTGAGATGAAAGGTTTGGCTGAAAATGCATCCACATCTTTTTTAAAGATGTGTCCTGTGGCCTTGACCTTTGACCTCATGACCCCAAAATCAATTTGGGTCTTGCTTTTCCAATGGAACATATACAAGTCAAGTTTGAAATCCATACATCAATAAAAGCAGGAATTATCATCCAGAAACTAATTTTAGGACAGATGGCTCCTGTGAGCTTCACCTTTGACCTTGTGACCTCAAAAATTGATAGGGGTCTTCCACACTTGGCAGGTGAACTATATGTGCAAGATGAAAGATCTGAGATGAATTGTTTGCCTGAAAATGCATCCACAATCTTTTTAAAGAGGTTTCCTTTGACCATGACCTTTGACCTCATGACCCCAAAATCAATTCTGGTCTTGCTTTTCCAATGTGTCAAATACAAGTAAAGTTTGAAATCCAAATATTATAAAAAGCAGGAATTATCATCCAGAAACTAATTTTAGGACAGATGGCTCCTGTGACCTTCACCTTTGACCTTGTGACCTCAAAATTGATAGGGGTCTTCCACTCTTGGCAGGTGAACTATATGTGCAAGATGAAAGATCTGAGATGAATTGTTTGGCTGAAAATGCATCCACAATCTTTTTTAAATAAAGATGTTTCCTGTAAACTTGACCTTTGACCTCATGACCCCAAAATCAATTTGGGTCTTGCTTTTCCAATGGGTCAAATACAAGTCAAGTTTGAAATCCATACATCAATAAAAGAAGGAATTATCATCCAGAAACTAATTTTTTGACAGATGGCTCCTGTGACCTTCACCTTTGACCTTGTGACCTCAAAATTGATAGGGGTCTTCCTCTATTGGCAGATGAACTCTATGTGCAAGATGAAAGGTCTGAGATGGAATGTTTGGCTGAAAATGCATCCACAATCTTTTTAAAGATGTGTCCTGTGACCTTGACCTTTGACCTCATGACCCCAAAATCAATTGGAGTCTTGCTTTTTCAATGGGACATATATAAGTCAAGTTTGAAATCAATACATCAATAAAAGCAGGAATTATCATCCAGAAACTAATTTTTTGACAGATAGCTCCTGTGGCCTTGACCTTTTGCCTTGTGATCCCAAAATTGATATAGATCATCCACTATTGGCAAGTGAGCTATATATTCAAGATGGAAGACCTGGGATGAAAGTTTGGCTTAAAATGCATCCACAGTATCTTTTAAGATGCCAGTCCAGTGACCTTGACCTTTGACCTCATGACCCTAGAACCTATAGGGTTCTTACTTTAGTGGTGTGCCATACATAAGACATGTTTGAAATCCATATGGCTATCAACACTGGAGATATCATAAGAGGTGTGTGATTTTCACCATATATGGCAATATTCAAGGTCAAGGCCACTCTCATAGGAAAGGTCATGACCCCAATTTAAATAAACATCATCCCATAACACATACCTATGTATATGCATACAATAAAAGAAATCTGTCCATTAGTTTTTAACTTATAATGCTCACAGTACTGTAAGGTGGCAATTTTGGGGGTATTAAACGGCATGAAAACAAGTAAAGAATAATAGGTGGTGCCACCAGTTTCTGGAATATGACAACCCTATCCATGATCTTCCATCAACTTGATTTTGGGATAAATCCATGCAAGATTTCTTGAGATATTAAAGAATTTGTGTGATTTTCCGGAAAATTGGACCTATTCAAAGTCAAGGACACTCTCCTAGTAAAGGTCATGACCTCATTTTAAATAGGCGTCGTCCTCTTACCCATATCTATACATATACCCAGTTTGGTAAAGTTCCGTGAAATATTTTTTGGGTTATCGCGCCAACAAGATTTATATGTGGCGGCGGCGGCGGCGGGACTGGTATGAAAACATAGTATCCCCTGACTTTGTCTGGGGATACAATAAAATGATATTGATAATAAAACAGAAAAGATAATAAAAACAAGCAGATAACTGACCTGTCTAAGGCGTTGTCTAACTGAAAAACGAGTGCTTTAAGAACATTCTGGTGGCTGGTGAGGGGTGGGTGATGATGTCGTGCTGTGAACAGAGCCAAAGCAGCACCATTCTCATCTCGTGATGGCTGCAAGATAATCAAGAACAGCAAATATTAAACCAACCAGCAATACTAACCATCCACTACCATCTCTTTAACAGGTTTATACATCAATGTATTTCATTTATCATTCATGTTTTTTTTAATAAATATTGGAAATACCTCAACCCAATTCAGCTATTAAGCGTGCAGATCAATTAGGTCCCTTTAAAATTTATTATTTTACAGATACAAAAAGGAATGCTCATACAAACTACTAGGCAACCACAAATTACTGTAATTTTGTCTTTAAACAAGGGACCTATGGGTCACGACGCTCAGCTGTTATATATGATAAAAAAATATTATTTAGAAATGAGGCACATGCTGGTTTTGTGTGGTAATAAATATAAGCTGTATTATGAGTTGTTGTTGTTTAGCTTATGTATGATTTTAATAGTACCTTTGGAGACAGGGAAGAGGATTGATTTCATTTATTTTATTAACAAATGGAGTACTACTGTCACACAGATTTTGACTTGGCCATATAACTTATAAGCAGAACATATAATATAAGAGTTTAAATATTTATTAAAAAATTACAAATATTGTCCCAAATATAATTTTTATTAAAAATAATAAGAAAATCATATGATTTTTTAAAATGAAATATAACTGATATGATTATTAAAATAATATTAAAGAATATATTCATGAATGCATTCATGAATACATTTTGAAAGTATTTGCACGAGTATTCATATACTTTCATTTTTACCTGAATTCCCATTCTTTATGCAAGAAATTTTATAATGGAGTACATAATCATATTCGTATTTAAATACAATTACAAAGTATTTGCACCATGTCTGGTATTAATTCAGTTTTCACCAAACAATGATGTTAAGAATCCAGAATATACAAAATTCACACATTTAAATAACATCATAAGTACCTGGTTTTATGGCTTTTATTTATATTAAAAAATAACTGTAAAAAATTCATTTTGGACTAATTTCACATCAATGTACACACTAGACACAGTAGGAATTTAGATTAATATTATCAACTGCATCTTTGTCTATCATTAATTTCCTTCATATAATCCTTAATGATTAGTAATGAATAATATGATTTACTTCTTTATCATTAAAAATGAACTGAAAAATGCCATAGGTGACTGCATGGTGTTATTTGGAATATGTGACATTCTACCCATCGATACAAGATTCTTATATCATCAGTAACTGCAAGTTAATTTCCTGTTATTATAAACTAACAAATTCCTTTTCTATTTTTCTTTAATTTGTTATTAAAAACCAATAAAAATTTATTAATTTTTTGTTTATTGTTATGTTGTTGGTTAAAACTACTAGATGAGTTGGGTTGAACACCAGGATCAACTGTGGCTGGCCATAAGCTGCCTGGATTCTCCCCTCAAGCGTGCATAATTTGATGAAAGGTCAACAAGGTCAACAAACAGGTGACTCAAGAGGGGCTGGAGAGAGCCAAAGTCTGACAGGGTCTCATAAAAAACATTAATAAAAGCTACAATATTTGGCAAATTTCTTTCAGCTTTCTAAACTAAAAAGCTGAAATCCTTATGTGTGCATGATATGAAAATTATATCAACAGTGCTCACGGGAAACAAACGTGCCTTGGTCACAGTTGGGCAAAATTTAAGGTACTAATTTTATATTTATACTAATAACTTATAAAATTTGAAAAATTCAGAACTAATTTTGGGTATTCAATTGAATCTTGATTAAATAATGTTACATCCCTGACAAAAAAGATCTCTAGCTTCAGCAATGCCCTTGTTAAGGGAGTAAATATATTTCTTGATTTTTTACAAAGTGCATTATGTTTGGGCCCATAACTTAAAAAAAATACACAATACTGACATCATTTCTGGCATGTGCATAGTGAATGTATAGAAAAATATGTATATTATATATGATCAAAGTCAGATCAGTGGTTTTGATATTAGGCAGTCTTAAAGTGTAACATTGGGTTTTTAATGGAAAAATGAAGTTTTTCATTGATATCTCGAAGGAATTAAGTCCTAGTGACCAAATTCTTGGCATGGTAGGGGATTTTGGAGAAATCTAACTGTATGCCAAATTTAAGGAACTTAGAGCTGAAGCTCGGGAGCTGAGCTCTAGCAAACTGCATAACACTAGCAATATGTGACATGGTGCTTGAAAACTTTAATAAAATCTACAGTTTTTGATCAACTGGTTTCAAATTTTTGGTGTTAACAGTTGAAATGCTAACAAAAACATGCTGTGAAAATTAAATCAACAGCAGTTACAGCAAAAAAACGTGCCATGGTCAAAGTTGGGCAAAATTTAAGGTACCAATTTTTTATTTTTGCTAATATTTTTAAAAATTTAAAAGATTTTGATCTAATTTTGGGTATACAATTTAATTTTGATTAATAAAAGTAATATTACTGGAAAAAAAGTGCTTAGCTTTAACAAGTTTTGTGTTAAGTGATAAAATTTCTTTCCTGATTATTTACAAAATGCATTATGTTTGGGCCGATAACTTTTTTAAATTAAATAATACAGACCTAATTTCTGGCATGTACATAGGAATTATATAGAGGATTATTTATAGGAAATATGAGGAAAAACAGATGAGTGGTTTTGATATTAGGCAGTCCTAAAGTGTAAAAATAGGTTTTTAATAAAAAATTGAGGTTTTTCCTAAATTTCTCAAAGGAATGAAGTCGCAAAGACCCAGTTTTTGGCTTGGTAGGAGATCTTGGGGACATCTAACATTATGCTGAATTTTGGATTCCTAGGTCTTACGGTTTCAAAACGTGCCACATCTACGGACGGACGGACGGACGGACAGACGGACGGACGACGGACAATGGACCACGACTATAGCTCAGATGACTTATAGTCAGCTGAGCTAAAAATGCATTTTCCTTGCCTAACATTTCAGTGTATGACTCCTTTTATGTGATGTAAGTAAGAATTTTACCTTTAAGTGTAATGTTTATTAATAAGAATACAGTATACATTTCAGAAAGCTGTAAAAATAATATCAAAAGTATTTAATATTCCATATGAGAAATAAAATGCTTCTCACAAATTTTTGGTAGCCTAATATTTTTATTCAGAACTGAAGATAACTTACTTAATATAAAGAGCAACGTTTTAGAAACCAGACCTAATGGAAGGCTGCTTCTTTTTTAATTCCCACACTATCTATTTTTAACCCAGATCACAAGTCACACAGGATGCTGAGAAGCTTCTACTCAAGGTTATCTTTTGCATCATTATGTTACCATGGTGATATCATCTGAATCCTGTAGGCTCAGCTGACATTAATCACATGAGACTGAGTATTTTCTTGGCTACCTTAAGCTCTGGACATGTCTCATGACCATTACATATCATTCCCATATGCAACGAGAGAAAAAGAAAGAAAAGAAGGCAGTCTGACAGCCAATAACTCATGATCAGTATACAATGGATCAACTACCCCATTAGCCATGACAACCCGACTCAGTAAGCACTGATAATTGGCCTGGTAAGCCTACTTGTGTTAGGATACAAGCAATGTTGAGGAATGCATCGTGGTGGTCTTTCATCATGTTGCATTCATATCATGGTAAACAGCTGATAATCTTAACATTAGGCTATCAGCGATGAATTGACACAAAGAACACGTTAACTCACACTCTAAGGCTAAACTGAAACACAATCTCTATGGTAACCAGTGATTTCCTTTATCATGTAATAGTTGGCAATGTCCAGTAACCTGTGCGAACCATGCTTGTATTCATGCAGTAAGAAATTCTACATACATGCGGAGGTATCGCAAATATGCTGAGTTAAAATGGAACTTTTCTCATTCATATTTTGTGTTGTAACAAAGTATATTTAATGTGCTAACAATTAGTCTGGTTTACATCAAGTGACAGTGTACCTGTAGGCCATTAGGCTTTGTCAGAAATGAAGAAAATATTTGCATCATCATACAGCCTTAAAGTGAGTTCCTTGCTGAAGGATGTAACAGTCTGGTTTATATATATATCTCATATGGTTTCCACTTATTTTCTGAAATATGCAGCTGTCATCATTTGCATGCAACAAAGAGAACCATCAATAGGTCACACACAGTTCTGGACTAAGGATAAATAAGATAACTTACCAAGACAGTAAATTTTTCTGTTAGCAGCTCTGCACGTACTGGCTTGTTGTGCGGGTCCACATCTTCAATACTTTCCTTCTTCCTTATGGACTGTAAAAACATCAAATCATGTTATACACAGGACTACAAACATACAAATCCTGGAATATCAAACCATAAATACAGAGGATCAGCAGAAATAAAAAATATCAATCATGTGATCCAAAAAAACAAGTGACCCATGGGTCATGACGCTCAGCTGCCAAGCATGACCTGTGACATCATGGACTGAGATTCACAACTTCCAGTCAAATTTTGAAGAACCAATTTGCCAATTTGTTGAAAATTTTCTATGACTACAGAAATATATATCACCTATGTCTGGTTAAAACACAGTGAATTGATGGTCTGAGGAAAATGCATGATTGTTAAGCTATCAGGAACTATTCCAACAGCTTGCTTGAAACCTGTCAGTCTCAAAAGGAACACCACAAAGGGCAAATATAAGATCAAAATATATAGCAAAAATCAAGGAAATACATGCAAGAATTATTGAGAAACAGGTGCTTCTGTATGAATTTTTATTCAATACAAGCCAACTGTACTGCACTTTTATAAATGATGGTAATATTTATTCAGAAATATTTGACCCAATCCTTTACAAGATTACATAAATATACATCCAACTGCATTCACTTTAACTGTTCTTGAGATAATATGATCAAAAGGAATTAAAAGATGGTTGCCTGGTGGCCATATTGGACTTCTGACAAGTCTGAAATCAGACAACAATCATTCTCTAAATCGGACCAAACATTAAAGAAAAATTACTGAAACTGCACTAAAGAAAGAATTTCTAAGGTGGCTAACTGGCAGACATAATGGATTTCTGACAAGTATGACATTTGATATCCCACATTCTCCAATAAGGGGCCAAACTTGGGGCAAATTATCCAGTAATGAATGCCCAAAATAATTCAAAAGGCATGTCCAGGCCCTCATATCAGATTTATAGATATGCAAGTGTAAGTCCAATATTTTTTATTATCACTCTGCTTTTCAATGGGGTCAGCAGGGTAGGTAAACTGCCAAACCTGAAAGTAAAGAAATGCAGAAAGCATGACTAAGAGTCTTGAAATAAAACAAAAAGCCATGCTAAATCAAGGTACACATCCACATATTATGAGAACAAACACTTGCTTTTATATGTGGTGATATATATTAAAATATTCAGATATCTAGGAAACTAAGTTTATTGCTAGTATTTCATAAAATAAACTGCAAAATGTTCCCATCATCTTATAAATCAGTAGCTAAACCTTAATACTATACTCTCATAGTCTTAATGCCTGGCTGAAGCATTCTGACAACAGTGTTTTTGTTATGAAGTAACGAGGTACTTCACTGAGCCTTATCACTTAATAGGCTGATACAAAAGGGAGTCATATGTCACCAGTGTCACTCACAATTACAGCCACACAGGGAGATGTTCCAGCTGGAGTGGGATGGTTATATATACAAGTAAAATAGAGATGGTCTATAAAATAAGTAATTGTGAACATCCCTGACCTATGACCTTGGCCTATTGCCCATATATCAACTGGATTCTTTCTAAATGATGGGTAACTACTGACCACTTAAATCTGGTGTAATTACTTGGCAACCAATGAGTGAATAACTTTGACCTGCAACCTTTAACCTGCTGACCAGCTGACCCCAAAATCAATAAGTTATTTATTCAAGCAAAAAGACCCATAAATATGAAGTTTGAGTCAAACTGAGTGATGCATAGATGTGGCATATGTGAAAGACTGAAGGTTTGGGTTGAACAGTTACACTTGAAATATGCTCACAAGCATTTAGAACAATTATATATTGTGACCTTGACCTTTGACTTTTTGACCTCAACATCAATAGGCTTCTTCCCGTATTGGTAGGTAAGCCATATGTGACAGATGGAAGGTACAGATTGAAAAGTTTGCCTGAAAATGACTCCACGCAAGAAGTTGGTGCTGCGACTTGACCTTTGACCTCAAAATCAACAGGTCTTTTCCCCTGTTGGCAGAGAAGCGATATCAGTGCTGGAAAGTTTGGAATGAAAAGTCTAGCTTGAAATGTGTCCACTACCTTTTCACAGAAGTGGATCCTGTGACCCTGACCTTTGACCTTGTGACCTCAAAATCTATAGGATTCTTCTCCAACTTAGTAGGTGAGCTATATGTGAAAGATCAAAGAATTGGGATGAAAGGGTTGGCTTAAAATGCATCCACAGGCTTTTCAAAGAAGAGGCTCCTGTGACCTTGACCTTTGACCTTTTGACCTAAAAAAAATTATAGTTCTTCCCCTGTTGGTAGGTGAGCTATATGTGAAAGATGGAAGGTTTGGGATGAAAATTTTGTCTCAAAGAGTTATTTCTGGGGGGTGCAAACACACCCCATAACTTTGAGAATATAGGTCGCAGTGACCTAATTTCAAGTTTGCAAGGAGATCTTTTTATAACCTATAAGACTGCATAGGGTTCATGGCCCTAGCCCCTACGGTTACGATTTGTGCCCTGCTAACGGCCGGATGGCCGGACGGACAGACGGAAGGACGCCGGACAAAGACCCATCGCTATAGCCCAGCATGACTGAAAGTCAGCTGAGCTAATAAAACGTAACAAGTGACCCAGGGGTCATGATGCTCAGCTGAATTTGTCTAAAGGATATGTTATGAGCTTTTTCAAAATATGGGTCCTGTGATCAGTTTGAAGCCAACATGTCTATCCAAACTGGAATCTACCAAAGTGGAAGTGGGTCCTGTGAACTTGACTTTTGACCTCATGACCCCAAAATCAGAAGGGTTCTTTCATTATTGGTGCGTCATATGCTGTCAAGCGAGCTAGCTCCCTTTTTAGCTCAGCTGACTGAAAGTCATCTGAGCTATAGCGATCACTCTTTGTCCGTCGTCCGTCTGTCCGTCCGTTAACCAGGCACAAATCGTAACCGCTGGACCTAGAACCTTGTAACTTGGGATTCTGAGAGGTCCATAAAAAATCTCCTTGGAAACTAGAAATTAGGTCTCTGTTACCCATATCCTTCGAGCTATGTGGCCCCAAAGTACCCCCCAGAAAAGTCAAAAATTTCATACAAAAACTTCAATATCTCATTAACTACTTGACTGATGGTCATGATTTTTGGCATACATATTGATCATGAGATGTTACATCACTTCCTGCAGACTGGTGGCGCCACCTGTATTTTTCGATTTTTTACAAATTTTTTTCTCTATTTTTGAGACCTTTAAAAATGTGAACATCTGTTAACAAGGCACAAATCATAAAGACTGGACTTAGAATCTTAATTCTTGACACACTGAGAGGTCCATGAAAAATCTCCTTGGAAACCAGAAATTAGGTCTCTGTTACCCATATCCTTTGAGCTATGGGGCCCCAAAGTACCCCCCAGAATAGTAAACAATTTCATACAAAAACTTCAATATCTCAATAACTACATCACTAATGGTCTTCATTTTTGGCATACATATTGATCATGAGATGTTCGATTAGTTCCTGACGACTGGTGGCGCCACCTGTACTGTCTGATTTTTTACGATTTTTTCCTCTATTTTTGAGACCTTTGAGGATGCTGTCATCTGTTAGCGTGGCACAAATCGTAACGACTTGACCTAGAATCTTCATTTTCGACACACTGAGAGACCTATGAAAAGTCTCCATGGAAACCAGAAATTAGGTCTCTGTTACCCATATCCTTCGAGCTATAGGGCCCAAAATTACCCCCCAGAATAGTCAAAAATTTCATACAAAAACTTCAATACCTCATTAACTACATCAATGATGGTCATGATTTTCGACATACATATTGATCATGAGATGTTTCATCAGTTTGTGCAGACTGGTGGCGCCACCTGTATTTTTCAATGTTCACGAATTGTTTTCTCCATTTTTGAGACCTTTAAGGATGTAGTTATCTGTCAACAGGGTACAAATCGTAACGACTGGACCTAGAATCTTCATTCTTGACACACAGGGAGACCCATGATAAGTCTCCATGGAAACCTGAAATTTGGTCTCTGTTACCCATATCCTTTGAGCTATGGCACTCCAAAGTACAGCTCAGAATAATGGAAAATTTGATACAAAAGCTAAAGTATCTGAACAACTAATGCAGAGATAACCATAATTGTTTGCATGGATATTGATCATGGAGTGTTTCATAAGTTTCTGCAGACTGGTGGCACCACATGTATTTGTTCGTTTTTTTTACGAAATTTTTCTGTATTTTTTGAGACCTTTAAAGATATGAACATCTGTTAACAGGGCACAAATCATAAAAACTGGACCAAGAATCTTCATTCTTGACACACAGGGAGACCCATGAAAAGTCTCCATGGAAACTTGAAATTAGGTCTCTGTTACCCATATTCTTTAAGCTGTATGGGTCCAAAATACCCCCCCCCCCCCAGAATAATGGAAAATTGGACACAAAAACTGCAGTATTTCAATAACTACAACACTGATGGTCATGATTTTCGGCATACATATTGATCATGAGCTGTTCCATCAGTTTCTGCAGACTGAGTGTGCTACCTCTATTTTTTTTTCAAATTTTTACGATTTTTTTTCTTTTTTTTGAGACCTTTAAAGATGTGGTTATCTGTCAACAGGGTACAAATTGCAACAACTGGACCTAGAATCTTCATTCTTGTCATGCAAGGAGGCCCATGAAAGGTGCCTGTGGAAACTTGAAATTAGGTCTCTGTTAACCATATCCTTCAAGCTATAGGACTCCGAAGTATCCCTCAGAATAATGGACAATTTGATACAAAAACTGAAGTATCTGAACAACTAATGCAGAGATCACCATGATTTTTTGCATGGATATTGACCATTAAGTGTTTTTATTAGTTTCTGCAGACTGGTGGAGCCACCTGTATTTTTGTATCCGCCAAAACGAAGTTTCGCGGATACTATGTTTTTTACCGAGTTCCTCCGCCGCGGCGGCGTTCGTTTCTAGAGAGCTCCTTGGAGACTAATGGACCGATTTTTCCCAAACTTACACCTATTATCGGGTCACATGTGAACTGGTGCCTTACCAATTTGCATTGACCTCTGACCTTTCCTCTCTATCCAGTGTCCATTTGTGGGTCTGTTTCCACTCATAAACTCTCATATCTCGGGAACCGTTTGACCGATCAGGAAATAAAATTGATACAAATGTAGCCCTTGGATTGCTTTATAACATACACAAAAAATGGTGGCGCCACCTGTAACCATGTTTGCACAGTGTCCATCTGTTCATCTGCCTTGGGTTAAAATCACTCATATCTCTGCAGTGAATTGACTAATTCACCTGAAATTCATCATGTGTATACATCCAGGATAGCTTTCTTGATTTTATGACAGGTGGCGCCACCTACGTTCACGTTCACCGTATGACATCCAAGCTTATATCTCGGGAACCGTTTGACCGATCAGGAAATAAAATTTATACAAATGTAGCCCTTTGATAGCTCTGTAACATACACAAAAAATGGTGGCGCCACCTGTAACAATGTTTGCACAGCGTCTGTCTGTTAGTCTGCCGTGGCCTAAAATTACTCATTTCTCTGTAGTGGTTTGACATAACTGCCTAAAATTTTGCAGGTTTATACATCGTGGACAGCTTTCTTGATTTTATGACAGGTGGCGCCACCTACATTCTAGTTAACGCTGGACACATCCAAGCTCATATCTCAGGAACCATTTGACCGATTGGGCCAACATTGTGCATGTGTTTAGATCTCACATAGGTCTTTATCATACACAAAACTGGAGGGGTTACCTGCAAAGATTTTTGCACAGTGTTTGTCTGTTTGTCTGCCATGGGCAAAAATCGCTCATATACATGTAGTGGTTTGACTTTTCTGCCTAAAATTTTGCAGGTGTATACAACTTGGACAGCTTTCTGGATTTGTGGTAGGTGGCACAACCTACATACACATTTAGGCTGCAGACATCCATGCTAATATGCAACATACCTCACTCTATTTCCCCTTGCCACTCAATCCATGCCTCACTATCCGATTTTGGCAGATACATGTAGTCACTTGTCGGTTACCCGTATTCTAG
This sequence comes from Sipunculus nudus, assembly GCA_026874595.1. Classification (NCBI taxonomy): domain Eukaryota; kingdom Metazoa; phylum Annelida; class Sipuncula; order Golfingiida; family Sipunculidae; genus Sipunculus; species Sipunculus nudus. The sequence continues at coordinate 7,047,273 of CM049313.1, read as the reverse complement.
TTTTAAAAGTTTACACATTTTTCTCTATTTTTGAGATATATAAATACAGACTAAATCTTGGCCTGTTGGTTAATCTGTTTGATGCTTCAGTTGAATGGGTATATACTACCATTCTGATGATAAAATTTCCTTTTGCGAATCTCTTCCCAGTCAGCTGAGCGTCATGACCCATGGGTCACTTGTTTTTCTTACTAGCTCCCAATTTGTCTATTTTTTGTTTGTCTAACTTTTTTTGTTTGTCTAACTCTCTTTTATGTCTGTCTAGCTCTCTTTTTGTTTGTCTTACTCTTTTTTTGTCTGTCTAGTTTTATTTTAATCTATCGTAAAATCTCCACTTAAAACCGCACTTCCAATTAAAACCGCACCCAGACTTCGCCGAAATTCCAGGTGAGACATCGCGAGGGGCTCAAATACTAAGAACCCCCCTTTAAAACCGCACCAACTTTCGCTACAGAATGATTTGACAAAAGACACAATCAAGCTATCATCTAGAAATGAACACGCGTAGGTTGCGACTCTGCCATTCCTGTCCACTTTTAAATTCCTTGGGCAATTTATTTAAACACATCATAACACTTTTTTGCAGGGTCACTCAAGCATGAAGTTTGGGAAGACGCAACTAAAAATGTTTGATGAAAATTCCTTTTTCTGGAACTAGACATTTCTTGGCACCGCAGGTGCCAGAGTATCCCCAGACATAGTTGGCCCCCCCCCCCCTTTTAAGAACAGACCCCCATTTTTAGCAGCATATACTGACACTTGGCATATTTATTGTTTCTTCCATCTAACAATCCACAATCTTGTTGAAGATGTTGGTCCTGTGACCTTGATCTTTTTAAAGATGTGTCCTGTGACCTTGACCACTGACCTCATGACCCCAAAATCAATTTTGGTCTTGCTTTTCCAATAGGACATATGCAAGTCAAGTTTGAAATCTATACATCAATAAAGCAGGAATGATCATCCAGAAACAAATTTTTTTTTTACAGGTGGCTCCTGTGACCTTCACCTTTGACCATGTGACCTCAAAATTGATAGGGTTCTTCCTCTCTTGGCAGGTGAACTATATGTGCAAGATGAAAGATCTAAGATGAAATGTTTGGCTGAAAATGCATCCACATCTTTTTAAAGATGTGTCCTGTGACCTTGACCTTTGACCTCTGGACCCCAAAATCAATTCAGGTCTTGCTTTTCCAATGGGACATATACAAGTCAAGTTTCAAATCCATACATCAATAAAAGCAGGAATTATCATCCAGAAACTAATTTTTGGACAGATGGCTCCTGTGACCTTCACCTTTGATCTTGTGACCTCAAAATTGATAGGGGTCTTCCACTCTTAGCAGGTGAACTATATGTGCAAGATGAAAGATCTGAGATGAATTATTTGGGTGAAATTGCATCCACAACCTTTTTAAAGAGGTTTCCTGTGACCTTGACCTTTGACCTCATGACCCCAAAATCAATTCGGGTCTTGCTTTTCCAATGGGTCAAATACAAGTCAAGTTTGAAATCCATACATCAATAAAAGAAGGAATTATCATCCAGAAACTAATTTTTGGACAGATGGCTCCTGTGACCTTCACCTTTGACCATGTGACCTCAAAATTGATAGGGTTCTTCCTCTCTTGGCAGGTGAACTATATGTGCAAGATGAAAGATCTGAGATGAAATGTTTGGCTGAAAATGCATCCACATCTTTTTAAAGATGTGTCCTGTGACCTTGACCTTTGACCTCATGACCCAAAAACAATTTGGGTCTTGCTTTTCCAATGGGACATAAACAAATCAAGTTTGAAATCCATACATCAATAAAAGCAGGAATTATCATCCAGAAACTAATTTTTGGACAGGTGGCTCCTGTGACCTTCACCTTTGACCTTGTGACCTCAAAACTGATAGGGGTCTTCCTCTATTAACAGATGACTTATATGTGCAAGATGAAAGGTCTGAGATGAAATGTTTGGCTGAAAATGCATCCACAATCTTTTTAAAGATGTGTCCTGTGACCTTGACCTTTGACCTCATGACAACAAAATCAATTGGAGTTTTGCTTTTTCAATGGGACATATATAAGTCAAATTTGAAATCAATACATCAATAAAAGCAGGAATTATCATCCAGAAACTAATTTTTGGACAGATAGCTCCTGTGGCCTTGACCTTTGACCTTGTGACCCCAAAATTTATATGGATCATCCACTATTGGCAAGTGAGCTATATATTCAAGATGGAAGACCTGGGATGAAAGTTTGGCTTAAAATGCATCCACAGTATCTTTTAAAATGCCAGTCCAGTGACCTTGACCTTTGACCTCATGACCCTAGAACCTATAGGGTTCTTACTTTAGTGGTGGGCCATACATAAGTCATGTTTGAAATCCATATGGCTATCAACACTGGAGATATCATAAAAGGTGTGTGATTTTCACCATATATGGCAATATTCAAGGTCAAGGCCACTATCATAGGAAAGGTCATGACCCCAATTTAAATAAACATCATCCCATAACCCATACCTATGTATATGCATAATATAAAAGAAATCTGTCCATTAGTTTTTGACTTATAATGCTCACAGTACTGTAAGGTGGCAATTTTGGGGGTATTAAACGGCATGAAAACAAGTAAAGAATAATAGGTGGCGCCACCAGTTTCTGGAACATGACAACCCTATCCATGATCTTCCATCAACTTGATTTTTGGATAAATCCATGCAAGATTTCTTGAGATATTAAAGAATTTGTGTGATTTTCCCCAAAATTGGATCTATTCAAGGTCAAGGACACTCTCCTAGTAAAGGTCATGACCTCATTTTAAATAGGCATCGTCCTCTTACCCATATCTATACATATACCAAGTTTGGTAAAGTTCCGTGAAATATTTTTTGGGTTATCGCGCCAACAAGATTTATATGCGGTGGCGGCGGGGGCGGGAACGGTATGAAAACATAGTATCCCCCAACTTTGTCTGGGGATACAATTACTCAGAAGATTCAAATCATTTTCATACCGGTTACTTCGGTATTATCATTGTCACATCGTACGTTGACATCGCTCCATGTCACAATTTGCTGGCGCGTTTGAAAACATCGCTGGTCAACTTAACTAAATATCAAAGTAATTGAAGTTACCTTGTCGAGATACGCACATATAGGAAACATGACGCTTGATAACGAGTGATTTTAAGGTAAAATTAAAGTGGCCAGTCGGGGTAAGCAAGTTTTTTTCCTGAAGAAAGTTTCCGTGTGGGGAGCCATTTTGTCAAGGCAGTGTTCACGCAAGGCACGCTGGGACGAAATAGGTGGCTGTTCTGTTTACCACCCACCGCGTACAGCCGTTCAAAATATTCTTAGCAGAATACCGGGGCGTTTCAGCACATGGCGGCACTCAAACTTGATTTTAAAACGATCGTCTGCCATTTTGTGACTCCTTACAATGTCAGCTTTTTATTCTTTTACGTTTTAAACAAATAATCATTGCTATATAATGCCACAAATGGGTTTAAAGTAGGCTTTATTTCAATTTTGCTTGAGCATGCCCAACAAAGTGGGCCGCTGTGTGTTACAGCAGGGTTGTTGTAAACGTATAATTTGGTGACAATTACCAAAATTTCATAACAAGTTATATAACACACGAAAACTATTCAGAAATATTTAATTTATAAATAACAAATAATCGTTAATAATACATTTACACACGGCTCCCATGCATGTGAGACTGCTGCTAAGAACGGCCTTCGAAAGTTGCAATTTTATCGCCCACTCCCCGGCCCCAAAATGATGTCTGTCAGGAAGATATTCAGGAAACCCTTCTTGTATAAACCGCACAGTGCTTTCAGGAAATCAACCTGATTTCAAGATTTTGAATTTCTTGATTAAACCGCGGTTTTAAGTGGAGATTTTACGGTAACTCTTTTTGTCTGTCTAGCTCTCATTTTGTGTCTAGCTCTCTTTCTCTGTCTAGATGTGTGTTTGTCTGTTCCTAAGGAAAGTAATGCAGAGATTTCAATGAAAATACTGTTCATTATGTGACACAGAAGCTGAGAATAAATGCATAAATTTTTTTTACTTGATTGAGACTCATATACAGTTTCAGGATCATTTTTCAGTCTGCTTGTACATATTTTCCTACTGAGGTGCTGGCAACCTGTGGAGATTACTCCAACACAACTTGACCTTGGGTAGGTTTAGCTGTGACAAACATACAAACTCTGGAGAATCTGCGGTCTATGCAAGAAATCCCAGCACAAATACTCACCAACTACAATATCACTAGTACAATAATCTGATAAGACACTTACTTACTAAACTGAACTTTATCTCATTTTAGGTGACCATAAGTGGTAGTAATGGGTTGTAAAGTCATATTTGATTATGATTGAAAGAAAAAAAAACAACTGTTGATCAATTATTAATCAATTATTTTATGTACCTTCAGTATTGAAAGGAAATCTGCTGTATATATAATTATACCTGACAGTGTAAACTCAGTCTGACTTGTACATCATGCTGAAAGCTCCATCAAGGTAATAGCCAGGTTGTTGACACTTGATTATTCTTTGTACAAGGTTCAGTTTAAATACTGTTCCCTTTTTTTGTGCCCTGTCCTATTTATATCCTAAACAGAATTAGGATATTTCATCTGGATAATATCACTTCTCTGGATGCGCATACAAAATCGTTTATGATCGATTTTGCAAAAATGCGATTGAGGTACCATGACACTGACATTTTACATTTTTTATTGACGAATCTTATCAAATATATTTTATTATACATCTAACATTACTTGCATGAATACTTTTATAAACAGACTGCTACTCAACCCATGTACCTGTGCAAACCCTACTGATGCCTCCTGTGCTAGTGAATTCACATTAAATAAATGAATATTAAATAAAATAAATTAAAAAACTGCATGATTAAATTTACATAGTGAATTGGATATAAACCCTGCCTTAGCTGGCATTTGCATGTACTTTTGGGGTACTGTCTTTTATATATACTGTACGTTTTATGTAATTTTATGTAACTTCCTTTATTCTCATATTACACAGCTTGACACATGATTGTATTTTATCATATATAATGCTGTCATAACTATTTAATAAGAAATCAGGAAAGTGAAAACTTCAGTAACCTTGGCAAATACACTGTAAATACCAACCGGATGAGTAAAAAGTGATAAAATTTCTCCCAAGGTCTTGTAATAATACAGCTGGGCTGGATTCCTGTCTGGGTTTGGCCTTCCTGGTGTACCCTGGGAGTTTTATTTACCATCATAAACAATGAAAGTGGTGTCCTGATGCCTCAGCACACACGGAAGATGGCAGTTATGGCATTTATAGCACTACATCCCATTTAATTATCACACTGAGGGTGACCCAATAAGAAATTTCAAAAGTAGTCCAGTGACAAGTTCACAGTATAGGTGTGAGGCATGCTCGTACAGACTGCAAGATTATGTAAAAATATAAGATAGGACTATTGCTCAAGAGAACAAAATCTCATGCAAAGTTAGCAAAGGGAAAATATGTATTTTTGCTTTTGATTCATTATAACACTAGAAATTTGCACTCAGAGAGCACAGAACTCCGCCATGGCAGCTCATCACCCACATATGGCATTGTCAGAAATGCAGCCAGATCATCCCAACAATTTAATCAATTGTTCCTTGAATCACTGCAGAACTATCCCAAAAATTTTATGAAAATCAGTTAGTAATGTTTTGAGTAATGTTGCTAATTGATGATCAAACCAACACAGCCTGAAACAGAATCCCTGCCCCTTGGTTGAGCTATTATATACCAAATTTAAAGTAAATCCCTTATATTATAATTAAATTTTTTAAAAAAAGCCATGTGTGATCAAAACCTTTATGTAAGATGAGGAGATCAATAAGATAGACCTGCCATTTTAATAATGAATAGATTTGCAAACTGGTGTTTGAACTATACATTTATATTACATCACACATGAAATGGGAAAGTGAAACCTGAAACTTTGAAAGCAAATAAGAAAATCAACATGTAAGTTTAACCTGAGCTTGAACAAGTCAGAATCCAAGCAGATACACCTAACAAGGTACACCATTATCAAAGCGCAGATCTGAGAATCAATATTTGAAAAACTGCACTGTGTATGAACTTTAGGGTCAAACTTGAAAAAAATTGTATAAATCAGATATTGGACCACATAAATTCAATATAGTGATCACATAAATCTGTATTTAAATGTAAAATCAGTGTAGAATCAGGCCATGTCTTATAATGGTCTAACATTTGCTCTGTTTAAGGCCAGACAGACAGGCAGATGGCTGCTTAACAGGGAAGGACAAAAGACAGATTACTTAACTCCGCAGACAAAAGAAGCAGACCTGAGACAGCTTCTGATACTACTGTAATAATGGTGGGTTCAGCTTTTTTATCTTCACCAGTGATGTTCGTTCAAAGTTATAATATCTGTCTGGCTATTGGCTTACTGTCTGTTTGTTAACATTACTTTTTAAATTAAAAACAAAATGAAACAAGTGTACCTTAAAGCAGTGATGTAAGACTGGATTCCTGACTTGGGTTCAAGGCCGTACTCAAGTCATACACTATTTTAGGGACTCAAGGGTCCTGGGGACTTGTATTCGGACTTGGAGGTAAGGACTCGAGAAATCAGGCCCAGTTAATCTCCAGTACAGTAGAAAAAGAAAAGCTCTTTCCAATAAATATGATGAATTATTATATACATATGTGAACTACTCATATTGTATTAGAAAAAAAGGCTATATATTTTCAAGCTTTAGCCCTGCATCAGGACATAAATGTAACCACACCTTCACATGAATGTGCGTGTGTATATATTCATATAAAAACACAGGATAATCTTAAATTTTCCTGTTTCAGTTTATTTAAAGGAGATTTGTTTTGGACTCTGACTAGGACTCAGATGGCCTGGACTAAGACTTGAACTAAGAGAGTGTGGGCTGGACTACATCACTTTCTGAATTAAGCTAAGAGGACTAAGTCAAATTTTTGCTTCATCTTTATCCTTAGTGTGGATGGAGTAATAAACTGGGTCAGTTTATAAATGAGCCTCTCTGTTAGCTTGTGGATAAGGAATTTTGAAAAGCAGCAGGGATTTTAATTAAAGTGCAGATTAAAATAAGGACGGAATCATCTAGATTTTAGAGGTGACCTGAATCTAGATGCAAACCCAGAATTTGTTTCTGTCTGTTTGTGCATATTTCCCTAAGAAAGTTACAGCCAACTAGAAAGCACTCAGAGACCACATACCTCTGCCAGCATTCTACATCACAAGATCTGAAGTATTTCACGGATCCTTATCAACCCTACTATGTACAACATAAATGAAGAAAATCCTCCACAAAACTAACACTCCACAAAATATCAAAATCCAAGGCTTGACATCAACAATGGGGTAAGCAAAGGTTCCAGGAAATGGTGGTAGGGCAACCTAAAGTAGGCTCCTACTTGCCAAACTGGGCAAGTGGGGCCAACATAAAACTTTTTCCCAAAGGTCTGGGTCTTAAATATCTCCTTATCTGAATTTACCAGTAAGTTCATCTGTGAAAATACTAATTAAAGAAACAGAAATATTATTAACAAACATCTGAACTTGTTTTTTTATCTAACCTGCAATAACTACAACATCCAACACAAACATGTGGAAATGTGATCTCAAAGCTGTGATCACTGATTTTGTTGAACAAGGAAAAATTTATGTAGAGCAGGTAAAAGCTAGATGTTATTTGCGCAACAGGTCAAATACTTTCAAAAGTTACAGCCAAAATGTTGAGCAGGTTTATAACTGCCACTGTAATAAAGGACATAGCAGCCAGTCTCTGAGTCACTAGCATTTTGCCATTTAGCCTTTGAGGCACAAACTAAACACCTACAGCTCTGAGTCCAACAACTTAAATCCTATACTATGTTTTATCACCAACTAATATGTTTCAAACTACAAGCAAAACTTAACAAAGAAGACCAAACATTTAAAGTTTAAATCAGAGTCATTTTTGACAATGCCTCATGCATGGCCTACAAGTGGTGAGGTACACTGTCAATTGACATAAACCAGACTGATTGTTAGCATTTTTAGTATACTTTCTAACCATACCAAACAAATTGTTTTAACTCGGCATATTGGTAACCCTTCTGCATGTTTGTTGAATTACTGACCACATGAACACAGGCATGACTCGCATGGATAACTGGATGGCAGCCATCTTGTACTCAATACAGGAAATGACTAGCCACCACAGAGATGTAGTTCAGTTTGGGTTGTGAGTTCACATGTATTCTTGGGTTTATTCATCATTTGTAGCATAATGTTAAGATTATGGGCTGTTTACCACAAAATGAATGTAACATGTTGGAAGACCACTGAGATGCATTCCTCGATTTTGCTAGTATCACGACCCAAGTAGGTTTCCAGCCCAATATCATTGCCTGCTGAGTTTGGTTGTCATGGCTAATCCATCCTTAGAAACATCACTTTTTGCTGCTCAGTAAATTAAATTAACTACCAAGTATGGACAGCAACCTCATGTTTATTGAATAAATCAATTTGTGAACTACAGTGCAGACGCAAAGTGTGCCACTTCCAAATTCCAGAATAAAGTAAACCAGTTTAAATATGCCTGGTATCAACCAGGTGAGCATAAAATCTGCCTAGGCCAGATTAAACTAGTGATCTGATGCCACATCCTAATACACTGTAAATTGTACATGACGTGAATGTTTTCAGTAATAATTTTAATTATAAGCTCTGCATAATTAATTATTTTGACATATAATGGTTACCATTATGTGTAGCTTGAGACATTACTTGTTGTATAGTTTGGCATATAAATATATGTATATATAATATAACAAACCTTTTAATAGAGACCTTCCAGAGATACAACCATCGGTATTTTTATCCTGCCTGCATAAGAATGTTTACATAACAGACTTCCATAGAAAACTTTTGTCTAACACCACAGAGCTCCGTTTATAAACGAGAGCTGCGTCACTTTCCAAGAACATCCCCCACAGATGGAAGGTACCGCTAATCACTTGCTGAATATAAATGCAAAAGCTGGGAATCTCATTATCACAATTTCTGAGAACAAGTCTAAATGTAAGCAGTTCCTACATGCCCAAAATACATTCACTTGAAACTATATATAAATTTTACAAAATACCTCCCAATGCTAACAAATATTTTAAGAAAACAGTTTTTATGACAAATAAAATGTAACCTGAACTTCAGCTTAGGACTCATGGAAAAATGTGTATGATTTCTTTCAACACTATACATAAATTTGTCTCCATTTTAAAATTACTGATCAGGAAAATTCACAGAACTGAACAATCTGCATCAATCATAACTATAGTTTCCCATTAAGTGCCAAAAAGCTATACCATGATTAAGTGTGAATAAAATATTTGTGGTGCTTTTTATCACGAGTTTTATCAGTACGAAAAAGTCTTGCAATGATGAATATACCATATATATCTACTACATCAGTATCTTTATCATAAACTCACTGCTTTAAATAAATACCAACGAAAGATTCCAAATCAGCTACCAAAATACTATGCTGATGATAATATTTGATACTGCAATATCACATTACCTCTTTTCTATTAAATACAGTGAATAAACCAATGTTTACATAGGTTTTATTGTGGGACATTTCCTGGTCATTTAGGTTTTAATTAATACGGCTAAACGTCAAAATCTAAACCAATCTAATGCTATGGTATATACATTATAACTGGAAAGCATGAATCTAGTAAAGTGCCTAGCTCTGCCAAGGCAAGAGAGTTTTGTGCAATCCTGCTAACAAACAAACTACAGACATAATGGAAACAAACACAGGGGAAAACATGACCTTCTTGTTGAAGGTTATCAAAATATTATAGATATTTTGTCTCTGGATACTATGTTTTGTATGGTATTATATTTAAGGACTTAATGAAAATAACTGAGAGTTTGCGTCCTGAAAATAACTGAGGGTTTGTGTCCTGTTCTGACCACCATGTGTGCTAAGACTACTTACCAAAGCCTTGACCACAAGGCTGCGTGCTATCAACCCATGAGTGAATGGGTCCTGGTCATAGGCCACAGGCAAATGTGGAATGAATACCCTTCCAGCACCTGTTAGGACTGCTAGGGTTGTATGCTCCCCAGGGAGCTGTGAAAAGTTACAAGAATGAACAGGTCCAAAAAACCTAGCCGTAACAAGCATAAGGCAATGATAATTGGGTTGGTAAGCCTGCTTGAGTCGTGTTACAAGCAATATCAAGGAATGCATCGCAGTAGTCTTCCATCATGGTGCATTCATATTGTGGTAAACAGCCCATCATCTTAACTTTACCTCCAAATGATGATTTTACACAAGAGAATATGTGAACTCACAAGCCAAATTTAAACCCTGTCTCTATGTTTACAAGTCATTTCCTGTATTGCATACATATTGACTGCATCTAGTAACCCGTGCAAGCCAAGCCTGTATTCATGCAGTCACAAGCTGGTTTTATTGCGTTGTCAAGAAGGAAGAAATATTTGCATCCTCATACGGCCTTAAAATGCATTCCTCAGACCTAGATGTAAAGGCACTCTGACAGCCAGCAATCTGGTCGTAATGTCAAAGGGCTGATTGGTGCCACAAAAAACAGGAAAGTGAGGTGCATAGTCTGATGAGGCTGATATCATGAGGCTAGACATTTCTTGGCACCGCAGGTGCCATAGTATCCCCAGACAATTAATCCCCCCCCCCTTTAAGAATAGGCCCCCTATCTTCAGCAACAATTAATATCAGACCACACTCATAGAAAAGGTCACTCTCATAGATAAGGTCATGATCCCAATTTCAATATACATCATCCCCTAACCCATGTCTATGTATATGCATAATATGAAAGAAATCTGTCCATTAGTTTTTTACTTGTAATGCTCACAGTACTGCCAAGTGGCAATGATGGGGTATTAAACGGCACATAAAAAAGTAAAAGAATAACAGGTGGCGCTATCAGTTTCCGGTACATGACAACACTATCCAAGATTTTCGGTCAAGTTGATTTTTGTACCAATCCATGCATCCCTTATTGAGATATTAATGATTTTGTGTGATTTTCACCATATATGGCAATATTCAAGGTCAAGGCCACTCTCATAGGAAAGGTCATGACCCCAGTTTCAATATACATCATCCCATTACCCATATCTATGTATATGCATAATATGAAAGAAATCTGTCCATTATTTTTTTACTTATAATGCTCACTGTATTGGGGGTATTAAACGGCACGAAAACAAGTAAAGAATAATAGGTGGCGCCACCAGTTTCTGGAACATGACAACCCTATCCATGATCTTCCACAAACTTGATTTTGGGATCCATGCAAGATTTCTTGAGATATTTAAAAATTTGTGTGATTTTCCCCAAAATTGGACCTATTCATGGTCAAGGACACTCTCCTAGTCAAGGTCATGACCTCATTTTTAATAGGCTTCGTCCTCTCACCCATATCTATACATATACCAAGTTTGGTAAAGATCCGTGAAATATTTTTTCGAGTTATCGCGCCAACAAGATTTATATGCGGCGGCGGGGGGACTGGAATGAAAACATAGTATCCCCCCCCCCCACACTTTGTCTAGGGATACAATTAAATAGCCAGTAGGATACAAGCATAGGGTAAGACAGATGAATGCTCATTACTGCATTGTCTCGCCTTGTCCCGGTAAACAAGACAACAAATGAGGTTACCCTGTGGACAGCATCACCACAGGACCGTGTGGGTGGATTAAAGTACACAAAGGTCTACTCATGCACTAGGCATACACACACAGACACTCAAATCCTGCTGCAAATCAGCTGGTTGGTTTATCAGTTCATTATCAACATCACCCTATTTCTTCAGTGGTTCTGATGATGGGTAACCCTGAAGATATAACACCTACCCTGTATAGCCAGGAGAGATCATGATATAAGCAAGTCACTAGTGATGGGCTATCATAACTTTAAATCAATGATCAGGTAGTTAGTGCAAAGCAATCTGTTCATCCATCTTGCAGTGCAGTAATCAATAACAAAATTTTGGACAAAACTTAGGCTTTAGTGATGAAGAATTATATCCTTTCATTTAATTCATGTGAGCAAATTCTATACAAGTTAGGAGTTTAATAATAACTTCACACCTAAGGTTGACTATCCACACATATGCTATAGAATTATTACGTCATGTATCAGCAAACAAGTGAGCCTGTATATCAGTTGGTCTATATATATGGTCAGAACTGTCATACTCCCAAAACTGATTAATTCCAATGAATAAGCGGTAGAGGTAAACAAATTTTTTACTGATGATCATTCATGAAATCACAACCAATTCCCAACACTACAAGCCATGCATTAATAACAAGTGACCCATGGGTCATGACGCTCAGCTGCGAAGCATGACCTGTGACATCATGGACTGAGATTCACAACTTCCAGTCAAATTTTGAAGAACCAAAATTTGCCAATTTGTTGAAAATTTTCTATGACAACAGAAATATATATCACCTATATCTGGTTAAAACACAGTGAATTGATGGTCTGAGGAAAATACATGAATGTTAAGCTATCAGGAACTATTCCAACAGCTTGCTTGAAACCTGTCAGTCTCAAAAGGAACACCACAAAGGGCAAATATAAGATCAAAATATATAGCAAAAATAAAGGAAATACATGCAAGAATTATTGAGAAACAGGTGCTTCTGTATGAATTTTTATTCAATACAAGCCAACTGTACTGCACTTTTATAAATGATGGTAATATTTATTCAGAAATATTTGACCCAATCCTTTACAAGATTACATAAATATACATCCAACTGCATTCACTTTAACTGTTCTTGAGATCATATGATCAAAAGGAATTAAAAGATGGTTGCCTGGTGGCCATATTGGAGTTCTGACAAGTCTGAAATCAGACAACAAACATTCTCTAAATCGGACCAAACATTAAAGAAAAATTACTGAAACTGCCCTGAAGAAAGAATTTCTAAGGTTGCAAACTGGCAGACATAATGGATTTCTGACAAGTATGACATTTGATATCCCACATTCTCCAATAAGAGACCAAACTTGGGGCAAATTATCCAGTAATAAATGCCCAAAATAATTCAAAAGGCATGTCCAGGCCCTCATATCAGATTTATAGATATGCAATTGTAAAAAGTGTAAGTCCAATATTTTTATTATCACTCTGCTTTTCAATGGGGTCAGCAGGGTAGGTAAACTGCCAAACCTGAAAGAAAAGAAATGCAGAAAGCATGACTAAGAGTCTTGAAATAAAACAAAAAGCCATCCTAAATCAAGGTACACATCCACATATTATGAGAACAAACACTTGCTTTTATATGTGGTGATATATATTAAAATATTCAGATATCTAGGAAACTAAGTTTATTGCTAGGATTCCATAAAATAAACTGCAAAATGTTCCCATCATCTTATAAATCAGTAGCTAAACCTTAGTACTATACTCTCATAGTCTTAATGCCTGGCTGAAGCATTCTGACAACAGTGTTTTTGTTATGAAGTAATGAGGTACTTATCACTGAGCCTTATCACTTAATAGGCTGATACAAAAGGGAGTCATATGTCACCAGTGTCACTCACAATTACAGCCACACAGGGAGATGTAACAGCTGGAGTGGGATGGTTATATATACAAGAAAAATAGAGATGGTCTATAAAATAAGTAATTGTGAACATCCCTGACCTATGACCTTGGCCTTTTGCCTATATATCAACTGGATTCTTTCTAAATGACGGGTAACTACTGACCACTTAAATCTGGTGTAATTACTTGGCAACCAATGGGTGAATAACTCTGACCTGCAACCTTTAACCTGCTGACCAGCTGACCCCAAAATCAATAAGTTATTTATTCAAGCAAAAAGACCCATAAATATGAAGTTTGAGTCAAACTGAGTGATGCATAGATGTGGCATATGTGAAAGACTGAAGGTTTGGGTTGACGTTACACTTGAAATATGCTCACAAGCATTTAGAACAATTAAATATTGTGACCTTGACCTTTGACTTTTTGACCTCAACATCAATAGGCTTCTTCCCTTATTGGTAGGTAAGCCATATATGACAGATGGAAGGTACAGATTGAAAAGTTTGCCTGAAAATGACTCCACGCAAGAAGTGGGTGCTGTGAACTTGACCTTTGACCTCAAAATCAACAGGTCTTTTCCCCTGTTGGCAGAGAAGCGATATCAGTGCTGGAAGGTTTGGAATGAAAAGTCTAGCTTGAAATGTGTCCACTACCTTTTCAAAGAAGTGGATCCTGTGACCTTGACCTTTGGACCTAAAAAAAATTATGGTTCTTCCCCTGTTGGTAGATGAGCTGTATGTGAAAGATGGAAGGTTTGGGATGAAAATTTTGTCTCAAAGAGTTATTTCTGGGGGGTGCAAACACACCCCATAACTTCGAGAATATAGGTTGCAGTGACCTAATTTCAGGTTTGCAAGGAGATCTTTTTATAACCTCTAAGACTGCATAGGGTTCATGGCCCTAGCCCCTACAGTTACGATTTGTGCCCTGCTAACGGACGGACGGCCGGCCGGACGGCCGGCCGGACGGACAGACAGAAGGACGCCGGACAAAGACCCATCGCTATAGCCCAGCATGACTGAAAGTCAGCTGAGCTTATAATTAATAAAGTTACTAAAATATCTGCAGTTCTATTCTGGTATAAATCCCACTGTGTATTGTAAGCACAAGGGATGTCCTTATAACTCACACAGAAGATCACTAAAAGCTAGCAATGATTCTGGACATACCTTGTAGGCAGTATGCACAGACTAAAACAGACTAAAATGGCACCCAGCAGAGTGCATACCTCAGCCAAGATAAAACAATACTACTGGAGCAACCCCTTTCTATCTATATCCACACTAAAATTTAAGGGGGTCTTCTCTGACCCATGTGCCACCCCTTCATAAAGATTAATAGAAATCAGTCCAGAAGTATATGTGTAACCCTGATAACAGAAATCATAAAATTAGACCAAGGTGAAAACATAGGTGATTACTATACTTGAAAATGAGTGCAAATTTCACAAAATAAAACATTGAACTCTATCAATCTATTACACACTCATTTAACATTCACCAGACAAGCATACCCACACTCTGTTGGACATTCAGAGAGAGAAAGAGACAGAGAGAGAGAGAGAGAAACAGACAGCTGGACAGAGAGAGAAAAACCAACGGCAGGACACAGAGAGACAATCAGACATGTAGACAGAGAGAAACAGATAGCTAGACAGAGACAGACAAACAGGTAGCTGGACACAGAGACAAACAAACATGTAGACAGAGAGAAACAGAGAGAGAGAGACAGACAGACAGCTGGACACAGAGAGACAAACAGACAGATAGACAGAGACAAACAGACAGCTGGACAGAAAGACAAACAAACAGCTGAACACAGAAACAAACAGACAGCTGGACAGAGGGACAGACAGCTGGACAGTGAGAGACTGACAGCTAGAATGTGAGACAGACAGATGGACAGAGAATGAGAGAGAGAAAAGGAGAAACAAGCAGCTGGACAGTGAGAAACAGACAGACAACTGGACAGACAGAGAGAGACAAACAGACAGCCGGACAGAGAGACAATCAGACAGCTGGACAGAGGGAGGAACAAACAGCTGGAAAGGGAGAGACAGACATTTTACATGTCAACCTACCTGGTGGTTCCGATACAAATCAAGAGCTCTCCCAACTTCAAATTTCCGTGCCATGAGGAATTTGATGGCACACCCACGACTGACATCCTGTCCATCTCCGTTGCTCTGGTTAATTATCTCTAAAAACTCCTTGGTTGCCTGAAAATAAACCAATAAACCAGATTTTAAAATTTGATGCCGTGTTGTTCACCACGAAGCACTGGTACTTTTACTTTCTCTTCCTGCCGCTTCTAGAAACTCCCGTTTCACTTTCTTCCAGCTGCTTGCATCATCGTCCTGAATAACCCATACAAAGGATGTGGATAAATTAATTATAATTATAAACAAGAATGTACAGGGCATGGTGCTCATCGGGCACCCCAAAACATGGAATAATAATGTGTGTCAGGTCACTAAGTGTGTGTTATGCTTTTCATTTAAAAAAAAATAAATATCTCAAGTGGAACCACATACAGGTTCAAAATTCTGTGCAGAAGTTAAGAAGATAGCACCTGGCCCTATCATCATAAACAAGGCCAATATCAGACAAGAAATAAAAGTATAGAAGCATTTTCTTCAGGATTTTGTGGAAAGTTTGAATAAATTAGCACAATGAATGAATTCTTAAATTCTGTGTTGAAATTTCAAAACCAACACCTGACAATATCAAATAATACAAACAAAATTAAAACATATCAAGAAATACATATGAAAAAAGTATATTTTTTTTTAAATGTTGAAAGTTAGCATAAATTTGCATTATTAACCAATTTCATAATTTGGTGTAAAAAGTCCAAATGGCACATTTTGTCCTATCTTATAAAACAATATGAATCAACTGAGAACCAATTTGAAAATAGTGGATGAACACTGGACACTGGATGATTAAGTTAATTGAGTGTATGGCCAGTTGAGATCATAACAAGCAAAATCGTGGAATTAATGTCCCCTGATTTTTGCTCTTGTTGTTGTTCATGCTTGATAAGCAACCAAAATTATGACCTTTGGAGAAATAGAGGGTATGTGAAAACTTAAACAGATCCACTATGATATGTTGAGGTATCTGCAGGCAAACAAAAACTAAAACACATCGAGAAATAGGACCAAAATATGATGATTTTATTTTGACCTGGAGAGAATTATTGTTCAGATAGACACTCAAAAACAAATCAGTACCAAGGTATGCATGAGAGCAATCACTGACCCAAATTTGAACTAGACATTTCTTGGCAGCGCAGTTGCCAGAGTATCCCCAGACATAGTAGCCCCCCCCCCCCCCCCTTTAAGAATAGACCCCAATTTTGAGCAGAATATAACGACACTTGGCATATTTATTGTTTCTTCCATCTAACAATCCACAATCTTGTTGAAGATGTTGGTCCTGTGACCTTGATCTTTTTAAAGATGTGTCCTGTGACCTTGACCTTTGACCTAATGACCCAAAATCAATTTGGGTCTTGCTTTTCCAATGGGACATATGCAAGTCAAGTTTGAAATCTATACATCAATAAAGCAGGAATTATCATCCAGGAACTAATTTCTTTTGGACAGATGGCTCCTGTGACCTTCATCTTTGACCTTGTGACCTCAAAATTGATAGGGGTCTTCCTCTCTTGGCAGGATAACTATATGTGCAAGATGAAAGATCTGAGATGAAATGTTTGGCTGAAAATGTATCCACAATCTTTTTAAAGAGGTTTCCTGTGACCTTGACCTTTGACCTCATGACCCCAAAATCATTTCGGGTCTTGCTTTTTGATGAAAGATCTGAGATGAAATGTTTGGCTGAAAATGCATCCACATCTTTTTAAAGATGTGTCCTGTGACCTTGACCTTTGACCTCATGACCCAAAATCAATTTGGGTCTTGCTTTTCCAATGGGACATATGCAAGTCAAGTTTGAAATCCATACATCAATAAAAGCAGGAATTATCATCCAGGAACTAATTTTTGGACAGATGGCTCGTGTGACCTTCACCTTTGACCTTGTGACCTCAAAACTGATAGGGATCTTCCTCTATTGGCAGATGACTTATATGTGCAAGATGAAAGGTCTGAGATAAAATGTTTGGCTGAAAATGCATCCACAGTCTTTTTAAAGATGTCCTGTGACCTTGACCTTTGACCCCAAAATCAAATTGAGTCTTGCTTTTTTCAATGGGACATAAATAAGTCAAATTTGAAATCAATACATCAATAAAAGCAGGAATTATCATCCAGAAACTAATTTTTGGACAGATAGCTCCTGTGGCCTTGACCTTTGACCTTGTGACCATAAAATTTATATGGATCATCCACTATTGGCAAGTGAGCAATATATTCAAGATGGAAGACCTAGGATGAAAGTTTGGCTTTAAATGCATCAATAGTATCTTTTGAAATGCCAGTCCAGTGACCTTGACCTTTGACCTCATGACCCTAAACCTATAGGGTTCTTACTTTAGTGGTGGGCCATACATAAGTCATGTTTGAAATCCATATGGCTATCAAAACTGGAGATATCATAAAAGGTGTGTGATTTTCACCATATATGGCACTATTCAAGGTCAAGGCTACTCTCATAGAAAAGGTCATAACCCAAATTTGAATAAACATCATTCCATAACCCATACCTATGTATATGCATAATATAAAAGAAATCTGTCCATTAGTTTTTGACTTATAATGCTCACAGTACTGTAAGGTGGCAATTTTGGGGGTATTAAACGGCACGAAAACAAGTAAAGAATAATAGGTGGCGCCACCAGTTTCTGGAAAATGACAACCCTATCCATGATTTTCCATCAACTTGATTTTGGGATAAATCCATGCAAGATTTCTTGAGATATTAAAGAATTTGTGTGATTTTCCCCAAATTGGACCTATTCAAGGTCAAGGACACTCTCCTAGTAAAGGTCATGACCTCATTTTAAATAGGCGTTGTCCTCTTACCCATATCTATACATATACCAAGTTAAGTAAAGTTCCGTGAAATATTTTTTGGGTTATCGCACCAACAAGATTTATATGCGGCAGCGGCGACAGCGGGACGGGTATGAAAACATAGTATCCCCCGACCTTGTCTTGGGATACAATGAAACTGGATAATATTTAGGAAAGTTATCACACAGAAAAGAACCTGATGGATAGACAGATGGACGGACAGACAGATGGACAGACAGACATAGGGACAGACAGAGGGATAGACAGACAAACCCAAATCAATTTTCCCCGTTCTGCTGAAGTGGAAGACAAGAAGAACTTTTCCTTTCCAATAACACTGCAAAACAATTCAGTTTATAAACATGAAAAATAAACATTTGTCATTTTTAATATAGGGAATGGATTAAGGAAAGTGTCCATAGACAGTGAATTCCTTGTTCAGGTAAAACCTGACCTTCATTCCACTATAATCTGTAAATTTTTAAAATTTGTTTGTAATAAAATAAATGTCAACTTTATTATCATTGAATTTTTATAAGCCTTTTAGTTTATATAACCATTATATTGAGCTAACGTGTGAATAACAACTATAACTTGAGGTTTTACTGGCCCTTTTTTCATCTACTTTCCAGATATCCCTCTAAGTTTTTCTATTGCAGCCTTAATTACAAGTATTTTCATTGTGTTGTACATAATAATAATAATGAAGGATGTCCATAATGATGCAGTTATTAAACAATTAACATAATAAAGTACTGTAAATAAACAAATATGAAGAAAGGGCCTGCTCTGCCAAAACCATATGGTTAATTATAAATATAAATATACCTAACCTTATCCTGTTTCCTGATGTTGAATTACATATCAGGGATTTTTCCTTATATAGAATTGATTATACCCTTGTACCACTAAACTGCTTCATTTGCTTAGCTGATTTTAAGTCACCTGAGCTATAGTAATGACCCTTGAGCATCGTCTGTCCATCATCATTATTGCAGCAACTTCAGATAAATTTGACCCGATATGCAACCCCATTAAACAGCAGCAGCACCTTGCTTTATGGAAGGGTAACAGTATTTTGCCCCCCCCCCCCCATTCCCCACTACCCTGAAAGAAAGTTTATAGGGCTTAATGGATTTATTTCTATAACAATATTTGGGTCAAAATATTGTGTGGTTCAGGCTTTTAGGAACACCTAAGTTAACAAGATCACCACAAATGGTGCATAATGCACCCGTCACATATCTTGTGCCCTCTGACCTCATTAAAATTTAAATATGGGTGAATTTTAATGAGAATGTAATTCAGATGAAAAACTGCATTGGTTAATTTTCATGATGAGTTTCATGAATATCGATAAGATTTTGGTAAATCATCATCCTATCATTGATGGGCATAAACAAGTGACCCAGGGTCATGATGCTCAGCTGACTAGGAAGACATTCAGATATTGTTAAATCATCATTTTTCTCATAGATGGGCATAAAAAACCATTAATGGATACATTTTTTATTCTACCCATGTTTTTGTTAATTTCAAGCTTTTCCAATTTCCCAAAATAAACCTTTTGTAAGAGTAACAGTCTCAGGTTACACACTTGCACATAATACAACATTTAGTTTTGACCCTGACCTAATTTTCTAGGTCATGACAGGAAGGCTTCTCACAATAGCCCTGTGACAGCCAACTCTGAAGTTGAATACAGACTTGAGTCCACTTTATAAGGAATGGACTTAAGACTGGAGTGTCTTGGATTCAGATTTGTACTTGGACCAAGAGGAAAGGACTCGAGAAATCCGGCTGAGACCATCTCGAGTCCAGTAGGAAAATAGCTGTCACAGTTTCAAAAGATATATATATATATGCATGTGTGAACAACAAACAATATTTTATTAACAGACTTTATATATAAATATATAATTCAGGAGCATCAGGAGCTAAATGAAATAAAGGGGCCCAATAACCTATAAAGCATAATAATTAACATGCAAAATAGTGTCTTCACTTTGAAATCAATTGGTACCTGCCAAAATATTGCCTTGGTACCATTGGCTTACTCCTGTACACAAGTGTTAAAAACAGTGACCTGGCAGTAATCACAGGCATCACATAAATTCAGTGCATGGGACTCATGCATTGCCTTGGCCACAACACCTGTCAATATGAAAGTCCATGTATGGACTAGTTTGGACAACTCTTTGTTTGGGATCTGTCACGCATACAAATCAGAACTCTGGTCATGTGGCCTTGTTATTGTAAACAGACACATGTGGACTGAGTTTACTAAAGTGCAAACCCATAACAAGATGTTAAACTTGGAGGATCTGAGACTGTGTGCAGGGATGGTTTTGCCTGGAAACTTTTGTATTCAGCAAAAGTGAACTGATAGTGTGAAAGAATAGGCATAATACTGCTCTTGATTAGGTCCCTTTAAACATGCATGTAAAAAGAAAGTCCAAACTAATATACAAATACACATAATAATCTCCAATTTCCATTTTAGATTTCTTAATAAGGACATTCATATAAGACTTGGACCTGGACTCAGGTTCCAAACAACATAGACTCAAAGAAGGTGGACTTGGATTTGATCATCAAGGACTCAGTTTTGGACTAAGACTCTTAAGGCATTGACTCGGACTTGCACTCGGGGCCCCTGACTGATCGTAAGGACACAACTTTATCACTACTACCTAGTCCATACCATGGTGTAACAGACAACCACAGTCACAAGGAACTTCCATCAGTTCCAGTTCCCATGATAAAGAACTTATCAGGAATCCTCAACCAATACTGGTTAGTATCCTAATCTCAACAAGGAGGAATGAGGAAATGTTTTAATCATAAATTATTTACTTACATTAACAATAGAAGATCATTGTTATCATAAAACCACAGGCATGTCACCAGCAGGGACACTTAACTCACAAAGTGATGGTGTAATACCATACATTGCAAGAATGTATTGTCATTGTATTGTATTACTCACTTTCCCTTTCTATACAAAGGGGTTTCAGTATCTCTGGCCAAGAGCAACCACTAGTTGTGAAAAAGAGTTTCATGATACTTAACAGTTATAATGCTGTCAATATTTAAAATTTGCTGGGGAAAAATATCTTAAACTGTTCAGCTTTGAGAAATCTGTTTTTTGCTTAAAAAAAAAAACAATAAATATGTTTACACTTTCTCCTTGTTTACAACCATGGTGGATTTACATGTAAATCTGGAATGAAAAGAGTAAATTTAAATATACAAAACTTAGGAAAAAGTGAAAATACTGTTTTATATATATCAAATATGGTTTGATTGATCATTTATCATTATGATATATTCCTTTAAACTTTTATATGGATGTTTATCTTGTTAAGGAAACATTTGCTCAGTGGAAAATACTGGGGCGATCCCAGGTTTAAACCCATGTGGATGGCGCACATATCGGGTGTTCCAACCGCTTCAATAGAAAAGCAAGTTACATTTGCGAGACAGTTGGGTCTGCTTTTATGTCCTTCCCGTAACACACCCCCTCTTAAGAGCACTCTGCTATCAGAACCAATTAACTATCCAAGGGGTCACACTTTAGGTGAACTAGGTGGCGCTTATTACTCAATTACTTCAAACCACCAATCCCTGGGCCCAAATGTTTGGTGTTACTTTATATGAGCCTCCATTTGTTACAGAGACAAATTGCACAGGGGAAAATATTGGACATAGGTCCAGCGTTCCAACCGCTTCACTAGAAAAGCAATCTTCACTAGTGAGACAGTTACGTCCAAGTTCATGTCACCCTGTCACAACCTATAAAACTTTTAAATAGTCTGTTTTTCCAGGTCTCCATGCAGATCCAGGAATAATTTTTAATTTGGTCATAAAACTTTTATGTCTGGTCCTGTGGACAGCGTGGGGAATAAACAAAATGGCAGCCACAAGTCTAATCCCAGAACAAAATGCAAGTAAACTATGATTTCTTCATTTCTAGCATTAACAGGTCTACATATATGTATGGCTGGAAGTATTTTGTTTTCTATTGAGTGCTATTTTTTTTTAATGTAAAACCATTGCTGTATTGAATAATTGTTTTCTGTTATCTTCTGTTCCCTGTTCCAGTTTATATGTTATTCATTTCCTTATAAGTACATATTATTATTATTTAATTCACACAACACATGTTACACCTGGACAGCAGCTTTTCTCCATGTGTTTATCACTTACTGCAGGAAGCTGTGAAATTATAATGCACCTGGACACACTAGCTTTATTTAAGATATAAATATATGTAGAGGGAGGGGGGATTATTATAGAATGACCCCTGACTTTAAACTGATGCTAAGTTGCCTTTAATTAACATTACACAAAATGGTTTGAGATAGTGGCGTGCCAATTAATCAATCAAATTGGTTGCATTTTTGCATTATAGTTCACAAATTGATTGATAGTCTTTATTTCCTCCAGTGATGAAGATACACAATCAAAATATACATACATTTATGAAAGCAGAAAATTCAGTAATACATATAAAAATTTCATCTTAATTTTGCAGTGAACACATGTAAAAAAACCTGGCCATTACCTTAACCCTTCAGCATGATGACCAAGTGAAACTGAGTTTAAACAGTCAATATTTAAGGTATAATTCCCTATAGCATCTTCCAAAGTAATGCAGAAGGTCCTACATTAAATATCTAATGGATTAATAATTGATCATAGGTCATTTTGTCTTTCAATCATCAACAAATCTAATAATTTTACAACCAGTTCCAGCCAATACTCTCAGAACTATTTCATATTATTCAGAATTAGCCGTGAGATCAGATCATTATTCCAGATAGTTCAACCAAGGAGTTTACAGGGATGGAGTATCAAGTGAGAGTCTGGCCGTGTCGGATGTTGCTGACGGGGGTCATAAAACTCGCTGCTCAATGGCACACAGAGATGCCGCTGATAAGCCCGGCGCTAATTGATTCAGCGCGAGAGACCACCCTTCGGCGTGACTTCGGAACAGCTCGTTAGTTCCCGGAGACCACCAATGTGAACTAACGCGAAATTTATCTCCGGTAGTACTTAATATAAATATTTAAACAATCATAAGTTTGAACACCATATTTCCATATGTGTGGGAAACGTGTGTGAAGGTTTCGTTGCTAATGACGCCTGAGCTATAGCTTGGCTGCGGTACATATGGGCGATAATACGAGAACAACGCCGTCAGTGACAGAGCGGACAATGGCTCGCTGTTATCCATCAATGAAAGTCATCCGAGCATGAGCTAAAAATTTTTTTTTATCGTCGGAATACTATAATACATGGCCAATTATTAATATAAGTCAGAAGTGTGGGAACTGATGGAATTATTTATAATTCCGAAGTTATTCAGGGAAAGTAAGGTTTACACTTACCAGTCGTCCGTCATGAATCACGGCATAAGTTGATGTAGAGTGTCCGCATTTATCCAAAAATTGGTCAAGTGATTCCTCAACACGAGACCTGTCTAGATATATTTGTTGCGCATAATTCTTGACAAAACAAACCATTTGCGCATTCATAATTCCGGTCAATGTTTTTCAGTGATTTACTGCTCAGTTACTGGATATATCGCTCTCCGCTTCAGCGAGCTACAGCAGGCCGCAGAAGTAACATCTAGCAGGCTCGCTTTATCAAAGGCCGTGCCGCCGCTGCGCCTGACACCGCGGCACAATAGGCGTACAATAGAGTTAATGGGCTTATCATGTCTTAATTGCAATTAGCGCACGACTGACACTCGCGACCTGGCAGGGCTTCTGACAGTTGTTACTCCAGTCCTGTAAACTCCTTGGTTCAACAGAACTAGGTTCAGTACTGTAGTATACTCGTGTAATACTTCTAACAGACAAACCAACAAACTTATATAGAGACAAGGGGAACAACATAACCTCCTTAATTAAGTACAGATGGTTATTTATGTGCAAATTTATGTGAATCTTGAAACCGTAATTTAGTAAATACATATATCAACAGATTGTATTATTTTAATGCAAGATTCAAAGAGGCACATTTAAGAAAGGGAGGTAAATAGTCACTTTCACTGAAAACTAGTAACAGACTTTGGTACTACATGGAATACACAACTACATAACAGAAGGAATAAATTCACTATATTTGCCAGTTACTGGTAAACCTAAGTTTTGTCGTAAACATTTTAAAAAAATTATAAATTTTGGTATAAGAATTTTCAAATAATTATAATTTATTTTTGGCATTGGAGGTTGAATGTTCTATGGGAGTCAATTATTTAATTTTATTTACATAATAAAATATCCCTATATGTTTCATTACATCCTTGCAAACATGTAATCATTTAGCTTAAAATGCTGTAACCTCAGGAAACTAACAAGTGCACCTTTGCAAAGTTTAAATCCACAAAATACAACTAACAAGGAACCATTGTTATTTCAAAGCCTAACACTGAACAAATTGAACTTCTTAGAATTTGTGGCTAATTTGATCAGTATGTGTTAATGTATTTCTATTCAGCCTTCTGTGCACTCTCATTATTTATAATGTACACTCTTAATATATAAAAGGCACTTGTGAACTTTTAAATCAGGAAACATTGTTATTTTCTAATAACCCAATGCCCCTATGTACCACCAGATTTTACAGTAATTACAGTTTAGCATGTGATCTGTTTACTCCAACTAACAAGTAGCCTACAATACAAAAAAGTGATATCTAACCATTCATATATATATGTATATATATATATATATATATATATATATATATATATATATATATATATATATATATATATATATATATATATATAACATTCACTGAATTTCTGTCCTAAAACCACAGACTATTTTATTAAACTTGCAAATTAATATATCTGATTTTACTGTGAAAAGAAGAGTATATAAGGACGTGCATATAATTCTCTAAAGTATTAATGAAATAATCTTGAACTATATGACTTGTATACCCTGTTTGAATATTAAAATATATTCTCAATTTACATACTCTGCCTCTTGTTATGACAGCTGAAGTTTACTTGCTAACACTAGTAAAGACACTAACGAACACAGCCATCTAAGCCATGGAACAGTGTCATGCATTACCAGTAGTTATAATAACAAGTTGTACAATTCACTGAATATAAATCATGTTCATATTATATAACACTATGTGGGTCAGCTCAGAAATACCTTTCTAAAAAGAATGAGAGCAAACTCTGTTTGTGCAATCTGATATCTCATATTAACTGCTGTAAATCTGGAAAAGATAAAACATGTTAAATCCTTCAGAACCTACCACTGGCTTTCACGTGGCTGTAAGACTGCAGCATGTCTGTAGAAAATGACCCCACAGTGTGGTTATTTGGCACCTGAGCGACACCGCTAATGTGAGAAATATTAAAAATCAATACTGTGCTTCCAAGAACTCCGGCCAGTGAACTGTCACATTATAAGCTTGGATTCACTGCTGTAAGTGGCCCTGACTTAAGAGCTAACTAATTAAACGTATTATTTATTCAACTGAATGTCCAACATTTCCAGCATCACAGTTGTACAAGACAGATACCACTGTCATACCAGTTCATATTGAACATCACAGTACACATTCTGGAAGTACATTGATTCAGAAACATCATCTGAGGAAGATAGCAGTATACATAAACAATTAGCAAAAATCCTACCTCAAATATCTCCAGTGCCATGTTTTTTTTTATTCCAATCTGACTAGCACAAGATGGTATCTCATTTCATAGGGCTGTTGTGTGACAATCCCGTGGCATACATTCCTTATATTTGTGGTAAAACAATGTCACTGGGGGCCTCCGCAGGCTACCTCTGATTATATAGTCAGCGTGTGTGCTCAGGTTATCAGCACAAACCACACTGGTATATACCCATCACCTACACACAGTGTATATATCAGTTCATGCGTTACGCTTGATACAGTACCAAGATCAGTAGGTGTAGCTCCTCAATACACTGTCCTTGACCTTATTTAAGCCCATTTCTCATAAGGTCCTGAGTGGATGTCTGCTCAAACTGCTAGCTTATGCAGTAGCTGCACCTATGTTTAATAAAGTCACAACCAGCAGGGCCAGGGCCTGTTATGCCACTGGACTGTAATATAATACAGGCCTGGATATGGAGAGCTTTTCAACACATCTGTGGAGCCAAAATTACACAGGCCACTCTTCATTAAACAGGGATCTGTGGGTGGGGCATTCACATTGGTTGATACTGCTGGTATTTTCTAAGAGGTCTCTAGGTCAACAGCTACCAGGAAATACAAAATAAACCAACATTATCTGCTAAACGTCATTACAACGGAGAAGGGGTGGGATGCACTATTCCTGATTTTTGTAAGTTCTTGGAGCTCACCTCTCCTGTCAGTACCAAGAATAAGAAAATAAACGAGGACTGCTACCAGGAAACTAGATAAATAAACTTGAGCACACAGATGAAACTATTCCTAGAAGACAAGAATGGCACAGTGCAAGGCTAATCATGAACAACACGTGCAGCTAGCAAAGGAGATTTCTTCTGTTTATCATTACCTGGAAACAGAGGCAGTAACAATGCCTACAAATTTATATAGTTCTATTACTCAGAAGAAAAATCACATACTGGGTCAATTTGACATCACTGCTGCCCTGTCACTTCTCAGACTTTAAAATGTCAAGAAACTTATCTAATTGGTGAAAAATATAGAACTGTTTGTGAGAAATGCAGGAATATACACAAAGAGTAGCATGTGTATGTATTATTAAATGGTAGGACATGTAATTTGTATATTAGAGGGAGTCTGGTGCCTTTCATAAATTATCAGGGGTGATTACATAAGGTTAATTGGTTGCGGGCAGTCACCTGGTTGGGATGACATCTGTTGGGGGAATTTGGAGCTATAAGGGAAACATTTTAGTGCAATGAGCACAAGTGTGACTTAATTGGCTTTGCCTTTGTTCTGGCAGGCAGAACTTGGCTGAGATGTAACCATCAAGTTGGTGAACCCTGCAACACATCTATGATATTTTTATTGCAGCTTGGTAATTACATTTCCAGCAATCATGTATGATGCACTAAAGTTTTATCTGGGATCCTGCTAATATTCCAGATCTGGTGATCCAGAAAGTTTGCGGATATATGTGGTCTCCAAATACTTTCTAGTTATATATCAAATACATTTTTTTGCTGCTCAAAGCACCACATAAAGAGCTTCACAGTATCGCTCTCAGGTCTAAACTATGTCACAAGTGTCTCAGTAATTTGATAATAACTGAAATTCTGTCACCTTGGGAGCATTCTTTTTCTATTAGCAGCCACTTACTCAGATAACCCTTGCCTTATGCGGTTTTTGGTAGACCTTTGGAGAACATAGTGCATCCTACTGCTTTGAAACATGAGCCTTATAACTACAGGATTTCTTTTAGGCTACTGATAACCTAGTTCTTATATTACAAATGCCTTATTTAATAAAGATAAACATGGATGTGTACAGTGTGTATAGACATTTATTGATTATTACTAGGTTTATTCTGTTATGATTCATTTGCTGGTTTAAGAATATATATTTATAGTTGTATAGACCCCAGAATCATAACCAATATTCTTTTATTCAATTTTAAATTTTTACTAAATATTATATTGAGTGCAGGGCTGCACTGGTTTTGACAGAATTATAATATTTATTTCTTTTTATACAAAGAATATAGCATTTTCATGGGGCAGGGGAGGCTGAATTGGTATGATAGAATTAAGAAATAATATTTTAAATACTTCTAAATATTAAAGATAATTTTTTCAAAAAAAATTTTCAAGGTTTATTATACTTGTATATGATTATAATATTAATAAAAGTCTTCGTGCTTTTAGATTTTACTCTAACTTATTTGCTGTAATTTAATTCTGAAATTCTAAAGAGCAATATGGTAACAAAAAACTTCAAACAATATCACATAAAAAATGCATATATGATGTGTTACACTGGATTGCTCTGCAAGTCCTATAGGGCAATAAATGACAAGTGATGAAACCAGACAGTTATGGTAAAACAAAAATTAAAAAGACAAAAGAATTGACTGAGACATGGAGTGGATGTGACACTCATGGAGTTATATAATTCTGACTATGACATATGTATGTTTCCATGGTAACAGAGCATGCATAGCTGGACTGTCTTTCACCAGGTGCTGCTCAGCCAGGGTTAACCCTGACAGGCAGTCTGACCTTTTTGCACTTAATGCCACTAAGGGGTCACATCTGTCCATTCAACAAAAGCATCTGGAAAATATCTTACAAAAAATATGATGACAATAGTCTATGACAAACGCACTTTAGCCAATGAACTGTAGGCTACAAAGAAGTCTTCTGTTATGAACAAAAGGGTAAAGGAACACAATGGTATACTACATACTATAATCTATAGTACTTTAGCAGTATGTCAGTATGGTAGTAATGTATAGGGCCAGCCTAATATGAAGGCATTGAGGGGGGTTAGCTCCAAGTGAAGAGATGGCACTCTTGCTGGTTTTGTTGACTTTTGTTAAATTTTCAGAAAGGGCTGGGGAGAATTGATTAGATTTAGATGTTGATCCAGCATCTTCTCTGGATTCTGAAGCATAATCAAGGAATTCACAAATGTATAGTCACTTATGCACAAATGAATCTGGGAATATGGACCATAATATAAGTGAATGCAGAAAAGGTCCTTCCTTATGCGCCACTTAGTGGGGCCTGTCCACCTGTTTAGGTCACAGTCCAGCACCTAGCCCCTAGGAGTGATGGTGTCATGTGGTTATCTGCAATACAGCTAGCTCTTGCTCACTGGCAATTTTTCAAAGAGAGCAGATAATTTTTTTTAATTGTGAGTTCGGGAGCATCCCACAATAGGGACATGCATCCATTGGGATGCAGATTTCTAGTTCTACTGTTGCTCCAATATTTACAACAAAAATCATTACATAATACAAACAAATGGCAGTAAATGAGTAATGCTGACCTTTACCAAAGATGGTTGC
Organism: Sipunculus nudus; assembly: GCA_026874595.1. Lineage (NCBI taxonomy): Eukaryota > Metazoa > Annelida > Sipuncula > Golfingiida > Sipunculidae > Sipunculus > Sipunculus nudus. Next base: position 7,017,612 of record CM049313.1, on the reverse strand, counting down.
TTTAAAGAAGGTTCACCCTGGTGGATAAGGCTGAAGCACACAGAACCATCTTACTTTCACTAACACAATCTATATGAACTTTAATATATATATATATATATATATATATATATATATATATATATATATATATATATATATATATATGTGATGATGATATCAGATTCCCTCCAATATCTTAAAGGGACCTATTCCTATATCTGATGATGATATCAGATTCGCTCTACCATCTTAAAGGGGCCTATTTCAGTATCTGACAATGATATCAGATTCTCTCTAGCACCTTTAAGGGGCCTATTCACATATCTGACAATTTTATCAGATTCTCTCTAATATCTTAAAGGGGCCTATTCTGATATCTGACGATATCAGATTCTCTCTAATAGCTCAAAGGGGCCTTTTCCCATATCTGAAGATGTATTAAATAAAGATAATCTCTTGAACCTTTCATAAAAAATTTGTAAAAAATCACCAGTCGTTTAATCCATGTGTTTGAAACAAATGGCAGGGGAGTTACTTGCACGGTTAAATATTTATACTAGCTGGATGTCATTAAAGCACATCAAAGTCCTGGTCATCACAGTAATACCACAAAGAAGTCTGGTGACCTCTGATCTCATTAAATATGCTTGGAAATATTAAACCTAGCAGCATTCAGAGAGCACATGCCCCCTGCAATGCATGATTTCATCCAGATCACCTCCATGATTAATCAAATTCCAATCAACTGTCTCCACATTACCAAATAATTCCACTAGATGTCAGCAGAATACATAAGACTGCTAGAATTTCACCTCAATGGAACTTGTCCTTGAGCTAGAGCAGTGTGTGTGAGGGTTAACTGGAGTGTTTGTGCTAGGTGAACCAGCAAGGCCTGTTTTGTTAGATGACCCCCCCCCCCCCCCACCACCACCCACCCACACCCCTGAATGAATTAGATAGAAGCTAGAGACACATACAGGAACTTTGTACTTAAATGATAAATAGTTTTTTTTACTTTTGTACTTAAATGATAAAATAGGTATTATACTTTTGTACTTAAATGATAAAATAATGTTTTGTACTTTTGTACTTAAATGATAAAAAAAAGGTTTTTTACTTTTGACTTAAATGATTAAATAGGTTTTGTACTTTTGTAATTGAATGATAAAATAGGTTTTGTACTTTTATCATTTAATATACAACACATGTGAACTTTGTTGATTCAAGGGATCTGAACATATAGTGTAAATAACTGTCACTAGATGCTGCTAGTGTGGTGGAATAAAAATCCACTGCATGTAGTATCAAAATGTGAATCCATCTGGATCAAGTTAATCAACTCTTATTTTTTTATTGTCAAATTCCCTGTCCATAAACACCAAAATGCACCTGTCAAAAATTTAACTGCAATTGATATCCAGCCAAAATGTTCTGAGCTATCTAGTAAACAGAAAAATACAAATCTTGATCCTTCCCAATACCATGACTGTTTTGATGATATGACCTGATAATTTAATCTGCCAAGGAAAATATATATACCGGTACCATCTCTATTCCATCAGGTTTGTGGCTACGCTTCCACAGACCTTGATTCAGCCAATGATCTGGCATATATTTCATCAAATGGCTCACTTGTCTGTCAGTGAATGGACAGACAGTGACAGCAACATGAAACCCCCTCGTTAAACTATGATCAAATAATGCATGGATATATATTCAATATCGAGTGACATCCATTGCTTTGCTTAATATTTGAAGTTAAATGGGTGTTTCTGGGAAACAAGTGCCAGAACTGTGGCCAGTATATTAACTGTGTCAGTGTCAGGACCTATAGGAACAGCCAAATTTGCAAACTTGCTTCAACATAATTATGATAACAAAAATTGTTGACATATATATACTAATTGGATGATATGTCCATAACTATATGGAATATTTCACCTCTTTTCATTGACATATTCACCATGTCCCTGTTCCAGTTCTTCCTGTGGCTAGCCCAGCTGCTGGTAACTAGATACAGGGCAGGTAACACTACTAATACCTCCTAATGGGTTGGCCACCTGGTTGGCTAAGCAAGTCTGACAGGCTGCCCAGCTGACTGCTTATTCAAGACAGATTGCTGCAAGGTATTGTGCTCAACTTAGGCAACTTAATTTGTGCTATACCTGAGCCCAGAGAAACAAGTATAAAAAATCTACAGACCTTATGCCACTGGAATTAATAAACAGAAAAAGTTTTACACTCATCAGAACATTTTTCAAGAAATGGGCATGAGGAAATTTATATGAGAACAAAGGTCTTGGGGTCAAAAAATTCATAATTATAGTATAGTAACAATAATAGTTTGCTCAGAAATCCAGCTGGAACCTTTAATATGTGCTCAAAGCACATCTGCATTTGGAACACTGATATCCCACATTTGGGTAAATACTCTGGAGTTAAACAAACTGCAATTTATTATCTGTTTTACAGATTTCTGTTTACCTAAGCAAGCCCTCTCTGGGCCTGTCTATAGTGCTTTAATGGTTGAAAATTGAAAACAGAGCCAGATATTACCTGTAATCTGAAAACAAGGCCTACAGGCCTAATGCAAACCTGCGCAATGAGATTACACCAGGTATAATGCTTCAATGCTGGACCATTACTTTTTCAGAACATGTGTAACATGTATATGAACAATGCAAGTACTTAACACTTAGAACAAGAAACAAACCAACATAACTGCCGAAATTCTGGCATGGGTGCACACAACACAAAAACTAGAATACGGGTAGTCAACAAGGGACTATGTGTATCCGCCAAAATCAGAGTGGGACGGGTGAAGTGAGGTATGGATTGAGTGGCAAGGGAATAGAGTGAGGTGTGTTGCACAATAGCCTGGATGTCTGCAGCCGAAATGTGTATGTAGGTCGCGCCACCTACCAAAAAATCCAGAAAGCTGTCCAAGTTGTATACATATGCAAAATTTTAAGCAGATAAGTCAAACCACTACATGTATATAAGTGATTTTATCCCGCAGCAGACAAACAGAAGGACTTGTGCAAAAATGGTGGCAGGTGGCGCCACCAATTTTGTGTATGATTACGAGCTCTGTGAGATCTATACACATGCAAAATTTCAGGGGGATATGTCCAACCAGTCCTGAGATATAAGCCTGAATGTCTGCAGCATTAACATAAATGTAGGTGGCGCCACCTGCCAAAAAAAAATCAAGAAAGCTATCCAAGATGTATAAACACGCAAAATTTTTAGGCAGATAAGTCAAACCACTACATAGATATGAGTGATTTTAGCCCATGGCAGACAAACAGACAGACATTGTGAATAAATGGTTGCAGGTGGCGCCACCATTTTTTGTGTATGTTAAAAAGCTATCCAAGGGCTACATTTGTACAAACTTTTTTTCCTGATTGGTCAAACAGTTCCCGAGATATGTGGGTTTATGTATGGAAACAGATGCAAAAATGGATGCTGCCCAGAGAGGAAAGGTCAGAGGTCAACGCAAATTGGTTAGGCACCAGATCACATGTGACCCGATAATTGGTGTAAGTTTACAGAAAAATCTGTCCAGTAATCTCAGAGGAGTTCTCCGGAAACGAACGCCCCGGCGGCGGAACCGGTCAAAAACATAGTATTCGCAAAACTTTGTTTTGGCGGATACAATTATATCAGGCTGTCTGTATTAATATTATATTTTAATTTAAAAATAAACCCTGTGAGCTCCACCCTAAACTATACCAGTCATTGGTCTCCCACACACCAGACATTAAAGACAACTTAAACCTGGAACATATTACTTTAACAATATGAATTCTATTCCGACACAACATGTCATAAAGCTAAGAAACATGACATATTATAAATGGAAAATTTAAAACCAATACAAAATATCCTGGTCTAACTGATGTTACATACTATTAGGAAAAATTTTATTTCTTCAAACGCCAAACTATTAACATTGTTTTTCCATGATGAACAGAAAATTATTGCATAAATGTATTGCATAAAGGGGCTCAATCACCTACCTAACCTTTATAAACTTAAGGTGAGCCTTTGGAGCTTTTATAACAAGACCTACAGGCCTAATGCAAACCTGTGCAAAGGTATATACATCAGGTATAATGCTTCCATGAGAAAATGCTTGACCAATATTTGAAAGTACTTGATTAATTTTCATTACATGTGCAAAATGCACATGTATAATGCAAGTACTAAACATTTTAAACTAAGTTCAAATACCAACTACACAAATATCACTCCTGAAATACTGACATGGATGTACACGACTGCAAAATGATTATAGATGCCGCCACCAGTCTTGTGTATGAGAAAGTCATCCAAGATGTATGGACATCTAAAATTTCAGGCAGATACTTTAAACCACTCTTGAGCTATATGCACAAATATATGAAACCAAAAACAATTGTAGGTGGCGCCACAAGTCTTGTAAATGACAAAGCCATCAGAGATGTATTAATATACACGATTTCTAGCTGATATGTCAAATATCTCATAAGAAATAAGCAGGGATATACACTTCAAACATTTTTGCAGGTGGCACCACTAGTATTGTATATATGTTGAAGCTATCAGAGATGTGCACAACTTCAAGATGATATATCAATTTGATGGTCACGAGTGAAATCAGCTGTAACCACTGAGCAAGTCATCTGATTAAAATTTACCTGGTGCACTTAATGAACATTTAGTACACAAATATCCTGTTTGTGAAGTATGGTTTCAGAATAATCCCTGTCTTACTGTACTTGGTATACTTAAAGGACTTTCAGTAGACTTGAAGTTCATGTTTGTGAATGTATGGTGTCATACACTACTTGGTGCACTTAATGGACTTTTAATATACTTGCATATCATTTTTGTGAACGTATGGTGCCATACAGTTAATAAGTTCTAAAAAAATATACTTTAGCAATTGACTTCGGTAGTGTTTGATAGAAAAAAGGCATGTTATCTTGCATATACGTAAGTTTATGCCATAAAAACGTCTTTGAAGTGATCCTCAAATAAATGTACCTGTACCTGTTCCTAGGTACTTTCTAAAGTACCTGTACCTGTACCTAGGTACTCTGTGAAATCAAGTACCTGTACCTGGCCAATTCACAAATACCTAGGTACTTTCACTTGTACCTGGCCCCAACCCTGATATCAAATCCCTCCTGCGAAATAAGAAGGGACATACACTATGCAAAAATCATTGTAGGTGGTGACACCAGTCTTGTGTAGAGAAAGCCATCAAAGTCAAAATGTCAGGCCAATACATCAAACTTCTAGTGAGTCAGGTGTACTGGGTTGACCAAGCTCAGGTGAGGCAGGCAGTAGCCCCAAGTGAATCAGAACAAATTGCTAGCTGCAGATACTGCACTGAGTGGACCTGTAACTGGCTGCACTGAGTGAACTCTTGACCTGTTGCCTAATCTGATATAGTTGGCAGTTTGCCAAGCTTTAAATAGACCAGACCAACCTTTGTCCTGTTGCCAAATCTGAAGTACTTGGAAATCTGCCAAGCTATTCATAGATACAGACACAATCTTGGCCTGTTGGTAAATCTGATTACAAATACTGAAGACTTTGGCTACAATGCTTTTTCTCAAGCTGAAATATTCATACAATTTTTTATCAAAATGTATAGAATAATAAAAGATAGTTCTTTCATTGTTTAAGGTCCAATAATTCTGTAAAAAAATCATTAAGTAAACTTGAACAAAGGCCTCCTAAGTATCATTTTTGTGCAATGTTACAGAAGTTGAAACAACAGTTTTGCAGAAGAAGACTATTGCAGCCCTCAGTTTTAAATAGGCTTGCCAATGGCAACAAGACCAACCTTAGTTTTTTATGACTCTACCAAAAATCAATGAACCTAATATATTCTTATACAACTGAAAGATCCCTACCCTAGGATAATTCTTGTGAAAAATTAAATGATTCAGTTTGACAATTTCATCACAAAACATTTTAAAACTGAAAGTGGCTAAAATTATGAGGTTTTGCCTGTAGGTCGACATAGGTGCGCCTCAAAAACTGCAATTTCAAATATGAGTCAAGTTACCAACATTTTTACAAAACTTGGTGTTGCTAGCTCCTGTCGTTTCTGATGTTGTTAAGTTAGTATGCTTACTTGGCCAAATGACTATGTTTAAATTCCTGTAACTTGGCAAAAATTGATTAAACTCAAACCGTTTCAAGAACAAACTTGAGAGAGCTTGTCTCTGAGATAATTTCTGTGTAATATTAAACAACTGGGCTGAATGATTTCAGAAAAGATGATTTTTAAAGTTTTTTTAGCTTTCCCCCATAAAATGTAAGTTTATGCAGGTGGTACCACAAAAAGCTCAATACCACAACATTTTATATGTGACAGATTTTTGCATAAAATTTGGGGATGCTAGCTCCTGCTATTCCTGAGAAATTATGGGTTAATGTGCTTATGACTGATGACCCCTGTACAATAAAGGTTAATGCATGTGGCACCAACAATACCTCAATTTCGAATATGAGTCATGTGACCAACATTTGTATAAAATATGATGATGATAGCTCCCGCCATTTCTGATATTGTAATTTTAGTATTTTTTTTTTTTGGCCAAATGACTAAGTTCAGCTCCCTGTAACTTCGCCAAAATTCACCAAACTGGAACCATTTGAACAAAACTGAGACAGTGAGAGAGACTGTTACAGAGATTATTTCTGTGAAATATTGAAGAATTTGGCTGGACAGTTTCAGAGAAGAAAATTTTTAAGTTTTTTTTTAGCTTTTCCCCATAAAATCTAAGTAAATGCAGAGAGCAAAAAAAAAAAAAAAAAAAATAAGCAAAAATCTGATAGAATTTTTTTAGATGACTGAATTTTTGCATAAAATTTAGAGATGCTAGCTCCTGCCATTTTTGAGAGAGTATGGTTTAATGTACAGACAACAGACGACACCACACCATCACATCAGCTCAGGGCAGTTACCTATCTCAAGCATGGGAAATTACCAAACTTTCATCCCTGCTGCCTTTAAAGTTGATTTGGCTAGGTTTAGCAGGATGCTGGTCAACCTCCAGCCTCTGAACAGGAAGTTAATTGTGGTATTATCAGCAAAAGTAAAATGCAACCAGAAAAGTATATGAACAGGGATGCTCACATGCTCCAAGTAGAAACCTGTTGTCAAGTATACATGTAAAGAGCATTGGTGAAGAGTACATTTATGAAGAAGAGAAGGCAATACATATTATATCCTGAACTCTCTGCAGGCCAGTAAATTAAGGTCTATATTTTCCCTGAAGACACAGAGAGTTGTCATTTAATACTTTTTAATAATATATTCTGCCATTCTACTGTAACTTATTATCGCGTACCTGAGTGAAATTTATCATTAGTTTAACTGGCTTTGCAATGTACCTATAACTGGGTACTTTCTAAATTACCTGTACCAAGGTGCTTTACAACAAGGGACCCATGGGTCACATTGCTCAGCTGAATTTTGGAAAATATCAGTAACTGCAAAATATTTTTATTTCTTTTGGTTTTTCATGTATATTATCATTAGAAAAGCTATGAGAAAATGGCCCTGCTAAAAGGAAACTCTGTAAATAATAGAATAATAGACATGAGCTAAACCATTTAGTGATGCACCAAGGGAACAAATAGGCCTACGGTAAGTGTTATATAAAAGTCTCATCAAAAAGAATTTATTTAACATTAAAATTATAAGATTCATCTTGTTTATTAGTCCTGTGTATTGAAGGGGTTGGGTTGGGGGGGGGGGGGGTCTCCGTTGTTACTGCTCGTTGCTGAAAAAAATGTAATTTTAAGATTCATCTAGTTCAGAAAACAGGTCTGTCAACAGAAGGGTGGGGGGGGGGGGGGGATGTTGCCAGAGAAAAAGGCTCCCTGTGGTATGGTATTAACTGCAGACAGCCTGATCAAGCTCAACTCAGTGGAGAGAGCTGCACTGAATGACCTACAGTCACAAAAGTGGACTGCTTGACAATGTAAGGGAATACAACAAGAGCCTCCAATAAAAAATTCAACTAGACATTTCCCCAGACATAGTAGGCCCCCCCTTTAAGAATAGACCCCCATTTTTAGCAGCATATACTGACACTTGGCATATTTATTGTTTCTTCCATTTAACAATCCACAATCTTGTTGAAGATGTATGTCCTGTGACCTTGATCTTTTTAAAGATGTGTCCTGTGACCTTGACCTTTGACCTCATGACCCCAAAATCAATTCGGGTCTTGCTTTTCCAATGGGTCAAATACAAGTCAAGTTTGAAATCTATACATCAATAAAGCAGGAATTATCATCCAGAAACTAATTTTTGGACAGATGGCTCTTGTGACCTTTACCTTTGACCTTGTGACCTCAAAATTGATAGTGTTCTTCCTCTCTTGGCAGGAGAACTATATGTGCAAGATGAAAGATCTGAGATAAAATGTTTGGCTGAAAATGCATCCACAATCTTTTTAAAGATGTGTCCTGTGAACTTGACCTTTGACCTCATGACCCCAAAATCAATTTTGGTCTTGCTTTTCCAATGGGACATATACAAGTCAAGTTTGAAATCCATACATCAATAAAAGAAGGAATTATCATCCAGAAACTAATTTTTGGACAGATGGCTCCTGTGACCTTCACCTTTGACCTTGTGACCTCAACATTGATAGGGTTTTTCCTCTCTTGGCAGGTGAACTATATGTGCAAGATGAAAGATCTGAGATGAAATGTTTGGCTGACATTGCATCCACAATCTTTTTAAAGATGTGTCCTGTGACCTTGACCTTTGACCTCATGACCCCAAAATCAATTTGGTACTTGCTTTTCCAATGGGACATATACAAGTCAAGTTTGAAATCCATACATCAATTAAAGCAGAAATTATCATCCAGAAACTAATTTTTGGATAGATGGCTCCTGTGACCTTCACGTTTGACCTTGTGACCTCAAAATTGATAGGGGTCTTCCACTCTTGGCAGGTAAACTATATGTGCAAGATGGAAGACCTGGGATGAAAGTTTGGCTGAAAATGCATCCACAATCTTTTTAAAATGCCAGTCCATTGACCTTGACCTTTGACCTCATGACCCCAAAATCAATTTGGGTCTTGCTTTTTCAATGGGACATATACAAGTCAAGTTTGAAATCAATACATCAATAAAAGCAGAAATTATCATCCAGGAACTAATTTTTGGACAGATAGCTCCTGTGGCCTTGACCTTTTGCCTTGTGATCCCAAAATTGATATAGATCATCCACTATTGGCAAGTGAGCTATATATTCAAGATGGAAGACCTGGGATGAAAGTTTGGCTTAAAATGCATCCACACTATCTTTTAAAATGCCAGTCCATTGACCTTGACCTTTGACCTCATGACCCTAGAACCTATAGGGTTCTTACTTAAGTGGGGGGCCATACATAAGTCATGTTTGAAATCCATATGGCTATCAACACTGGAGACATCATAAGAGGTGTGTGATTTTCACCATATATGGCAATATTCAAGGTCAAGGCCACTATCATAGAAAAGGTCATGACCCCAATTTAAATAAACATCATCCCATAACCCATACCTATGTATATGCATAATATAAAAGAAATCTGTCCATTAGTTTTTGACTTATAATGCTCACAGTACTGTAAGGTGGCAATTTTTGGGGTATTAAACTGCACAAAAACAAGAAAAGAATAATAGGTGGCGCCACCAGTTTCTGAAACATGACAACCCTATCCATGATCTTCCATCAACTTGATTTTGGGATAAATCCAGGCAAGATTTCTTGAGATATTAACGAATTTGTGTGATTTTCCCCAAAATTGGACCTATTCAAGGTCAAGGACACTCTCCTAGTAAAGGTCATGACCTCATTTTAATTAGGCGTTGTCCTCTTACCCATATCTATACATATACCAAGTTTGGTAAAGTTCCGTGAAATATTTTTGGGTTATCGCGCCAACAAGATTTATATGCGGCGGGGGCGGCGGGACCGGTATGAAAACATAGAATGTCTTGGGATACAATTAATAGCCTAATTTTGCAGCTTTTATTTTCAAATTTCAGATTTTAACAGATTAAATCCTTATGTGTACATGCTGTGAAAATTAAATCCACAGTACTTACAGGAAAAAAACGTGCCGTCGCCAAAGTTGGGCAAAATTTAAGGTACCAATTTTATATTTTGGCCAATATTTAAAAAAATTTAACAGATTTTGATCTAATTTTTGGTATACAATTAAATTTTGATTAATTAAAGTTGTATTACTGAAAAAAGTCTCTACCTTTAACACTTTTGGTCTTAAGTGACCAAATGTCTTTCCTGATTTTTTTACAAAGTCCATTATGTTTGGGCCCATAACTTTTTTCAATTAAATACTGACTTAATTTCTGGCATGTACATAGGAGCTATATAGAGGAATATTTATGGTAAATATGAAGAAAACCAGATGAGTGGTTTTGATATAAGGCAGTCCTGAAGTGTGAAAATAGGTTTCTAATAAAACAAGGGACCTATGGGTCACGACGCTCAGCTGTTATATATGATAAAAAAATATTATTTAGAAATGAGGCACATGCTGGTTTTGTGTGGTAATAAATATAAGCTGTATTATGAGTTGTTGTTGTTTAGCTTATGTATGATTTTGATAGTACCTTTGGAGACAGGGAAGAGAATTTATTTCATTTATTTTATTAACAAATGGAGTACTACTGTCTCACAGATTTTGACTTGGCCATATAACTTATAAGCAGAACATATAATATAAGAGTTTAACTATTTATTAAAAAAATTACAAATATTGTCCCAAATTTAATTTTTATTAAAAATAATAAGAGAATCATATGATTTTTAAAATGAAATATAACTGATATGATTATTAAAATAATATTAAAGGATATATTCATGAATGCATTCATGAATACATTTTGAAAGTATTTGCACGAGTATTCATATACTTTCATTTTTACCTGAATTCCCATTCTTTATGCAAGAAATTTTATAATGGAGTACATAATCATATTCATATTTAAATACAATTACAAAGTATTTGCACCATGTCTGGTATTTATTCAGTTTTCACCAAACAATGATGTTGAGAATCCAGAATATACAAATTTCACACATTTAAATAATGATCATAAGTACCTGGTTTTATGGCTTTTATTTATATTAAAAAATAACTGTAAAAAATTCATTTTGGACTAATTTCACATCAATGTACACACTAGACACAGTAGGAATCTAGATTAATATTATCAACTGCATCTTTGTCTATCATTAATTTCCTTCATATAATCCTTAATGATTAGTAATGAATAATATGATTTACTTCTTTATCATTAAAAATGAACTGAAAAATGCCATAGGTGACTGCATGGTGTTATTTGGAATATGTGACCTTCTACCCATCGATACAAGATTCTTATATCATCAGTAACTGCAAGTTAATTTCCTGTTATTATAAACTAACAAATTCCTTTTCTATTTTTCTTTAATTTGTTATTAAAAACCAATAAAAATTTATTAATTTATTGTTTATTGTTATGTTGTTGGTTAAAACTACTAGATGAGTTGGGTTGAACACCTGGATCAACTGTGGCTGGCCATAAGCTGCCTGGATTCTCCCCTCAAGCGTGCATAATTTGATGAAAGGTCAATAAGGTCAACATACAGGTGACTCAAGAGGGGCTGGAGAGAGCCAAAGTCTGACAGGGTCTCATAAAAAACATTAATAAAAGCTACAATATTTGGCAAATTTCTTTCAGCTTTCTAAACTAAAAAGCTGAAATCCTTATGTGTGCATGATATGAAAATTATATCAACAGTGCTCACAGGAAACAAACGTGCCTTGGTCACAGTTGGGCAAAATTTAAGGTACTAATTTTATATTTATACTAATAACTTCAGAACTAATTTTGGGTATTCAATTGAATCTTGATTAAATAATGTTACATCCCTGACAAAAAAAATCTCTAGCTTCAGCAATGCCCTTGTTAAGGGAGTAAATATATTTCTTGATTTTTTACAAAGTGCATTATGTTTGGGCCCATAACTTAAAAAAAATACACAATACTGACATCATTTCTGGCATGTGCATAGTGAATGTATAGAAAAATATGTATATTATATATGATCAAAGTCAGATCAGTGGTTTTGATATTAGGCAGTCTTAAAGTGTAACATTGGGTTTTTAATGGAAAAATGAAGTTTTTCATTGATATCTCGAAGGAATTAAGTCCTAGTGACCAAATTCTTGGCATGGTAGGGGATTTTGGAGAAATCTAACTGTATGCCAAATTTAAGGAACTTAGAGCTGAAGCTCGGAAGCTGAGCTCTAGCAAACTGCATAACACTAGCAATATGTGACATGGTGCTTGAAAACTTGAATAAAATCTACAGTTTTTGATCAACTGGTTTCAAATTTTTGGTGTTAACAGTTGAAATGCTAACAAAAACATGCTGTGAAAATTAAATCCACAGCAGTTACAGCAAAAAAACGTGCCATGGTCAAAGTTGGGCAAAATTTAAGGTACCAATTTTTTATTTTTGCTAATATTTTTAAAAGTTTAAAAGATTTTGATCTAATTTTGGGTATACAATTTAATTTTGATTAATAAAAGTAATATTACTGGAAAAAAAGTGCTAAGCTTTAACAAGTTTTGTGTTAAGTGATAAAATTTCTTTCCTGATTATTTACAAAATGCATTATGTTTGGGCCCATAACTTTTTTAAATTAAATAATACAGACCTAATTTCTGGCATGTACATAGGAATTATATAGAGGATTATTTATAGGAAATATGAGGAAAAACAGATGTGTGGTTTTGATATAAGGCAGTCCTAAAGTGTTAAAATAGGTTTTTAATAAAAATTTGAGGTTTTTCCTTAATTTCTCAAAGGAATGAAGTCGCAAAGACCCAGTTTTCGGCTTGGTAGGAGATCTTGGGGACATCTAACATTATGCTGAATTTTGGATTCCTAGGTCTTACGGTTTCAAAACGTGCCACATCTACAGACGGACGGACGGACAGACAGACGGACGGACGGACAGACGGACGGACGACGGACAATGGACCACGACAATAGCTCAGATGACTTATAGTCAGCTGAGCTAAAAATGAGGTTTTTCCTTAATATCTCAAAGGAACGAAGTCCTATTGACCCAATTTTTGGCATGGTAGGAGATTTTGGGGTTATCTAACTGTATGCCGAATTTCAGATTTGTACGTCCAATGGTGTCGAAATGTGCCAGTCTTACGGATGGACAGACAGACAGACGGACGGACAACGGACAATGGACCACGACTATAGCTAAGATGACTTATAGTCAGCTGAGCTAAAAATGCTGTACCTGTACCTTGGCACTACTACATGTACCTGGCCCTAACCCTGACGACAACACTGACCCAAAATGGCCCTCCAAAGCAAGCTGAAAATCAATTTTAAACCTCTGAGGGTTTGTTTTAGTGTATTGATAACAGATTATGGAAGAAACATAAAACACCTGAAATCAGGTGGGTTGAACAAAAAAATAAGATCAGGGTTCCAAAAACTTTATTGTGATACACCCAGGACATGTTATACTATACAAGGCAAAAAAAATTTAATTACCCGGTACCATATGTGTTTTAGCAATGTATGACCACAATGCACTTCAAAAGGGAAACCCCCATGTAATGATCAATGGCAGGGCCCACATGTTCCAGGGTTCACAGTGAGATTTTAACACCCATAGTCCTACATAATACAGTGTGTATATGAATTGTAAAAGAAATAAAAGTATCACATATTTCTAGGATCCTTCCAAACCTTTGACTAATTTGACCTATACATCACATATTTAATCACTGGTGTCCTTTCTATGCAAGTGCATGAAAAATAATGATATTCAGTGCTATTGTCAACTTTATAAAAAGCCACCTGCCTGCATCATTTTCTGAAAATAAAGTGCCTGAGAAGCATCTAATTAATTTTTTTTGCCCAACATGCAATTTTGGATGCCTTTTAAAATTGAAATATGATCAGACTTGTTTTATTTTCTTCCAGTTAAGAATGAAAAACTGCAGGCACTGACTAATCATTACTAGAATTTTCTGTTTTCACTTTTGAATAACATATTGTGCAAACAAAAACAGGCTTATGTCAGGATAAAAGTATCTTGATGTGCACATCTATTTTAGCTATCAAATGGCAAATGCCAACAAAAAACAATTACCACCAGTTAAGTCATTTGTGATTATAAATAATGATTAATATGAGGTCATCACCAAATATTTTATTATATATATTGTTATAAAAAAGGGATAAATGTATGGAAATTATGAAGTGAATAATGGAAATAATTATTTAAATTATTATTGAAATTAAAAATAAGTATCTGATCCTTTACATGTGGTTAGCTTATATGTTGTCTTTATTTCTTGTGTTAAGGTGGTTATGTTTTCATCAAAGTTTGTTGCTCTCTTAGTAAGATGAAAGAACAATTAAAAGACTTTTAAAACATGGAGTCAGAACACTGCAACAGCATCTACAAAGAAACCAACAGGATAAAATGTTTCTTTCAGGAGAAAATGGCTGCAGAGTAGTTCATTATTTCAAAGGTGCATGTACATACATGTCAAAGGTATTAACTAGTATAAAAATTATATACACTGTTCCCATTTTACTTGTTTTTTTTTATTTAAAAAAAAATTAAAATACAATCAGTTGATCTAGATCTCATCTGCTACTATTTGGAGCCAATGGTCCTTTTGAACTGTTTTTTTTTCTACCTGGATTAATTTTGATAATAATACCTCATTGGAACAAATACTGTAATCTCCTAATATACACTGACCACACCTATATTAAGCTATGAGTGAGTCATTTTACTGACTCCCGTGCACCTCTTTGTCACCCGTAATTACTCATGCTAAGGTTTCGAGGAGCTGTGACAGCCGACTGCTCATAGTGATAGCAGCGGCCGCCCACCCATCACTGAGCACGGACCCGTGCTGGAGTACCACCACAAACCACCGCGATATCTGAAAACAAATTCTTGCTTGTTACGCGAGTAATTATACAGCAAACAAGAGATTGAGAACAGCCTAATGACCTAACCCCCTGTGTTGCACCAGCGACCTAGATACGGGTATGTTAGCGGTAAAAACAAACAGCAAACAACACATACCGATTCCTCGGCTTCTGACAGTTCGGCAGCCATGTTTTCACTTCCGGGTGATTACGCCGTAATCCGTCAAGCATAACGACTTTAATTTGATTTATTAAAGGAAAGGAGAACATATTCCAAAATCTTATTGAAAAAGGAGTTACAATATGTGGAAATGTTAATAAAATTTTGAAATTATATATTATGACATCTTGGCCAAACGACGAGCTGATTTCCGGCATTATTTTGTGACGTCACAGTAAACCTGCCATATTTGTCAATAAAGAATACGGAGAAGTGTCAGTGTGGTTTCAAAATCTTTGTCTGTAGGGACCCTAGTAACATTTGGGGTATAATTTACTGACACAGAGGCAACATCAGAATCTGGAGATGGCGCAGAGTCCAACCAGTAGTGCCATGAGGGCCTTGCAGCTTGAAATGAGGAAGCTACAACAGGAGCCCGTTGAGGGATTTCGTGTTTCCTTGGCAAATGATGAAAATCTCTTTGAGTGGGAAGTCGCAATTTTTGGCCCTCCTGGCACCCTGTATGAAGCTGGTTATTTTAAGGTAAATATTCCACAGTAGATTTTAATTGTAAGGCTGTGCACTCAGTTCTTTGGAGTTTTCTTACGGACATTTTTTTATTGTGTGTGTGGTATTCACCACTGATGAACTGATGAGGGTTCTTTGTTTGACAGCTGATAGGCCCGAGATCGTAGATCAAACCCAAGCGTGAACATTTTTTTGGGGGGAAAAATTTCCCCAGTTCGGGAAAAACAGAGATTTCCAGTCCAGGAATAATTTTACATGTATTTCTTACATGTCTGCATTTTAATTCAAGTTTGCAGATGCCTTGACTACACCCAGTTCCAGGAAATGTTCTTGTTGACTCTCCCATGCTGTCATCAGAGTTCAGACCTTTGTGTGCACATCTTCCCCAATGACCACACTTCAGTCTCAGACAACTACAGCCTTAGTGTTTCAGTTTTACATCTTTTTACAACTTTTCAGTTATCACATACATCATATAGAAATTTCAGTATCACAGATAAAATTAAACCAATATTAAAGATTCATAATTTTAATGTTATAATATAGTATTTAACCAGTTAGTTGATAGCTGTACATCAACTTTGCTGCAGTATTCGGAACTGGTAATTGTGCATTTTAGCGGGTTTTTGTAAAAGGCTTATTTTACCCTTTTTCACGCATGTCCAAATTTTGTTCATTCTATAATAAGGGTATAAATTTTTACTTGTACAGGGATGTGCCCACGCCGGGCGGCGCCGGGCGGGTGCGCCCAGCAGTCTTTCCTTCCGCCCGGCACTTGACTGGAAAGTGTCAATGCCCGCCCGGCAGTAATATTTTTTAAATTGTTTAAGCCATGAACAAAAATACACGCGTGTAAGCTTATCTTGCAGTGTTTTACCGGTATTACAATTAGTGACCCCTGTCGCATATATCTAAGTGCATGTATGCCACATTAGAAGACATCCAGTGGCGCCCAAATGAATATTTAATAAAAGGTACTCTTTCAAAATGTGCCGTATTAAGTGAATGTTGATGAATAAAATTTGGTACGAAAGAAGTGAACGTAGCTGCTATGGTAGCGCCACCTTGTATCTGTATATAAGACTAATGCTGATATCAGCTTCTATGAAATCATTTGACGCGCCAAACGATGTTTGATTGAATATTATTGATGATCGCCATAAATATTCGAATACATTTGTAAGGTCACAGTTCCCAATGAGGCCAAACTGTCGTAGAAAAAGTGGAATATGATGTTTTGTATCAGGTTTTAAGCGCGGAAAACTGAATACGGTCCTTTCTTATACCCATAATATTATATGGAAGTATTCAACAAATCCTGACTGACGGAATCTGAACTGACGGATGAGTTCACCACGGTGTTTTAACTTTTACAATCAAATTTGCTCTCAGTGGCAGCAATGCTGTCGGCATATTGGATATTAATAATATTTCTTTAGTATTACTAATGATTTATTCATGCTGCTGAAATATCACGAATCACGTCTATAGAAAATGAAAATTTAAATATCTCGTGCCCCCCCCCCCCCCCCCCCCATTTTACATGCACGAGCCGCCCGCCCGGCACTCAAATTATTCTGAGCTCATCCCTGCTTGTATAAGAATAAGGCTTGGAGTGTTTGATAACCAATATATTTTAGCTATAATGAGCAAAATTGCTCAAATATGGCTTGTTTTCTTGGGACATCATCAACGTCATACATAACATTATGGCGGATGATGAAAATTTGAGCCAATAAATTCAACTTTTAAGACATTTTGTCTCAAACAACACTACCTTTCATTATGTAACCCTTATTTTTCTAAAACTATACATCTCTTGTATATTACAATATATTAAGTCTGCTTATAATTTGCATTAAAGATTGTGAAAAAAGCCTCTAAAAAACCGCTAAAAGCACAATTACCCAGTATTCTGTCATAAAATTCAGGGGAAACGGGTAATCATTGTAAAACGTATTAAATTTACTTAAACTGCAGATCAGGTAATGCCTAGTTAAAAGCCTGCGCTGTTTAATTGGTTTATGTCTCACCATACATAGAAATGAGGCAATATACCACAGTATTTAATTTTAAAGCTAACACACGATGTGTTGTACATTTTTTCAGCCCTTAATATTATCTCCTCAGCATGTTATATATACTACAATAATAGCAAATCCTTTAACACTTTTTGATTTTGCTGAAGTAAGGTTTCTTTAGGTAATTTTTCCCAAAAACCTGACTTTATTGTTTTGTGAATTTTAAATTTATTATATATATACATATTGACAAAGTTTAATTTTCATGATATTTATAATAAAGCTGCCAGGCATATAACATTAAAAATACTCTCATTTAATGACTGAACTAGATCAGGACAATACTGGTGTGGGAGCCATGTTTGCTCAGTAAATAGGGGTATGTCATTAATTAGGGGGATCTGGTTCAGGAACAACCTCGAGACCATCAGAGGTGTGATAACTGATAAAGCCTCCCTCAAGTGGTGTAACACTTTGACCAGTAAGAACAGGGAAGATGTTCCAGGCTGATTTATGGGGATTAGAACTGATGTCAGAAATAGGAATCTGAAACTGAAGGCATTCTTTTGGACCCTGCATTCCTCAGTGCTGCGTGATTGTGATCACACTTAATCTGATTTATATGATTATGGCCTCTATCATTAAAGGAGAATGATGAATATATACAGCTTTTAATCAGCTGTGCAGTTATGTTGTATTTCAAACTGACTGTTTTTTCAGTGTTTGATGATGATCCCCCTTCAAGTAAAAGATTAATTATAATTGTGAAAGTGTATTTGTGTGTGTGTGGGGGGGGGGGGGGATTGTATGTTTTCAGAGCTTGTATATGGTGAAAATTTCACTGTTGAGAGAATATATATATTCACTTATTATTTCAAGCTCTTGTTAAAAATGTTAGCTGTAAAAGGGCAGTTTTTTGTTGTTGTAAAATCTTAACTAAATAGTAAATAATATATTTGTAACACTTACACAATCCTCTGTGCATATCTAAATCTGTTTGGATTTCTATTGTCTTTGGATCTGCTCATAAATTATGCTAGAATAGCAATTTTATTGATTGATTAAAGTTGGTTGCACCACAAGGTTTATGTAGACTTTAACGTTTATGCCATAGATGACGTATGGAACATGTTGTCATGGCATTCAATAATATATGGCAGGTTAAAATTTACCATGCCTCATCATGTCCATTTGCTAACATATATTTCAGTGGTGATGATGATCTTTGTAGCAGGACTGTCAGTATCTGTCACTGGTACTTGTCACTTTGATCTGCTGCAATATAATATTTATCATGACTGTATGTAATCTTTTAATGTCACAATGTTCAGGATTTGTATTTACTTCAAGTTTTCTTTTATTTTATTCTATAGCTCAACAGTTGCGTGTATATGTCTTTGCATGATATGAATAAATTGTGTTCATATTGATATTAACCACTCAGTGTGGCACTCATTGTCAGTTATGTGTCAATGAGACATTCAAAACAGTGTCAACTATATACACCCACCTGAAATGGAGAGGCAAGAGCCATTATCCCAGCTCCTGATTCTCTTGGGCAAATAGTTACTTACATTATAATTGAGTGGTACCAATCAAATTTCTCGCACAACCCATCTGTGGCCACAGCTTGGATATCCCTGTTTTTTGGTCTTCAGCAGTCTGGTATGATGCCAAGAGTGATAATGGAGAGAAATTTCATGTACGTTACCATAATCCTGAGATATTTCTATAATCGTGAAGGGGCATTTGCAGTGCCATATATCAGGAACTCTGTGAACTACACAAGAATGGGTAAAATGCCAGTTTTTTGATCAGCTGACTATAAATCACTATAGTTATGGTCCGTTGTCCTTCCTTCCATAAGACTGGCACGTCTTTAAACATAGACCTATGAATCCAAAATTCAGCATTCTGTTATAAGTTCTCAAGATCTCCTACCAATCAAACTGTGTCATTGTGACATCGAGAAATTTAGGAAAAACCTCAGTTTTCCATTAAAAAAGTATTATCACACTTCAAGACTGCCTAATATCAAAACCACAAATTTTTTTCTTCAAATTTACCATAAATATTCCCATGTATAATTCCTAAGTACATGTCAGAAATGGGGTCAGTATTACATAATTGTATCCGCCAAAACAGAGTTTTGCGGAAACTGTTTTCGGCCCCCGCGGCCCCCTATAAGTGTCCAGAGAACTCCTCCATAACCGCTGGACGGAATTTTTCGAAACCCGGGATTATGTTCGGGTCACATGTGAACTGCTGCACCCCGACTTTGTTTTGACCTCTGATTTTCCTCTCTGCCCAGCGTCCATTTGTGCGTCTGTTTCCACATAAACCCACATATCTCAGGAACCGTTTGACCGATAAGGAAAAAAAAATGTACAAATGTAGCCCTTGGATAGCATTATAACATACACAAAAAAGGTGGCGCCACCTGCAACCATGTTTGCACAGTGTCCATCTGTTCGTCTGCCTTTGGTTAAAATCACTCATATCTCCCCTGAAATTTGGCAGGCTTATACATCCTGATTAGCTTTCTTGATTTTATGACAGGTGGTGCCACCTACATTCATGTTCACGCTGCAGACATCCATGCTTATATCTCCGGACAGGTTTGACGTATCTTCCTGAAAATTTGCATGTGTATAGATCTCACATAGCTCTTTACCATACACTAAATTGGACGGGCCATCTGCAACCATTTTTGCACAGCGTCCGTCTGTTTGTCTGCCTTGGGCTAAAATCTCTCATATCTCAGTAGTGGTTTAACTTATATGCCGAAAATTTTGAGTGTTTATACATCTTGGTAAGCTTTCTTGATTTTTTGGCAGGTGGCGCCACCTTCATACACATTTCGGCTGCAGACATCCATGCTAATATGCAACACGCCTCACTCTATTTCCCCTAGCCACTCAATCCATTCCTCACTTCACCCGTTTCACTCTGATTTAGGCGGATACACGTAGTCGCTTGTCGAGTACCCGTATTCTAGTTTATAAAAGTTATGGGCCCAAATATAATACACTTTGTAAAAAAAAAATCAGGAAAGATATTTACTCACTTAACATGACAATTTTAAAAGCTAGAGACTTTTTTCAGGGATATAACTTTATTTAATAAAGAATCAGTTGTATACCCAGAATAAGATGTGACTTTGAAAGATATTAGCATAAATATAAATCTTTACCATAATTTTTTTTCAGTTACCTTTAATTTTAAAATAGTATTTGCACCTAACTCACTCATCAATACAAACCAATCAATCATATCAACCAACCAAGGCCTGTATTACCTTTTCCTCTTAGACATTCTCTCCATTTGTTATTATTTCAGATTTTTATCTTCAAGGTCAACTTCAGCTTTGCACTGTGACCCATGGGTCCCTTATTTAGAGTTAAGAGTCCCTACAGATCTTGGATTGGTTTCCATTTCGCAAGACTCTTGGTGACTTCTAAAACTCATGTAGCTGATATTTTTTTTTATGCATGGATTAATCATTGATCAACAATTTTAATTTTATTTCTTTGGACTGGTTTCATGAATTGTTCTGAATTTGTCGTGCTCACTGTTCTTGGATAGAATTTATCCATGTAACAGGACAAGGGGACTATGCATTCACTTGATTTAGTTTGTCAGTGGATATGACCATATGATTCACCAAGTTTGAAAATGAATAAAAAGGAGGCTTTCCAATTCCATGGTGTGGGCATGCTATGAAATCAGTGGTTCAAGAAGTTCCTATGATCACATAAATTTATTGCCAAATAAAAAGTGAAAATTAAAAGCAGCCAGGCAGGACTGTCCTACTTGAACTGTTTCAGCAGTGCTGCATATCCCATAGGCAGCTGTTCTGTGGTGAAGTTCATTGATTCTTGGCAAGAGGTTGTGTATATGGGTGAATCTTCCTTGTATACTGACAGCAAACATGCAACTTAACACTCCATCTGTATACAGTTGACTCCGTGACCATATTCATTTCCTTTACATGTTTAGCATTGTGTTTTGATTGACAGTCTGGCTTTGGAATATTACAAAGATGCCTGATCCGTCGTCCATTATCTCTACAGGCTTTAATTTTGGCATCCTTGCTCCTGACGCTGTTTACATGATTCCTGTTTTAAGTCTACAGGTACATTGAAAGATGACCAATCGGATTTATCATTATTTTATTAATGTGTGTGGACAATTGACCTAACCACCACAGCCCATATGTTCCACCCTCTTAATCTAATTATGATAATGAGCCCCAAAAACGCTCCTACACAGGCCTTCCACGCCATGGTTGCAAGAGCTGTTTAAATACAAGACAATAGTGACGTTACAAAGGTCAATGACATATGACATCACATTTGAGTCGCATATAACCATTTCTCTTTATATTTTCAATGTACATACCAGAATTTAGGTCAGTATTGAGTAATTTCTTAAGTAATGTGCCTAAACATAATGCCTTTTGTAAAAAAAATCAGTAAAGATATTTGCTCACATAACATGAGAATTGTTGAAGCAAGAATTTTTTATCAGTGATATAACTTTATTTAATCAAGATACAATTATATACCCAAAATTAGATCTGATTTTTTTTTAGTTATTAGCATAAATATAAAATCAGTACCTCAAATTTTTCCAAACTTGGCCATGGCACATTTTGTGCCTGTAAGTCCTTTTGATTTAATTTTCACAGCAAACAAACATAAAGATTTAATCTGTTTAAATCTCAAATTTGAAAATAAAAGCTTGAAAATTAGGCCAGTTATCAAATTTATATTTTAGTCCCTTATTGTATTCACTTGCATTGCAGTTATTTTCATAAACACCCACCCACCCACTGGATTTAATTTGCAGTTTTGAATTTTGGCCCAAACAAATGCAGGCTTGTTCATTATCCATGAAATCGAAGAGTGGATTGCTTAATCAAGGTCTGTGAAAGCAGAGCTACAGACATGGTGGTTTGAACATTGAAGGATACATGTATCAGTCCATGTTTGATTGTTGGTTTGTTTGTGTGTATGTAAATGTACTGTCTGTCAGTTTAAGAGCTGTAACCATGAAGGCTTTTTTTTCTGTAAAGAGGATGTTATCAGGTAAATGAAGATTTTTTTTCAAAGATTTTGAAATATTTTTTTATAGGTGATGATGTACCATACAATATTTTGTCTTTCTGTACATGTATCTGTCTTGAAATTTATAAAAAAAAATATTTAGTCACTGAGACAGATATTTAGTGGAGCAAGCTTGAGTTAATTCCATGTTAAATGCAATCCAAATTTTGGTTTATAAATGATAAAATTTATACACGGGCAACAGAAATAGACTTTGCACTACTGACATATCCTCATGACATATTATGCACAGTCATACCCAGCACATTAGTATTGCTAATATGATGTTAACAAGTTTGATGGCATTCTCAGTGGAATACAGTACAGACAGGTGAAGTTGAGATTTGTTATTAACACTTGCCTGCCCACCTGTTACCCTGTGCTCATTATTAAAAGGTCAGTTGTGGCAAAACAAGCATGTATTACTGGAGGAGTAACAATTACAAAACTGGACTGATAATTAGTTTTAGCACCTTATACATAATTGAAGACCCATCTGTTTGGCTGCTCTCCAAGTGTATGATAGTGTCACAAGGTGTGATGTCATAGTGAATTACTTTTCATCTCTGTATGATGAATGTGTATATATATGTCAACGCCCAGATTCTGATCTGGACCAATAGGCGATTGGTCCAGACCAGATCCCGATTTGGACTGATCAGGGAAAAAGGTAGCCATTACCTTCAACTATTTAAACAGGAAGTCATTAACTTTGTTATTAATTGAAGATTGGGATTTAGGCCAGACTGAATCCCGATTAGGATCTGGTCTGGACCAATTGGAAATTGGTCCAGACCACAGATCCTGATCCAGATATGGTCCAGATACAAACACACACACACACCTATTATATATATAAGCTATGTAAGATGATTTAAGTTAAAGGATCAAAATGGATTTTAATAGCGGGCCTGTATTTCACTGTGTGCAAAATCTGGCATGCTTTCTTAGTATCTGTAATGTACTTTGATTGCATTATTGCGGTTCAGCATAAAATCAAGTATTTATCAGTGTTATAACTGGGTGTGAAATGTATGGTAAATAAAACTTAAAAGAAACATTTACTTGCCTTTTACTTTGTTGTAAAAAAAAATTACATCAGTTTTTCATGTTATGATAAAAGCCTAAATCCTGTGAAGTCAGAATTATGTTCACTATTGTTCAGTGCTTATACAATCACTCCTCAGTGTCATATGTTTATAAACAATTAGTTTGTACCTGGATTCAAATTCTAGCCACTTTGCTATAAATGAGGCCCCAGGTCTGTCTGCTGGTCCCACCACCAGAGGGCAGTTGTGTTCCCTTGATTTTGGACAAGTCTTGGTTTATTTAAAATATTCTCAATATTTATATGTCTCAGGAGTATTAATAAACAAGAAAAAAAGGAGGATAGAAATATTATACTGTTGTGGAGGTAAATATTCTGCATAAGATTGACATTATATATTTACTGTGGCAGACCATGCATGGTTTGATGATTTTATCTCCTTTGACTTGTCATAACTTGCTTTTGTTATGAAACATGTAGATACATCAATGCATGCTTCAGTAATCATAACTAGTTAATGGATGACGCTTTTATTTCAGGCACATATGAAGTTTCCATATGACTACCCGTATTCTCCACCGTCAGTGAAGTTTTTGACCAAAATGTGGCACCCTAATGTGTACGAGGTAAGTAGGTCATCATTATATTATTCAGTATAAGATCCAGAATTCAGTTCACTTTTTTTAGAGTTACTCACCTGGTGTGAGCATAAATATGATTTGATGCATTGATAAATTTCACATTTAAAAAGAACCTATGCCTATATATAGAGTATACATTGCAATAAATTTGCAAATGAGAAATAATTATCTTTCGTGATAAATTATCAATATTGACTTGTCTGTTTCTCATTTATCATGACAGACTTGCATTGAATAAGATATAATTTAATTGTTAACACTAATTGAAATTTTGCAGCATTGATAATTTGACTTTGGTCTCACATGTTTGTATAATATCCCAATTGTGTCATAGATATTTTTCAATTGAAACATTTTGAGGCATTTAAGGTTTACAGCAAACAGAAGGAATGAGCAATTTAAATTTAAATAGATTTATTTTTTTGTTGCTGAATTCTAAAGAAACAGATACCTGGTCTACATGGTCAGGTATGTCGTAGTGAGGCAGTACTCTTATGTGTTTAAGATTATTTTGTGGAATTCTTCAGAACGGTGAGGTATGCATATCAATTCTACACCCACCAGTTGACGACCCTCAAAGTGGAGAGCTACCTTCAGAAAGATGGAACCCCACACAAAATGTCAGGTGTGTTCATATTTGTGCGAAACTGAAACAACCAATGTCAGCATATCTGTATGGAATGAGTTCTGATCAAGGGAAAAGATTAAGTCTGTAATGTTAAATTGATGGCGGTCTTTATTTGTATGTCATCATAAATTAGATATTTTTAGCTTTTTCTTAAATCATATTTCTACACACAGCTTTGGTATAGTTTTGTCTTATACATTTTCATGTCATTAAAATTAGCACATAAAGATGTTTACCATCTAGCATCTTTATAATTAGTAAGGTTGTTTCTCAAAATAACAACAGATGGCACTGATGGTTGGTAAGGGTGTTTTATGGTTAATATAGTGCTTTACTATAACAATTTGATAAAAGAAACTAATGAAGCTATTGTTGATGAAAGAAAATAGTATTTAGAGCATGTAAATGACCCCTACCTTTCTGTCTGTCTATACTAAATGTCTGTGTGCGTGTTGGCCTGTGTGTCTAGGTCCATCTGCAAATCCTGCCACGTGCAAAAAAAACATGATATGAAGTACTTTTCATCTGTATCACATAGCTTCTGTTGATGAGTACTTAGCAGGAGGAGAGGGGGAGGGGGTTAAATTAGTCTCCAACGTAAGAGAGCCCCAAAAATCATTTTTTGTGACCTACCTCCAGGTAGACCACATCAGGAAACAGTGTTGCACACAATGGACTAACAGTATCCAAAGCCATGTCAGAATGTTAATGCTGCACAACCTAAAGATTGTACCATGTAGCATTGCTCATACTTATTTCTACAGTCCATAAAAAAATGGGAAGCACCATTTTAATGATATATGTATTCCCGAGAGTTATTTCCCCCATTCTTTTCAACACGTGGAGGCAAAACGGTCCATATCTGGGTTTTTTGGTACTCTGTAACAAGTCTATGCCAGAGAAGGACATTTGAATCTGTGTGTATGTTATGTGTTTATATGTTTCCAGAGCTTATATTACTACAGGAATTTTTTGCAGTTAAAATTTTGCTTTACTTCTTTTCTGTGTTCATAGTTTGTCAATTAAGACTTAATCAGAATGTATATTCATATCTGTTGACAGTTGGATAAATATTTTTGGATATTATTTTTGTTCCAAAAAATATTTTCAATGACATTTATGTGCCCAATTATCAATAAACATTCCCAAGGATATTAGTAAATTGATGCAGCATCTGTTTAAATGCATTGTTTGAAAGACATATTTGTCCTTAATTCATATATGTTACTTCAGAAACCATGATGTGGTAATATCTTTTGTTATCTTGCAGGACTATCTTGCTTAGCATTATATCGCTGCTCAATGAACCGAACACATATTCCCCCGCTAACGTGGACGCATCCGTCATGTTCAGAAAATGGAAAGAGGGCAAAAGTAAAGAATACGAAAACATCATAAGGTAAGAGTGTGTGTTCATTCAAGCATGGATGTTGCTGTCATGATCTCATAACAATATCCTATTGCCAAGTGCAACATTGCCTTGAAAGATATGTGATTACATTTAAATATCAGACACATTAATACTTTAATTTTGCCACAGTAAGTAACAAGTATGAGGAGCATTTCATGTTACCTAGTATAAATGAAAGCAAAAGTCCAGCTGCATACGCTTGGCAATTTTTAACCTCTGGCAGATGTGTAAATTTGGAAAATGCTCTCAATGTAAACCATGCTTGTGAATCCAAGGCTTGCCCAGGCAACCAATTAAAGTTTGTCTGAGCAAGGCTTAAGGTCTTGTCAGAAAGCCACGCCAGACATGACTGGAGCCACAGGATTTCACGGCTCCATTATCACATTCTACAGCTAAATATTCACAATAAATAGCCATTACGCGAGTCAATTTTGTGCTTATCAAAACTTCTGGTCAACTCTATCTGCCTGCATTAACTTAGTTTTGCCATTAAAGCCCAGTCAGAAATGGATATATTTCCTTAAATTTAAGTTAAGAAGGTTCTCCCAAGCTCCATTTCTTATCTTTATTTATTGAGAACATGTGACCATGAGGTTTAAAGAAATATAGTTATGATTTTAACGTACAAGGGCCTAGGATAAACAATTGATATGGCCAGACATTTTTAGATCAGGTAACTAAATGGAGGTTATGTTCAGCTGTAGCCATGAGCTGTAGCCATGAGACTTTTGTTCAGATTAATCCTTCCATTAGCAATATGTATGTTTCAGCTTTCTTACAGCTAGAAGCATACAATTCACACAGGTCTTAGTAAAATCTCCATGGAAAGAAATCTGGTTGCTGTTGTTAAAAATTGCTGTTGTGAAACATTTTCCCAGTCTACCTAATGTAACACCAAGGATACCTGGCTGAGTGGTGTCCACTCACATGTGAAGAAAAAGAAATGGCACCACACAAAGGAGCAGCATGTAATGAAGCTCAGTACATAAGTAGCATAATAGGGCATTGATATGCCCATCATACCAGCAGTATACTTAGTGAAAAATATTTGACCTCGTATTTCCAAAACCTTAGTTATCTGACTAAATTTTTTACCGTGGTTGCCTTTTTGTTTACGAGGGTTTCCGATTTACAATATTTGCAAAGGGGAAATTATCACTAAAATAAAACCTTGGTGAATAAGATGCCAGATCCCACAGGTGAACAGTAATTTAACCTGTAGCTTCAATGGCATCTCACATATATGATGCTGGTAGCATCAATATCAGCATACATTTTATGTTATCTATAATTCAAAGACTGATAATTTAAATAATACCAATACTTTTGTATATCTGCCTCTATTGCATGAAGAATTTTCTCCTGTTCAATGTAAAGATTGTTAATATTTTGGGAACATATAAGATAAGTTATAGTAATTGTTATGTACATTGTGTAAGTTACTGTATGGTAAATCACAGAAAATGAAACCTTCATGAAATACTGAAATGAAACTCGCGCATATTTAACCTCGTTCAGGAATATGAAACCAACCACAGTGTTCGTCAAACAATTCAGATATATGAGGTTCTGCTGTTATAGTATCCTTTGAAACATATATCATGATCATAACAGGAAGTGCTTAATCCTTTCAAATTTATCAGAGTGAAACTTGTTACTGCGCTGACACAGTGTTCATATTCATGGTTTCAGAAAACAAGTCGTCGCCACAAGAGCAGAGGCCGAGAAGGATGGAGTTAAAGTGCCTACCACTCTCTCCGAGTACTGCATCCATGCCAAACCCAAATCCTCAGAGAACCCCAGTGATGTGGTTACAGACTTTTACGATGATGACTATTTTGAGGACGATGATGAGGATGAACCTGAGGATGTAATGTACGATGACGGGGACGATTCGGGGAACGGGGAGTCATGATACATAGACTGGTTAGCACAAGTTCCATTTTTGCAGGGATTCATCATACAAAGCAGCGTCCGACGATGGGCTCCCTAGCTGACAGAGAGCTCCCCCTGGTGGTTGTGGAGACGTATCGTTGATGCTGCTGCTTCTTTCATCCATTCAGCAACTTCATCGTTTCATACTCCATGTATAGAGGACAGATACCTTGGTTCATTGACAGAATCCGTTGTAAAGTGAGATAACGTGGACTGACTGTTGTAAGTTATGGCTGATCGTGACAGGGAGGGCGGGCCACCTAAGTGACATAAAAAATAACTTGATGTTACATTTGACGTGATTTTTCTGCTGTTGTGATTTATATGTTTAATTTAGAACCACTATGATGATAACTAACTCTATAAGTACTCCAGGAAGCCCGGCACCGCAAACGGTCGTTCATTTATACAACCAGTGCTGGCTTGCCTGGTGCAGCTACTGATTTGGCTCATTTTTGTTTAATATGTGCATCGTATCAGTTCATGTGCAACTCATGAAAAGAACATGAACAAATATAATTATTAATCAATAAAATTGTATCTTTGAACTTGTGTGGTTATTTTGTTTATTTACAGCAAAAATAGGCTCATCATAAGACATTATACTGCATTTATGTATTGACTGATTTATTATGGGCACAACGGTCTCCATGGTGCTGTCTAAATTACTCTTAAGAGCCCTACTTTCAAAGAAAATGGTCCTTGCCAAATGAGCAAGTGGTCAGTTTTCCCGTTTTCAGATCAAAGCTCCCATTTCATGTTGTAATATTTCGAGTTTGCTGTCAGCAAAAAAAAAAAAGTTACTGTATTAGTTATTTCTCTCTTCTTGACAATATGACACCCTAAGTTGTGCACCACCAGTCTAATTGAATGGGGGGGGGGGGGGGGCTGGCAGGATACACCTTTCTGTATGCAATAGAATTAAGGCTGAAATGGTAAACCATTTAGAATTATTTAGATTAAAGTTGAAGTAAATCAAAGACGAGGTAAACTAAATGTTGAGAGTGAGGCCACTGTATCATAGCTTAAATTTCTGAGATCCTCTGAGGCTCACATCTACCAATATGTTAATTAATGGCATGATCAATGGTGGAAAGAGGATTTTAAGGGGGGGGGGCTCTCGACTGTGCTGAGGGGTAGGGTATGGGAGGTAGTAACCCTCCAAAGTGACTGTATTGGGGCAGTCTTTAGTCATTTAAAGCATTTTGCATTCAGAGGGAGGGAAGAAATATTAAAAGTGTATTGATCTAATTCCCAGATTCTGCAGACAGAATTGTATGCTCTGTAGGGGGGCACATTTAATTTTCGCCATCTTGGTGAAATATTTTTAAAATATTTAAAACTACTGAAAATAGTTGGTACCTGTACACTTTTGACCATCTTGATCCCACTGTCAGTCATGCATACAAAAAGCAAAACAAAATTGGTGAAACATTTTGTTTATTCCATACAGGCATAAATGACTTTATCTGAAACTCCACAAAAATCCTATCATCAACCACTTCACAAAATAATTTTGCATTCAGCATGTTTAACATACTCTTCTACAGCACAACAATCCCAACAAAATATTCTGGCCTACAATTTTACGTAAAACTTATTTAACACCACCCTTTCTTTTCTTTATAGTTCAACTAGTAAACTCGTATGATCCAGCTATTCTAAGACATATTCTAACATTTTCACAGCAATGCTTCATCAATAGATTAATGGTGTGCCAATCATTCAGTTATACTGGTGATTGGTTGTTTTTTTTATCCTCTTGATTAAATTGGTCGCATCTTTGCATAATCAATCGCAAACAATTATGTGTGGACAGGGAATGATGTAATATCTAACCTTGTGAGACACATGAGAAAGATGGGACAAGCATTAAAATTAATTCTTACAATTGTGCAGCAAACAAGTATCAACAACCTGGCCACGGCCATGACCTTTCAGCGTGATTCACAAGTCAGACTGAATTCACTCCGTCAATATTTTAAGTACAATTCAGTAGATTTCATGATAATAGAAAAAGTACATAAAACTGGATGTGGTCAGACAATGGTCCTCAGAGGGCCCTGCATTTCTGGTAGTGCTGGACTAGTTTACATATGGGTAAAAAGTTCAGTTAATAGTTTAAAATATGACAAGCCGAGACAGGTTTTTAATCAATATGCATGAGGGGAACAAAAGTCCAACTGGTTTAAATCATATAAAGAAAGGTGTGAAATAATGTGTGCAATACAAAATCATTGATTGTACTCTGGCGGCAAATTTGATTTTGAGCAAATCTGTAATTATAGTCCTCATAGGCACCAATCATCCCTGTGAATTTGAAAAAGATCAAGGGTATTCTGTTTGCGAAAAAATGTCTGCTCTGGCGACCATATTGGAATTCTTACAAGTCTGTAATTCAATAGGTCTGGAGCCCTTATTGGTACCAACCAACCAAGTGAATTTGAGAAAGATCATATTCTTGCTGAGATATCTTGAGAGAAAGTAAGCCTCACTGAAGGAAGGACGGACTGACTCTGTGATCACTATAGGGCACCACTTTTCAAGCAGGGCCCTAATAATGGATTAATAATTGATCATTGGTCATTCCATTTCTATCAATCACTGAACCTGATTTTACAACCATTTCCTACCACTTATAGATGTAAAGGAGTTTTTTTAAATAGAACTTTTTAGATTTCATCATAACAAGAAACTGCAACAAAAAAGTATGAATTAAATGTTTAATATATGTATAAAGAAAAAAAAGTAAAACACCTGGTCCTGTTTTATTCACATTATATCAAGAATGAAGGAAGACAATAATAGACATACATGTATATGTAAAGGAATGAGATTCAGTAAACTCGTGAGATCAAGAACTTCCTGTAAATATCCTTCCTTTATGTGCATAAACTTTATGAAGGACAATGAATTTGACTCATCAGCAGAAATACTGGAATGTTTAATCAAGATCAAATATTCAGTGAATAAATTATGTTAATATGACCATAAAGTAAACATATGTAGAAATCTGGTCATATTGTTTAATGACTTGTACAATATGAAAAAAATTAACTTTACAGTTTGAAATGATTAGTTAGACCATAAAAAAAATTTCAATCTACATGATTGCGCAACTCCTATATTTCCTGAATCAATATTTTTTTTTCAAATGAAGTGAAGGTATTGATAATTTTACTGATTTGTGCTAAACTATCTTAACAAATTTATAAAGGTATGGAAAATAGACATAATTTAGTGGCATTTATATGCCTACAGGATTTTATGAATTGAAGCACATCTTTGTATTTTATATGTAAGATGGCAAAATTCCAAGTGCTGTGTCTTGGCCAGTAAAACAAATCAAATTTTATAATTCATCCGCTTGCTCCACATTTATAAATGTGAATAGTAATGGAAATGTTTCTGTGTGGCCTCAGACCCATGCAGAGTCAAGATTGACCTAATAGTTCATCTATCCACTACAGATGGCAGCATCAGTATACTGCTCCCCCAAGCATGTCCAGCATGCTGTCATGATGACACAGAACTGTGATGAATAACACACTATTTATTTGATGACAATGTCCTCAGAGTCTGATGTTATTTCATCAGGAATCCACAATAAAAGATTCCCAAATACCAGAGGGACCTTGCTAAAACACAAGAACTATTTTCATAGCTGTTTCTTGCATGTAGATGGAACTTGATCATATGACTGATATGAATGATGATATGACTGGTACTGGTACTTATATTTTATAACAACAAGAGTCCAGGAAATCAAGAGACTTGTACGAGTATACACAGTAAAACCTCACCGAATGAGCACCTCAGTTTGGTGACCACCTCAAAATTATGACCACGTGTTCACAGTTCTGATTTTATTTTGCTCTTTATTAAAGACCTCAATTAGCCGACCACCTAAAAAAAGCGCCCACTTTATCAAGGTTATTTGGTGGTCTTAATTTGAGATTTTACTGTATAACTTGTTCTGTATAATATAACTTGCATTTAAATTTAACTAACACTTTATAATGTGGTTAGCTTCATTTTGGGATGATTAAAATTTTGCCATATTTCCTTTTTTTTTTTTTTTTTAACTTTTCAAGTTCTCTTAAGCATTCTCATCATAAATTTATGCATGCGCTGGGCATAGGTTTATATGAAATTTACTTGTACAATATGAATATAAATTAAGTGTTTTTTTTCTCATCTGCTAGGTTGCATATTTGACACGGACCTATAAAACCAAACTATTAAATAATGTTAGGACCATAATTAATCAATGCTTTCCTTGGCCAGTTATCCCATAAAAAACAGGTTGGCATTAACTTTAAAACATGAGGCCAAGCGAGTTAAAATGGAGTACAATTATGAGACTGTAGCTGCATGAATAAAATGAGACTCGGAAATACTGCAAACCACTTACATCTACATCATTGTTGCAGGGTTGAACAACACACAGGTATATAACTGTGTACTGCTGTTATGAAAAAGAGGAAAATATTTTTTTACTGCAAATTCATTAGTGCATGTTTAAAACATATACTTTTAGCTATATTTATCATTTGAACTGATATAAATAATATATCATATGTATATATATATATATATACATATATATATATATATATATATGTATGTAAGTATAAGTTTCATACATTTTACACATTAACCGTTCAAGTATCTGCAAATTGAATTGTAATGTTATCAGCAGTATGTGATGATTAAACTCAAGCATGACACAAATCAATTAATCACTCCCTGACAGTTTAAATACATACAGTTCCTGGCACATACCTGCTTGTGTGGGGATCTTAGAACTGTATTCAGTTTACACTGATCAACAAAGATCTACACCCTGTAACCCTGTAACTAGATCAAGATTTCACTGTTAACAAAGAATATATATATATATATATATATATATATATATATATATATATATATATATATATATGTTGTCCTTAAAAAAACAAGTAACATGTTGGTACAAACATAGTAGTACATTACATACATTAGGGATACGTCCATAATGGAAAAATATCAATAAAAGAGGTGTCCATTATAAATAGGAGTGTCCATAATAAAGAGTAGTCCATAAAAGAGAGATGTTTATAGTAGAAAGGTATCCTAAATTAAAGAGGTTTCCATAATAGAAAGAGCCAGTAAAAAAAAAGGTGTCCTCAATACAGAGGTGTCTGAAGTAGAGAGGGGTTCATAATATAGAGGTTCTGTAACAGAGGTGTCTGTAACCCAAAATTAACAGGTGTCCATAATAAGCGGTTTCCCTGTTATCTTAATGCATGTTAATACACAGCTGCACACACTCGGATTGGATACTTAATGTCTTGCATCTAGAGCTAATCTGGAAGACAACCTTACTTTTCCGTAACATAAATTTATATATACATATGTATGAGTGACACACTTGTCAACAAATACTTGTCACCCATATGACCACTATATGATAACATTGATTATACACAACACTATGTAATTATTGGATTGTATCAACAGACACATGTCATATGGTGCATATATATGAGTTATCTAGAATATCATTAGTAAATACACTCTAGAGTAGAATATCTGGTACATAAACATAATTTCTTGCACATGTATTATCATATGGACTTATCTACTGATCTCAGAGATCATATAGAAGGGACTAGTTACCTGCTGTTACATATACAAACACACAGTCTCCCAAATCCCATTATCATATCTACCTACATAAACATATGCAAAGCACTGCATGCTTAACAATAAGGTACCATTCTAGATCAGGTAGATGTCATTCTAAATTAAAACCATCTTTGTGCATAAAATATCAGTGACCCTTAAATCAGTACAGAAAATGTGACCATTATTTATAATCTGATATGAGAACAGTACAGCATACTTAATTTACCTAATTCATGATACATGAACATTGCTTTGACAGAGCCTCAGAGTCATCAGAGCATTTAGTTCATTAACCTGCTACTAGGTGGCAGCACAAGAGACCTGTTTGTGACATCTGTGAGAGAAATGCACCTTGTTTTACAAGATGTACCAGTATATTAATTTGATGTTTCCTGTTGCTGCTGGTGCTTGTAATGAACCTCTGGAAGAACTCGCAGCTTCTCCGCTGCCTACAATATAAATACAACAGTGTATTCAGTAAATGAAGATTTAACTACAGAAACTTTTCTTATTGAAACTCATTCGGAGAATAAAGAGTCCATGATCTCACCATACAGAAGTCTAAGCAGAGCACATGAATGAATGTTTCACTGAGAGGAGACAAGAATCAATTTAATATGCAAGCATCATCTTAACCATTTTATATAGATTCAAGTGCACATTATACACGTGGAAACTATCTGAAAATTTTATTATATCCATCATTCATTTAGGGGTAACATAAAAGATATTTTTATTATTTATAATATCCATTTTGTGTATAGAATATACAGATTGTACTGATTGTGGAGCTTTGTGGCGTAATGGTAAGTGCGCTGGATCATGACTGTAAGGTTGTGGGTTCGCGTCCCGATTTGATCGCCATCTAGGCTAGGACTCCTAGCCAAAGTCTTTACCACAAGGGTGCACTCTCTCGACCCAGAAGTGAATTGGTACTGGTCATGGGAGGCAAGCAAATGTAGACCTAACAACCTTCTAGCGCCTGACATGGCTGCTTGGGTTGTATGCCCCCAGTGAGTCGTGAAAAGCTACAGAATGAACAAGTCTGAAAGACCAGGAAGGCAAAGTGTAAAGTCGATGGGTGGAGAGAGCGCACTCTTGTGATAATGATTGGCCAGGAGTCTTAGCACTGAAGACAGTGTGAATGGGAAGGGAGTCCATAATCTTGCATTCACAAGTCCAGTGTCCTAACCATCACACCATCACTCTCCACAGCTAACGGTAACCGCACTGTGGCGCCACTTTAAATATGATATACACAGACATTTCATTAAATATACTTAGCTTTATTAACAGTGAACCTCACCTGTTCAGCTGTGAGATCTCTCTGTGACTCCGCCAGCATCTCATAGCCCACCATGAACTTCTTGACAGTGGCTGACCTCAGCAGGGGAGGGTAGTACATGGCGTGAAGCTGCCAGTGACTACAGTCCTTGTTCAGGTATTCACCAGTAGGCGCCCCTGATGGAGATGATGATGCATATCATTATAATAAATCAACAAATTATAATAATGTATAAACATATAATGAATTCCCTTATGATTGCAGTAAATAATCATGATGATAGATTTGTCCTCTTCAGGAATTCACCAGCGATGGCTCCTGATGATGACATGCATATTGTTATAATATATTTATTTATTCTTTTTTAAAATATCATCATGAAGAAATCTATAATTGAAAAATAATCATTAAAACATTTTTCATGTTCAGGTATTCATCAGGAGGGGGCCCTGATCATAAACTCATCATTATAACGAACAAGCAAATATGTGGAATTTATGTCCTCGGCTTCTGCCTCTTGTTGTCCCCCTTTAGCCTCCTCAATATGTTTTAGTTTTTGTCCCTATGAAGATATCTCCACATGACATAGTGCCTATGTTTTAGTTTTCGTTGTCCCCTGAAGATATCTCCACATTTCATAATTTTTGTAAACTGGGAACAAAAGGGAAAATTTTTCGTTTGTTTTGGAGTTGGTGATAATAATTTTTCAGACAGACACTCCAAAACCAATTCCAACCAAGGTATGCATGAGAGCAATCACTGACCAAAATTTGAATGAAATCAGATAATGTTTAGAATAGTTATTGCATGGAAACAAAATCCTGATGGACGGACAGAGGGACAGACAGACAGAAAAACCCAAATTAATGTCCCCGATTGCGCAGAAGCAGGGGAAAATTAATATATTGAGACAAACTGTAATATATAAACACATCATAAAAATAAATAAAAGTTAACAGATCAATAAACCTATTGATTGTTTTGTTATAACAGAATTATCATTATGATATAGTGGTCAGGTTCCCTTATTCAAAGGACTAGAGGCTCCTGAAGGCGGAAACATATATCATTGTAATAAAACAGTCAAATCTTTAAAATAAACACATCATTATAATTATTTGTCATATAGGGTTATGCAATATTAGTGTCGAACATGAAGATGAAAGTATCATCATAAAAATTTAAATTTAATGGTGAATATTTATGAGGTAAGTATCACCTTTAATCTTTAATCTTAAATCTCTAAACTGATGGTAAAGATTTCAGTGAACAAGTAAGGTTTCAGTATGTGAATCATTTGGTTTAGATACTCAATCTACTTACCATGCCAGCCCATGGAGTATGGGAAGGACACCTCAAACAAGTTGTCATACTTGGTCAGGAGTCTTTTCATTATATCAGCCAGACCTACAAAACAGAAACACACAAACAGCAAGATAATAACAGGATTTTTTTTGCTAAACAGGTAAAAGCACTACATAACAAAGGAAATCTTATCAAAATTGTATTATTTTAATTTTTTTGAAGATGAAAATCAAAATCAAAATTTTTGATGGTGGGAGGGGGGTTGGGTTAAAATTGACGCCTGCAGTGCCTGAAAACCGTAACCTTTTTTTTTCCTAATATGTATTGTATCCTTGAATTAAATCAAAGGGTTACACATACCTTTATTGCGACATTTTCAAAAAACATTATAGACAAAACCCCCTTATCTTTCCTTGTGTTGCGGAAGTTTTCAAGGATATGTTAGTCCATAAGTTTTTATGGAAACTGATCCCTTTAAAAAATCCTGGATCTGCTCCTGGACAGTATGGATAAAGTGTTTAAAAGGGGCTGAATCACCTATCTGACCTTCATAAATTAAAGGTAACCCTTGGAGCCTTCATAAAAATAGGCCAGAAACCATGGATATCACTGCACACAGGCTGCTTGTTTTGTTTTATCAACATGTTTATAATATGTGGGGGCCCGCCAAAATAATCAAAACAAATTCAAGAAGGGCATCTGGCAGCAAGTCAGATAAGCCAGAGCTTTAAAAATGGCGTTTTGCAACAAGTGACCTTTCTACCTCAACAATTATGCAACCTACCACCTTAGGTTATGTTTTTCCCATTTGTCAACATTGTTGTGTTTACAAACATGTTGTTGTTAAGCAAGTTCACAAATCCTTCACGAGGACCTTATAAGAATTTTTCACAAACAAAAATACCCTTCGATGATTAATATATTCACAGAGGAAGCCAGAAATCTTGTTTAAAAGGTAGGTGAATGGGCACCATTAATTTCACCTTTTGTGGGGGATAAATGCAATAGGGAAAGAAATTAGTGAAAACAAGCAGTTGTCCAAAAGGTTGTGGATTGAGAGAGCTGAGTCCAGACTAAGCCTGTGAATTGTGACGGTCTTTAAATTGATTCAATTATTGATTCTTTACCTTTGGTTCAATTCTAGTTTCAATTCTTACCTAAATAGTAAATTTCATATTTTTTTTTTAAAAAAGCAATTAAAAAAGAATGTTAGTAAATTTCACCAAATTAAAGAAAATATGCAGCTCTCCCTCTGTTTGCAGCTGCTATATATGTTTCTATTCAAGTACAGTGGTCCACCAGCGAATGTTTAAGATAGATATGTTAGGCAACATTCACAATGAAGAGCTTTGACATCACAAACTGCTCTGACAAATTTGAGCGCTCACAGAGGACTTTCAGATGATACATGCAGAACGAATAATAATCAAAATGAATTGATTCACAGGTTAATAATCAATTACAATTTAATCGAGGGCTTGCGAGTCAATGCATTGAATCTTTAATGATTTGTTACACCACTAGTGAAGACCGAGGAAACATTAAAGATGTATGAACATTTGTGATATTAAGTGTATTATCTCACTATATTAGTTCATTATGGCCAACTTTAAAGGTTTTCCAGTAAAGTCTTCCCAATATCACCACTGATCGTCTCCAAACCACCTGTCTTGTACAGTGAACAATAATTGAAGGTAGACCTCGGGCCGGACTCTAACGATGGGCGGCTAAGTCTTGTTACATTTCTGGCCTTCATAAAAGTGTGTCTCTGGCATGCACAGTAACAGAATTGTGCTAGTTTCTCCAGTCACCGAGACTGATACATGATTGTCCCAGACCGGTGAACAAGGTGCTTAATGATTACGGTGTGTGCACCCCATTACCTTTACTTTACCTGTCTTGTACATTGTTACGGTTTTATGTGTAAGTAAACATAATACACATGTATCCATTTACCATGAAAATATTGTACATGCATGTGTATAACATGATCCTGTAATAAAGGATCTGATTAAGAATATATCAAAAGTTAACCATAATTGGACTCCTAGCTAGGAAGTTATTTAAAAGATGGCATCCAAGATGACCTTAAGATCCTAAAATGGCCATAATTCATTTATTTTTCATCTTAGAGTTGTAATTTTGTTATCTATTGATAGGATTCTGGGGTCTAGAAGTCCATCATAAATGATTAATTATAATTTTTAAGGAATTGGATGCAGAGCTCAAAGAAGCAGTATCATTTAGACTTGCTGGCTTCATATTTTCTTAATTCTGAACAATTTATGAAGGTTTAATTTTTTGTTACCATAGCAGAGCCTATATAAAATCTTAGTACAGCAGTATTTGTATTCATTAAAAGCACTGCAACATTAAGCTTCGCAATACCTTATTAATTCCTGTTAGTCATTATATTATGACCTGTGTTACAGTTGATATATCCCCTGTGATTATCCCATGTTTTGAAAATAAATAAAACGTGTTTGCATGTGCTGGGCCTGATATCATGCACAGATTAGGTTGCTGAAAAAACTATCCTGTTTTCAGAGGTGTTATAGCTACATTTTTCCCCCATGGATAATCCCCTTCTGTAGATAAGCTGCACCCCTATTTAACGCCACAATTTGTGGGGGGAAACATATATCCCTGTGTATAAGAGACAGCCTTGTAAACTTATATTACTTGACTAAACTTCTCCCAGTCACGCTCTCGTTCAAGCAAGTTTGTGGCACTTGTGGCACACAGCCACAACACACAAATTCGGTAACTTAGGTAACCATTTTTTATTCTTCTTGTATTAAGTATATGATAAAAATGTCCATACACAGAAACTGTCCTAGGTGCCGAGTCGCCAAAGTGGAAATCTGCCCACACATAATTATCCCATGGTTTTTGTTCTCTCTCTCATTTGAATATAACCAATAACATCACCCATTCATTCCATTGGTCAGATGGGTGAGGTGAACTCCACCCCCTATACTGGCCAATGAAATGAGAGTTTGTTGATTATACCCTGACATATACAAGGTCTACATACAGTGTAATTATACGTTATCCTGATATCATCTATCTGTGTGTGCTCTTAGCTGACCAAACATCACAGGACCCCCCCATTAGTGGTCACCCTGATGAGATCAACACCTTTACCCTGATGAGATTAACAGATTAGGACCTGGCCTGTACAAATACGGGACCCAGTGGCCATGACTAGGAGATTATGCAATCAGTACCCAGGCATCATGGAACAAAGGCTTGTTATACATGTGTGATATGTCACAAGGTAATGCAGAGGTTTGAATGTATACGAAAGATTAAATTCACAAAATCAGTAAAGTTATAATAATAATTAAAATATTGCTATTATTGAGAACAGCTGCAAATGAGAGAGAGAAGCCCATTGAACTCATTAAGTGTGACATGAAATACAAGAATATACAACCTATCATGCCAAATCTTACACTCGCACACCACCCATGATAAAAAAAAGAAAATCAGAATGATTTTCTTTTTTTTTTAATACATATATAAAGTCCTTAATGTGAACCTATATAAATATGTGTATACCAATGGCTAATTTATATTGTCACATTTATCCCAGAAGAACAAGATTTGGCATGATAAAATACAAGTACATAAATTAATAATCTAAATGACAACTTATGTGAACATGTCTTTTTTATAAAAAAAATATGCAAATTGATATTATAGTACACATTTCTTAAATATTCATTAGCATCAGTTCATTGACCGTATAGCATGTGGAAACCCGAGCATCTCACCCTCTTGGGAGACATTATTGTGGTCTTAGTCCCCAGAGGTGCTTCCTCGCTTTCATTTCCCTGCCTGCTTCCCTCCACAGTGCAGAATACCCTTGCCC
Organism: Sipunculus nudus; assembly: GCA_026874595.1. Classification (NCBI taxonomy): domain Eukaryota; kingdom Metazoa; phylum Annelida; class Sipuncula; order Golfingiida; family Sipunculidae; genus Sipunculus; species Sipunculus nudus. The sequence continues at coordinate 6,976,998 of CM049313.1, read as the reverse complement.
TCGGTCTGGGCCTCATATAATTAAATATTTTTCCAGAAAATTTCCTCCTTCGTAAGTCCATTGCAGTGGTGCTGATACACACACAATATGATACACTACAACTCATATATATATATATATATATATATATATATATATATATATACATGAATGACATGGTTAAACCAATTGTAATTAAAGAAAATTTTAGTCAAACTTATTTCCAACTTGATTATACATGCACCTTGCCAAATCTTATGATTTACATTGAAAGCCAGTCTTTGCTGTATACATCAGCAATCAGACTCGTACATGAAGTTAGTCTCATCTGTACCTTCCACCAGTAAGATCTAATGTTCATGAAAACATCAATATACAATACATAAAGCCTAGTACAAAACAGCAGGAATTACAGTTTATATAAAAAAAGGTGGAATTCAATTTTTAATTTGCTAAAAAATAAAGTAAATTTAATAGTTATACATACTGAAGAATCATGTTTACATCGGAAGAGAACTTGCATCCTGCAGCGTGAGAATGCACTGCACTGAAAGCCACAGTCTTTGTTTCGCCCCTAAACAGTGAGACCGTACAATGAACTTAGTCTTACCTGCCCCCCAGCAGTGAGATCTATTATTCACAATTACGCTATCAGTTAACAGTACACAAGATTCAGTGCAAAACGGCTAGCCCACATGTAAAATTATAATCCATCCTTTCAGAATGTACAAAAAATAATAAATGTTATTTAATAGGTTAAGCATTTTGAATAAAATATTTCGTTAAGCTCTGTTTAATGTTCACCTTGTCTAATGAAGCCTGAGTCTATGCTTGAACGCTCAGCACTGTGACCCTATCACCATGAAATTAGTCTTACCCGTCCCGCCTATACAGTCAGATCTAATATTCAGGAGACTACCAAAACAGTTCACAACATTCAGCTTAATGTAGGGTAAAAGTGACATAATTAAAAAGAATGATTCGTTATACAAGCAGCTATGGCTAATGTTTTAATATTTAACGTTTCGCTTTATGACTATGCACTGTATTGACTGCTCAAGTCTATGCTCGACTCCCTATAAAGCATTGTGACTCTATAACCACAAAATTAGTCTTATCTGTTCGCCTATACAGTCAGATCTAATATTCAGGGGACAATCAATAAACAGTGTACAACATTCAGCTTAATGTAAAATAAAAGTGTTATAAATGAAAAGAGTGATTCAATATGAACTTGTGTCTAGTAATTTAAAATTTAATGTTTAGCTTCATGACTATGCACTGTATTGAACGTCCAAGTCCATGCTGGCCCCTTTAGCATTGTGACTCTATCAACATGAAATTAGTCTTATCTGTTCAACCCATACAGTCAGATCTAATATTCAGGGGACAATCAATAAACAGTGTACAACATTCAGCTTAATGTAAAATAAAAATGTTAAAAATGAAAAGAGTGATTCAATATGAACTTGTGTCTAATGATTTTTAAAATTTACTGTTTAGCTTCATGACTATGCACTTGATTGAACGTCCAAGTCTATGCTGAACCCCTTAGCATTGTGACTCTATCACCACGAAATTAGTCTTATCTGTTCGCCTATACAGTCCGATCTAATATTCAGGGGACAATCAATAAACAGTGTACAACATTCAGCTTAATGTAAAATAAGTGTTATAAATGTAAAGAGTGATTCAATATGAACTTGTGTCTAGTAATTTAAAATTTAATGTTTAGCTTCATGACTATGCACTGTATTGAACGTCCAAGTCTATGCTGGCCCCTTTAGCATTGTGACTCTATCAACATGAGATTAGTCTTATCTGTTCCACCCATACAGTCAGATCTAATATTCAGGGGACAATCAATAAACAGTGTACAACATTCAGCTCAAAACATGATGTTTCTAGATACATAAATAAGACATTTCCGTTTTAATTTCTGAAGTGATAACTTGGTTTATCTAAAGTACATCTATAAATAATTGCCTCAAGAATATGTATACATAGTGTTTCAAGTTTAAGTCTATGCCTCACATGATGGCATATGCAGTGAATCTGTCACCCAGAACTATATTTAAAATTTGCAGCACACAGCAGGCGATCTAATATTTAGGACTGGGAACTATCAAAATACAAAGACAACCATAAATCAAATTACACCTGATAAAGTGAGAACTGAAAAGCTCATAGATTTCTTATTTACAATACACATTGAAATGTCACAAAATAAAAAAAAATATACATTCTGTCATTATTTTTTTTATAATCATATATAAAGACGTTTTACATTTTTTTTAGAAGCATATATATTAATAAAATAAAATTCTTCGACGTTTAACTTCTTACTGTCATCCTGAGCGTTTCTGCATGTCCTCTCCACAGCTTGTGACACTGCTAGCGTTTCTTGATGGACACATCAGGACCACAGGGATTGTAGAGGCGTCAGTTTCGGCAGCGTATTTGATTTTGGTTCGCTTTCATGTGCTTGAACACTGCTCTCTCCGTTGGTGCAGGAGTTTTTCTATCTCTATGCGTGTGATCTGACATTTTAGTTCGACCTGGCACGCGACGCCAATGTAAACTTATATTACTTGACTAAACTTCTCCCAGTCACGCTCTCGTTCAAGCAAGTTTGTGGCACTTGTGGCACACAGCCACAACACACAAATTCGGTAACTTAGGTAACCATTTTTTATTCTTCTTGTATTAAGTATATGATAAAAATGTCCATACACAGAAACTGTCCTAGGTGCCGAGTCGCCAAAGTGGAAATCTGCCCACACATAATTATCCCATGGTTTTTGTTCTCTCTCTCATTTGAATATAACCAATAACATCACCCATTCATTCCATTGGTCAGATGGGTGAGGTGAACTCCACCCCCTATACTGGCCAATGAAATGAGAGTTTGTTGATTATACCCTGACATATACAAGGTCTACATACAGTGTAATTATACGTTATCCTGATATCATCTATCTGTGTGTGCTCTTAGCTGACCAAACATCACGGGACCCCCCCATTAGTGGTCACCCTGATGAGATCAACACCTTTACCCTGATGAGATTAACAGATTAGGACCTGGCCTGTACAAATACGGGACCCAGTGGCCATGACTAGGAGATTATGCAATCAGTACCCAGGCATCATGGAACAAAGGCTTGTTATACATGTGTGATATGTCACAAGGTAATGCAGAGGTTTGAATGTATACGAAAGATTAAATTCACAAAATCAGTAAAGTTATAATAATAATTAAAATATTGCTATTATTGAGAACAGCTGCAAATGAGAGAGAGAAGCCCATTGAACTCATTAAGTGTGACATGAAATACAAGAATATACAACCTATCATGCCAAATCTTACAGCCTGTTTCTGGCCAAAATCCTGAATGCTGCAGTTAGTATTTGTGGTTGTCATCAAATATTCACTGGCTCTGTGGGGGTAAACTTTGCCAGTCAGACTGACAAACCTCTTAGAAGAAAATCGTTACACTTGAAATAGCAAAAAGTCTATTCTCCTTAAACTGTCAGGTGTAAAAAAGGGTGCTGTTATGTGTTAAACAATGAAATGTACCTGTTTTAAGTATGATATAATTTTCTGAACAACCACCTATAAAATGCGGGCAACTGGCTATTACGACCACTTTATACCACTGGTTTGTAATGCCTTTATCCACTGACTTATTCCCAAGGGTTTCAATTCACAAATATCACTAAATGAAACCCTAACAAACAAAAAGTGATAAACATGTTTTTAGATTAGGGAAAAGATTAATGGAAAACTTGTAGTAATCTGCCTACACTATTATGTCCCATCAGGCAAAAAATAATTGTGAAGAGTTACTTATTTCATATATAATGGACTGGAAAATGATTGTTAAAAGAGTTCAGGTGGCCCATCTTGAAGAGTTCAGCAAACGTTCTAGCTGCATGAAGAAAAGTAGATGGCATATTTGGACTTTGACATAATTTGATGGGTATGTAAATCTGTCAAGTGAACATTCAGCAAATGAATGATAATATTCTGTAGATGAAAAAATGACAGTTTTAAGTAAGAGAACATGGTCATTGACCTGTAATTCCAGAGCTAAGCAATATTTATAACGGCGGTACATTCCACATAACAATACCAGATATCTAATTCAACCGTCTACAGCAGCTGGCATTCTGCGCTTTGAAAAAGGATCAGGCTTGTCTGAAGGAGAATGTGGTCATTGACCTGTGATTCCCAAGTTGATCAATATTTATTGCAATGGTTCTGCTGTGTAATGATGCTGGGTGTCCGATTCACGGCATCTACATATGGTAGCTATGATGGATCAATGTTAACATCCATGTATCAGCTACCCCCTGACTGTCTGGTCCAATTTGTTTGTTAATTGTGTTGATATTGCTGATTATGTTGATATTAGGTGCCCTAACAATATGTGATGATATCATGCAATACCAGGAATAAATACTTTTTGAAACCTGCTTCTTTTATTTAAAAAAAAAACGATGGAGTAGATTCCTATCGTAAAAGGATAGGAGTGTAGTCAGCGTATATGTTGTGGTTGGTCCCATATTCACAAATATAAATTTTTGCAAATCCCACTTTTTCAGTGTTTTGTGTAAGTTTCATTTTTTGAGGTTTCATGCTAAAGGAACCTACACAGACCTAACTATATATCCATAACTACAATTACATACATAACTATACATCCATAACTATATGACCATAACAATATGTCCATAACTATATATCCATCTGTATGTCTAAAACAATATATATCCATAACTATTTATAAGTATACATGTATATCCATAACTAGATGTGGTCAGACAATGGTCCTCAGACTCAGAGGGCATATGGGTGAAAAATTAAGTTAAATTTTAAAAAATATGACAAACAGAAACAGGTTTTTAACCATATGCATGAGTGAAAAAATCCTACTGGATCAAATGGTATTAATGGCAGCCATATGGCAGCCATATTGGAATTCCAACAGGTCTGTCATTTGATAGGTCTGGAGCCCTTATAGGTACCAATCATTCCTGTGAATTTGGGAAAGCTGCATTATGTTGTTGTTGTCGCGCGCGAAAGAAAATCAGCGATGGACTATGGTGGCCATATTGGAAAGCTGCAGAATGATGTTGTTGAGTTATTGTGTGTGAAAGAAAATCAGTGATTGGGCTGTGGCTGCCATAATTGACTTCCTACAAGTTTTTGATTCGATAGGTGTCGAGCTCTCATAGGTACCAATCATCCCTGTGAATTTGGGAAAGCTGTAGTATGTTGTTGTTGAGTAATCGAGTGGGAAAGAAAATCAGTGATTGGGCTGTGGTGGCCATATTGGACTTCCAAAAAGTCTGTTATTCGATAGGTCTGGAGCCCTTATAGGTACCAATCAATCCTGTGAATTTAAGAAAGCTGCAGTATGATGTTGTTGAGTTACTGCGCTAAAAAGAAAATCAGGGATTGGGCTGTTGTGGCCTTTTTAAGTTCCGACAAGTCTGTCATTCGATAGGTGTGGAGCTCTCATAGGTACCAATCATCCCTGTGAATTTGGGTAAGCTGCAGTATGTTGTTGTTGAGTTATCACGCACGAAAGAAAATCAGCGATGGACTATGGCGGCCATATTGGAATTCCAACAAATATGTAACTCGATAGGTCTGGAGCCCTCATAGGTACCAATCATCCCTGTGAATTTGGGAAAGCTGCAGTGTGTTGTTGTTGAGTAATCGAGTACGAAAGAAAATCAGGGATTGGGCTGTGGTGGCCATATTGGAATTCCAACAAATATGTAATTCGGTAGGTCTGGAGCCCTCACAGGTACCAATCATCCCTGTGAATTGGGGAAATTTGCAGTATGTTGTTGTTGAGTAATCGAGTACAAAAGAAAATCAGGGATTGGGCTGTGGGGGCCATATTGGACTTCCAAAAAGTCTGTCATTCGATAGGTCTCTAGCCCTCATAGGTACCAATCATCCCTGTGAATTTGGGAAAGCTGCAGTATGTTGTTGTTGAGTTATCACGCACGAAAGAAAATCAGCGATGGACTATGGCGGCCATATTGGAATTCCAACAAATATGTTATTCGATAGGTGTGGAGCCCTCATAGGTACCAATCATCCCTGTGAATTTGGGAAAGCTGCAGTATGTTGTTGTTGAGTTATCACGCACGAAAGAAAATCAGTGATGGACTATGGTGGCCATATTGGAATTCCAACAAATATGTTATTCGATAGGTGTGGAGCCCTCATAGGTACCAATCATCCCTGTGAATTTGGGAAAGCTGCAGTATGTTGTTGTTGAGTTATCACGCACGAAAGAAAATCAGCAATGGACTATATCCCGGCCATATTGGAATTCCAACAAATATGTAATTCATTGGTCTGGAGCCCTCATAGGTACCAATCATCCCTGTGAATTTGGGAAAGCTGCATTATGTTGTTGCTGAGTTATCACACGCGAAAGAAAGTGTCATTGACAGAAGGACAGAAGGACGGAAGGACAGAAGGACGGACTGACACAGTGATCACAATAGGGCATCGATTGTAAAGCGGGGCCTTAATAATTATATGACCATTACAATATATCCATAACTATATATCCATGATAAATATATATCCATAACTATATGTCCATAACAATATGTCCCAAACTATTTATCCATATCTATATATATCCATGACAATATATGCATAACTATATATCCATAACAATATATCCATAACTGCATTTTGTTGTATGATAAGTACCAAAGGGAGCATGGATAGAGTGGAAATTCCTATTCATTATTAGTAGAAAAAATAAAAGGTTTTCTGTAACTTAAGCTCATTATAGAGTTTCATCAAAATCCATCATATTCCTAATAAGTTATTGTGGGGACACTACAAAGTTAGCCATGTGACCTCTGACCTCATTAAATATGTGTGGATTTGCCTAATTTCGAACGAGATAATTTCAATGGTTAGTAGTAATAGTGAGTTCTGTGAAAATCCAGTTAAGCCTGGTAGGTTATCATGGCAATTACACCAATAGTTAACGGACGGCTGGTGGGTATACTATGATACAATATCCTGTCATAGAGGGGTGTATAAAAAAAAAAATTGTGAAACATTACAGGTTTCAATATGATAAATATATTAAATTTGAAAACATTTTTTTTTGTCAAAGTATGTCTGATAAATGTTTCACCACAAATGCTTAAAATTTTAAAACTTTAATGATATTCATCAATTCTCATGGTGTTTACTGGCCTTATTGGCATCTTTAATGTATTGAGTAAACATCTATTAAATAATCATACACCTTAAAACCTGCCTGCTGACAAAATAGATCTCTATGACCTCAGTGATATGGAGGTCTCAATGCCTGTAGACTTTATATGAAATGTATCAAAGAAATCAGCATCTTCAAACTTCAAACATATCAAGGTTGTATGGTCAGCCCTTTCTTGATGGGCTATTTGGCAGTTCAGCTATTCCCATTAAGCAGGCTATTTCTGCAACATGCTGCAATCTTACAGAATGTGACATTTCATATTCAGCCATTTGTCATCTGCCAGCTGCCATTATCAGCGAAACAAGTTGACTGTTTCCTACATGCCAAGCAGCACTGCTGCAGCCAGGACAGTTCCAGGTATTACAGTGCCTTCAGGTAAAGGGTACACAGCCACTAGCAGCCCATTGCTGACTGAGAGGCAGGTTGCTTGGCAGCCACAAAGGAAAATTTATGAGCATCCCTGGCTTCAAACCATTTCATCATTTTCCTATTGAGGCTCCTGTCAAACTTATATAACAAACACTGCTATAATGGGTTGTGTGAACCAGCTAATATGAGATACAAATAGACAAATGGGTTCTGATATATTATTTTTATTAGTGTACCGAATACTCCAAGTATTGTTATAATAAATATCAGATGGGTTTAAAAAGGTCCTGCACAGGAATTACATTTTCCATAAACCATTGTAACTTTTACTTTTTTTCCAAGTTAAGTGCCTTTTTACAGGCCAAATTTTAGGGCTGGTAAGCAAATATGCAAGTTTTAGTGTGTAAGTTTATCCTCCTAGCTGACAATATATGTTCCTATACATTAAATGCTGACATAATTTTCTCTAGACCAACATTTTTTTGGTTTTCAGTATGGTCTTAATCCTAATCTTAAATTAATGACAAAGGTCTACAAGGCTCTTTTTAATTATCAAATTAATGTAAAATTTTGTCATGACAAAATTACATTTAGGTTTATGAGTAGGCTGAACTAAGGTGAATTTTCCTTAGACTGATCTGAAGTATGTGCTGAAGGCATTATTTAGTTTTATGTCAATTCACAGACTAAATCAGGGTTTTTGATGGACCAGACCCCAATCAAGGTCTGGATTGGTCTTTATTAATTGGTCCCAATCTTTATTTGGTCTGGACCAGTTGGGATCTAATCTTGCCCTGGTCCAGACCAAATCCCAAATCCTGATTAGGCCAACTGAATCCAAATTGGGATTTGGTCTAGACTAATCACGACAGCTCCAGATCAGGATCTGGGCCTTGACACACACACACACACACACACACACACACACACATATATATATATATATTTACAAGGCCACACATTAGTAGTACCTCCTGAAAATTATTAATCACCCATTTACAAAAAATTTAATCTTAAACAGATTTACATGACCACTTATCTCATAGTGTGGGAACAAACACACAATATGCCTGGGGTGATTACATTCATGCAGTCCTGAACACTATAATTTAACTTGTTCTTTACTAACTGGTAAAAATTTCTTCATCATTCAGGGACAGGAAACAGTTATACTGAAAACACAATCCAGCCTTCTGTGAATAATAAACTTCTGACTTAATAATTTTCCATTATCTGAACAAAAGCCAGTGGTCTCAATAGCTATGCAAATGTATTTTCATTCCAGTCGAGAAGTCTTGTTCCTAATAGGATTACTTGGTGGAAGGTAACATGGGGACCACTCTCACAGTCACAAATGACACGTTGATGCAGCTTCCATCAATATTGCCTTCTCATGCCTGATAACCATTGTTGCCTGATAATTGCTATCTAGACAGACCACGTTCCAGCTATTTCACAGAATGTCTTATGAGCTGACAGGTTTCAGGCACCATGGCTCTACTCCAACTTTGGATAAACGTAATTTCAGCTTTAAGGGGCCTATTCCGTTGTCTGATGTCTGTTAACTAAAGAAAATCATGTGAACCTTTTATAAATATCAGCCAGAAAACACTGATCCCGCCACACACAGGCTGTTTATTTTATTTATATCCATGTGTTTATAACATGGTGGCAGTAAAAATAATTCAAACACTTTCAATACAGACACCTGATGGCAAATCAGATGAACAACTACACATACCAGTATGCAAGAAATCACTCGATTTCCTGTTTGGCAGCAATGGAAGATGTGATATGTTTAAAAACAGCTTGTAGATAAACAAGCTCAGACATCCATCACAGAGGCATCATAAGAATGTTTCTTAACAGGAATTACTACGGTTCATTAATGGATTAATGTGTATACCCAGAGTGGGTCAGAAATCACATAAATTCTGCAGAAAAGATAGGTGAATAGCTGGCTTTAATTTCAGTATTGCTTAAAAAATTTATTCCAAATTCAAGTGAAGTAAATCTATATCTTGAATTACAATCCCTCAACTTTCTGATGATTTTGCCATATGTTCAAATATCAACTATAATCAGTTCTTGGAAAATTTTTTAATTAGTAATTAATAATATAACAGTGAAACCAAAATAATTTGGCCAAACCTGCAAAATTATCTCTTGGGAAGGTTTTGGTTTACAAACAAAAAGGTGACATGGACAGTAAGTACAGAAAAATCTTGCATGTTATCAATTGTTCTGATTATTGATTCTGTTTAATTTACACAAGCATTGTAACAAGAGCACAAAAAATGTGTATAATACACACATCTTATGTCTTGTGACTTCTGACCTTAAATATGTGTGAATTTTGCCGAGAATTTAAATCATGAGATTGATAGAATTGGTTAATATTTATAATGAGTTTCATAAATATCCATCAGATATTTGGTAAGTCATCACAGTGCCTACAACGTCTGATGACCTCTGATCTAAATAAATATGCATGGATTTTGCCCAGAATTGAACTTAGGCTAAATATTATATTGGTTAATATTTCTCTTGAGTTTCATCAAAATCCATCATATTCCTGATAAGTTACCACAGCAAAACCACTAAGTAGCTTTGTGACTTCTGACCTCATTAAATATGCATGGATTTTGCCCATTATCCAACTAGGGTGAGATAATCTATTTGTTATAGGTTTTGGTGAATTTCGTAAAAATCCATCAAATCCTTGGTAAGTTATCCCAGCAACACTAAAAGTTAACAGACAGACAACAGACAGACAGACTGTGGGTATACCATGATACGTCCCATCATAAATAAGATAGGCATATATAAATGAACTAATAAACTAAATTAAATTTTGAATTAATACTGTATTCAACAGCACTGCAGCTACAGTGGTAATTATTATTTGCTCTTCAATTTAAATATGAATTCATATTCTATACAACATTAAACAAAGTATTTATATTATAAAGTTTTCTTTGGATCTTTTGATTGATGCTCATATTTTCGGCACCTAATATATACTAAAAGTCAGACCATCATTTATCAATACAAATTAAAGCAAAGCCCTTAAAGACAGGTTTTTCTGGAGTCAAAAATGGTATTGTATTTTCAAGTGGGTTTTGATCCCTAGAGGACAGAAATCACTTTCCTGAGGAAGATTCAGTGGTAATACAAGAAATATAAATATAAAACAGTATATAAAATTTATATATATGTATATATATATATATATATATATATATATATATATATATTATTTAATTTTAAATTATGCACATTCACAATGAAAGAACAAAGTCAACTGTTATGACAAATCTAATTCCCAATTTCTCCATTAGGTGGCAGCAGTGGCAGTGCAGCCAACACATATAAAAGACCAAGCAACGGCCAATACCTTGAAGTCTCTGACTGTGGACCAGTGCCAACATAGTGCTTGGACCAGACCTAGTGGGCTTTAGCTGCAGTATGGCTGTGTCACCAGACAAGATGCTGGTTTTGATGCTGTTGGGAATCGCTGGGTTACTGCTGCAGCCCTCTCTGGCCAGACCCAGGTATCGGCGGGGAATACTGGATGATTTACTGGGAGACCTGATGAAAGAGGATTTTGGTAGGTCAAAGCACGCTGTTCTTGTTGCCTGTCTGTCTGTCTGTCTGTCTGTCTGCCTGTCTGTGGCCCTATTTAAGCCAGTTATTGTCATTAATGCAATAGCTGCTTCAGACACACACATTCTATTGAAAACATGATTTTTTATTGACAAATTTAGACTTTACAACTGCTATATCTGTCACACTAATTACTGATAACAATTCAAGCCAGGAAATATTTACTGCTAAATTGTCATATTTGATTAAAATCTTAAAATAACATTTCACATATTATTTGACATTAATATCGGTATAATAAATGCTGCATTCTTTGACAAAAATATATAACATTAAATGCCCTTTCACATATGGTATGGTATAGTGTTTTTCTAATATACTTTTCCACTGACAAATGTGTTACTAAATAAACAATTTTTTAATATGTTCATATAATACTAATGTAATAAAGTTTTAAATACTTAAAGGTATCATGGACACAAACGCAGTGAGTAAAGTATCTTGTGTAAAAGTCTGTCAGTGCAGTGTTTCTGCAGCTGATAGTATATACATTCACAGAGCTATAAGAAATCAATACACTGCATGGTCAGGCTTGTAGTGCTTGTAATATATCATAAACATGTTCTGCAGTGACTGCTACAGTATGTTGATACTGCACAGAAAATGTCTAGTCTAAATCAGACAATAAATTAAATTAATTGTTTAATTACACCAGTACTTAAAGAACTTCATTGGCTTCCTGAGCGACAGTGCATTGATTTTAAAATTATATTATTGTTATACAAAGCCATAAATGGTCTATCGCCTATTTATATTAGGAAGCTTTTAACTTTTTATGTTACAATAAGGCAGCTTAGGTCATCTGACCAAGGGCTTTAAGTGGTTCATACGGCAATAGCTGGGATATGTCATTCAAGAACCTTCTCAACTGTGGCACCAGGGCTGTGGAATGAACTTCCACATTCAGTCAGAGTTTCACCATTATTAGCTTATTTTAAAAGAAATCTTAAAACTTGCCTTTTTAATATCAGCTTTTGTAGTTCATGGTAATCAAGGTTTAACAGGGATTTTGTTATTCTTTTTTTTTCTCGTAGTAATTGTGCTCTTTGTAATGATTTAATCAACTTAAGCTCTTACTTTTGTAAAGAGCTTTTGATAACTCTTCTGTTGAATTAGTGCTATATAAATTAAATATATTATTATTATTATTATTATTATTATTATTATAGTATTAACCTAAACTATCAACATACGCTTCAGTACAATTTATTTAGAGCTAGCTATTCACTTACCTTTGCCATAGAATTTGTATTTTCTGGCTCACTCTGCCCACTCACATAAATGAACTCTTGGTAATGCCTGTTAGGAAAAGTTCTTATAATGCCTCTGTAATGGATCTATGAACTTGTTTATCTACCAGCTGTTAATTAGTAAACAGTAATATTGATAAACACAAAAACTATGTCACCTAAGTAGGTTGGTTGCATATATGTGAGGCTGAATGGTCATTCGTCGCAAAACGCCCATTGCAAAACTCTGGTTCATCTCACTTGCCACCAGATGTCCTTGTTGAATGGGTTTGGATTATTTCGGGAGGTCCCCCAAATGTTATGAAAAATGTTGATTTAATCAAAAATCTTAATAGCATGTACTGCCTGTGTTGTAAAGCACAGTAAGCACATGCATACACCTGATACACTCAAACATTGGTAAAGTTTAAAGTATGCTCAGTTAAAGAGGACAGAGTGACGGAAGATGTCACACAGAAAACTGTTGAGGGGATTAGGATTCCTGGTAGCTTAATTTGGGACTGTTGGTTGGACATCACATGTCTCCAACAAGAAAGTGATCAGAGACTATAACCCTGCCAGGAACCTTATCAAACTAGACAGCATTGCAATAGACGGAATGTTTATCACACATCAACAACTCAATTCTCTTGTTGGCTCTCTATAACACTCCTTTCACACACAAAACTTTTTCCAACCGATTTGGGCAAAGCAGTTTGGCCAAATCGGTTTCAATCCATGTTAGATCTTTAACACAGGTATCCAGCACCAATGCCTGTTGTGTACATTTCACACATGGGACAATTAATGTAACAACATGCTGATACAAGCATTTTCTCTTGAGCTGTGACTGAGTTGCTGCTTGAAAACTGGGTCCAAACCATTCTAGAGCATTCACACGATACCTTAGCCAATTAAATGATTAGCTGATTAGCGGATTTACATTCAAAATGGTTTGAAACTACCTCCTGAGCTTGATCCAAAATGCTTAGGCTGAACCTGTTTGAAAATGTTTTGGATTATTGTATGAACACTCTAATGTGTAATTGAAACCGTTTTAAACTGGTTGGCATTTCCATGTTAAAGAGGTATAACAATGGATCTGGTATTAACAGTGATAAAAGAAAGAGCCATATGTCCCGATGGAGAGGAAGTCTTTGAATGAAAAAAAAATCCAGATTACCTCCAAGATTAAAAGGATGGTTACTTGATACTCTAATCTTCCAAATGATTTAATCAAAATCAATTCAGAACCTTTTGTGTAAAATTGCTCACATAAGAAAGAGCAAAAAAAAAAAAAAAACTCTCGTCACCTGGCAAATGTATAATGAAAAATACATAATAATATAAAGCCGGGGAGGGTTGAAAACCAGGCTGCAATGGTCTTGACTGAAGTTTATTACCAGCTTCTTGAGACAGCCTAACCAGACCTCTTACTGGTTCCCGAGTTGCTGTGTAAAGTCAATCAACACTGCACAGAATCAGACTCACAAGAGTAAGACTCTGCTGGTTAGGGTTTGTGGACATTGAAATCTAAGCCCCATGGTGCACTGGGGCTTCTTAATACATCAGCAGTGTAGGTAAATATGTAGTGAAGAGGGTAATGTAGTCCACCCAAAAATGTTGGATAAGAATTGTTTCCAGACAAATTACATAAACATGAGTGATTCTTTGGTAATTGAGGTCTTCATAGATAAAGGAATATTTTGCGTGCATGCACATGTGACATGTTAACTGACTCTTTCGAGTTTATGACCTTTGGAATTAGGTCAGGGTAAAAAATAAATATTAGGTGCAAATCTGTTACATATGACTTATTTTTGTCATTATATGGATGTCACAAACACCCAAACATCAAAATGTCTTAATGACAAGAAGATGGTTGTCAATCATTCTGTTTAAACTGAAATCTTCACCCATGCTTTTTGTACATATATGTAACGTGACATGTAATGAAAATTCTAGAAGAGAGCAGCAGATGTGTCATGCTCCATATGTTAAGCATAAAATCTATAGAAAAAGCAGATCAATGATGAACATGGTGTGTAACAGATGCCTGTACTGTTTGCAAGACCCAATGATCAATCAGAAGTGATGGTATACCGGTTTATACATCACAAGGAGCACTGATATATCATGAGAACCAACCACAACATACTGTTGATTATTTAATAATTATTCCAGGAACTTTATCACAGAGGTTTCAGAATGTGGCATTGTGGGTAAATTCCTCAGATTTAAGCACCAGATGGGACACCAAATGCAGATTTTAAGGCCTGCTGCCACTAATATCCCAGCGCCATGATTAACAGTTACCTAATCTTTATTAACCTAACTTTTGGCATACCTACTAGTGGTAAAAAATGATTTTAAAATCATATAGATGATTGAAAAATATAAACTACCGATGATCAATTATTATTAAATTATGTCATGTACATGTACTTCCAAAATACATTGACTGAAATCTGCTGTATACTAGTACCTAAAATATTGTACCCAGTAAAAAGTTGGATGATTGTTGGCTGCACATGCAAGGTACTGTTTTGATGTTGTTTTTTACTTTGTTTTTGTATATCTCTAACAGGATTAGATTCTTTGCATGTGCATAAATAGTGTTTAACTGATCATGCAAAAATGCAATTGATTTAATCAGTTTTTAAAGAAAACAACCAATCACTGATTTAACTTTCAACCAATCATTGATTTAATTGATTAATCGGCACATCACTAGTACCACACTATAACACTGTTAAGTTACATAGTCAGAAGCTAAATATGGGGACTTATTCATCTTTCACAGGGGACTTAATTAACAAGAACTACTCTCAGTTGGTCACAATGGTAACAAAACGATGCCAAAATTAATTGAAAGCAGAATAATAATTACAATATGAAGCAATACACCTGTTATTCAACACTGAAAGAGACCTTTCCTGGTTGCCTATAATTAAGGGGTAGTGGACCATACTGCAAGCACAATCTGGCACCAGTCAATTTATTGCTGCAGTCCATATAATAGTACTTCATGCTGAAACCTATTATGCTCCATAGACTGGCTTTGGCTTATCTCCACAGTCCACCTACAGAGCTGCCATATACAACATTGCTCACTCGCCTGACCAGCATGGGCATGATATAATGGGGATTCAAAATTACTTGAAGAGTTATAACCTCAAACAAGGAGGTTATGTTTTCAACCATGTCTGTATGTATGTGTGTTTGTTTGCTGGTTTATTTCTTAGCAGGATTGAACATGAAGAACCATATAAAAACTATTTGTGAAAGGGACTCATATCTGAAGTGGATTCTCATAACAAGGCAAAGCAAGCAGAAGTTTGGCCTTGTTAGAGATCGAGTACTACAGTAAAACCTCATCTAAAGACCACTTCAGTTCAGCGACTACCTCAAAATAAGACCACTTTTTCATGGTCCAAATTCTCTTTTGCTCTTCATACCAGACCTCGCTTAGAAGACCGTCTTGAAAGTGTGAACACTTTACCATGGACCTGTTGGTGGTCGAAATATCGAGGCTTTACTGTATTTGTGTGTGGATCCCCTGGGTCCCCAGTATTCACAAATTTAAGAACCCAAATAAATATATAATGAACAGATTTAGACCAATCAATGTTTTTACTCTAATATAAATTATTTGTTTGCTATTTCCATCAACAATTCGTTCATATTAAAATGAAATATTAAGTAGCATATTTCATCACAGATGACTTATCACGTGACTATTGTTAAGTATTTTACTAATTTCTACAAGGCTTACCATATTTTGTTTATAAGAAGTTCTGTTAATATGCTAATCTGGGGCAGGTTTCAATATATCAGTATAGACTTGGATCTTGACTTGTTCGAGTCTTGAAATGTGGTCTCAGGTCTTGAAGTGGTCTTGAGTTAGACATTATTACCATAGCAATCATTTATTTATCATTAGACTGTTCTCAAAGCAGACCTGACATGACTTGATCAAGGCTAGGTCTTCAGTTAAAGACTGTCTTGAGGTGTATATTTAAACCCACCCCTGATAGAGAGTTAATTAGCTCATTAAATACTCTCACAGACAAGATGATAATAAATATTTTATGCTCACAAAATTTTTGGGAACACCATATTAGCCCTAGGAATAAATGATGTGCTTAAGTGGTATTACTGAACATGCCCGTAAACAGTTTCAATATCTGTCCTTTTTAAGCAGAAGCAATTATTGAAGGTAGACTATCTAACTAACAAAGATTAATCCAAAATGAGAAAAACGGAAGTAGTCCCTCACATTACAATACCAGATGCAATTTTACCTTGCTGTCAACTGAAAAGAACAAATGAGAATAGATTAGAACAGAAATGCCGGTATTTGAAAATGTTATTGCATGTTTATCTGACAATTAAATCAATTAAAGTCAGTGCAAATAATTTAATCATATTTGTTTTCAAACAATCACTATAATTACATGTGTGAATAATATCTCAGGACTTCATCTATTTAAAGTTTGTACTTAAATATTGTTACCTATCACAAACTTAACTTGTGTTTGGTGTCAAAAGACAAAACACAAGACCAACAAAACAGAGAAATACAATTTAGCCAGAAAAGCCGTATTTTCCATCTTTATCAAAACTGCCATATTCTCAATCTTTTTCAAAACTGCCATATTCTCTATCTTTATCTAAACTACCATATTTTCTATTTTTATCAAAACTGCCAACAGAATTTCTTCATTTTCTACTGTGTTTAAAGGAAAAAAATAATTTCCTTGGCTATACCAAGGTTTCAAAGAAGCTAATTCATTCTTGTTCAGCCTTTGTTCTTATGATGAGTAATATGTGACTATCACATAACATACACTGAACTCACAGTGAAGGCAGTGCTTGTTTGGTATTGACAAAGCTCTGTTGTCATAATGTGCTGGATCACTGAAACATTGTAAATGGTGCCTTGAGGTTCATTCTGAAGCTGTTTCATGTCTACTTGTAACATAATATTATGTCTGGGGAAATCTGATCACCTTTCATGCTGTTCTGGCATCCCTGGATCAAGGAAACACAGGAATGTGTAAAACTGTAGCAGGAGTTCTGTTATTTTTCATAAAAAATACACCTAGTTTCAAGTTCCTCAATGAAAGCATTTAGACCTATCAAATCTTTCATGTTTTTCTGTATATTCACCAGATCTTCACCTTGCAAGAGCTGTCATCTTAAGTGTGAATCACTTCAAAGTGTATCTGTAACCAAATATCTGACAAAATGTAACCAAATACTAAACCAAATGAACAGTATCCCACAGTGCAGTGCTGCAATTGTGATTGAAAAAAAAATATTCCCATGATGCACCACTGCATGGGAGTTTCAGGAAAAAGTACTATTTCCCATAATACTTTGCTCTGCTTTTGAGACCAGCATGTCTGAATGTCTATGAATTCTCTGTGTCCTGGCACTGTATCATGAACATTAAGTTTTGTACAATAATCATACTTACAATAGATCTTCTATTTAATTATTTCTGGAAGATTGACTGTTTAAGAATACCTTTGACAATCAAGTTGTGCTAACAGGTATGCAGCATGAAGCAATGCCTTTATTTTTAATCCCTATTGTACAGAATTATAAAGTTAACAAACACTATACTCTGTTTCATAAACTCTTGCCCTTCTGATATTTAAAAAATATAATTTTCAGAAAACCCTATCAGTAGGGTTTTATTATTTCATAGACCTCCAAAAATGGAAGTTACAAACAAACTAGACTCCTAGGTGTAACTGTCATATGACAGTCACGGATCTTCAACTATCCCCTGAAACCCCCAACAAACCCCCCATCCCCACCCCCTATTGTCCCATGGAACTTTTGTCCACCTCTTATATTTTGGGAAGAACTAAAGTTCTGTAAAACTGAAATGAAATTTGATGGTTCTTTCTCAAGTATTCATTGATGAGCTTAAAATGCTGATATCACATTTTACATAATTTGCATATCATTCCAAAACTGTTAGAGATATTGCTACCAAACTTGTATATATATTCATACTGAGAGGAAGATACATGTAATTACAGTGTAAGAGACAATGTCCACACAATAAATTTCTATAAGTTGCAAATCATGTTGGTATCTATGGTTACAGCTGCTGAAGAGAGTGCCTTTGAGGCTGACATTGAGAAAATCGGTGAGGAGATGCAGAGGCTGCAGAGCAGTATGAAAGACAAGATGAGGAAAACTGAGGAGCAATACCATCTACAAGATAAGCCCGACAACTACGAGAAAACCTACGGAAAGGTACATCACTAGATTATTACCAGTTAGAGTGAGACCACTCTTGATTTTCTGAAAAAAAAAGTATTTTCACTTTTTCCTTATTTCACAATACAATAACCTACATGTAGCACATCCCTCATTTCACAATAAATTATACAAAGTAATATGTGAGAAAAATCGTAAAATTTTGACGGGGACCCTCGTGAATATTGAACGACTAGAAATGTTTATTTACTGTTGGCAGATGATTTGAAAGATCTCTTCATTCATAATACCATTCTCAGATTAATGGTAACATACATGATCAATTATTATTTATATAATCAGCCTTTTGCTTTTGACTAACATTCAATGATGGGGGCTCTAATTCATGAAGGTTTTATTTTTGCAATCCTTTTCACAAACAATATACCAGTAGGCATCCACAGCAATTAAACACCATCTGATGTAGTCAAAAACTTGTTTTTAATATGCACGTTTAATTATATGCAAGTATTAAATGTTTGAAAACATGTGTTAGTAAAACATTATTGATGTGGCATACTCAGTCTCAGACTGCTCCATTTTTTTTATTCTAGATATACATAACAGTATTGCTGCAAGATTCTCTAAACTACTCCATTAAGTAAGGCGTACAATTAAAAAATTATCTTCTAACAATATACGCCTACCAGGTGGTCTGATTATTGCTTATTATCTCAAATGTATCATCTCCCCTTGGCCCAATTCCTACATAAGAACAATAATTCAAATTCTGATGTTTCATTAACCTCAGATTTCATCAACCTTTCATCTAATTCAGTAATCACTATTTTTGCCTTTGCCAGTCTACCTTGAAATAAAGTGAGTAACCAATTTATCAGAGGCAAAATAAGTCTGCTATGTTTAGAAACTTGACTCTGCAGTCCAATATGAAGCAGGATGGACTTAACTTTAGACATCCTTCCTGAAAAAAAGGCTTCAACACCCTCCTTTAGATGTTTTCAAAAGACAGAAAAAAGATAAAGTTATTGACCAGTCAGTAAATGCTGGCACTGTTCCATATATAAATCAATGAACCACTATGCAGTCTATCCAAATAGTGCAGCGCCAATTTAGAAATGTCAGAGACCACCATTTTTCAACCAGGCAGGTGTTCTGAAAAAAATTTCCTTTGTTATCACTGAAATTGACCTTTCACATAGTAAATGCCAGGAGTGATGTGGGCTTCGTATATGAAAGACTAACACCTCTGTATTATAGATCAGCATCTATAAATAGTACAGAATAATAGAAGGTGAACCATTGATGATTGACATACTGTGGTTAGTTTTGTATTGGCGAGGATAAATTTACACCGTATTTTCCATTCTCAATGTTGTGCAGGTCGAGCTCATTTTCACAATCTCACCTATACCAAATAAACAAAAACAGAAATAATTTTATCATGAGCTGGACAAGGATGGGACATTCATTATTGTAACATGTTTATTACATTGATAATTGCATTCTATTGATAACTGGTATGACCATTTCTCACAAGAGCCTCCCTATATTTAAGGATATTTTTAGTGAAAAAACAATTTAGTTTGCAGCAAGATATATATACATCCTATATTAACCCCCACTGACTGGAGCATCTTAACCACCTTAAACACTGATCTATTATATATTTGGTTTTGAAGTAACCGACATCATTATGCTGAACCAGTAGGTACAGGTTGGAATCAACAAGAGGACAATTAAACTACAGAGGGAATATAGATGTAACAATAATGATGATATGTATACTGATATCATAGAATCAGCCAGGAGGGCTGCATGGCCTCCAACAGCCTGTCCCACATCACAGAAGCTGTAACCGATAGGAATCCAGCCCCGCAGTATTGCTCTTGCAGCCATATTGATTTGCATCTAAAAACATGTCCTGCAAATTGACTTTTGTGTATCTCACAATAAGGCTTGTGTAAAAAAGATCATGCTTTGTTTACACCTCATCAAGACGTGTGACACTTAGATGGAAATGAAACTGAATTATCCAAGCAGCAATAATCACTTGGATGAAAGTAACCGGCATTCATACCCCTCCCTATATAACAGCATATATTGTCAGTTAATTAAACATGTATCCTTTATTTAGGCTGTCAGCTGACCTTATTTCTAACAGATTTGATCTCTCTCAGAGGAGTTGTATCGCTGTGCAACATGTGATTTTTTCGCCATCCTTTTACATCAGAATAAAAATTAAAAACAAACAACAATTATTCTAGAACCTTAGTCGATCCATGCAGGCAAAAGTATTCATGTTAATTATATTTCCTGGGCAGATTTCCTGGGAGAATATCTTCCCAGTAAAAACACTGCAAAGTGGAACACTTCTTCCAGAGTAAAGAAGACATTGCCCAATAGAAAATGTTCTTCGAGATTTAACAAAACATTGCCCAGTAGAAAATGTTCTTCCAGAGTAAAGAAAACATAGCCCTGTATATCAAAAAGTTCTTCCAGGGTGAAGAAAACATTGCCAAGTAGAAAATGTTCTTTCAGATTGAAAAAAACATTGCCAAGTAGAAAATGTTCTTTCAGAGTAAAAGAAAACATTGCCCAGTTTATCGAAAAATGTTCTTCCAAAGTGAAGAAAACATTGCCCAGTTTATCAAAAAATGTTCTTCCAAAGTAAAGAAAACATTGCCCAGTAGAAAATGTTCTTCCAGAGTAAAGAAAACATTGCCCTGTATATCAAAAAGTTCTTTCAGAGTGAAGAAAACATTGCCCAGTATATCGAAAATGTTCTTCCAGAGTGAAGAAAACATTGCCCAGTTTATCGAAAAATGTTCTTCCAAAGTGAAGAAAACATTGCCCAGTTTATCAAAAATGTTCTTCCAGTATGAGGAAAACATTGCCCAGTATATATAAAAAATATTCTTCCTGAATGAAGAAAAATTTGTCGAGCATATTGAAAATGTTCTTCCAGAGTGAAGAAAACACTGCCCTGTATATCAAAAATTTTCTTCCAGAGTGAAGTAAACATTGCCAGTAGAAAACATTCTTCTAGAGTAAAAAAAAAACATTGCCCAGTAGAAAATGTTCTTCCAGAGTGAAGAAACCTGTGTAAAACCTAACAATGCCAGCCTGGCTCAGTAACAATAGACGGTCATTTTAGAGTAATTGATGATGTCATTGGAAAGACACATGAGAGTCCTTGATCTGATCCATTCACTGGGAGACTGCTATCACAAGGATGAACCAAAGTCAATTGGAAAGGCCACTGTGTGCCAACTAAAGAATACAAATTTATGGTAAAGTTCAGTGAATTGCCAATACAATTTAAGTTCACATTTCAAGCAGATAGTCCCTTGGAATTAATTTTGCATCATGTATTATCCCCACAGAAAATAAATTAGTTGTTGACCCCAAAGAGTGAATGTTTCCTTACAAAATTAACAAAAAAATGAGTAACAAAAATGAGACATATAAATTAAATGAAAATGATGGTCATATAAGATAAATGAAAATGTTGGTCTGTTTTTTTAATATAAATTTACAGAAAGATCTAGATATTGAAGACTACAAAGAGACCAAGACCTCTTACATTGATTAGAACAATTAACTATAAACTATCAGCAGGGAGTGAATTACCCTATAGCTAGCTCATCAATTATTTAAAATTCTCATTTGTCTGGAAGGACTGTTGATATACAGGCTATACATACTAAAACTCAAAGTCTTTCAATGACCCATACACCCCAAACATTAAAGTCCACAAACAGTAACGAGCAGTGAAGGTACTTGTTCTCATTGAGAACTGTACCTTGGATGATGCTGTTAATAATTAGTGTCCCCATGTCTCAGGAGTCTGAGGAGACAGTGCTGAATCATTTAATGTCTCCTCATCTGTCACACAGGACCTCCATTCTGGTCTTGCTGGCTTTTCATTCTGCACGGGTATATATACAGGCTGTCTGGCACCATTGCAAAAAACCAGGACAAAAGCAAGATTGGAAATATTGAAAAAGTAGAAAAACAAGGGGAACAAATATGATAAAAGTAGGACCATCTGTAACAACATTATAAAGCATGCTTATTCTTGATGAATGAAGTGAAATCAAAATGTGATATAACTAAGTAGGCATTTAAATAAATTTCATATGGCATTCAGTTTGTACCTGAAGTTTTGAGATCACATGGTGCTCAATCAAGACTATCTAAATTTTCAATTGACCAATGCATAACAATGTAAAAAAAGTAGGAATTTTCATGAGAAAGTAGGAAAAATAAGACTGAGACCAAAAATGGTATAAAAAATAAGAAAAATAAGACTGAGACCAAAAATAGTATAAAAAAAGCAGAAAAAATAAGACTGAGATCAAAAAATTAATGTAGGAAAAGTAGGATCCCTGGACAGCCTAAAATATATAATGTAGTAACAATTAATATATATATATATATATATATATATATATATATATATATATATATATATATATATATATATACGTGTGTGTGTGTGTGTGTGTATATATATATATAAAGCATATCAGTATGTCATATGCTTAAAAAATAAGAACCAGTAATCCCTGTCATCAAAATGTATCAACACAATATTTACCTCAGTTGGTAATTTTTGTTGCCCCTAATGCAGAAATTTGATTCAATTCTTGTGGTTTACTGGTGAGTGTTGAAACTGGACCTTGAGCATATGCAAAATACAGTCTTGACATTGCATTGTGCTCTGTCAAAACTGACAGGGTTTCAGGATGGCACATGCAAAAAAAGTAATAACTAAGAAAAATTTATTCAGACATAATGAACTGATTACAATTTAATTGAGGTGTTTTGATGCACTGTTACATCCCTATATTTCAGTATAATTGTCCTCCAGGTAAATTCAGATTAGCTGTTACTATTAATGATGTTGAAACCCGACAGTACAAAGGACTGCTGGACTTTGCCTGAAGCAGCTGCTCATGCAGGGCTGTGACAGCGTTCAGCTCGATCTTATTGATCTAGAGGACGGAGGTGTTCCTGCAGATTAACACGAGCTGCAGCAGCAACATGAAGATTTACTGTCCTGGCACAGGATGTAGTAAAAGCCAGCCTTTCAATACAAACAGTGCTGTAACTGTGTTAGGATGAGTGTAGACCTGGGCTCGGCGCTGCTACAATAGATTGAAGGTATATACAAAAGCCCCTGAGTAGATCAGGAATCCCAATATAAAAACCGTAATCGACAAATTTAAATCAATCTTCATATGAGAGAGAGAGAGAGACAAAATGCAAATACCAGTGTGGAGAACTAATTTCTCAATTTCTCCTGTTTTATATCTTCATGTTCTCTTTTTCTTCATTATATTAATTATCTTAATTGGTATTTATTGAACTACATTATATTCCAAGCTTTTCCTGCAGCTTACTATATTCTGACTGTTATTTAAGGTCTATAAATGCCCATGGATAAGTCAAAATGTCATTTATGAACTGTAAATACCCATGGTTATATATGGTGGGTAAAGCAAGTGTCATCTAAAACAGATAATTTCGCAAAACTTCATATCTTTTAATATTGCATTTCTTAACATTTAAATAAAGTAACTGTAAATGATATAGATTAGATATTTATGCAAAACTGCTAAAATATTCCTATGCAGTTTACCTATTTATTGTTATTTTATTTATTTATTAAATGTCAATAATTAGCACCATGATGACAGGGTATCTCAAAAACTAAGAATACAGGCAACAAAATTATGGCAAAAATAAAACCTTCATCCATGAAAACAAAACCTTAATAGATAATAGGACCTAATAACTAGAATACGGGTAGTCGACAAGCGACTACTTGTATCCGCCTAAATCAGAGTGGAACGGGTGAAGTGTTGCATATTAGCATGGATATTTTATCCCATGGCAGACAAACAGATGGGAGCTGTGCAAACATGGCTGCAGGTGGCGCCACCAGTTTTACGTATGATAAAGAGCTATGTGAGATTTATACACATGCAAAATTTTGGCCCAATCGGTCAAATGGTTCCCTAGATATGAGCTTGGATGTCTGCAGCGTAAACTTGATTGTAGGTGGCGCCACCTGTCATAAAATCAGAAAAGCTATCCAGGATGTATAAGCATGCCGAATTTCAGGTGAATTAGTCAAACCACTGCAGAAATATGAGTGATTTTAACCCAAGGCAGACGAACAGATGGACACTGTGCAAACATGGTTGCAGGTGGTGCCACCATTTTCCGTGTATGTTATAAAGCTCTCCAAGGGCTACATTTGTGCAAAAAAATTTTCCTGATCGGTCAAACGGTTCCTGAGATATGAGCTTGGATGTCTGCAGCGTAAACGTGAATGTAGGTGGCGCCACCTGTCATAAAATCAGAAAAGCAATCCAGGATGTATACACATGCTAAATTTCAGGTGAATTAGTCAAGTCACTGCAGAGATATGAGTGATTTTAACCCAAGGCAGACAAACAGATGGACACTGTGCAAACATGGTTGCAGGTAGCGCCACCATTTTTGGTGTATGTTATAAAGCTCTCCAAGGGCTACATTTGTGCAAAAGAATTTTCCTGATCGGTCAAACGGTTCCCGAGATATGACTTTTGATGTCTGCAGCGTAAACGTGAATGTAGGTGGCGCCACCTGTCATAAAATCAGAAAAGCTATCCAGGATGTATACGCATGCCCAATTTCAGGTGAATTAGTCAAGTCACTGCAGAGATGTGAGTGATTTTAACCCAAGGCAGACGAACAGATGGACACTGTGCAAACATGGTTGCAGGTGGCGCCACCATTTTTGGTGTATGTTATAAAGCTCTCCAAGGGCTACATTTGTGCAAAAGAATTTTCCTGATCGGTCAAACGGTTCCCGAGATATGAGCTTGGATGTCTGCAGCGTAAACGTGAATGTAGGTGGCGCCACCTGTCATAAAATCAGAAAAGCTATCCAGGATGTTTACGCATGCCCAATTTCAGGTGAATTAGTCAAGTCACTGCAGAGATATGAGTGATTTTAACCCAAGGCAGACGAACAGATGGACACTGTGCAAACATGGTTGCAGGTGGCGCCACCATTTTTGGTGTATGTTATAAAGCTCTCCGAGGGCTACATTTGTGCAAAAAAATTTTCCTGATCGGTCAAACGGTTCCCGAGATATGTGGGTTTATGTGTGGAAACAGACGCACAAACGGACGCAGAGCGCAAAGGAGAGGTCAGAGGTCAAAACAAAATCGGGGCGCAGCAGTTCACATGTGACCCGAACATAATCCCGGGTTTCGGAAAATTCCGCCCAGCGGTTACGGAGGAGTTCTCCGGACACCTACGCGGCGGCGGCGGCGGCGGCCAGCTGAAAACATAGTATCCGCAAAACTCTGTTTTGGCGGATACAATTACAGGCAAAGAGAAGAGAAAAAAATAAATATATATTATAGATAATATTTAATAGTAATCTTGTATGGTACTTGTAAATCCAAGGTTAAATTGCTATTATATATAATATCAGATCTTACACCTTATCAATCATGAACAATGAATTCCATTTTCCACTCATCAGATGTTCCCTTGAAGTCCCCCATCCATTTGTTAAGATTTTGCATGACCTCTATTTTAAAAAAAAAAGATGATTAATTCATAAAATCCTTGTTATGTTCTGTGTTTACTATACAATTACTGTATAAATAGAACCCCAGGGAAAAACTGAAAAGATAAACAAAGCAAAATGTTAACCCCACACATATGAAACCAGCCACAGTGTATTCTTTTTATCTCTAAAGAATATTATTTACCATGTAGCTCATTTGTGTAACCAGAGTGCACAGATATCATTTATTTTAATGGTCCAATATTGAACCCACAAACTCAAGTATTCCAATCATTCTTGTCTATGTTTTGACTCACCTTATTAACTTACACTAAATTGTTTTTTAGGAACCCTAGCATTCAGAAACAATTACTCTGGCATTTCTCTGATTACAAATTGCCTTCATCAATTCTAGATTTTACAAATGTTTCTTCCACAGGAATACAAAAGAACGTCCCATCATAATTATGTCAATCATGCAATGCTGCAGTCCCAAAACAATTCAACAGTTCAGATCAAATTGATGATATTCATCACTACTTGTCACTGCTGGTATGGCTCACCATTTTAATCTTCTAAATTAACGAAAGAAATACAACAACTTTTCTTCTTTGTTGTCTTGGCCAATTAGCTTCTGGTAGTCTTATACTCCATTAATACAGTAATTACCCTCATGCTCATAGAACGAAAAATCAAGCAAAGTATAAAGAAAATGACATGTGGAGATGATGCATGTCATTGCTATGAATATAATAACAATTACCCGCAACTGACACAAGTAAAAAGGATCCACAAAAAATATAACAATTAGATGTCAAACAAATATTATCAATTATAGTTAGGGATACTTGATCGATGGAGTATCACTGAAGGGTTATGAAATTAAGGCTTATGTTGGTTATCCCTAAAACGACTCATCTCTGTAAATATGGTACATTTTTTCAAATGAGGAACCAATTTTTGGTGGATAAACATGAGCATGAACAGTCAGTAACCAGTATAAGAGTAAACAATATCATCATTAATCCAAAATATCCCTTTTCTGATAGTCCCTGTTCTGATACAATTTTTTTTTCAGAAAGGTAACCAGAGATCCAAATTCTTAACAGTGGAAAAAAAATACCCAAAAAGCATAATGTGCCTTATTTCACTAAGACCCATAAAACATTTCTAGTACTATCTTGAAGTCTAACAGAGATATTTTTTTTCATAATAATACCAACTAGTGCTTAGGTCTTGCAGTTTCTGATATGCAGTACTGCAAAAGCCCCTTTGTGTTAATTTCACTTCAAATTTTTTCAGGATTTATATATGGGAAAATTTGGGAAATAAACCCCCTCTAGCACACACGTAAAAATCATTCCCAACAGTTCAAGACTATAAAGAAAAGGCATCATTGGGACA
The DNA here is from genome assembly GCA_026874595.1 of Sipunculus nudus. Classification (NCBI taxonomy): domain Eukaryota; kingdom Metazoa; phylum Annelida; class Sipuncula; order Golfingiida; family Sipunculidae; genus Sipunculus; species Sipunculus nudus. Next base: position 6,949,266 of record CM049313.1, on the reverse strand, counting down.
TAGCCAGAGAGGAGTTGCATGAAATGTGTTTAGTGACATCATCATCATCATTAATGATATATATATGCTACAGGTTGAGCATAAAGGAGGAAAGGACATAGTGACCAACACAACAGTAGAGAAACACAGGGAGGGAAACATGGAGACAGAGGTCATCAAAGAGGTCAAAACAGCCAATGGTAAAGGCAGTCATGGCCTGGGGTCAAAGGTCATCATTGAAACGGTGCTCCATGACAAGAAGGTGAGAAATCATTCTCTAAAAATATGTGTAAGAACAAATCAATATAACACTGTACCAAGGATCTCGAACTCAGAAAGCCAGACTTCCAACTTCAATTAGCTGATATTTCTGCTGTGTATTTATAGAGTAAAATATTGTGGAAAGGTGAATTAAGGGACAGCTGACTGAAAAACATTGACACATCTGATGTTTGATACGACAAGACCTGTGTATTTGGTAATGCCATAAATTTTGCAAGGATATGTTTTTTTTCTGAGATATATGATATTTGACATAAACATGTTTTACACAACAAATTTTAACTGCATAACAAGTGATCCATGGGTCATGATGCTCAGCCGACTGGCATGTTGACAATATGTCTTTGCACAGGCAACTAATTAGGATAATGTATATGGCATCATAGTTCATGCATATTAGCTGAAGTGCATAAAGAACCATAAGCACACCAAATTTGATGACAATCCATTCAGCTGTCCTGAGCAATCTGGCATTTTGTGTGTATTTTTCATTATTTCTGGGGTGCTCAAACATGACCTGTAACTCAGATAATAAAGGTCACAGTGACCGAATTTCTGGTTTCTGAGGAAAATTTTTGAGGAACTCTCAGGATGTCAAGCAAGAAGATTCTAGGTCCAATGATTTGTGCCCTACTTTGTTATTTGATTTTTAATTATTCTAGGGGTGCTTATAAGCCCCATAGCTTCGAGAATATGGGTAACAGGGACCTAATTTAAAGTTAATAAGAAGACTTTTCATGAACCTCCCTAGATGTCAAATTAGGAGATTCTAGGTCCTATGGTATAGATTTTGCCCTGCTTTTGTATTAAATTTTCCATTATTCCCGAGGGGGGGGGGAGGATACTTATAAGCCACATAGCTTGGAAAATATGGGTATCAGAGACCTAATTTCAAGTTCCCAAGAAGGCTATTCATGGACCTCCCTAAAATGTCAAGTATGAAGATTCTAGGACCAATGGTTACGATTTTTGCACTGTTAATGGATGACCACATCATAAAAAGTCTCAAAAAGACCGAAAAATATGTGTTAAAAACTTAAAAAAAAAAACTGAAATGGCACCACCAGAGTGCAGGAACTGATGAAACATTCCATGACCAATATCCTTGCAAAGAATCATGGTGATCAATGCATTAGTTTTTCAGATACTTGAGCTTTTGTATCAAATTTTCCATTATTCTTGGGGTTACTTTGAAGCCCAATAGCTCAGAGGTTATGTGTAACAGAGACCTAATTTTAGGTTTCCAAGGAGACTTTTCATGGGGCTCCCTGTATGTCAAGAAAGAAGATTCTAGATCCAGACGTTACAATTTGTGCCCTGTTAACAGATGACTGCATCTTTAAAGGTCTCAAAAATAGAGAAAAAAAATTGTAAAAAATTGAAAAATACAGGTGGCACCACCAGTCTGCAGAAACAGATGAAAGACTCCATGATTAATATCCATGCAAAAAATCATGGTGATCAATTAATGCATTAAATGTTCAGATATTTGAGCTTTTGTATCAAATTTTCCATTATTCTGGGGGGTACTTTGGAACCCCATAGCTCGAAGAATATGGGTAACAGAGATCTTATTCGAGGTTTCCAAGGAGATTTTTAATGGGCCTCTCTGGATGTCAAGTTAGAAGTTTCCAGGTCTAGTGGTTATGATTTGTGCCCTGTTAATGGACAGATGGCCGGAAAGACTGGACGGACGACAGACAAAGTGTGATTGCTAAAGCTCAGATGACTTACAGTCAGCTGACCTAAAAAAACTAGCTGTCATTATTTTAAAAAGGTATATGGACCAAGATCAATAGATGAGAGCTCCTGTTGGATGAAATTGAAGATTATTATGATTAAACATATATACATTTTTGTAACTGAATCTAAAAGACACCCCATCAGCCACAGGCAATACCTAACAATTCATTGCACAAAACAGGGTATCATTGTTAAACATAAATAGACAAATATTTTACCTTTTAGACCACACATAAAAATTTCAACCCTATTTTATGGTGAATTAGGACCATGTCTCTGGTAATATTGCCAATTTGTGCTCTTGCCTCAAGTCTTTACAAGAATTCTTAAAGGTATGAATAATATACTAAATTTTGTGTTGATCATATTCACTATTACAAGAACTGAAGCATATTTTTTTTAATTTTCCTACATGTATATATTTAAAATACACTTAAAATCAGCAATTGCATGCATAGTTCAGTAAATTAATATGAAATGTTTCCAACAGCCTGAAAACCATAAACAGCAGAACAATGCCAGCAGAAATGACGGTGCACTAAAGACTGTCAGGACAGCAGCGGGGAAATGAGGCCATTGCTGTTGCAGCGAGAACGGCACAAGAAACAAAGTGCCTCAATCAGTCCAGTCAGTCTCTGATAGATACAAGATGTCTGCCTCATCACAAAGCACTGTAGTGTTATCCTATTTAAACCGTTGATTGTATCTGAAGCCTTGTTGAAGTCTATAATCCAGAAGCACCTTTCACTATGGACAACTGTTTCACATTGTATGACTAACCGGTGTTAAGTATTATACTGAGAGCAAGCATAATTGGTGGAATTAAGCTAAAACATGTTTAAAATGGTCTATCATATGAAACTGAACAGTTAATCTAGGGTGTTTTATGGATTATAGTTATTTTCAATATTTGTATCTTATGTCTTCGATCATTGTAGTATTTGATTTATGTCAAATAAATGTACTCTAATGTATTACATTTGTTTATGTACACATTCATATGTTTATCTGGCAATGACACTATGGCAACAATAATGCAGCAGTTGTAAGAAAATTTGTAAAACAAAAATTTCTTTGGAGTTAGCAAGCCACAGCAACATCAATTCAGTACAACAATATGGCAATTTTTTTCATTTGGTTTGGAGCAATTATTACCATTTTCAGCCATATATAACCTTACTCTCACAAAATGATGTCACTTCAACCAAGCACGGGCATCTTTTACAAGCACTGTAGCTATTAATCCACTGAGATGCTCTGTAAAGCCCACATAATATGATATCTGCTTTAAAAAGTAGAAAAGGCAATTTAGAGAATTGCAGTCTAGATACACCATAAGTGAATAACATAAACCAAAATACACTCAATCTTCATAAAGTGCATGAAATAAAAAACTATATGACAATACGCCCCTTTCTGTCTTTTTCTTTGATTTAAACAAGATGGAATCTTTCTTCTCCATTTAGTCAACACAGTAAGTGAAGGCTATACATATATATTTAAAAGAATGCTGTCCCAATTTGGCCTCAGATGATAAATTTGACCATATTAATGTGTACACTAAAACACGTTGTTGTTGTCATCTGTTTTCACTGTTGTTGCTGTTGATGAATGCCATTGACATAAATAGATGAATGTGTACATCATTTTCTTCCTCTGTTCTTCTACTACTTTATCACGAGATCTGTTCCATCTGATAGCAGTTTTCCCCTCATTCAAAGGAGAGTCAAAGGACTCATAATCTTATATTACTTTAAAGTAAAGTAGTGCGCCAATCTTCTGGATAGCTTGCAAAAATTAGGTCTGTTCAGAAATGTCAGATCTGTGTGATATATATATAAAATAAATTATATATATATATATATATATATATATATATATATATATATATATATATATATATTGAATGCATTGCACATGGATTGAATATTCAATATAGAAACAGAGGAGTGAAATTTGATTAGTTTATGGTCAATAAAGAAAGCCTTCATTAATCAAATAACTTATTAGTATATAAGGAAACCTATATCTATATATCTTTATATATATCTTTTCATAGTATCAAGCTATCTGTATTTATCTGTACTGATTGGACCATATATACATGGTGCATGTAATAGGGGTTTTGTCTATCACTGGAATATAAAATGTATTATAAGGCATTATAAGATAAAAATACTGAATTAATTATCATTATTATCATATACTCATATACTAGTCCCTCATTTCCCTATTTATCTTCTCACTGCACAAAGACATATATTTTAAGAGTTACTTAACCTATTGAAAACAACAAGGCATTGTTGAATCTGTGAATTCCCACTGGTGTGGTATACTGTTGAAATATATGTATACATGTTCAAAAGGAAAATAAAATTTCCCTCAAAAACTTGTCTTTATCAGAATTATTCATTTATGATATCTACCGGTATATACTTTTGCGTCTGTGTCGGAGAGAATCATATGAATGATTCCAAAAGCTACTCCCAAGGAAAATGATCCTGTTTTTCTAATTTGTGGTCATAAAATCACTTGAGTAAGCAAAATACCAAAAGTTGCATATAAATTTATAAGAATCCCAATAGCCATGCACTGCTTTACTTGATTCCAATAATTATATGGTGTAATATAGGTACTGCTGAATAAAGAAATTGAGGGAGCATCACTGACAAAATTAATCAGCATTACGTATCAGAGATATAAAACTACCAGTTTGCACATTAGAATTAGACAATCTTCTAGGCCAACATTTTGGATATTCCTTAACACTACTGTAATTTTGGATAAATGATAAAATTTTCAGTTCTCAATTTTTAATTTCAAATAAATTTTTTTTCTGACAAGTGGTCTTTGGATAAATCACACTCTAGTGTACTTTCATGGGGGAGAACAATAAATTTATATATACAGAAATGAAAAATAAGATGGAAAGGTAGAGCAAAACAGTAAAGATGATTTAGGCTGTCATCTTGTTTTGGTTTACCAAACATATCTTCATTTAACATAAGAAAGACCTGATGCAATTACCATCTGTTGCAGGGCAGCTGATCCCTTTGAATTATTAAAGAGTTACAAGACAGGGATAGCCTCAAAGCAATTAAGTGGTCCTGCACGTAGTAATTAATTATTAAGGAGTCTCATTAAATGTTCTTTACAAAGAAGACAAAACTCGAATTGTTTAATTAGCTCCATCAAGGAAGACATGTTTTCTCCTGTGTTTGAAGAATATATTATGTTCTCCAGTGGATCGGGATCAAGATGCAGATACAGAAGACGCAAGATCTATGCAGATTCTGACTACCTCATTTGAGTGAAGTTGTATGACAATTTATGCTCCCAATGTAAGGCAAAAAAAAAGTATGATTCTCAGGCACTTTTTTCATAAATCAGTGCGGGGGCACAATATTTAATTTTTTACCATTTTTTGAATGTTTAGAGAAAAGCATGAAAATAACAGATGTTTTTCCTAAACAGGTTATAGCAGTACATAACAAAGGAAATCTTATAAAAATTGTATTATTTGATCTTCTTGAAAGCTAAAAATAAAAATTGTTGAAGCTGGGGTTTATAATTGATGTAGGCTGTGCCTGAGAACCATACCTTTTATTTTTTTGGCCTAAAGGTTATATTTTTACTTATGCCTGTTTTATTATCTGTTCATAAGTTACTGATGAATTTCTATCACATTAAAAGGACTTTGGGCCTTGAAGCTGATGCAAACAAGATTACATTTTTAGCTGATCTGGATCAAGATAAAGTTGGAAAAAAAAGTTGTTGGTCTTTCTGTACATCAGTCTAAAGGAAAATAAAAACTGCAACTGGTTTGGTGGCAAGGGGATTTGTAACTTGTACAATTTAAAAAACAGAATAACACTTTTTTTGGACCTTACCCAAATCCTCAAAATAAAGTAGAATAAAATCTATGTGCTTGCCAAGGTTAAAAGCACTAAAAGCACTTCTTAAGATGTGTAGTTGAAGGTGTTACCTCTCATGGAAAAGGCAAGATTATGGATCAGGAATTTCATAATAAAATAAAATGTTTGTTCAACAAGCATGCCCTATGGATATATTGCTTGGGCACCTTATGGGTTTTAACTTAATCAAAATCACCACTTAATTTTAGTACAACCTGTCACATCAAAGGACAGTAAACTTTGTCTCCAGTTGGCAAAATGATGGTTCAAAGTGACTGATTTTGTTACTGAGTGAGGATAATCACCTCAGCTTTAAGAAACCCCGGCAGTATCTAATCCATCATGACATTTTGTCAGCCCCGGGATAAATGCTACCTGGCAGACTGCCAGTGCATGATGTTACAGCCAATACAGTGAACACACCCATGTTTCATCACTTCCGAATGTGGATTTTTGTACCCATGATTAATGCTGTTCAAACTAAGCTATATTAAGTGACATATATTACGCTGACTTTTATTCAAATATATATAATTACCAAAACACGAAAGATTGATGAAATTAAAACAGTGTTAAGAGCCATAGTCACAGATAATATGGGCGAATCTCAGAATGTGTTCAACTTGCATAAGTGTTACAGGAGATGGAATTTTAAATTAAATTTTACTGATTAACAGTCATATCTGGTTTGTACACAGACCAGGCATTATTCTAATTAGCTTTCAAGACTTAGGACCTTTTATGCTTAATGGGAGAATTATCTGTACACTGTTTAAAAGGTCAAGGGGGAATTTCAAGTAAAAATACTAAATTTTTTTAGTGACCATAAAAGGCAGCTAGAAAGTCCTATAACAATAACTGCAACCTAAATCAGCGAGCAATTCCATGATTTTCCAAGAGATTAACTAATGTATGATCATAGAAAAGGGAAATATAGATACGGTGACACTCATATGTGGTATTTTATATTGAAAGGTTGAGCATTATTCATTTTTCTATACTACTGCCAATCATAACCTATGTACATGAAAAAACATTACTGCAAACGCATGTCATAACTGGCACTAATTTTTTTTATTTTATAATTCTGACAGGACAGCAACATGAAACAACAAAGAGATAACATTTATGGAGCAAGGTGTTGTCATGTAAATGGCAACTATTTTTGTATCACAAGACTGTGGGTTCAATACCTGTTCAATTTTTTTTTTCTATTTTATTATACTTAGTAATATTTTGGATGCAGCATATTATACCTTATTTACAAAAAATTATTACAAAATATATTCATAGAATATTGACAGATGCAGAACAAATTGACATGGTATCACAAGATTGTAGGTTCATGACCAGTTCTATTCTTTTCCCAACTCTATTATCTTTAGTAACATCTATCATGCAGAATTATGCCTTATACACTGAGAAGCAACTGCTAACTGTTCACAAAAAATTGACAAATGCAGACCAAATTATGCTTTGGTGCTGAAAGTTGTTGCTTGGGTTGTAAGTTCATTGCAGAACTGAGAAAAGCTGCACACGAAATTGACATTGTCATGGTTACCAGACAGCATTTTTAAATTTTCATACATTTCTTCAGGCAGAGTGAACCTAGCACAGAAACCAAAGCACACAGTAATCTGGGCAAATGTTCACCAATATCCCTGGATGTGTTTTTTTTGTGTAACAGGAAATCTTACAAAATTGAATTTTCATGCTTTATTAGACATTTGCAGCCCTTGCTCTAAACCAGATACATTTCTGGCTTCACAAGACAGATAAATGGATGTACCGATTTTTTTATTACAGCATACCAGCTCAGTGTAACACAATGATAATATCATGTAGCATCTGCAGGGAGCATCACTGAGGGAAAAATAAACAAAATATCTGAGTTTTAACCTAACACTTACTATCAGTTTACCATATTTATAACCCAGATGAGACTGCCATAGCTCAAGTCTCACATATCAACACATAATATTTGTCTAACAGCCTCAAATTTCACAGAGTCACTGTAAAGTTGAATTTCAGCATCAATTATTCACATTTAACACATGGGACCATTGCAGGCTTTTAGGAATCATCCTCATGTACAGAGGCACAAAAAACAGGAAAACATACAAATACCTTCTGGCTTTACATCCTACAGTTACACACAGTTATTAAGTGACATGGAATTTAAATAAAAGTAAATACAGTAAAAGCCTGAATTTCATCATCTCATTTATCTGAATATATGTTTTTCCAAAATTTTAATTAAAGAACAGAAATTTACCTTGTTTAACATATATGATATGTGTACACAATTTACTAACAGAACACCAATGATACTGGGCTGAATGGTGTCTTTCTGATGTAAACATAACCACTCCATGGTTACAGAGAAACAAAACTTTCAAGTTTTTTTTTAAAATATAAGTCTACTGTGACTTGACCTTGAAAGCATAAGTTAAGGTCATGAGGAAAATGGGTGCTATTACACAAACTGATGAATAATGCATGTTTTGAAATCACTTTTTGATATTTAGTCATTGATGAAAATACCAAAGTGCTAATAATTTGCTCAAATATGGGTAAGGTCAACCAATTGTTAATCAGTTTGAGAGTCATTAGTTGATGCCTTACACTTAATTAGAACAAAATCCAATCAAAAACGCTTGATGCTATCACGTTAACAAACAAATGATGACCAAAGTCTACTGTGACTTGACCTTGAAAGCATAAATCAAGGTCACAGCACCAAGGAAAATTTTTTGGCCTCAATAATACAGAAAAATGTTATAATAATGATCGATGCCAGCATGTATGAGATATAGGCATTTTAAAAGTATGGACGCAGACACCCACCCGGTAAAACCGTAAACTCCCCTAAGGAATGTTTAATTATAACCATGCTAAGATTGTTTTTAAAGTCTGTCATGAGTGCTCTAATGTTTAAGTTCTAAAATAACACTATTATCTTCATGTATATGGCCAGTATACCAAATAATATGGTAAGCCTCACATATCCACAAACACATGCAGTTATACAAACATTTGCTATGTCCTTAAACTATTCAGATACATTGTACTTAAAATTTAACTGTTGCATATCTTGTTGGGTTTTTTTTGCTCTTGTTGTACTAGTATCTTTGGACAGACTTAATTGCACCTGGGACAGTTGATTCCACCTCCTGGGGAATAAATAATACAATAAGGATGAAGTGAGGTCTGACACCCGCTGGCACAGGGCCCTGTGCATGCAGGTGGCCAAGCCAGAAAACTGTCAGTCAAAACAAAATGTAACAACATCAACTCTGCGCACTCCTCACTGTGCTGATATCCATTTTCCTGGCAACAGATACATGGCTACGACAAATAGTCTTAATGTCGTAATATGTCAATCAAGTGGGAAAAGTGGATGTGTAATATGACCTATTATTTAATAGGAGAATACATTCACAATACCATGGTGTATCTTTATTAAGCATGCTGGATTTCAGGTTTTATATACACTTTGCTTGGAATAATCCACAAGTCATAACCTGCATATGTACATAAAAAACAAATCTCTTGGGTTTTATGATTTCATGATTTGCCTCTAAATAAAAAGTTTTAGATGACGGTAAAAACTGTCTCCATTTTTTAATGTTGACTTAACCAGTTCTTTACCTCTATTAGATACATCCGCTGAGTACCAGTTCATGTTAGGATTACGTGACAGGTTGGTGGCATCCGCTTCTTATTGTTTTATTTTAATATCTTGGTGTCATACAGGCCCAGTGTCGAAGACATCTGCAGGTCCTGGTGTGTAATCCTTATAACTGGGCCAAAACACACAATCGTTTTTGAGGGATACATGGCTTTTGGGGACAGCCTTCCCATTAAACCTGGAAGGCTCTCACCAAGGGAAGGAGCCTACTGTAAACAAAAGCTCCTCAACTGAGATTTGAACTCATGACCTCTCCACTTTGAAGTCCTGTGCTCCCACCTTGACCACAGGAGCTGGTCAGACCACATTGTTTAAATCATAGGATGTCATCAGATATTCTACGCTCACGAGACAGCGGAAATCTTACACTTCAAAAGAAGCTACTGATTTTCCTGCTACCTGCTTTGACCGTTTATGATGCACTTAAACACCAGGTGGTGCACATGGGCCCGTCTGCTGAAAAAACTGCTGATGCGACCAGCAGCCAACCAAATACAAGTCAACAAACACTCGACAGGCATCAGGCTCCGCCCAGAAACCACGTGTGGGGCAATTCTTTCTGAGTCTGTGGCCTGTTCAAACAGTCGCTGGGGTGATGAGCTGTCACTCAAACCATTTTGTCTTCCAGCACAGTGTCTAATCTGATTGGACCAAAATACAGTGCTCCCCTCTGGTGTAGAGATTCGGGATACAAGTTCATAACAAACAGCGCTTACGATATAGGTAGTTGGTCTATGGATAAAGAGCGTATAGATATTCTGTTACTCACCATTTCTCTCTTCGTCTCTCAGATCCTGTAGACGCAACACATGTCTCTTTGGTAACAGCATCGTTTCGTACGGCCACGTGGCCCAGTATGGCACCACACACAACCAATGGGAGTTCTCCACCACGATTCTCTCCTGCACAAAAATATACATAATATAACGGGTGCTTTACATATTGGCATTCATTAGGAGGGTGTGCTGGGAATATCTAGACAATTGTACTCTGTTATACTTTTACATGATTACACCCATGTTAAGGATATACAATGGCATTGTCTCACTAGTGATCTAGAAACAGGATGACACCATCAACAATAAATACTGTGGCTGCTTTTTGTCTGTGAGGGTTTCAAATTTGTGATATTCATGAAAGGAGAATTATCATTAAATATAAAATCGTGAATAAGTTGTCCCATCATGAAAGCCATGTTGAAAGGTAAAAATTGATATTTAATGTAAATAATACCAGATCTTGTCTGTTCAAAGATGGCTACTGTAAATAATATGAAATCATTTGATCTTCCCTTGGATATCCAATCCAGTCTGGGGCAGATTATTTGATATAATTAATTTATATAATTATAATTTACTTAATGTGGGTAATTAATATAGTGAGATTGTGAAAATTGAACCTCGGGGAAACAATGAAGAATTGAATTTTAACCCCATAAATATGAAACCAATTACATTAGACATTAATGTCATTTCCTAGGGATGAGCTAACAAATAACAACTTTCAAATGTGATTGAACTTAAAATTATTACTGTAATATTATGATATATCTCATGTGTCATAAGGAAAGATTTTAAAGAGAAAGACAAATACCTTTTGTTCCATCTCTAATTTTACATAATCCACAAGCATTGGAGATCCATGTTCTTCAAGGTATTTCTTCTGACAAGAGTCCGCTTTTGCAGGATCATTTGGAAGAAAAGAACTTGCCCACACCTGGAAAAATAAGGAATAAAATGATCTAGTCTCTAAATGGCTTTCTTTAATCAGATAACTTTTTCATATAATCAATGCACCAGTATGATTTTACATTTTAAACTTGAAGCCTCTAATTTTCTTTCATTATTTCCTACTTTTAAAATCTAGCAGATCTTTGGTTATTTTCTTCTTTTAAATCACACAAGTATTCATATTGATTCACATGAAATTGAATAACAATCATTCAAATTAAAGGAGTTACCCGAGGTGGTTAGGGCAATAACAATACATATCTCATGATACAATATGTATTCCGATACTTTGCTCACTATGATACATGATATGATACATATTAATATACACATGATGTCAATAATTCTCAGGCAAGTACTAACCTGACAATGGGGGTGAGGGTTGGAGCATCCCATCACAGCACCTTTGTTCTCAAATATCTGAATGGTACAAAATTATTAATACTTCATATATACTTCATTTATGCTTCATATATACTTTGCATTTTCATATACAAAATGTTACATCATTTTTAAAGGAAACAAATCACTATAGACTACAGTCTGAGTAGAATTGGTTGTGATAATACACTGATGTAATGTTCACAGAAATTAAGTCTTTACACATTGACCTCATAATGTTCTGATTGTATTTTTATTATATTATTGTGCATTACACCATGTTAAAGTTACATCTGACTTTCAATGAACACATGATTTAAAGAATGAAAAGTTGTTTATATTATGTGATGTGTTTTTCTACCAAAGAAATCTATTTAACTCATCTGTTCTGCCTCAAGAAAAATATCTTCATAAAATATTATTTTAACAATCCTTATAATTTACATATATCTTTAACAAAGATGTGCGAACAAACAAAACTGCCCTAATGCATGTCTCGAGGTAATCTATACAATAATCTGTAACTATCCCTCTCTTTCTCCTGCCTTTGACATGCATTTATTTTCAGTCTTAAAGTAAGACCAATGCAAAGTTTGCCCTAAAGAGGAAAATTTTCTATATTTTTGGACAAATCTCATGAAAAACAAATTAGAAACTTCGAAAATAAATTACATAATTATATATCAGATAATTTTTCATTGTAAGGCATGGGACTGGTTAATAACAAATAATCTAGAAACCCAATCATAAACAGGTACCAAAATATGTCTGCATAATTAACTTGATTCACCAACCTGAGCCCAGGCATATTTGGCTCCCAGCTCCACATTTATCTCCGCCCACTTGTCAATCACTGCTCTGATCTCCTTGATTGACATGACAGGGAGGGTGACATCTGACCAGGGGTGGAAGCACATCACCTCACATGTCCCAAATGCTGGCTCTGACCTCAGTAACGGGTGTGAGGGCTTGTCTAATAAAAGTAATTTAAATCAATTAAATAAGATTACCATACAGGGATAACTACTATAGTTCATATTTATTAATTAGGCCTCATCAAGTAAAGAGGGGAGACATATAAGCGGTGGATAAGGGTCTGTCTAAAACGCGAAGAATCCGCGGAGAGATGGAGAATTTGCGGAGAATTCGTGGAGAATTTGCGGAATTTTTTTTTATGAAATGATACTTTTGAATACACATTAAAATCACTTAAAATCCCGAACTATTTTACTCTTAACATATTTGCGCACTGTTAAATGACCGAAATATTTAAAAAAATCTCTACATAATTAAGCATTTTATGCTTAACAATGTAGACTCGGATTTAGACGAATGAATGCGTTACGCTAAAGAAAACACCCGTCTGAGTATACCAGCTGACACTGATAGATCTTAAGACGAAACCGCAAAAAAACTAATTTTTCAACAGTTTATTGTGCAAACTATATCAAAACCATACACATGTATCAAATTTACAGATGGTAAACGAAATATATAATATAATAAAAAAATCATAATATTTCCTATATTTATTGATAGATAAAAAAATATCCCCATTTATAGTGTATAGACCCAACTTAAATGCACAAATGAAAATTGAAACACAAACATTCGACCTTACACACTTTATACACAAACAAAGATTGCACCCTTCAGCTAATGAATCAACTTGGCAGTAGGATTGAATAAAATAAAAGAAACAAATTGTAAATTAATATATATGTATTCTTGGTTAAACAATTATATTTTCTTATTCTGTACATAATACACAACACTGCTTTCTGACCTTAACAATACAGAGTATAATCATAAAAAAATAAGAATATAGCACAATGTACACATACATACAACAATAGTACAAGAAAGTATTTGTACAATCTTCACAAAACCATTTAATTAATTTTTTTTGGTTATTTTAAAGACATATGCACATTTAAAATGGAACGACTTATAAAAATTTTTTTCATTTTTTATCACAATCAACCATTTCTTTGAATACATCTCCTAACCAACATATACATTCATTTCCAATATTCAAGGAAAAAGTTTTGTTTTAGGAAATGGTGTAAAATGCATGAACTGTAACAAGCAACTAAGTGTGGTGGCATTAATCTCTTGTTAAAATGTTCAATTTGTTTAATTTCTGGATTAGAACAAAAATAAACTGTATTTGGAATCGTAAAAAGCCCAAAGTTCCTGATGCTATTCGTTGTCTCTAGGTCGGTTCGTGGCACAAATAAAATCTCACAGAGAAAAACCTGCTTGTCCGAACATCTGAGAGCTGAAGTTTTCGTGAATGTACAGATTTTTAATTATTTAGGTCATTTAAAAATGAACAAATATGTTAAGAGTAATATAGTTGGAGATTTCAAGTGATTTTTACGTGTATTTAAAATTATCATTGCATATAAAAACTCTCCGCAAATTCTCCACGAATTCTCAGCAAATTCTCCATCTCTCCGCGGATTCTCCGCGTTTTGGACAGACCCGGTGGAAAAAGTAGATTTTTACATCATATTTTGGATCCAAATTTTATTTGTGTGTGTGTGTGGAGGGGGTTTGAGGAAGGTGATGGTCCCATAAAAGCAAAACCATGCACTGATGCAATTTTTTTTCCCTTCTGCCCCTGCATACTGCAGATTTTCCAAAACTGACCTTTGATCACAGTATTAGTTCCTGGTGAAAGAATGTGCCTGATATTTATTTTGACCATGGCCTCATTTTCAAGGCTATGATTGCAGGGGCAGGCTTCCCATGAACACTCTGATATTTATATATTATATTTTTTTGTAAAATTATTATAATGATTCAGAATTATAAGACTTATAACTATTGTATAAATACATTAGTTAATATACTACACAACAGAAAATCATATGATTTTCATTTAGGCATTTCAAATTTCAAAATCCAGATCCAAGACTTTGTCTTGATTTGATTGGCTGGTACACATGTGACATCATGGACTGAATTTTATTAACAACTCAGATCTAGTAATGCATGTTGTTTTTATTCTCTGCTGAAAATTTGGGACTGACAGAGGCAGAAATACTGTGCTTTTACTGAGATCTAGAATTGTTAGTCACAGGGGATTGACGTCACTGCCGAGTTGACAGTGCTCATAGACGTGCCAATAGTTTTTGAACAAATCACACAACCTCATGTTTTTAGTGGAAAAATAGATAGAAAAAATGTTTTTCCTCCAGGAATTGGGCTTATTTTATGTAAAATCTATATTAATATTTTTTTTCATAGGCAATTATGTTATATGATAATAAAATGAGATTTGGAATATTTTTGCTTGACCTTTATTGAGACACTATACATCCATTGAATAAATTAAAAAAAAAAACAAATAAATTAAAATAAAAACATTTTAAATAAACAGTTATCCTCAGAAACTACAATAACAGGCTTAAAACCAAATAGATGGCCTTTGAAACAAAGTCACTTTTTCAGAAAATCAAATAATTAGAGGAATATTCTAAAACATCTTGGAGCATTGTTAGCAGATGATCTAATGAACAAATAAGAAATGCCTTGAAAATAACATGAAAATGTGGCAGTTTATATTATTGAACCATTTCACTAATATATCCAGGTGATAGACCATAGCATGCATGATGCATTTATTTAAATATTTTGTATATTATCAGTTATAAATATTAAACAAGCTAAGAAAATGTAATGCTTTTTGGATACAATTTATTAGCCCTGGGTTGAGTGTTTCTGTTAAATTTGTTGTTTATACGCAAACAGCGTAAGCTCAAACCAGATAAATTTCACCCATTTACATATGGAAGAATATCAGATAAAAATGGTTTCAACCAGTTATTTTATACAAAAATATGCAGTAAGGCCAAAAAAAGTATGGTTCTCAGGCACTTTTTTTCATAAACCAGTGTGGATGGGTGAAATTTTAATTTTACATTTTATTTAATGTTTCGATATAAATGTCATATGATCAGGGTTAAGCATTAAAAAAAACAGAATTTACTTTGCTAAACAGGTAAAAGCTTTTCATAACAAAGGAAATCTTATCAAAATTGTATTATTTTATCTTCTTGAAAGATGATATAAAAATAAACATTTTTTATGCGGGGGGTTAAAATTGAGGCGGGGGTGCCTGAGAACAATACCTTTAATTTGTTTTGGCCTAACATACTGACATTCCTCTGAATCACCAGAGGCTCAGGAAAACTGGCAACTAATGCCATCTGGTGGGAAAATCAAGAAAAACTGGGCCAGGTTATTGATCAAAACATCACTGACAGAAGAGGAACTTGCTGCCCTGAATGGAAGAATCACGTAGGAGCTGATGTAATTTTCCAAATGCAGTAGTCAAGGAAACCAAAATAAGATCTGATTCAGCTCAAGTTCACAAGCTGCCGGACTCTGTCTGATATTTACTTGATACAATTTAGTGTGCTGACAAATCCATTCCCACAGAAAGATAGGGGAAAAAAAAAATAAAAAAATAAATGTACTTTTCTTGGCCATTTCACAATAAATACAAGCAGATTGCTTAATGTAAAAGATTAAATGTATTGGATTTATGCCTAATATGGTCAAAACAGCATAATACCTGCATGAATTTCATTATTATTTAAGCAAATTCACATCATATGAAATAAGTAGTAGATAGATAGACATATAGACAAACAGATAGGTGCTGTGATCAGCCTTAAGCAGGTGGCTTGGTGTAATCAGGCCACTGAGAGCGGGTGTTGTATGTTAAAAATTTGGAGCAGGATGCACAATGTGATTCCACACTCTTATTGGTCTGATTACAGTTCTTTGCTTTGTGCCCACCCTTTCTATACAAACCACCAGTTAAAAACAAAAGGAGACCTGGGATGACTACAGTGTATAACCGGTGCATGAGATGCGTCATGTGTACCCTGTATTTGGTGGAATTAGAATTTTTCATGGGCCTTTAATTCTTCTGAGCTTATTAGGCAAAAAATAAAAGGTATGGTTTTCAGGCACCGCCCACATCAATTTTAAACCCCCGCATCAAAAATTTTAATTTTCAATAGAAACTTATCAATTTTGAGCTTCAGCCACTCGGACATTTCTTTCAAGAAGATAAAATCATACAATTTCCTTTATTATGTAGTGGTTTTACTTATATAGCAAAATAAATCTGTTATTATCATGCTTTTCCCTTATAATTTGACATTTTTATTGAAATATACCATAAAAATAAAAATTAAAAAACTGCCCGCCTGCATTATTTTCTGAAGAAAAGTGTTTGAGAACCATACCTTTTTTTATTTTGGCCTTATTATAATGGCACATTATTGCAGACTAAGCAGAAACTTTAGCACAAGTCAGGTATGCATGTTATTCTGTGATAATGTAAATAAAATATCAAGGATGATTTTACACTTAATGACAGATTTAACAAATTTACACCATTCAATAAATCACATGATTATTGATGACAATGCATTAGTAAATATTTGATAGGTCGGCCTTAATGTGCATTAACAAGGGACCCATGGGTCACGGCGCTCAGCTGTTATATATGATAAAAAGTATGATTTGGGAAAGAGGCACATGCTTGTTTTGTGTGGTAATAAATATAAGCTTTATTATGAGTTGCTGGTGTTCAGCTTATGTATGATTTTGATAGTATCTTTGGAGACGGGGAAGAGGATTGATTTCATTTATTTTATTAACATATGGAGTGCTATTGTCACACAGATTTTGACTTGGCCATATAACTTATAAGCAGCACATATAATAAAAGAGTTTAACTATTTATTAAAATGTAATAACAAATATTGTGCCAATATAATTTTTATTATAAAAAAAATAATAAGAAAATCATATGATTTTTTAAAATAAAATATTACTGAAATGATTATTGAAATAATATTATAGAATATATTCATGAATGCATTCATGAATACATTTTGAAAGTATCTGCACTGGTATTCAAATACTTTCATTTTTACCTGAATTCCCATTCTTATGCAATAAAATTTTTTAATGCAGTACATATTCATATTAGTATTCAAATACATTTGCAAAGCATTCGCACCATGTCTAGTATTTATTCAGTTTTAGGGAAACAATGATGTTGTGAATCCAGAATATACAAAATTCACAAATTAAAATAATGATCATAAGTACCTGGTTTTATGGCTTTTATTTATGTTAAAAAAAATAAATGTAATATATTCACTTTGGACTACATCACATCAATCTACACACTAGACACAGTAGGAATCTAGATTAATATTATCAACTGCATCTTTGTCTATCATTAATTTCCTCCATATGATCCCTAATGATTAGTAATGAATAATATGATTTATTTTTTTATCATTAAAATTTCACTGAAAAATACCATAGGTGACTGCATGGTGTTATTTGGAATAACATTGACATTGACATTCTATCCATCCATACAAGATTCTTACATCATCAGTAACTGCAAGTTAATTTTCTGTTACTCATCAACTAACAAGTTCCTTTTCTATAAATTTTTCTTTAATTTGTTATAAAAAAACCAATACAAAATTATTAATTTATTGTTTATTGTTATGTTGTTTTTCAAAACAACTACTAGATGAGTTGGGTTGGACACCTGGATCAACTGTGGCTTGGCATTAGCTGCCTGGCTGCCCCAGTGTATGCTTCGCTCAAGCATGCATAATCTGATGAAAGGTCAACAAGGTCAACATGCAGGTGACTGAAGAGGGGCTGGATTAAGCCTGAGTCTGACATGGTCTCATAAAAACATTAATAAAAGCTACAATATTTGGCCAATTTCTCTCAGCTTTCTAAACTACAAAGAGGAAATCGTTATGTGTGCATAATATGAAAATTATATCAACAGTGCTCTCAGGAAACAAACATGCCATGGTCAAAGTTGGGCAAAATTTAAGGTACTAATTTTATATTTATACTAATAACTTATAAAATTTGAAAAATTCAGAACTAATTTTTGGTATTCAATTGAATCTTGATTAAATAATGTTACATCCCTGACAAAAAAACTCTAGCTTCAGCAATCCTCTTGTTAAGGGAGTAAATATATTTCTTGATTTTTTAAAAAGTGCATTATGTTTGGGCCCATAACTTAAAACAATTATGCAATACTGACATCATTTCTGGCATAGGGAATGTATAGAAAAATATGTATATTATATATGATCAAAGTCAGATCAGTGGTTTTAATATTAGGCAGTCTTACAGTGCAACAATGGGTTTTTAATGGAAAAATGAAGTTTTTCATTAATATTTCGAAGGAATTAAGTCCTAGTGATCAAATTCTTGGCATGGTAGGGGATTTTGGAGACATCTAACTGTATGCTAAATTTAAGGAACTTAGAGCTGAAGCTGGGGAGCTGAGCTATAGCAAACTGCATAACACTAGCTTGATGTAAACTTGATGTGACATGGTGCTTGAAAACTTGAATAAAATCTACAGTTTTTGATCAACTGGTTTCAAATTTTTGGTGTTAACAGACAAAATGCTAACAAAAACATGCTGTGAAAATTAAATCCACAGTACTTACAGGAAAAAAACGTGCCATGGTCAAACTTGGGCAAAATTTAAGGTACCAATTTTATATTTTTGCCAATATTTAAAAAAAATTAACAGATTTCGATCTAATTTTTGGTATACAATTAAATTTTGATCAATTAAAGTTGTATTACTGAAAAAAAGTCCCTACCTTTAACACTTTTGGTCTTAAGTGACCAAATATCTTTCCTGATTTTTTTACAAAGTCCATTATGTTTGGGCCCATAACTTTTTTCAATTGAATAATACTGACTTAATTTCTGGTATGTACATAGGAACTATATTGAGGAATATTTATGGTAAATATGAAGAAAACCAGATGAGTGGTTTTGATATTAGGCAGTCCTGAAGTGTGAAAATAGATTTCTAATAAAAATTGAGGTTTTTCCTTAATATCTCAAAGGAACGAAGTCCTATTGACCCAATTTTTGGCATGGCAGGAGATTTTGGGGACATCTAGCTGTATGTCGAATTTCAGATTCGTAGGTCCAATGGTGTCGAAACATGCCAGTCTTACGGACTGACATCCGGACGGACAGACGACGGACAATGGACCATGACTATAGCTCAGATGACTTATAGTCAGCTGAGCTAAAAATCAAATGATCTTGGTTTTAAATATGTGTAGATAGCTGGCCTGTTAAATCCACAAAATAAAAAACCCATAAATAGCTTAATCCAAATTATATCACAAATTAAATAAGCTTACATTACCTGGAGATGGTCCCTCTTTCAACAGTGAAGGAAAGTCATTTTCAAACTTGAAGGTACTCTCATACATTGGGTTTACCTTAAAATATATATTGAAATCAAAATCAGGTAACAAACAACAATCATCTCATAAATAATCACAGCTAGGGGACTGCAACATATTTTATAGTATGACCAGTTAACATGATGCTAGAAGGCACATCTGTTCAGGTGTGATTTGCTTATTATGAGGACTTTTCCTTCTGGCTGCAATAGTTTTACCTGAAAGACAAAGAGTACATCTAGAGTCCTGTCTAGATTACAAAGGAGTTTTCTTAACATGAAACTGAAATTGCTTTCCATACAATGAATCAATCAAACAAACCATTAAATTCTGGAGGTTATCAGGATCACCATAATACACAAGCGTTATGTATCATTATGATACAGAGCAATTCCTTTGTCCACAGGGAGACTGTTCCATTCATAGCTATAAGGGCCAGTATTTAAAAATCAATTTACCAGGTGAACCAGTGCATGTGACTATGATGACTTAGAAATTCTGGGATTTTTTCTTCTTATTGCAATAGAAGACCAAGTATACAATAGTGTTTAGTCTCAATTTAGAATACAAGCATTTGGTCATTTCCTTGAAATTGCAAGAACTCTCAGTACAATGAATGAATCAATAGATTTCACACTAGAGACAATCTGATTCTGTGCCGTACAGCATTTTTCACTCAAAAATTACCAGTAACAGACGAAGGACCTCCATGTAATTACCAGAAGAGATTAAGCCTGAGAGCAAAAGTCTGTTGAATAGGGACACTTGTTACGCACAGGAACATGGGAAGGTACACAGAAGGCAGGTCTACACTTAAGTCATAATGCTAGTAACACTGGCTCAGTATGCTTAGCTAAAATATTTTTAAAGTCTTCTTCTTTTTATAACTATTAATCACTTATAATAATGCAAATATATTTTTTTTAATTTTCTATAAGATGCTACAATATGCAATGCAAAAAAATATATAAAATAGCAGGTAAACACCACATCTCATATATGGATATACATATATATTTATATATACATAAATAAAAACCAATCCAGTCAAAACACTATTATGAATCATAAATCAAGCAAGTCACACATGAAAGAACATAGAATCTATATCATTCTTTATTACATATCAGTTATCAACCATCATTTTTTTTTCTTCTTACATTTAAAAGGTTTTTATTGGAGGTAACCACAACCATTTTTTTTTATTACAACTTTCCTTTATTTTCACAAGCTTCCAAATTGAGATATTTGAAAAAGGGAAATTAATGCAAAAATAAAATCCTCATGACTATGAAGCCCCATCTTCAAAGGCAAATTGAAAGGGAAGAGATGGATGCTATCAATAACAATACTTCTTGCATGTATCTTCTCATAAAGTCATAGATTGTTATAATTTTTTGTGGAGGTAACTGCCTCTATTTTTTTATGCTATCTTATCTGTCTTTATCTGAGTATGTACAAATGCCGAGTTCCATTTCGGTTAGGGATACGTGACAGGGTGGTAGTATTCACTTCCTATATCATATTATTTTTGTATCCTGGTGTCACCCAGGCCTGTTGTCTACCGCACCAGCGGTCCCGGGTGTACAATCATTCCCATTGTCAGGTCATAACACCAAGGAAGTCTTTCAAAGTGTTGCAATAGTTAGTGCTATGGTAATTAATCAATAATATCAATGATGTCATTTTCTTTCAAAATAAATTAAATTGACTGCATTTTTGCATGATCAATCATAAACAATTATGTATGCACATCAAAAAGATATCATATAATCCCCAAAAATATTCTTATTCTGTCAGAGATTTAAGAAAGACAGGACACAAAACAGCAAACAATATTATAACTTAAAATATTAAAACCTTGTGCATCAAATAAGTGTCAACAACCATACCATTACCTTGTCCTTTCAGTGTGATGTACAAGTTAGACTGAATTTCCACTGAAAGCAAAATGATTTTCCCCTTACCGGTATATGGCAATATTCAAGGTCGAGGCCACTCATAGGAAAGGTCATGACCCCACTTTAAATACTGAAATTGATAGGGATCTTCCTCTAACAGCAGGTGAACTACATGCACATGATAAAAGGTCTGAGATGAAAAGTTTGGCTGAAATTGCATCCACAATCTTTTCAAAGATGTGTCCTGTGACCTTCACCTTTGAGCTCATGACCTCAAATTCAAAAGGAATCTTGTTTTATTGATGGGCCATATATAAGTCAAGTTTGAAACCCATATATCAATCCAAGCTGGAGTTATTATCAGGAAATGAATTTTTGGACATAAGGCCCCCATTGACCTTCACCTTTGACCTTGTAAACTAAAAATATATAGGGGTCTTCCTCTATTGGCAGGTGAACTGTATGTGCAAGATAAAAGGTTATGAGATGACAAGTTTAGCTGAAAATGCATCCGCAATCTTTTCAAAGATGATTGTTCTGTGACCTTGACCTTTGACCTCATGACCTCAAAATCAATAGCTCTAGGTCTTGCTTTATTAATAGGCCATATATAAGTCAACTTTGATACCCATATATCATTCCAAGCTGGAATTAGCATCCCAATACCTAATTTTTGGACAGATAGCTTCTTTGACCTTCACCTTTGACCTTGTGAACTAAAAATGGATAGGGGTCTTCCTCCATCGGCAGGTGAACCATATGTTCAAGATAAAAGGTCAAAAATGAAAAGTTTGGCTGAAAATGCATCCACAATCTTTTCAAAGATGATTGTCCTGAGACCTTTACCTTTGACCTCATGACCTCAAAAACAATAGAGGTCTTGCTTTATTGAAAGGTCATATATAAGTCAACTTTGATACCCATATATCATTTCAAGCTGGAATTAGCATCCTAGTACCTAATTTTTGGACAGATAGCTCCTGTGACCTTCACCTTAGACCTTGTAAACTAAAAATGGATAGGGGTCTTCCTCTATCTGCAGGTGAACTATATGTTCAAGATAAAAGGTCTAAAATGAAAAGTTTGGCTGAAAATGCATTCACAATCTTTTCAAAGATGATTGTCCTGTGACCTTGACCTTGTTACCCCAAAATCATTTGGGATGTTGCTTTTTTAATGGGACATATATAAGTCAAGTTTGAAATCACTAAAAATTGCTGGAATTATCATCTGAAAACTTATTTGACAGATAGCTCCTGTGGCCTTGACCTTTGACCCCAAAATTGATATGGATCATCCACTATTAGTGAGCTATATGTTCAAGATGGAAGAACTGCGATGAAAAGTTTGGCTTTAAATGCACCCACAATATCTTTAAAGATGTTACTTCAGTGACCTTGACGTTTGACCTCATGACCCTAGAACCTATGGGGTTCTTACTTTAGTGGTGGGCCATACATAAGTCATGTTTGAAATCAAAATGGCTGTCAACACTGGAGCTATCATAAGAGGTGTGTGATTTTTACCAAATATTGAAATATTAAAAGTCAAGGCCACTCTCATGGTAAAGGGCATGACCTAAATTTAAATAAACCTCATCCTATTACCCATCTCTCTACATGTTCATAATATGAAAGAAATCCATCCATTAGTTTTTGACTTATAATGCCCACAATACTGTCAAGCTTGCAAGTGCCAGTTTATGGGGGTATTAAAAGGTGTAATATACAAGTCTCTGGCATATCACAAGGCTATCCAAGATCTTCAGTCATCTTAATTTTTGGACCAGTCCATGTAAGCTTTCTTGAAATATTTAAGAATTTGTGTTATTTTCAGCAAAAATGGACCTATTCAAGGTCAAGGTCACTCTCCTAGCAAAGGCCATGACCCCATTTTGTATAGGCTTCGTCCTCTTACCTATATCTATACAAATGTAAAGTTTGAAAAAGATCAGTGAAATATTTTTTTAGTTATCCCGCTCACAAGGTTTTTCTGCGGAGGCAGCAGCGACGGTGGCAGCAGCGGCAGCGGGAACATCGTGAAACCAAAGTATACCAACTTTGTCTGGGATACAATTATAATCCCTCATCTGGTGTTTTTTTTTTATCTATCAATCATCGAATATGATTTTACAACCAATTCCTACCACTTACAATAGTTAACAATAAGTTCTACTCACTTGGGGTCTTGTTCAATGATCATGATTATGTGCACAAATTATCTAATATATAGTTAAATTAGGAAATAATGACTGTAACTATGACTCTGTATCAAGTCAGAGAGCAATTTGTTACTCTAAATCAGGGCCTCAGGCCTTCTCATAGAGTGCGATATTACACATTCTTTTCTATTGACAGCATCAGCAAACATAATTTTCATATACGTCAAGAAATTTATTCCCAAAAATTTTCTCGAAAGAGGGGGGGGGGGCGTCTTATTCTAGGACCCAGCCAATTTTACCCAAGATCTTTCTAGGAAACAGGGTCAAACCCAACCAAGTCTCCACCAAAAAAGGCATTGGCCCTTACCATGATCATCTATTGACCAATTACGGTGAGTATATGGGGAAAAAAAGAAATATACACACATCTGGTGTTTGTGTTATTTTACTGCATTTCCTTTCAAATAGAAATGCTAACTACAGCAAAAAACTTAAGATTACGAGACTGTTTGTGCAGATGCATCATCTCCTCTTATACTTCTTAGTTGATTAAGAGTCTTATTCATCAGGGTTTTAAATTAGCAGTTATTTCAAATTTGTGAATATTGCAAAGCTAAACCCCTCATGACCAACAAACCAACAACAGTGTTTCTTACCTCCCCGTGAGCTCTGGTGGCCCCGGGACATAGTGGATTCTTTGGGTCATGGCGTGGTATCGAATGTTCCTGAGGTTTCTCGACCTGGCCCTTCCATGGACGTTTCATACGATGAGGAGACACCAAAACCCACTCATCTCTCAGTGGGTTGTACCGCCGATGCTGGTGCTCTAAAACAGAGAAAAATAATGCTTGTAACAGGGCTTGATACTACAGACCCTTGAATTGTGAGGGGCCTTGATTTATTTGGTAGAATAACTTGTGGACCCCTCTGAGACTTGACACTTGTGTGAACAGAAAACGTTTTATATCCAGCGGCTTTTGTCTTGATTTTGCAATAGGGCCCTGCGCGGGCTGAAAAATTGAACCTGCACTCGCCCGGCATCATGCCCTGTCAGCCCGCAGCCCGCCCCGCAATCAAAACAAGGGACCTATGGGTCACGGCGCTCAGCTGTTATATATGATAAAAAAATATGATTTAGAAATGAGGCACATGCAGGTTTAGTTTGGTAATAAAAATAAGCTGTATTATGAGTTGTTGTTGTTTAGCTTATGTATGATTTTGATAATACCTTTGGAGACAGGGAAGAGGATTGATTTCATTTATATTATTAACAAATGGAGTACTATTGTCACACAGATTTTGACTTGGCCATATAACTTATAAGCAGAACATATAATATAAGAGTTTAACTATTTATTTAAAAAATTACAAATATTGTCCCAAATACAATTTTTATTAAAAATAATAAGAGAATCGTATGATTTTTTAAAATGAAATATAACTGAAATGATTATTAAAATAATATTTAAGAATATATTCATGAATGCATTCATGAATACATTTTGAAAGTATTTGCACTGGTATTCATATACTTTCATTTTTACCTGAATTCCCATTCTTTATGCAAGAAATTTTATAATGGAGTACATATTCATATTCGTATTTAATTTTCAATTGCAAAGTATTTGCACCATGTCTGGTATTTATATAGTTTTCACCAAACAATGATGTTGAGAATCCAGAATATACAAAATTCACACATTTAAATAATAATCATAAGTACCTGGTTTTATGGCTTTTATTTATATTTTAAAAAAAATAAATGTAATATATTCATTTTGGACTAATTTCACATCAATGTACACATAAGACACAGTAGGAATCTAGATTAATATTATCAACTGCATCTTTGTCTATCATTAATTTCCTTCATATGATCCCTAATGATTAGTAATGAATAATTTGATTTACCTTTTTATCATTAAAATTGAACTGAAAAATACTGCATGGTGTTATTTGGAATATGTGACATTCTATCAATCGATACAAGATTCTTATATCATCAGTAACTGCAAGTTAATTTCCTGTTATTATAAACTAACAAATTCCTTTTCTATTTTTCTTTGATTTGTTATTAAAATCAATAAAAAATGTATTATTTTTTGTTTATTATTATGTTGTTGGTTTAAACTACTAGATGAGTTGGGTTGGACACCTGGATCAACTGTGGCTGGCCATAAGCTGCCTGGCTGCCCCAGTGAATGCCTCGCGTCAAGCATGCATAATTTGCTGAAAGTTCAACAAGGTCAACATACAGGTGACTCAAGAGGGGCTTGAGAGAGCCAAGGTCTGACATGGTCTCATAAAAACATTAATAAAAGCTACAATTTTTGGCCAATTTCTTTCAGCTTTCTAAACTAAAAAGATGAAATCCTTATGCGTGCATGATATGAAAATTGTATCAACAGTGCTCACAGGAAACAAACGTGCCATGGTCAAAGTTTAGCAAAATTTAAGGTACTACTTTTATATTTATACTAATAACTTATAAAATTTGAAAAATTCAGAAATAATTTTGGGTATTCAATTGAATCTTGATTAAATAATGTTACATCCCTGACAAAAAATCTCTAGCTTCAGCAATCCCCTTGTAAAGGGAGTAAATATATTTCTTGATTTTTTTACAAAGTGCATTATGTTTGAGCCCATAACTTAAAACAATTACGCAATACTGACATCATTTCTGGCATGTGCTTAGAGAATGTATAGAAAAATATATATATTATATATGATTAAAGTCAGACCAGTGGTTTTGATATTAGGCAGTCTTGAAGTGTAACAATGGGTTTTTAATGGAAAAATGAAGTTTTTCATTAATATCTCGAAGGTATTAAGTCCTAGTGACCAAATTCTTGGCATGGTAGGGGATTTTGGAGACATCTAATTGTATGCCAAATTTTAGGAACTGAGAGCTGAAGATGGGGAGCTGAGCTCTTGCAAACTGCATAACACAAGATGATGTAAACAATATGTTACATGGTGCTTGAAAACTTGAATAAAATCTACAGTTTTTGATCAACTGGTTTCAAATTTTTGGTGTTAACAGAAAAAATGCTAACATAAACATGTTGTGAAAATTAAATCCACAGTACTTACAGGAAAAAAATGTGCCATGGTCAAAGTTGAGCAAAATTTAAGGTACCAATTTTTTATTTTTGTTAATATTTCAAAAAATTTAAAAGATTTTGATCTAATTTTGGGTATACAATTTAATTTTGAATAATTAAAGTTATATTACTGAAAAAAAAGTCCATAGCTTTAACATGTTTTGTGTTAAGTGATAAAATATCTTTCCTGATTTTTTACAAAATGCATTATGTTTGGGCCCATAACTATTTTAAATTATATAATACAGACATAATTTCTGGCATGTACATAGGAACTATATAGGGGAATAATCATGGTAAATATGAGGAAAAACAGATGAATAGTTTTGATATTAGGCAGTCCTGAAGTGTGAAAATATGTTTTTAATAAAAAATCGAGGTTTTTCCTTAATTTCTCAAAGGAACGAAGTCGCAAAGACCTAGTTTTCGGCTCAGTAGGAGATCTTGGAGACATTTAACATTATGCCGAATTTTGGATTCCTAGGTCTTACGGTTTCAAAACATGCCACATCTACGGACGGACGGATGGATGGACGGACGGACAGACGGACGGAAGACGGACAATGGACCACGACTATAGCTCAGATGACTTATAGTCAGCTGAGCTAAAAATTAATACAGCCCGCCCCGCCCCGCAGTTACTATGATTCTTTCAGCCCACACCCGCCCCGCAAAATTTTCTTTCAGCCCGCACCCGCCCCGCCCCGCGTTTTTTAAGTTTCTGGCCCGCAGTCCAGCCCGCAAAATAATAAAAAATAGTTTTTGGATCCAAAGGTTTACATATCAAATTATTTTACAGCACATGTGTAAGACACGCTTATTATTAATATATATATAATGTTGCTGATTGGAATGAAAAATTTATTTGAATACATTTTTGCAATTATTCAAACCATAATTCATTAAATATTTTTAAAGACATGTTTGATTGGTTAGATGGATTTAATTTATAGATAATAATTTAACACACCGTAAATATGTTTCATATTTTACAGGGGTAATAAACAAACCTTTGGTTTATTGTGTCTGTTTCTACTTAAATATATAAAAAAGTAATGAAAAAAATTATACTTCTTCAAAGTATTTGTACCCAAAGTGACCCTTTAGAATAGTATTGGCTAATCACAAGCCATCAAACTACTGAGATGTGTTGCTGGTTATATTTTTATAGGCATAATCTGCTAATTAGCTGAAACTGAGACTAATCAGGTCAAGGGAGTAAAGGGGTAATCTGACTGATGTGGCTTTCAGTTCAGGATGTTCATTGAGATCTGGACATGGCCAGAGCCTTGTTTCTTACAGCAATCATCAACACATTATGCTGTGACCAAACAGGGATTTGACCAGCCAGTGTCATTTACAATTAGCCAGCACATGAAGTTACAATTAGATAAGGAGTCCACCTTAGGCTTTGTGCAGTTCCAGGTCAATTGAGTCACCTACAGAGCCAGCTGTAGCCACACACTGTCTATTACAAGATCAAAGGTAATCAAGCCCTTGCTTCACTCCCAGCCATATTATGTAATATGTCAGACATGACACAAGTACAGGGTTACAGTCCATAAATAAGGCAACTTTATACAAAGTTATGACTAGCTCCCATTGCAAAGACAATTGTTTAAAGTCTAGATTTCAGATTAAGGATACACCATCTATTTTGTATAACAAATTGATGTTATACCTAGAAAAGACACATTTGCATAGTGTTGTTACAACTGTCAGTCAGAATAAGGGGTTAACAGGGATAAATTTTTTTGGTCCAATTTACGACACCTGAAAACATTTTATACAAAAATTCCAATTTCTTCAAATGATATTTTTTTAAGTATAATTTTATATTCATATTTACTGAACTGCCAGATCATCAACCCGCAGCCCGCCCCGCCCCGCACATGTATACGTCATTTAGGCCCGCCCCGCCCCGCACTTTCTTAGATGTAGCCCGCCCCGCCCCGCAAAGATTCCTATGCAAGGGCCCGCGGGGGACCGCAGGCTGCGGGCCCCCGTGGGTTGCGGGTCAAAACCTGCCCCGCGCAGGGCCCTATTTTGCACCTATTTTTACCTGCCTATAACTTCTTCATTACATGAATTCAAATAATCATATCAACCGTCCACATATGCACATACCTTGTCAAAATAATGAGTGATCCTATATTCGCTTCTTGATTCTCAATTCACTCATTATTGTAGTAGTAAATTTCAAATTTTCTTTTAAATTAAAATAAATAAGACAAGAATTCATACAAGAAACTATGATCATAGTACACCAGGGTTGAAAAAATCATGACTTTTTTTAAATGACTCAAATGTTTGAATTTAAATCAGCTTTAAAATTGAATCAGGTATTTAAATTGTTAAATATGCAGATATGCCAAAATAAAAAGTATTTAAAGTAAAATGCTATAGACTACAGAATAAAACCTTTTTTATTTTAAAAAAAGCACATATACATCCACATTATATTTGTAATCTGGCTTTATATTTGGCTAACCCATATTACCTTTAATGTCACCTGGCTTACAAATTTAAAACTAGAATACGGGTAGTTGACAAGCGACTACGTGTATCCGCCTAAATCAGAGTGGAAACGGTGAAGTGAGGCATGGATTGAGTGGCAAGGGGAAATAGAGTGAAATGTTGCATTTTATCATGGATGTCTGCAGCCAAATGGTGTATGTAGGTTGCGCCACCTACCACAAAATCCAGAAAGCCGTCCAAGTTGTATACATATGCAAAATTTGAGGCAGATAAGTCAAACCACTATATGTTTATGAGTGATTTTAGCCCGTGGCAGACAAACAGATGGACGCTGTGCAAAAATGGTTGAAGGTGGCGCCAACAGTTTTGCGTATGATAAAGAGCTATGTGAGAACTATACACATGCAAAACTTTGGCCCAATCGGTCAAACGGTTCCCAAGATATGAGCATGGATGTCTGCTGCATAAACTATAATGCAGGTGGCGCCACCTGTCATAAAATCAAGAGAGCTGTCGAGGATGTATAAACCTGCAAAATTTTAGGCAGATATGTCAAACCACTGACAAGATATGGGTGATTTTATCCCATGGCAGACAAACAGACGGGAGCTGTGCAAAAATGGCTGCAGGTGGTGCCACCAGTTTTGCATATGATAAAGAGCTATATGAGATCTATACACATGCAAAATTTTGGCCCAATCGGTCAAACGGTTCCCGAGATATGAGCTTGGATGTCTGCAGCGTAAACGTGAATGTAGGTGGCGCCACCTGTCATAAAACCAGAAAAGCTATCCAGGATGTATATGCATGCCAAATTTCAGGTGAATTAGTCAAATCACTGCAGAGATATGAGTGATTTTAACCCAAGGCAGACGAACAGATGGACACTGTGCAAACATGGTTGCAGGTGGTGCCACCATATTTTGTGTATGTTATAAAGCTCTCCAAGGGCTACATTTGTGCAAAAAAAATTTTCCTGATCAGTCAAACAGTTCCCGAGATATGTGGTTTTATGTGTGGAAACAGACGCACAAACAGACGCAGAGCGCAGAGGAAAGGTCAGAGGTCAAAACAAAATCGGGGCGCAGCAGTTCACATGTGACCCGAACATAATCCCGGGTTTTGTAAAATTCCACCCAGCAGTTACGGAGGAGTTTTCCGGACACCTACACGGCGGCTGCAGCGTGCAGCTGAAAACATAGTATCCGCAAAACTCTGTTTTGGCGGATACAATGAATTAGAATTACATTCATTTATTTATAACACACTGACAATTTTATAGGAAAACATCAAAATAAAGAAAAAAACAAACTATATACAAATTGTTCCACAGACTCTGGGACTGAAATTGAGCATGCAGGTAATTTTCTTGAAATGTACCCATATAAACAAAACATTTTTATCAACTAGCTCAGTCTACCTAGAAGAATAAAACCTTGAAATGGTGGATATGAATAAACACAGAGTTTAGAGTTTTTCTTTTGGGAGTGGCTTGACAGCCGGCAGGGTGCCGGCAGTTTAGTCCACAGGCTAAACAGCCGGCAGGAAAATTGACCTTGCCGGCAGTCTAGCCCGCAAGCTAAACTACCAGCAAATAAATGCATGCTCATTTTCAGTGTGATACTCTACTTTCCATTACAAGTTTGACCACATAGTGCTGACTTACAAAATTATATATTTTGCTGGTCTATATAAAAGAAGTATGTTGAGTAGGTATTAAAACTGCACATTTTGTGATATTTACAGGGTGGTTTTATATAGATTTAATGAAACTGAACTGAAGTTGACTGACACATCAGTTTCTTATATATATGCTTAAGAGCAGACATTGGGTAATGTGTGAAAGCACAAACAATTCATGAAATGTCATATCAAAGGAAATACAGATAATTTGATTTAAATGTTTATCATGTGAGAAGCATAACGACTGCCACTGTTTATCATTAATGTGGTTATGAGCAAAGAAATAATCAGTGTTTGAAAACAAACAACTCAGGGTATGTCAAATAAATGGTCCAAGGATCAGCTGATTACTTGGTCAAAGGTAATCAAACAAATCTTACACCACACCTAATTAAAGCTGTTAAGTCTATTATGTTGTGAGATGATGCAAGAAATATCCACACCAAATGGTAATTCTTACATATAGACCAGCAAAATATCTAATTTTGTAAGTAAGCACTATATTGTCAAAACAATAATGGAAAGTATTGAGTATCACACTGAAACTCTGAAATAGAGCATGCATTTATTTCCCGGCAGTTTAGCCTGTGGGCTAGACTGCTGGCAAGGTCAATTTTCTCAACCGGGTTATTTAGCCTCTTCCTTTTCTTTAATACAGGTCTGTTATGTGGATAGATGTTATTAAAGATTGTTGGCCCCCTCCCCCCCACCATCCCCAGAGTATTGTACAATATGTAGAACAATTAATTACCATAACTTCTAATGTGACCTAAATCAACCTTGCTTTTACCTGTGAGTCCATGTTTTGTGTATCAGCAAACGTTTCTCAGCTTTTTTGTGCCTAGCCTGTTCCTGAATTTTGACTGTGAATGAATCAATGAGCAAACCATCACTGGAAGCCATAGTGCCAATCTTCTTTTTATAGAATCATATTGAAAGATTTTAAAACTCAGATTTAAGTAAAAATTAGTCAGTTTTTTTTAACTATAATTTAAATCATGATTTTATAACCCTGATCAATAGGGGCTGTAGAGGTTTCTGCACTTTTGAAACAACTGCTACCATGCAAGAATTAATTTACAAAGCACACTGAAATGGGTTTACCCAACTCCAAAATTTGTCTTAAACTAGCTTAGTATCTGAATTAACTCACCCATTTCAACTACCTGGATAAGAATATGTTTGCAGTGTCAAACAATGAATTTACATGATATACATTTGTTCTTTTGTAGAACACCCAAAAAAATCAAAATAAAAAAATTCATGATTTTTTTTTTGCAACCAACCCTTGTGTACACATTTATTTTCAGGTCATTTAAAAATAGTGCTCCGAAAGATAGCAGCTTCATGAAGGGAGGAATAGCTGATGTGAAGCTATGGGGCTGAAGAGTCACTTATTTACCTGGTTACGTGCATCCTGAAATGAACCCGGTTGATGGACACTGATGAATGGGCCGGTTTAAGGTGGGCGATAATTAGGGAAACTTGTGAGATCTCAGCAACTGTAAACCCAGAGAATGCCTGTTAAACATAATGGGCATACTATCGTCATGAGAACTAACTAGGTGGTCGATTCTGTCATAAATGGTACGATTAACAGAATGATATCTACCTTTTGGGTCGAACGATGCTGCCATAACACCCAATTTCGTCTGCAACGTGTTGACAAGATATCAAGGTCAAAAGGTCAGATGGCAAAGGACACACCTCATAAATATTCATTACCTGGATTCCGCGCCCCTGACCTGCTGACTTGAGGGTGTGCAACAAAATGCGTTTTCATTTGGATCGAACAAGCGTCACCAAGTCTACTGCCGCATTCATCACACATTAATCATTAATATAAATAAGAGTGTTAAATTACATATGTTACTCCTATTGATTTTATATAACTTAATTAGCTTATATATATATATATATATATATATATATATATATATATATATATATATATGAGATAATATATTTATTTATTAATATTATTTTGTACATAAGGCCTAGATACATGTAGTAAATAGCCTGTGTTATCCGTCTAATAAGTAAATATATAGGCTAGGCCTATTTAACCGTTAGACTGAAATTTAATTAATTAATACAAAACAAGTTAGGCCTTATTTATTTATAGACCAAATTAATAAAATATTATCAATATTAGGATAGGCCTATACTATAATAGGCCTATATAATCTTCATTCCATTTAATATTCAGTTTCCAAGGAGTGCTTTCTTGCAAGAACGGATGTAATATGGCTATATGCCTAATTTCTATAGGTTTTTATTTTTAATTATCATGTTAATGATTTTATATGGACTTTCTATTACTTAGGGCAGCAATTATAGTCATAACATCAATGTTTTCAAAGATTATTACTCTTATAGACTGATTGATAATTTTATGTTTTTCTATAATTTTACCTCATATTCTCGTATACTTTTGAATGTATTTCTGATTATTTTGATCACCTCCTTCCAATACATATAATTATATTAACTTATTGAATCTAATTATAATTGTGGTCATGCAGTGTGTTTAGGATACTAGTCAAATTGTCATAATGGAGAATTTGTAATATTTTACTGTGATAGGCCCTAACTGTTGTTAACAAGTTTAAGTTTAAGTTTTTATTTTTTAATTCATATACTCATGTATACTTCTAAATGTATTCCTAAGTATTTACTCAGTTTCTTTTAATATATTATTATCGTTTACAAGTTTAATCTAGTATTATCGTAGTCATTGTGATTATACTATAGTCAAATTGTCATATTGGAGATTGTGTATTATAAATGGTGATTATTTTTTCTTGTCAGTATACAACTAGTCATATTTATGTATATTAATATTATAAATTTATTATAGGCCTACTTTTGCTTACCATACTATATATGAAAACAACTGTGACATGTTCTCAAATATCCATGCAATTTTTGGGTACCCGACTAGTCGAGGGTGAAAGTGTATGGTCTACATTTATGGATTATTTATTATTGTAATTTTTAATTTGCTCCTTGCATATCATCTTGGCAGCTATACATATATATGGAGTTATATTTTGGCAGGTACAGATTTATTTTAAAGGGAAGAAGCCACTTTTCGTGTTAACTCAACTTGCTTTATAGGTGATTGGGCCCCTTTAAACTTTGCCGATACTCGCCACCTTGCCACCAAACTCTCCCCGCGGGTTTGACCTCGCCAGGACGCTTTCTTGGAGTACTTTCGTGTCGTATCCCTAGCCCTTATCGAACCTTGACAGGTGTATTTCTTCCAGTTTCTCGAAACCTCTCATGGGGGACTGACATTTTGCGTACACACTAAAACTCACAGGACTCGTGTCGAAATTATGGGTATACTGATATAGTGATATTAATTTAACAGAAACGAAAAGACACCATGCTGTCACACTTCTTCTTGTATTCTATGATGTATAACTTAAGTGTTCCTCACAGACCATATGTAAATCCCGTGTTGTTACAAAATCATAAACTGGTTTCATCTTCAGACATGAAGTGAGTGGTTGTACAAACTTGTTCTTGCACACTGCAGTTTAGATATAAATAAAACTGCCTAAAAAAGGACTGTGTTTCGCTGATAAAGACAGTGCTAACATTGCCTGCATCTATTTTGCATTTTTGCAGTGTGTTATGCTGGAGGGGTTATAAGCGCCAAGAGAAAGTTGATGAAATAAGTGTAAGTTAAACATTCACTCCAAAGACTATATAAACGCTTGATTTCAGCTTATGTCTCATACCAACAGTATGAATTCAATTTGTTTAAGGAATTTATTCAATTCATTAACACTGATCGGAATCAACAAGTTCATGGACGTCGTGTAGCTCTTATTAAGTCTTCAAATATAGGCTGCCGGAGATCAGCAAACGTTTGGTATTTTCGAATATTAGTCCTTCCAATAATTTGTTCATTACAGTCTCGATCGATATCATCACTCTACAAAGTTAGCATTAACTATACGTCATTTTAAATTTTAATTTGCAAGTACACTTAATGTCAATGAATAAATTGATGACTTTGCAACGAAAAAAGTAAATATGCATTCTATGTAATACTGTTATAATACTAATGTGGGCCACATGAGTGGTGGCAATTCTTGTCCCTTGAACATGATAATGAGGATCAAAGTCATGCAATAATATTACAATTCAGCACATTACTTTTTTGTATATATACCATTAATTTGAAGAAAGGGTCCGTGATTGAAATACAGTCAGGGGCCCAATGCAACATGAATCCGCTTCTAAGTATAGTTTTCACAGCATTGGCGTGTTTTGTGCCAATGAGACTCTTTAAATGGTACATATAAGACAAATAAAAATGAAATAGTTTTTATATATTTTCACTGTTGTTTAAATAAAGTAAGCCTATGTAAGCCTATGTAATTAAGCCTATGAGTTTTAGATGTTAAATCAGATTTGTTTTGCGGCTATAAATTAGATAAAAAGTTTTTATTTTCAAATATTTGACAGGGATACAAGAGTGTCACTTATTTAAGTGTTTTAATAAAATAGAAAAAATGCTGCCGTTTTCTGACATGTATAAATAACAGAATGCTCCTATTATGCTTATTTAGATGGTAACATTAGCCTATTATCCAACAATTGAGAGATTCCAGCGATTGCCGTTTTCTCTCTTTCAAGTTTTAATACAATATTTCTGCTTCTTTCTTGCTCTTCACCTAAGTTTCGAGTAAATTCTCCCTATTCGAGCTTTTGAAAGCCTTCACGTATAATTTAACTCTTTTTTTTTTTATTTATATAGCAGACCGGCTTATTTATTCATAACGTCCCGTCAGTGCTACCAGCAGAAGCACGAATCGAATCAGTGAATGCAGTTGTATACAGGTGGAACCGCGCTTTCCCGTAAAACCATTTGGCTGGCTCAGGCTCGGAAACCCAAACTACACCATAAGGCCTACAGCCTAACATTTTCAAGAAGTGAGAGGGTTCTATCACATATATATATATATATATATATATATATATATAAATATATATATATATATATATATATATGCTTTCCAACTCCCCCCCAAGCTTCGCGGCCTCGCTATGTGAGACCCCCCCCCCCCGGATTCTTAGTCGTCTATTCACCCTGGGTATATATAGCACCGGTGACAAATGACAATATTGGTCAATATGCATGGTGAACAAGTACGCGTATCCCCCTGCGGATTTAGGTGAGGAAAGATATAATAGTTATGGGTAGCGATCACCGAAATTGGTTTTTGCGTTAGAATTTAAGGTTTTATGATCGTCAAACAACCTTAGCTTGATTTAGCTTTAAAATCCATATTTAAATTAATTTTAGCCACGATGGTATATACATATATAGAATCCTTAGAATATCCTCTGTTAGATGAGATATATATGAACAGTGTCTCAGATTTTGCTTTGAAAATTTTATACTTTAAATAATTTATTTTATTTTATTTTTTTAAAGCGATTTATCTCAAATGGTAAATAGTATCACATTGAAATACATAAAAACTGTTTGAGCCGGTAGCTAGCATTTTGTGGAAGAATCATTTACATGTCAAACTGTATCGGATTGAACTTATTTTTTTTCTATCTGCATTTATAAGAAAAAAGCTGAAACACCTTTAAAAATCTTTTTCTCCGAAACTGTCAAGCCAAATTGTTTAATATTTCACATAAATATTTCCTGAAACCATCACTCTCAAATTTATTCGAATGGGTTGAGTTTGGAGAATTTTGGCCGTGTTACAGAAAGCTGAACTTAGTCATTTGTTCAAAAAAGGGTACTAAGATTTCAATGACAGAAATGGCTGGAGCTATCATTTTTTTGCAATTGTTGTTATATCTCTTGGTAAGTCCACTGGAAAGAGACGTTGTTACGACCATTAATGTAACAACTGGGCGAAAATGTAATAATGGCCCAAATTGTAATAAAAACGGCACATATTGTAATAACCATACCCTGCCCATATATTTGTAAATAAAATTGCAAGTGGGTAAACGGCATATCATTTTATAATTCAATTTTCATGCAAATTAACTTAGGCAATTTAAATATTGACTTCTAGTGAAACGAACGTGTAAGTGAACATACAAGTATGAAAGCCACTGGATTTACATAATGACTATCTGTTAAAAACGGTGACTAAGCTAATATGAGCGAAATATGGTCATGTTTTATGTTTATCCATTTGTTGAATCAGTGTTTCAATGGGACGATAAAGTATTTAAACAGGATAAACAGAAAAATTGTTAATATATATATATATATATATATATATATATATATATATACGGTTGTAGTATTTTGTTTGGCTTCTGTATAAAATCCAACAAAAACACGTATTGAATGTGATTTTAGTTTGCTGAAAACACCTTACTTTTTCTCCTGAGTACATTTCTAGGATTTAATTAAGCGCAGAGTCCATTAAAGCTAATATACTTGTGTGTGTGTGTATATACGTATATATATATTTATATATATATCGCCAAAATGTATTAATATTTTGACCATTTTAACAGATAAACCTTCAAAACTTTCATTTTTGGATACATTTTATTTTTTTATTAATAAAAAAATGATAATTTAAATATCAGTGATTTTGCTCAAAGTATATAGAAAATATTTTATATAATCTTTCGAAACCGCCCTGAATTTAGAAATTATAAATGTAGGTACTGCTGCAATCCACGGACTGACTGCCATCGATTAGAATTCAGGAGATCATATTATTTTATATTCTATGGATTCATTCTAAGAGCTTAAACATGTGTTATTAAAATATGGGCCTTTTTTCCTCTTCCCGTTTTTATTACAATATTGACAGGGTATAAATATAACACTATGAGTCGTTTTGATTACAATATGGGCAGTCATTACAATATGGGCCGTTTTAAGCTCAGCTGACTGAAAGTCATCTGAGCTATAGCGATCAGAATAATGGAAAATTTGATACAAAAGCTGAAGTATCTAAACATCTAATGCAGAGATCACCATAATTGTTTGCATGGATATTGATTATGGAGTGTTTCATCAGTTTCTGCAGACTGGTGGCACCACTTGTATTTGTTCGGTTTTTTTTTAACGATTTTTTCTCAATTTTTGAGACCTTTAAAGATCTGAACATCTGTTAACAGGGCACAAATCACAACAACTGGACCTAGCTAGAATCTTCATTCTTGACACACATGGAAACCCATGAAAAGTCTCCATGGAAACCCGAAATTAGGTCTCTGTTACCCATATCTTTTAAGCTGTATGGCTCCAAAATACCCCCCAAAATAATGAAAAATTTGATACAAAAACTGCAGTATCTCAATAACAACAACACTGATGGCCATGATTTTTTGCATAAATATTGATAATGAGGTGTTCCATCAGGTTCTGCAGACTGGGTGCGCCACCTATATCTTTCTCAATTTTTTACGAATTTTTTTTCCCTATTTTTGAGACCTTTAAAGATGTGGTTATCTGTCAACAGGGTACAGATCGTAACAACTGGACCTAGAATCTTCATTCTTGTCATGCAAGGAGGCCCATGACAAGTGTCTGTTTGAAACCTGAAATTAGGTCTCTGTTTCCCATATCCTTCAAGCTATAGGACTCCGAAGTATCCCTCAGAATAATGGAAAATTTGATACAAAAGCTGAAGTATCTGAACAACTAATGCAGAGATCACCATGATTCTTTGCATGGATATTGATTATGGAGTGTTTCATCTGTTTCTGCAGACTGGTGGTGCCACCTATATTTTATTCAATTTATCGAATTTTTTTTCTCTATTTTTTTAGACCTTTAAGGATGCTGTCATCTGTTAACGTGGCACTAATTGTAACAACTGGACCTAGAATCTTCATTCTTGTTATGCAAGGAGGCCCATGAAAGGTGTCTTTGGAAACCTGAAATTAGGTCTCTGTTACCCATATCCTTCAAGCTATAGGACTCCGAAGTATCCCTCAGAATAATGGAAAATTTGATACAAAAGCTGTAGTATCCGAACAACTAATGCAGATTCTTTGCATGGATATTGACCATTAATTATTTTTATTAGTTTCTGCAGACTGGTATTTTTGTATCCACCAAACGAAGTTTTGCGGATACTATGTTAATGATTGGGTTCCGCCACCGCCGCTGCGGCGTTCGTTTCCGGAGAACTCCTCTGAGACTACTGGACCGATTTTCCGAAACTTACAGCAATTATCTGGTCACATATGAAACTGGTGCCTTACCAATTTGCGTTGACCTCTGACCATTCCTCTCTGCCCAGCCTCCATTTGTGCGTCTGTTTCCACACATAAAATCCTCATATCTGGGGAACCGTTTGACCGATCAGGAAAAAATTTCTATATAAATATAGCCCTTGGATAGCTTTATAACATACTCAAAAAATGGTGGTGCACCTGCAACCATGTTTGCACAGTGTCCATCTGTTCATCTGCCTTGGGTTAAAATCACTCATATCTCTGCAGTGAATAGACTGATTCATCTAAAATTCGGCATGCGTATACATCCTGGATAGCTTACTTAATTTTTGAGAGGTGGCGCCACCTACATTCACTTTCACGCTGCAGACATCCACGCTCATATCTCGGGAACCGCTTGACCGACCAGGACAAAATTTTGCATGTGTATAGATCTCACATAGTTCTTTCTCATACGCAAAACTGGAGGGGCCATCTGCAACCATTTTTGCACAGCGTCTCTCTGTTTGTCTGCCGTGGGCTAAATCACTCATATCTATGTAGTTGTTTGACATAACTGCCTAAAATTTTGCAGGCTGATACATCCTGAACAGCTTTCTTGATATTATGACAGGTGGCGCCGCCTACATTATAGTTTACGCTGCATACATCCAAGCTCATATCTCGGGAACCATTTGACCGAATGGGTCAAAATTGTGCATGTGTTTAGATTTCACATAGGTCTTTATCATACACAAAACTGGAGGGGCCACCTGCAACAATTTTTGCACAGCGTCTGTCTGTTTGTCTGCCGTGGGCTAAAATCACTCATATACATGTAGTGGTTTGATTTTTCTGCCTAAAATTTCGCATATGTATACAACTTGGACAGCTTTCTGGATTTGTGGTAGGTAGCACAACCTACATACACATTTAGGCTGCAGACATCCATGCTAATATGCAACACACCTCACTCTATTTCCCCTTGCCACTCAATCCATGCCTCACTTCACCCATTCCACTCTGATTTTGGCGGATACACGTAGTCGCTTGTTGACTACCCGTACTCTAGTTTATAAAGTTTACGCATTTTTTCTTTATTTTTGAGATATATAAATACAGACACAATCTTGGCCTGTTGGTTAATCTGTTTGATGCTTCAGTTGAATGGGTATATACTACCATTCTGATGATAAAATTTCCTTTTGCGAATCTCTTCCCAGTCAGATGAGCGTCATGACCCATGGGTCAATTGTTATTACATTATAGGCCGCTATAACATTATGGGCCACGCAGTTTTATTGCAATATGGGCAGGGTTTGTTTATTATATAATGGCTCGGTTTTATTACATTATGGGCCGTTATTACTTTATGTGCCGGTTATTGCATTATTGGCCTTAACAGAGGTCAATGTTTACCCGACTGGTGGCCAGATGCATGCGCACCGTTTACGGTGAGTGCCAAACAAACCTGCTTGTACCTGTGGGTCAAAGCAATCATACCTGACTGTTGAAAGCCGAGACCAGGATCACGAGCTGAGATACCTGATTAGGGTATTCTGAAGCAGCGTCTGTATAAGGAGTTCTTACAGGTCCAGGGCTCACACTAAGAACAGACGGAAGCTTCAAAGATTCTCCCTTCTTCCCTTAACATCGATGTTTGAGAAACCACTGCGCAGGTCCGTCCAACATGGACCAGCCACATCCACACAGGCTCAAACTGTGTAAAGCAAAACGAGGCACAAAGCAAGTGTGATCTGCATAAATCAAGAGCTACCATCAACCCGATGGAGTAGGCAACAGAGGAAACCAGATTGTACGTGTCAGCCACATCCGATCACGAAGCTACCCATCTTCCATTACATTGCTTGTTGAACTCCTCCTCGCCTTTAATGGACGAAAATCAAAACAAAAGCGCTGAGGTAGTCTAAGGAAATAGTTCGATCTCCTTGGATAAATTGGCCAGCACTGTACGTCGTTTGAAAATCCTGACATTGGAATCCGATGCAGACGTTCAGTCACAATCATTCACTTCGAAAAAAGGAAGGAATAGGTGGGTATGACGTGGCGGATCCAGAGGCCGGTCAAGCCCTTCCCCCCTTTAGATCTGAAATAACTTTTTTCAAGGGCTCCAAACAAATTTTGCGAACTTGCCCCCTTCTTCTTGGACCAGAGGACCTTTTTTAAAGTTTTCTTTTAGTCTTCCTGGGCTCTTTACTCTCCCCTTTCCAAAATCTTGGATTAGACCCTGCGTTTTGCACTGTCCGGATGATAGTGCAACTAATACGTCTTATGAAACTGCTTCCAATTACTTCCGATACCCCACTCGGCTTCAAATACAAACAACCATCATGCATCTTATAGGAGTCACATGGGCTTTATTGAGATATGCTCAGAAACATACAACTAGCTTAGATTCAGAAAACATCGAAGAAATAAAGCTGTACCGTGAACATAATGTGTCGTAGGTGATCGGTAATGATGCATGCTGGTCATTTAGCAAAGCGGCGTCATGATCTACTCTGGGTATATGCAGAATAGCTTACCTACAACGTCAGACTTAGGACGAATTTCCCACGAAGGGCTTCTAAACGTTACGAAGGGCTACAATGCCCTGTTGAATGTCATTCCCTTTGTGCCAATAGCCTGCACTTGCCTACGAAAAACACACAACGCATTCTATTTCAATTTTTTTTTTCTCAGTCGGGAGAACAAATCATGGAATTGGGAACGTCTCTTTCATGTCATATGTTGCTGAATTCCACAAAACCCATTTCTGGACTAACAAATTCCAAGGATTAGAGTTTTAAGGTATTGGACACTAGGCTGAGTAGACCAAGACCGTGACGGTGTCATGTAGGTGCTTTCTACATTAAACGAAATTTTTCACCGCTTCCGGTGAGCTTTGTATGTGGGCACGTTAGCACACATAGTTACTTAGGCCCTATTCCTCTAAGGACAGGACGACCCATCCGTGCAATAATAAACGAGATTTGAGATTCAGCCACTATACTGGAGTCTTGGGTAAGTCAACTTTGCCCGAGAGCTCGACGATAATGGAGCACGAGTCCTATGGTGGACGATTCCTTGAATGACTGCAGCAGGCGATTCTCTCCACCATCCGTTGCAGGAAGATATGGCATGTTCACTAGGAATCCATCGCTCGTGGCTCCATCGATAAAATTTCATCGGAAGTAAACTTCGTCCACCTGTCTGTGACTAGTGTACGTCTTTATCAAGGAGTGCGATCATCACCTTAGTCCAATTAGGTCCGGTAAAATTAATCATGGCATGGTCTATGTACAGTTGGTTCTCAATCTTTTTTGGAGGCATCCAGTGACTTCGGTTGTTGTTTCTGGATTATGCTCATTGCAGATCATTTGCAAAGGCTCGGTGTGTGCACTTAATGGACCGGTTTAGCATCAAGGCCCACCGCTAAGACAGCCGCTAATGCAGTAGTTTTAGTCCAAACTTTGCGACATGTGGTCCATGACCCTGATGAGTTTCTGTCTGTTGGGCATTTTATTGCAAATTTGACAAGGCCATGATTTCCTCCATCTCTTTGTAGAAGCGGATGGAAGAGGAGATAAATCCCATTTTCTAATCATGTTTTTTTATCTTTATCTTAATGGTAAAATAGGAAGGCCTGATATAACATGTTCCGCCTGAGGTATAATGTTAATAAATCTAGCCATTCTATAGTAGAAAAGGCAAGCCTGACAGAACACATCCTTCCATGACAAGCGTCTTCAAGAAAAGCAATGCCTTTCTTCACATATTTTTTTCCAATGTCTGTTTTACCTTTAACCATGCTGGTCACAGAAGAGAACCTGGTATAACATATGCTTCCTTGACGTCATTCTTTACCACAAGGATATAAAGAATACGATCATTTTTAGACTTTATCAGACCAAGAGAGGTTGAATATATATTAACCTTAGTCATCCTAGCCCACAAAGCTTTTCTATGTGACCATCGAGGTTATTTTATATACTTCTGAGACGCACTAAGACACCATCAACTCATTAAGCACACATAAATCAGTAACACTTCTTTGAAACAGTTATATTAAAATATTAAACAATACATACAATGCGGTTTTATCCAGGCCTTTTCATGCATGAAATGATCTCCTGTCCAGATAAATATGTACAATACAGAGCCTAGGACAGAAATATAGATTCGCTTAGTGCACGTTTTCACAGCAGTTTTTCATCCGTTGATATCATGGGTCCTCCAGAAAATGCATATATTCAGTTGGATATTTTCTCAATTAATATGTGACTTTCTGGATCTTGTGTTATATAACTTCGCAACTAATTAATCTGTATGGTGTTTCCCTATTACACTGATACGATACAGTTTCATGAGTAACAATACAGATTTTAGTTAAACCTGTCTTGCAAAACAATTATCATGGCACACAATGCATGTCCATTTAT
This sequence comes from Sipunculus nudus, assembly GCA_026874595.1. Lineage (NCBI taxonomy): Eukaryota > Metazoa > Annelida > Sipuncula > Golfingiida > Sipunculidae > Sipunculus > Sipunculus nudus. The sequence continues at coordinate 6,905,308 of CM049313.1, read as the reverse complement.
TACAATAAGATCAGTTGTATTAACAAATTGAATTTTACCTACAACCTTGACATGGTTATAGTTAATATACAAAATAATTGTTTTCAAAGAGCGTTCCTTTTTCAAACTAGCGTGTTTACACGATTCAGATTACCTGTTTGAGGCTGTTTTATTAATTAAGAGGTACATAATCCATGGTTGTTAAATTACTTGTGTATTTCCTAAGGGATGCCCTTTGGAAACCACGCTTCAAGTATGTGCGCCTGATGAAGGTATAAGCAAATCCGTTAAATAAACTACCCATGTTGCAAAAGAGCACCGCAATAACTATAACCCAGACGTGTGGTTGTCCAAACATCGCCCACATGGCGTACACCGTATACGGCCACCACTGGGCCGCGTAAGCAATGACGAATAGTAGCATCACTCTGGCTGACCTGTGATAGCGATGCTTACGTTCTAGATCCGCCTCAGTGTCGTCTGATGGACCGGACCGTCGCATCCTGCCCCAGATGATGACGTAACAGAACGAACACACAAAACACAGAGTTACCATAAAGCATGCCCCAGCTTGATTCATGATTTTTCCAAGCTTGCTTCCCATCGCCATGTAGCACCTGTGATTTTGAGAAAGGGAAACATGTTAATTTATTAAGACGAAGAAACAAATGGATGGATTTGGAATATACCAGGAAGCGACGTTTATTTTATTCATCATTTCATGCTGTTGTTAAAAAATGTTAATTTGACAAATAACTACATACTGTACTAGGAGTCCTGCCAAATTATAATAGTTTTAGGGAACAAAGGATAAATGGGCTATTTTATAAAAAAAAAACTGTTATAATCAAAATACTGTTAAATTTTAAAAAAGGAAAAAATATTTTTGTACAAAAAATTATACGTAACTTATGGCAAGGCGTAATGCTGCTGACTAAATGATATGAACACTAAGGAATTTCTTAACATGAAATAATATTGTTCCGTGCTATAGAGGTTCATTCTGGAAGCCTGAAAATAACTTCATACTAACCATGTGCCACCAGGTCCAATGTAATTGAAGATAACACCAAATGCACAGAAGACAGTAGGGATGCCAAGGGCGTACAGCATCAGCTTCCAGTCATAACGACCTAGTTTAACTTTCCTTTGGTGTATCACAAGCAGGTACGCACTCAGAGCGGTGAACAACACAACCAGACTCTGACCGATGATGAACTGCACGATTATGAAGGCGAAAGTGACGCACAAGGCCATAGGCGGATGGTTGAATGTAGCGTAGATGTAGGCGTGGTCTAGCGTGTGTGAGCAGCTGAAACCCAGATCAAAGAAAGCCAGGTAGACCACGAGTCGCTCCCCGGTCGTCCAGCGGTAGAACGATCGGCGTTTACTTCGGCGTTCTGTGATGAAGAGGAAAGCGATGGTGATGCAGCTGCAAAAGATACTGATACCGCAGCTGACGAGAGCAACAAGATGGATAATGTGGAATTCTGGTCGTCCCAACCAGTGGACAGGCAGATCTGTCGCATTCTCTATTGCCATTTTCATCTAGAAAGCTTTAGCCATATATTTTCCTCATCCTTACATCCTATGTTTGTCAAGGTTATAAATAACGCAATGAAATAGTCAATGCAGAAGTATTAAAAACCAAACCCACACTGAATGGGGTGTTGTTAGAATTGTCCATTAGACATAACCATCACCAGCATGAAGTGTTCTTTAATTATGATAACTATGATGCTTAATGGGATAACATGTTTTATTGTTAAGAGCAATACAATAAACTGGATACTGGTTATGAGAGATTAATGTGCATAATGTGATACTAATTTTTAAAATGATGGTGAGCTATTGAACAGAGCAAGCTTTGATATTATATTTTATTAGACCTTATCTTCCCTGGAAAAGTCTCTATCAGCCCTGTATTATATCAACTCCTTTAAAACCCCTTGTGAAAACATACAAACAAAGAATCCTTGTGTAAAGTCCATACATACAACACGCAAGCAGGTATTATCCGCGTCAATGTCAGTTTCATGATTATTATTACTATTATTTTTATTACTATTATTATACTATCTCGTTATATTTCATGTGCATTAACTGTGTATTCATGGAAACTTCAATAGCCATATAAGCAGGAACGTCATATATTAGTAGTGTATATATTAGTAGCGGTTAGGGAATGTCAATGTGCCTTACTTCCCACGGTACGGATAGGTGGGATTAGTCATCAAAGAGTACACTATGATAGGCTATTTGGTCTCGCCGGTCACAAGCCGGATTAATTATACAAGCGTGAACGCCGGGCAGCTTTGTTAGCGGATTCTGGTAGATATCACTAATTGTGTATCACAACATAACCGGGGTATTGTCACAGTCGGTTAGGTAATACAGGCCCGATAGCCAGGTGCAAATCCAGCCGGGAGCCGATAGCAGGTAGCTATAGCCGACCCTGATATAGTAGTGTTTGTTCACGTGCGGTGCGCCCTACGAGCGCCCCGGTAAATCCCCTGTTGTACGATGCACCTGGCTGATTTAGATATGAATGCAGATGCCGTCTCGGATTAATTAACCTTTGATTTGATCCTCAATAAATCGGGGTAGAATCAGCCCAAAAAATTACGTGGATATGAGTGGCCAGTAGTTACAGCCAATAGGCACTTAGGACCATTCAGGAGGGGAGGAGTTACACTGTTAGTGACACCAGCAAATGATTTAAAAGGGGCAGAGAGTTAGGACACAGAGGGTTTTGCTTGCTTTATTGCGATCACGACGTAGAAGGGTGCCTAATAGGAGAGAACAACTTCCGACGCCAATGCGGGGAAGGCTTCTCGACTCTTAAGAGTCCCGACGTAGAGTAATTAGGCAACGAGAACAATTAGCTCATAGTTAATACGCATTTTGACTTACTTTGGAGCACAGGCACTCGTTTCCAGCACTAAAATGGCCTAGAAACCGAAAACACATTGAGTATGGGCGATAGTGTTTTCCTCTCTGTGTTTTCGACTGGCCCGAACCAGGTGGACCTTACAATGGCGAGCGGTGCCAACCAGTCAGCACAGGACGTTATCTCCGGACGTATCGCTGAATTTCAGGAAAGCTTCGCCCAGGCGCATCAATAATCCGCCAACATAGCAAGCCGACACTATTATGAAATAGGTAAGCGCAACATCATAAAAGATGTAGTATGTAGAACGAGCACTTGTGATGGGACTTCATATATTGCCGTCAAGGTAGCAGGACTGGTCAAAATCCTAAAAATTGGTGTTTTTTCCAATAAAAGGTATACGTAATATTGAATACTGGGCGGATCTAATGCAGCTGAGCCCATTTTGGGTCGCCGGTTACATTTTGTGAAAAAGGGTTTTTTCTTTTCAATAAACACCAAGATGTGTTGACAGGATGTTTGTATACTAACTCCAGCCCTGCCACAGGCCTGTCAATCACTCTGCCCCCAGCCCTCACCTGGGACATTCAGCCAATCGCGAGGTGCAGGTGTTTAATTAATGCATGGGCCAAGTAAGTTCGTGCACGAGGTGGCAAGAACTGACGGTCGACGTTTGATAGCCCAATCTAATTAGCTGAGCATACAACTGATAAGCGTTGGAGAACAACCCTAACTCTAGCTAATTAGTGTGCAAACAAACCCGTCCTTGTGAATGATCTGTTAGTGTCATTGGCCTTTCTGTCTTTTTTCGGATATGTTATTTCTGCTATATCCTGAGCCAATCGACAGATACGTAAAATTACTTTATAATAAGATGCTTCATATCCCAACTATAACGTCTATGATATTCATACTGTCAACACCGCAACAAATAAATATTACGCCAATACCAGACGAAACTATGATTGGCCGACGACGCAAATCCCGAATGCCAGCCACTTGAAAAACTGCAGCAGTTGAATGATATCAAGAAGTCTCAGCGGGCCGAACCTACTTCCGTGATCAAACTGACGGCCAGCGACGATGAATCGTCAGATGACGGCATCTCTACGTTTAGGCATGAAGGAAAACCGGAGGCCGACACCTATCGACTTTGGCAGTGTTATCAACTAAACGCGCTATTGTCAGCCGCTGTTGTAACAACATACTATTTCATTTAGATGCACCTTCGGATATGTGCATTCAATCAGAAAGATCTAGTGACTAATTACTAATGGACACATATTACTATACAAATAGTTATCACGAGGTCAGTTATCACTACGGGCTCCTTCTGTGACTTGAATGTGTGTGCAAGATGTATGAATGTTACAAACCATCGTCTTCCTATTCCCTCCAATATACAATAAGTCCAGATTTCACATATGACTTGTATGTGTATGCGAAATTTGTATGATCGTAATTTGTAACTCGTCTCTATTGTCAACCCCCAATTACATATAATGTATGTTAACCGTGAAAAGTATATCAATCTGCGTTCTCCTTGAATGGTCATAGATCCCGCTCCCCTTGTTCCTGTGTAAACACGCGGTTACCTATTAGGCCCGGCTATGCACCTGTTCAGCCGCGGGTCCCGGTTGTCGGGTGCTCAGCGCACCTTGGCGCTCGGCCAAAACTGTAAGCTCCGCCTACTGAAATCCATGCACGTGGTGTTTGACAAGTCGCTTGTGTGACAGGTCAAACTTTTATCGTTTTAATACGTTTTTAAAGCAAAATAGTCAATTAATCCATGTTATTATAGCATGGTTTGATAAGAACCACCGTCTTGACCAAATTCATGTGACTGTCAACATGAAGTTGTGGTTAGTTACGTGTGTAGGACGAATGATCTCTACGAATATAGTTTTTGGCCATTTTCTCGAAACCTCATTTCACCTGAACACCTTATCTTTAGAGCGTTATTTCTCAGTTAGTACTTGTCCAAAACATATCATCTTTGACTTATGTAATTGCTAATATATCTTCTAAAAAGCGTTTTTTTTTATTTACGCCTATACTAAATTTGAAGGATTTTATTAAGGTAAAAGTAAAAAATTAAATGATTTGTGAAGATTTCAAAATTAAATACTCTGTAAAATCGTAATTTTTAAACTTTACTCACTAAACAAAAAAAACGCCTAAGGATTATTATCTAAATTTTTTATTTATTTAAAAAGATTTTCTGTATCTACTTGAGTTGTGCTGGAATAAACGTTTTTTTGTTAAATATTAAAATTACATTAAAATTCTTACAAATTCAAACCTGTTCCTCAGAAACAAAGTTTATTATCACCAAACTATAGAGAATTTTCTTATTTATTTCGTTGTCGAACTGAACTGTTTTATAACTCATTCTTCCCCTCTACAGTACGTCTATGGAATGAATTAGATGATGACGTGAAACAAGTGTCCTCGTTGATGAATTCAGAAACAAATTAACTACCCGGACCATTAGTGGTAAAACCTGCAATCCGTTGTTTTATTTAGGCGATCGTACAAGTAATATAATGCATGCCAGGTTACGTTTGGGCTGCAGTTGTTTGAAGTATGACTTGTTTAAATTGGTTTGGTCACAGATGCCAAATGTTCGTGTGGCCACTCATGCGAGGACCTTAATCATTATTTGTTTGGCATGTCCGTTGTATACTTAACAAAGACATATTTTCTTCTGTTCATTTCAGCCAATTCTTCAACCAAGTGATATCAATGTTCATATCTTGTTATATGGATCAGACAAGTCCTCTTATGCTGACAATGTTTACCTTTATACTTGTGTTCGGAGATATATAAATGACACCTCACGATTTCCGCAATATTCATATAGACTGAATGCAGTATTAGCTATGTATTAGTTATTGAGTTCGTATTGTATCATGGCTGTTTTGTCTTGCATATATAATCGTACATGTTGTAAGATCTAGCGAGAGGCATTGATATAGCACTTTTGCTGTTTGCCAATCGTTTACTTGTAATAAATATGTTTAAACCAAACTTTACTCACTAAACAAAAAAAAAACGCCTGGGGATTATTATCTAAATTTTTTATTTATTTAAGAAGATTTTCTGTATCTACTTTAGTTGTGCTGGAATAAACTTTTTTTGTTAAATATTAAAATTACATTAAAATTCTTACAAATTCAAACCTGTTCCTCAGAAACAAAGTTTATTATCACCAAACTATAGAGAATTTTCTTAGCTTTCAGAAAATGTATACTTTAGGGGCTATTAAAGCATTAGATTGTTCAATGCAAAGGAAAAACTGAAACAAAGTCAGGTCAGGTGGGGGGACCAGTCCTGCCACCTTAAAGACTGGTTAGAGCAGATAGAGTGGGCTAAGGAATATGTCCCCGATGAATCAGAACTGATAGGCATTGTCACCCGCACTGTCACCGGGTGGTTGAACGTTACCTTACAGAAAACTCGCGTACTAACCCTGGGGCATCGAGATTAGCAGTAGCTTAGGACGCGCTTAAAAAGCACATCCGTCAAAATTTCCTCCCACCAAATGACATTGAACTGTTGCGCCAACAACTAATTAAACAACCTTAAACAAAAAACTTCAGTTTCCATACCCCATTTCAACCGGATATTCAGAGATCTCGCCGAACAGGCCTACCCGAACAGTGAACGTACGGAAGAACAAACCAAAGACGTAATTAAGATATACATTAGAGCCCTAGCGAATGGAAAGACAAGTGTCATACCAAGGACCAAGGGATTTACGTGAAGCCATGTACCAGGGGTGCCAGGTAAAAATGGCTGAGGTAAAAATGGCTGAGGTAAATATAGCTAGGGTAATAATGGCTGAGGTATAAAATATTATTAATTTTTTTAATTTTGTTAAGTTTAACTTAACAATTCAGTTACAAATTGTCTGTAATATAATCTGAATGCATATGGGCAATGGATACTGATGATTAGTGTGTTTGTTTTGCAGTACACCCTCTTGTTCCTCTATGGTGCACCTCCAGTGTTATTGTAGGCACTTAATTAGCTTCATGGTTGGGAAATTAGTTACACTGTTGATCATATGTTTGTACATATGTTTGTACCACCTGTACTGGGTGGGTAGATGTTGAGTTCATAGTGAGTAGTGATTGAGTAGACAGCAAATACATTTTGATCTTGCAATTTTCCTTTGACTTCCCTTTGAAAATGAAATGAAAGAATATCAAAGTTACTTTATGCTATGCTGAAACAACATGATTTGGTATAAGTATGAGTGAAAATGATTTGAGTCTAATAATGTGTTTGGATCAAGATATGCAATATGGAAGTTATAGCCAGCAAAAAGGGAGGACACAAGATCATCTATCAGGGTCACATGTATACACAACATAATGTGCTGAAACAGTATATTTCTTGGAGATGTATGCGAAGATCAACTGGCTGCAAGGGCAACATGAAGACAAGCCTGCAACAAGATCAACCAGAGCCTATGAATGCTCACAATCATGATGAGGATGCTGTTGCTGCACAGATTGCCAAGTTTCGAGCTGACATCAAGCATCGTGCAGCAACCAATCTTGAACGGACCAATCAGATTTATACCACAGCAGTCCAGCAACTCCCCCGTGCTGCCAAGGCACGAATTCCACGCAAGGCAGTCATCCGCCGCACCATGCTCAACCAACGTCGAGGTCCTGCAGAGCCGCACAACCTGGTCGACCTAGTGATTGACCCTGAATGGACGATGACAACAGGTCCCGAGCCAGAGCAGTTTCTACTGTATGATAACAGACCAGCATCTGCCAGCCGAATAGTTGCCTTTGCCACAGAAGAGCTACTTCGCCACTTTGCTGCTGCAGATTGCTGCTTTGTGGATGGTAACTTTGCCATGAAACCCAAGATCTTCAAGCAGCTGTACATCATAAGGGTACCACTGGAGGAGATCACTATCACGTCCTGCTACGCCTATCTCCAGCACAAGTCATGGGAAGCGTATCATGAACTGTTCCAGGCCATCATGGATAAGTGCATCACCTTGGGTCTTCAGCCACGTTTCCGTCGCATCGTCATGGACTTCGAAGCAGCTGCCATGCATGCAGCTGTTGCTGTGTTTCCACCAGGACTGCAGACCCAAGGCTGCTTCTATCACCTGACACAGAGTACCTGGAGGAGAATTCAGGCCTTGGGACTTGTTGAGCTGTACAAAACCAGAAAGGAATTTAAAACTTTAGTAGGAATGCTTGATGGACTGGCACTCCTTCCACCTGACCAGGCCATCGAGGGCTTTGAATACCTGTTAACCATCGCTCCTGCAGAGGCGGCTGAACTCCTTCAGTACTTCGAACATACATCCGTGGCCCCTACCTGCAACGACAAGCCGAGGCTGGTGGCCTGCGAATCAGGATGAGAATGCGACAGCCAGGAATCTTTCCAGTGGAGACCTGGAACGTCCACCAAGCAACGATCAACGATGATCCACGCACGAACAATCAGTGTGAGGGCTGGAATTCTGCATACTCCAAGCTTAATGGCTCCAACCACCCTACATTTTTGAAGAGCATCAACTGGCTCAGGGCTGGGCATGCATCTGTGGAAGTCGTCTTGGAACAACACAGAACTAGAACAGCACCTAAGAAGGAGACGAAGGGCGTCTATGTGGACTTGCAGACAAGACTCCCCTCCCTGTGCCCGGACCCCTTGGAGGTCCACCGCACTATCCCTGAAGCTGTAAGTTACAACATCCGTCCACACAGGAACCTCGAGCTAGGAGAGAACCCTGACTTGGACCAGGAAGATCCTGCTGCACACTAGGCAACGCAATTCAGGCTGCATGACCAGTTTTAAATCATCATTCATCATTTTGGGTTTTTCCTTCATACGGATGTGCTCTCAAGTATGTGCTTACAACTGCTAGATGATAGTTGATTGTTTCAGTTGTATTTATTGGATGTATTTTTCCTTTTTTAATTTATGTTGATAGGGTTTTTATTAATTTGCAACTGCTTGGGGCGAGATTCATTTTTCTTTTTGTAAGTACATGTATATAGTTTTTTTTTAATTTGTAACTGCTTGCAGGGATTTTTTTTTAGATTTAATTGTCCCTCTTTATATTTCCTTTTAAAGTTTATGTATATAGCCTCCCACCTAGCACAAAGGTGTAGCTGCTTGCATGCAGTTAGATTTCTATGATTAAAGTTGTGAATAAAATGTTATAGTTGTGACTTGGTTTTCTTTTATGATTCATTGGACAATCACAGGGGAACAAACAGGGTGTCACACCATGAAGCTAATTAAGTACCTACAATAACACTGGAGGTGCACCAAGGGGGAACTGCAAAACAAACACACTAATCATCAGTGTCCATTGCCCATATACATTCATATTATATTACAGACCATTTGTAACTGAAATGTTAAGTTAAACTTAACAAAATTAACAATTTAATCCTATTTTATACTTAGCCATTTTTATCCTGGCCATTTTTACCTCTGCCATTTTTACCCTTGCCATTTTTACCTCAGCCATTTTTACCTCAGCCATTTTTACATAGAACCGTACCAGGCAACCGTCACGGATCAACGCGAAGGCGAATTCGTCCACCCTCACGTGATAGGGAAAGAGGAGCCAATGGATATATCTGCCATAACCACGGCGACAAAGGGACATTACACTATGTTAAGCCACACATTTTTATTTGGTTTGGCAAAAGCTTCACTCCACTTGACTTTCGCAAATGGTCATGATATGGCAAAATGTTGGCTGGCTTCAAATAGCCCGGAATATTTTCACCTTGACCCGTGTGTTCAGCCAGTTAGAATTTGTTAGATTGGCCTATTCCATGAAATGGTTATTACTTTGTCTCTGACAGACGAATCAAACGTCCCCTTGTTGTTTTGCACTTAGTGTCAGTACCGCCACCTTGCGACAAATCATAGAACTAATTTACCACTCTCTGAGCCGAAACGGAGTTATGTTTATCGGTGCATGAAATCACGTATGATTTACGCATTTTAGTAAAAACACAAATACTAACGCTGACAGGGCTAGGAATTTGTAAATGTAGGCTTTAATCGGAATCTTCGATTAGCTGAGTGCGGGCTTCAGGCTAGACTCCGTGTAGAAAATCAGGGGAATTTCAATCAGCCTAACATTTAAGCAGAAAAAAACATTACATTGTTTATTACATCGAGACCTATTATGTATATTTTATTTGGCCAAACCACACCTTGTCTCAACTCTAACTAGGTTGCACAAAGACTGTTAACTTTGGCTAAGTTAAATCAGGTTCACGTTTGCAGGCGTTCTCGGTTAGACTTGAACTTATCTTAAGTTCTAAACTTTTTTATATATATAATTGCATGCATGGCCTTCCACATGCCTGCTTGGTAAATCTACAATAATGAGACGAAAATGTTTACACGACTGGTGGCCTAGCACAGTGTTAACCGTACGTGCTCACTATACCTGCCTGCCACCTGTAGGTCACACCAAAGCGAACACACCTTACCGAATGCTCAGACCAGGTTTGACCTAGAAATGGGATGCCTGATTAGTGCATTCTGAAGCAGCGTGTGTATTGGGAAATCTCAGGAGTCAGGCGCTCACACGGAAGGTAGAAAGAGACTTCAGAGATAGTCCCTTCTTCCCTTAACATCGACGTTGCCATCTGACAAAGCACTGCGCAGGAACGCCCAACATAGAACAGCTACATCCACAGATGCCTGAACTCTACAAAGCAAAACCATCTGCTAAGACACAAAACAAATGTGAACTGCGAAAATCAAAAGCTACCATCAACCTGGTGTAAGAGACGTACTCGAAGAGAAACGTACCCGTACCTTCCGAACCCAGATTGGACGTGTCAGCCACCTTCAACTACGAAGTTACCTATCTTCCTATGTTAAGAATGTTTTGATATCTTCGTTGCCTTCGATGTAGGGTAACAACACAAACTATCTAGTAGTCTACGAAAAAATTCGTATAAATGGGCCCGCATTGGACTTCGCTTTGCCGACTCGAACTTGATGACAATGGAATTAGATGTAGGTATTCAGCCACCATCATTCACAGTGTGGTTTGGACGAAAAAGGTGTTAACTCTAAAAATATGTATTTTCCACTCGATGCGTCAGGTGGAGGAAAGGAATGGATGGGTAAGACGTCTTGGTTCTACTATAAAGTGCTACAATACTATTTCGAATCAATAACCATTAACCACTCGGCTGGAATTACAAGGAACCACCTCCAATCTTATAAGATCTACATGGGCATTATTTCAGATATATTCATAAAACAAACAGCTAGCGACAATAAAACAAGGCCTTCAGGCCTAAGCGAACCTGTGCATTGGGAAACACACCAGGTATAATGCTTCAATGCTGTACCATTACTTCTCATGTATATGAACAATGCAGGTACTAAACATTTTGAATAAGAAACAATTACACAAACATCACTGCTGAAATTCTGGCATGGGTGCACACAACACAACTGGGGACCCATGGGTCTCAACGCTCGGCTGAACTTGTCTATAAGGATATTTTAATAGAAATTTTTCAGAATGACAGTCCTGTGACCTTAACCAATGACCTTGTGACAAAAAAATCTTAGAACTTAATATCCTTGAACTTGAAGCATTAGGCATATTGTAACAATCTTTTAAAAAGTGAACTTGACCGCTGACCAGATTCTACAGGTTTCCTCACTTTGGGCAAGTAAGCCGTGTGTGAATGTTGGAAAGTTCAGGATGAAAAGTCTGATTAACAGTGCATCCACAATCTTTTTAAAGATAAGGTTTCTGTGACCTTCAACTTAGATCGCTGGACCCTGAAAATCAAAATGAATTTACTCATGTGGTTGGTCATTATTAGAGCAAGTTTGAAGCCAGTCTGTCTATCCAAAGCAGAATTATCATCCATGAACTAATTTGTGAATGGATGGGCCCTGTGACCTTGACCTTTGACCTATGACCTAAAAATCGAACAGAATCTTCCCCTAGTGGCAGGTTAGAAATATCTTGAAGATGGAAGGTTTGTAAAGAAAATTTTGGCTTTAAATGCATACACATTCCCTTTAAAGAATGGGTCCTGTGACCTTGACCTTTGGACCCGAAAATCGACATGGTTCTTACTTTAGTGGTCGGCCATTTATAAGTGAAGTTTGAAACCAATATGTCAAACTAAACTGGAGTTATCATCTGGAAACTAATTTGTGAAAAGGTGGCACCTTTGATCCTGACCTTTAGACCCCAAATTCATTTATGCTCTCCCCATTCTGGCAAGTCAGCTAAATGCGCAAGATGGAAAGTTTGGGGATGAAAAGCTTGGCTTAGAATGCAGCCATAATCTTTTTAATTAAGTGAGTCCTGTGACCTTGACCATAGACCTGATGACCTCAAAATCATATAGGTTCCTGCTTTAGTGGTGGGCCATGTGTAAGTCAAGTTTGAAATCCATGTGCTAATCCAACCTGGAGTTATCGTCTGGAATCAAATTTGTGTGGATGGATGGATTGACGGACAGACAGACATACAAACAGACAGACAGACAGACAGGGTGACTTACAGTCAGCTGAGCTAAAATGATTGTAGCTAGCACAACCAGTCTTGTATACAACGGAGCTATCAGAGATATATACATAAGCCAAAGGTCAGACTGATATATCAAACCCCTCCTGAGAAATAAGCAGGGACACACATTGTGCAAAAATTATTGTAGGTGGCACCACCAGTCTTTGAATACGACAAAGCTATTCGATAGGTATAAATATGCCCAATTTCAGGATGATATATCGAATTCCTCTATAGAAAAATGCAGGCACCAAAGTCACACACTGTGCAAAAGTCATTGTAGGTGGTGACACCTGTCTTGTGAACGAGAAAGCCATCAAAGACCCATAGACAGGTCAAAATATCAGGCCAATACATCAAACTTGCCTTGAGTCTGATGCATGGGGCTGACCAGGCTTAGGTGAGAAAGGCAGTTGCCCCGAGTGAACTGTGACAAATTTGCTGGCTCAGGCTACTGCACTGAGTGAACTCAAGACCTGCGCCTGGCTAGACTGGGTGAACTTTTGACCTGTACCTGGCTGCACTGAGTGAACTCTTGCCACTAAAATTCATCAAATGCAAACCATTTGAAAAAAACTTTAGAGGGCTTGCCTCTGAGATCATTTCTGTTAAATATTGAAGCATTTGGCTGGACTGTTTACAAGAAGACTTTTAAAGGTTTTTCAGCTTTTCCCCTATTAAATCTAAGTAAATGCAGATAGCAAAAAAAAAATAAGCTGAATCCCACAACATTTGATATGTGACAGATTATACTGCATAAAATCTGGGGATGGTAGCTCCTGCTATTTCTGAGAAATTATGGGTTAATATACAGATGACCAATGACCCCCGTACAAAAAAAAGGTCAATGCAGGTGGCGCCACCAATACCTAAATTTCACATATGACTCATGTGACCAACACTGGCATAACATTTGGTGATGATAGCTCCAGCCGTTTTTGAGATTGTCATTTGAGTATGCTTTTTTGGACAGATGACTAGGTTCAACTACCTGTAATTCGGCTAAAATTCACCAAACTTGAACCATTTGAACAAACTTGAGAGAGATTGTATAAAAGATTATTTCTGTGAAATATTGAACAAATTGGCTTGACCGTCTCAGAGGAGAAGATTTTGAAAGTTTTTTTTAGCTTTTTCTCTATAAAATCTGTGTGAATGCAAATTTTTTTCAGATTGCTAATTTTTTGCATTAAATTTCATGATTCTAGCTCCAGATGTTTTCGAAATAGTATGGGTTAACGTATTCCTGTGATTGTAAACATTGCCTGGCATGTGGAATATCTAAAATCATAAATTTACATTTTTTAAATGTTTTAAAAAACATTCTTTTCAATATTAACCAAAGATAACCTGAAATCTAAATGTCTGGAGGCATGATATAACGGATGCTGATAAACTGGTTCCAGGCTAGATGTATCTGCTTCACATAGCTAACATATATGGTAAAATGACTCAATTGAATCTTTATAATTCAGCCAAAATTCATTCTTTGGAACCATAAAGACAATTATTATCAGAATTATTCAGGGAATTATTCTTGTAAAATATAAAACAAATTGGCCTCAGTGGCGTCAGTCAAACAAGGGACCCATGGGTCACGGCGCTCAGCTGATCCTGATTAGACTATAAATGTATCACCATTGTGATACTATATTGAGTAGATAAAGCTTAGAATGTCATGGTCATGTTGGGTTTTATAAAGGAATATAATGTAATATGTGAGTAAATGATATATGAAATAACCTGACTGATGGATTAATATGGAGTAAAATATAATGGTTTATTTTTTATTTATTTGGGAGGGGTCGAAAAAAGCAATTTATTTGAGCAAATATGAATGCAATGACAGTATGCTAAGCAGTGGTATAATGATGATAAGGCTATTTGTTGAAGGATCTATAGTGTATGGAAAACAGCAAGAGTTCAATTTGACAGATAAAAGGTTATGATTAACTATACTGATGAGGGGATTTATGAATTTGTGACTGTATGACATAATATCTTGACAAGATCGGTCTTGACAAGGTGCATTATTTTGATGACCCTCACGTCTACATATTACACAATATTGACATAATTTCTGGCATGTACATAGGTACCTATGGACAAATGGTCAAAAGTACTCAACCACCTTGAATGGTTAAAATCTTAAAAATATGATGAAATGTAGATAATGTTTGAGAGGAAGAGGTAATCTGGGCCATGGTTGGTTTATATGATTGAAGAAAATGTTGCAAATAATATTTGAGACCTGACCATGCCTTTCCATTGGTTACCTTTTTGATAACCTGTTGACAGTTAAACAGTTTACACATTTGTCTGATGAGATCCAATTTATTTGGTAAATCTTTTTTATCAATTTTATGATATGTTTACAGTTGCCATAACGTCCTCATTCCACAGGTGCAATGACTTGATAGGGGGGGGGGGGGGAGGGGTGTTGTGTTATGATCAGAGTTACAATGCCTCTGTCTCTCTGTAGATATTTTCTTTAATTATTAAATTTTATGCTATAGCCATAGAACTATTGTTCACAGTGCCAAGGAGCAAAGCCTCAGTGGGATGAAGAAGGGGATGGTGAGAGTTACATCACCCTTGCATATACAGTAAAACCTGAGAGTTAAGGCCAAAAAAATATAAAGGTACCGCCCGCATCACTTTTAAACCCCCGCATCAAAAATTTTTATTTTGATTTTCAATAGAAATTTAACAATTTTGAGCTGCAGCCGCTCGGACATTTCTTTCAAGAAAATTTAAATCATACTTTTTCCTTTGTTATGTAGTGCTTTTACTTGTTTAGCAAAATAAATATTTTATTATCATGCTTTTCACTTTTCATTTGATATTTTTATCGAAACATACCAAAAATTAAAAATTAAAAAACCGCCCGCCCGCATTGGTTTCTGAAAAAAAGTGCCTGAGAACCATACCTTTTTTTTATTTTGGCCTAAGACCACCTGATGTGCCACACCAAAAGCGGTCTTAAGTCACAGGTGGTCTTAGGTCTAAGATGGTCTAAGTCTCAGCATGAAGCAAACAAAGAATATCAAGGCATATATGTCTACGTAAACATTTATTAATTTATTATAAAAATACATACTGGATATATATATATATATATATATATATATATATATATATATATATATATATATATATATATATATCTTACAGATAATCAAGATATTCACAACAATATTTACAAGTTAACAACAATATTTACTTCAATCAATCAATCAATTTTGCTCTGCTTAACAAGGGAATCTTATTAATAATTATCAAAGAATGCTGGTCCTTTTATAACTTTAATAAGCAAGCCTTTATCAAAAGCTTTGAATAGCCTGTTTGTTATATTGCACAAACCACAAACCGCTAATTAATGATGTACCATGGGTACACACTGAGTCACTTTGTTTTAGAAGCAGACCCCATTAAAATCTCAATAAACTTCAAAGCAGGTATGAAGGGATCGATCATTTGATTACAGGTGACTGCTCCCGTTATCAAACAGTCTCTCTATATTGGTACTATGGTAGTTAGCATTGAGTCCTATTGTCTTATTGATGAATATTCTATTGATGTTATCGAAACAGGTCGTCAGTTTGTCGTCACGAACTGACTTGTTGTCAAGTCAAAATGTGTGTGATAAGCAATGACAGTTGATCGCTAAGGCTATGACAAACTTACTTTCATGACTCACTTTTTTTTAAAAATTAAATCCGCGCAAATGTTATTTACACATCGCTAAGACTAATTATGAACTCCGGTCAACGACCGCAGCGTAGTGAATGCGACCGCGGTGTCAGAAATACAACGGGAGTTCTATTCCATGAATATTAATGAGGGATTTCCCATAGAGCACGTCATCCTTTACCGGAAAGTTGTTTTAGACAATCGTTAATCAAATACGATGTGTTCAAAGATAGGCTGTGCTAAAAAATAATGGTACACAGGCATCAGAATTAAAGAATTGCGTCGTTTTACATGTTCCCTCGAAATATTCGCGGAACTTTCATTTTTGGAGAAAGATTAAAACCACGCGGGCCCTAGGCCATTGACACCTGGAGGGGTATTGTGAATTAATGTCCAATTCACCGCGGAGAAAGTAGGTCACCATTGCCACCTGCACATTCAAGAGACGGTCAATGGCACGGTCGTTTTAGTCTTATGACGCCAGGTGCCACTACCGCTACACCAGGCGGTCGCTTAACGGAGGTATAGACCAGCGACCGGCCACATCTGAGCGGTCGGTGGTCGCGTACCACAAACGGTCGCTCAACACAGGGGCATTAAAGAGTGATTAAGCTCGGTGCATTCATTTTTCGGTCGTAAGTCACAGACGGTCGCTGGCGGCAGTGGTCGCTTGGTTCAGGTTTCACTGTACATACAGGATATGAAATTTAATTCAACAGTGCTTATAAAAAAAGTTTATTCATGAACATGAAATATTTAAAACAGAAAGAAAGATGGAGAAACAGAGCAAATAATTTTTTTCCCCATTCTACTGAGCCAAGAAAAAATTAACAATAATTGCATTTATTCCTTTTTTTCATTACATCATTTTAATCCAAGTTTCCGAATGTTACTATAAATTTACAGTATAACATACATGTGATTGTGAATATTTCAGTTGATTCACATTTCTAAATTGCATCAACATTTATAGCTAATGTATCTAGTTTATAGTACCTGTCAACAGAATGAGATGGAGGGAGCAAGGGAGGCAATTAGGGAGAGAGAGAGAGAGAGAGAGAGAGAGAGAGAGAGAGAGAGAGAAAGAGAAAGAGAGAAAGAAAGATGGAGAAAGAAAGAGAAAAAGCAGAGGAGAGAAAGAGAGAGAAAGAGAGACCTAGACTGTCAGAGAGAGAGAGAGAAAGAGAGAGGCTCTCTGGTAATTACTGCCTGACCCAGCCTGACCCAGACACTCACAGTGGCAGTAGGTCAGACCTGAAGGTGTTATGTAACTGCCCAGTACACTGCATTTATACTGATCTGATGCAAACAATGAAGACATGGTACCTGGAAACTTGAATAAAATCTACAGTTTTTGATCAATTGGTTTCAAATTTCAGATTTTAACAGATAAAATGTTAATGTGTACATGCTGTGAAAATTATATCCACAGCACTAACAGGAAAAATTTGAATATTTATATTTTTTTAAATAGTATCAGGAAAAAAAGAAAAGTATTCTCAGCTATAAAACTAATACATGTGTTAAAATTAATCCAAGGATCAAAACACCCAATATATCATACCAGGAGCAAAACTGGAGTTGGGAATGTTTAATTTTATGAACTGAAATAAAGGACCAGCAATATAAATTTTGATTATTTAGCCAGTCTCATGTAACAACTGATACAACCATGAGTTATAAGTCAAATTAAAATGTTTAATGAACACTTGTCTGAGTAATATTTTAAATTTTTGACATATTTATTTATTATTTTAATTTTCTAATAAATATAAACCAACAAGTTAAAGACCTGGAAAAGACCTGAAAAATTTAGATTAATTTAATATAATCAACTGCATCCTTGTCTATCATTATCTTGCTTCATATAATCCCTAATAGTAAACAACAATTTATTTTAATTATTCATTTTTCATTTTTATGGTTGAAATGAAAAATACCTAATGGTGACTGCATGGTGTTATTTGAAATACAATTTTGGCCATCCATGGAAGATCCATAAATGATCAGTAATTGCAAGGTAATCCCCTGTAACTCATTAACTATAAATTCCTTTTCCATTTATTTTTTAAGTTCTTATCATAAACCAAATATTAAAAAAAAGTTTCTTGTTATGTTTATGGCCTAAACAAACACTAGTGGAGGGGGTTGGACAGTTAGATCCAGTTGAAGCCACCCAAGAGCTGGCTGGCTGCAGAGTGCCTCGCTTCAAGCATGCATAATTGGCCTGAAAGGTCAATGTGGGGACATAAAAAAGAGGGGTTTCAGTACAGCCAAGGTGTGATATGGTCTCATAAAAACTTTCATAAAAGCTAGTTTTTGACCAATTCCTTTTATAACTTCAGAATTTAGAAGCTTAAATCCTTACCAGTGCAAGATATGAAAATTAAATCAACAGTGCTTACAGGGAAAAAACATGCCATGGCCAAAGTTGGGCAAAATTTAAGGTACTGATTTTATATTTATGCTAATAACTTATAAAATTTGAAAAATTCAGAACTAATTTTGGGAATACAATTGAATCTTGATTAAATAATGTTATATCCCTGGCAAAAAATGTCTACCTTCAGCAATTTTCATGTTAAGAGAGTAAATATATTTCTTGATTTTTTACAAAGTGCATTATGGTTGTGCCTAGAACTTAAAACAATTACACGATACTGACATCATTTCTGGCATATGCATAGCGAATGTATAGAAAAATATGTATATTATATATTATCAAAGTCAGATCAGTGGTTTTGATATTAGGCAATCTTAAAGTGTAACAATGGGGTTTTAATGGAAAAATGAAGTTTTTTCTTAATATCTCGAAGGAATGCAGTCCTAGTGACCAAACTTTTAGTATGGTAGAGGATTTGGGGGACATCTAACTGTATGCAAAATTTGAGGAACTTAGAGCTGAAGCTAGGGAGCTGAGCTCTAGTAAACTGCATAACACTAGCTTTGTGTAAACAATATATGACATGGTGCTTTAAAACTTGAATAAAATCTACAGTTTTTGATCAACTGGTTTCAAATTTTTTGTTTTAACAGTTGAAATGGTAACAAAAACATGCTTTGAAAATTAAATCCACAGCAGTTACAGGAAAAAAACGTGCCATGGTCAAACTTGAGCAAAATTTAAGGTACCAATTTTATAATTTTGCCAATATTTAAAAAAATTTAACAGATTTTGATCTAATTTTTGGTATACAATTCAATTTTGATCATTTAAAGTAATATTACTAAAAAAAATTCCTACATTTAACACTTTTGGTCTTAAGTGACAAAATATCTTTCATTTTTTTACAAAGTCCATTATATTTGGGCCCATAACTTTTTTAAATTAAATAATACTGACTTAATTTCTGGCATGTACATAGGAACCATATAGAGGAATATTTATGGTAAAAATGAAGAAAACCAGATGAGTGGTTTTGATATTAGGCAGTCCTGAAGTGTGAAAATAGATTTCTTATAAAAAATTGAGGTTTTTCCTTAATATGTCGAAGGAATGAAGTCATATTGACCCAATTTTAGGCATGGTAGGAGATTTTGGGGACATCTAACTGTATGCCGAATTTCAGATTCGTGGGTCGAACGGTGACGAAACGTGCCAGTCTTACGGACGGACATCCAGACGGACGGACGGACAGACAGACGGACGGACGACGGACAATGGACCACGACTATAGCTCATATGACTTAAAGTCAGTTGAGCTAAAAACGTTTTGCAGGTTTATAACTCAAATGGGAAAATACAGCAAAATGGCTAAGTTAAGCTTCCCATAACTAAGCCGAAAATCACCGAACCAAAACCATTTGAACAAACTTGAATTATCAACATTTAAGGATAATTAATTCGTGAGATTTAAGAATTTGGCCCAGTGGTTTTTGAGAAGAAGATCTTTGTAGCCACTGAGCTAAAATGGGCTGTTGACTAAATCCAGCTTCCCATAACTAAGCCAAAAATCACTGAACTGAGACCATTTGAACAAACTTCAGAAAGCACTACCCTAGGATCATTTCTGTGCGATATCAAACAATTTGCCCATATGGTTTTAGAAAAGAAGTTTTTTGTAGCTGTCAGTAAGATACGGGCACTGAGGACCCCCGTACAAAAAAGGCCGATGCAGGTGGCGCCACCAATACCTCAATTTCAGATATGACTCATGTGACCAACATTGGCATAAAATTTGGTGATGATAGGTCCAGCCGTTTCTAAGATTGTAATTTTAGTATGCTTTTTTGGACAGATGACCAAGTTCAACTAGCTGTAACTCGGCCAAAAATCACCTAACTTAACCCATTCGAAGAAACTTGAGAGAGATTGTTCCAGGGATCAATTCATTGAAATATTGGACAATTTGGCTGAACAGTTTCGGAGAAGAAGATTTTTAAAGCATTTTTGCTTTTTCCCTATAAAATCTAAGAAAATGCAGTTAGCCAAAATATAAGCAAAATCCGATAGAGTTTTTTTAGATGACTAATGCATAAAATTTCGTGATGCGAACTCTTGCCGTTTTCAAGATAGTATTGGTTAACGTACGGACGACAGACGACGGACGACGCCACACCATCGGATAAGCTCACAGGTTCGCTAGAAGCAATTTAGGATGCTTTAAGAAATAAGGCTATAACTTGAGTGGTTCTTAATGTGTCGTAGTACTTCAGGGTGATTAGTAATGATGCATATATACTGGTCATTTGGCTATGGAACGTCATGATTAACCCTAACGAATTCCCTACGAAAGGCTAATAAGCGTTACAAAGGGCTACAATGAGCAACTGAATTATATGAACTGTAGCATCAGAAACAAAGTTTATGGGTCGATTCGAACTAGCATCTCACCTTCGCCTTGCTAATACCCAGCACGCACATAAGCAGAAGCACTTCGCGCATTCCAAAAACCTGATGGCCCAGAAACTAAACGATTTCAAATTCTTTCCCCATCGGGCAAACAAATCATGGAACTCAGGATGCCTCTTAATCGCCCTTGGCTGCTGAATTATACGAAACTCATTTTTTGGCACATAAATCCAAAGCATCATTTTTTAACGATTTGACACATGGCCTAGTAGATTCAGCTAGACCTCTGCGTATTTTAAATAGACGTTTTCTGCAGGGTCCAGAGCCGCAGTTGCTCGATGTGACGGTGCCATGTAAATGGTTGCTCAATGAATCGAGAATTGTACCGAGAACTGTCACTGTGAGAGATTTGACGTCGGTACGTCAGCACACAGTTACTTGTTCCTCTCAGGGGCTCAATGGTAAACGCAGCAGCGCGACCCGTCGTGAATTAACGAGATTTGAGATTAAGCAACGATGTTAGAGTCTTAGTGAAATCTACTTTAACCCGAATGCTCGACGATAATGCAGCATGGGTACTAAGGATGGACGATTTGTTGAAGGATGGCAGTAAACACTTCATCAGAAGTAAACTTCCTCGCCCTGTCTGTGATCCGTGTCTTGTTAAAGGGGTGAAAACACCATTTGGCCTAGTGAAGTTATTCATGGCATGGTCTATGTAGAGTCGGCTCCTGGACGTTTTTGGAAGCGTCCAGAAGGCTTCGGTGCTTGGTTCTGCATTATGCACACTGAGGGGTCTGTTGAACCAAGGGGGGGGGGGGGGGGGGTTTATAGTCTGATATTAGTGACATCACTCTCATCCTGCTTTAAACTTTGCCTTCTTGGTCTTTTGGGCCTGTTTAAATTTGTAGCTTTTCTCAGCTCACCGGGGAGCATACTACCCAGCGGCCACACACGGCGCTCGATTGTTTTCGTTCTACATTTTGCCTGCCGCCCATGCTTGACTAGGACTCCCTGGTGGAGAGAACACTGCCTTGTTGTAAAGACTCCCCAATCGAATCTTAGTGCAAAAGGCGGTCAGACTGGAAAAGGAACCCACAACCTTGCGGTCAGGAGACCAGTGCACTAACCATTACGCTGTTACAACGGGGAATTAGGGGAGTTCTTCCCTGGTCATAACACAGTTACACGGCGCGTCAGGTGAATAACTGAGACAGTCCAAGTTGGATATTGTGCTGTTTTATTTCCAGTTGTCTTGGTTTACATGTTGATGATGGCGTGGGTCTGTCTGCCAGTTCCCAGCCCAACACAGGATTTTGTATCAGTATTACTACGTCACAAACCTTTACATCATCTTACACTTTTTCTATTGGATATTGGATATGTGTCATTATGACATACCTGAATGTTTAGATAACCATATATGGCTTCGGCTTTCGCCTACGCACAAACTTTTTCCTTGTTTTACCTAAAACTCATGTAATATCATTATATTCCTGATATTAATATATTCAGGGTATATATTTGTCTCCTGATCAATTCTGTGTGACCCAGCTACTTACTGACTCACTTTTGGTACAGTTTCCCTGTCCTAAATTACTGCCTCATGCGCAGGCATATTCACCGTACCTTTGACTTTTATATCATTTTACACTGTCATCCAGATCTAAACCTGGCTTCTGCTGATGCCTATAATAACAGAATCTATTTTGGCTTACTTGATTAAGTTTACATTCACATGGCTATAACAATTATACCAGTCTATAGTAATCACTGGTTGTCTGCATTCAGAATTTATGTCCATTAAAATACTCATTTATCAGCTTCTTTTCTAAACCTATATGCTAACCGACATATGGAGATCGGAATCCAAACACCTGTCTTACAATGGTAGACAATGCGTTGGTACACCAATTTAGGCTACTATCATTTCTCTCTGTCGCTCTATCTGTCTTTCCATCTGCTGAACTGGTAACTGATCTTATGTGTACCAAAATATTGCGTTAAAATCAGTAATTATTTATAATAGATATTAACACCTCTTACCACATAACATATCCCTGGGGCTCAAAATTTGAACTCCGGGTCAAATACACAGGAAAATGAACAACACACCGGGGACAATGTGTACAACATTAGAACAATGTAAGCAAGAATAATAGGATAAATCGGTGAATATATGTATAATAACAATAATGATCATAATGATAGACATATATAAAATACAAGAAGTATCAATAGTATAACATGAAAAATGGCATCAAAGGACTGGCTGCAGCGGCAGGACAATCCATAAGCATCAATATAGTATCAGGAAACATGGATAATACAATATACTAGTAGCTATCTCTAGTATGCTAGTTTGTTTGTGTTTTGTTTATTTATATTTTTTGTGTGTGTTGGAGTACATCTTAACGTAACACAGCAAGAAGGTAAAATAGTTGTCCCTTAATTGTATGATAATATTCAATAAGTTTCATGAAGATACAATCACAAGGAAATACATTATAGATATAGATATATTTAAATATACATATGAAAAGACCAATATACATAATATGATAAGAATATAATGCAGGATAAATATACATCAATGAGATCTACACATGGTATATAGTGATGATTAACTACACATAAGATATAATGATAAGGGATAATAAGTATACAGATATATGCATGGCTTATTTGCAAAGAGGCAACAATTATACATACTAGTAGTCAAACAGCCTTTTTCTTTAGTGATTTTAAAGCTTTTGTACATTTTTTTTTCATTGTTTTTTTTTTTTTTTTTTTTTTATTCAATATGCACGTATTAAGGAACAATAAGAATAAGTATATGTACAATCGTAACAACAAGATTAATGCTACCTATGTCATGTATTATCAAGAAATATCATAAAAGACAGTATCATATAACAAAGATATATATATATATACATATAGCGACAATTTTCTAAATAGACGCTACATAAGTAAATAACCTCAACGTGATATTGCACCATCTAATGATACATTATCAGATAGTGGATACAACGTAGCATGCGTTGTATTATCCGTCATGGACATCGTGGACAACGATGCCATGAACGGAGGTACAGCAGGAAACATTGCTGTTTTGAGTGCCTGACCCGGAACTTTTAATGGATTTGTAGCGACTTAATTGTCTACGTCCGTTTCATAGGAAGTGGGGTCCTCCCGTGTAGGACACGAGTTAACCAAATACACTACGCCGTGATGTTTCATCGTAAGAATCGTAATAGGAAGTCCGTGACGCAACATGCGTTTTAATTTCCATGATTGCCAAAACGATATAAAGAAGGATTCCTAACAGTAAGTGGAATGTATTTCTTCCCGTGTGATGCCCATTTTCTGTAAGGGGACAAGGAATGGATGAATAAGTATGAGGAATGACATATGAGAATAGTAAATCTCTCCACAAATGTGTGTATTGATCTTAACCTTAAGGATTTAAGATGGTAATTTTATTGTGAGCTCATTATGTATAAGATCCACACATCTGCAGAGTGATGATATAATATATGAAAATGAAACGGATGATATCCTCGTCATCTCACTATTAGGGTCTATTTAACGTTTGTTTTTACGTTTGCGTACCTGACCGGTCATTGTTCGTTTAATGTGAAATTCACGGATAAGTGCGGGCGAAATATCGTCAGCATATTCCCAGGAAGATTTCCGTGATTTGTCTACCCATTTCACGAAATACACACGCTTTCCTTGGTGTTTTGAACACTTCATAAGCCTATTAACGGCAGCGGATGCATCATGGGAAGTTTGAGATCGACCTGGACTGTCTGGATCCAAGATAGCACGATCTCTAGAGGATGGATCACGCTGGGATGAATCTACACGGGTCGTGGGTGGATCATTGGTGGGATGATCGGGGGGATCGCGACGATTTGTCGGACGATCCTGGGGATCAAAATATTTTTTTAACCTATTACTATGCACGAAAGCGGGTAAAGCTTTGTTAGTACGGCAATCAATAAGTTTATACGTATTATTAGAATTGGCTATTGCAATGTAGTATGGGCCTAAGTATTTGGGGAGTAATTTTGGCGTAAGACCCGGGGTTTTGGCCATACGTTTTAACAGAACACGATCACCGACCTGAAAGTCAGGTTGAGATGCTTTTATATCATGTCGCTGTTTAATTTTATCCTTGGTCTCAGAAGTAATATCAGCTACTATCTCCCTAATTTGTTTCAGGCGTGTAGTTAATAAATCAAGGTATGCCTGATCGGGAGTGGACAGTTTAGGTGCAGGTAACAACTGCACATCAATTGGAAGTGTTGGTTTCTTACCAAACAAAATTTGATATGGGCTAAAGCCATCAAGTTGTGCCTGAGGTCTGAAACGAAAAGCCATTAATAAACTTGGAATTAAATCAGCCCAATTAGATTGATCCGCTTCTATATATGTCCGAAGTGATTGGACTAAAGTGCGGTTATAAACTTCCACCTGACCATTCGAGGCTGGGTGGTAAGCACTCGTTTCTACTTTTGTAATTTGAAAAAGTTTACATAATTGTTTAATCAAATGGGACATAAAGTTAGCACCTCTATCCGAAACAAGGCTATGCGGGGGTCCAAACCTGGTAATAAAGGTATTATAAATAGCCTTTGCGATAGACTGTGCATTCTGTTCTCGTAATGGAACAGCCTCTACCCATTTTGAAAAACTGTCAACCATGACAAGAACATATTTATATCCTTTTGGAGTTGTTTTCAGGGGGCCACAGACGTCTACATGGACTCGAGAGAACACAGAGGAAAGTGGGTAATTAATAAGTGGTGCATCCCTTGCATGGAAATGTCGTTTTGCAACCTGACAAGCGTCACAAGATCGTATGTATTTTGTAATATCAGCATACATAGAATGCCAGTAGTACTTCTGTCGTAAGGCTTCGTAGGTAGAATTAATACCAAAATGACAACCAGCAGCCAAAGAATCATGATAAGATCTTAAAATATCATCACGCAAGATATGGGGAATGACTAACTGAATATATGGTGCATTTTTTTGTTTACTGCTGGAGCGAGGATAATAACGATGGTATAGAATATTATTATCCAGAAAATAATTTTGACTTTCTAAAATAACGTTTCTGGCTAAACGTTGATTATCAGGTAAGTCAGTTTTATTCCTAAGGTATTTTATGATAGGTATTAAATCCTCATCTTGACCCTGTAATTCCTGTATCGGGGTAATCTCAGGAAGAAGATGTTCCAATAACTGTTGTGGAGTCGCGTCCGTGTAATTTTGCGAGGCTTGAGCCAACTCTTGTAATTGATTAATTTCAGGAGTTATGATCTGAGAGCTATAAGTAAAGCGATGTTCAACTAAATCAGATGTCTGAACCGGAATAGTCTGCGTAGAAAGTAAACTAAGACTAGACACATCACGGGTGTCCTCCCGAGATATGGGTTGTAAACTAATATCATAATTTCTTCTTGAAAGAGCGTCCGCATTAACGTTTGATTTTCCAGACTTATATACTATTGTATATTTATATGGCTGTAATTTCATAGCCCAGCGAGCGAGCCTTGCTGATGAATTTTTACAGGAGTCCAAATAAGTCAGAGCCCTATGATCTGTCACGATTGTGAATGGCCGGTCGTTTGCAAGATACACATTGTAATGTTTAATACCTTCTATAATAGCTAAACACTCTTTATCTGTTATGCCCCATCTGGTTTCGTTATTTCTCAAATTTCGGCCACCATAGGCAATAACACGCTCCTTGCCATGGTCGTCTTTTTGGCCCAAAATATAACCAATAGCATAATCGGATGCATCAGTATATAAAATGAATTCCTTGTCAAAATCAGGATACACCAAAACAATAGGTTCCGTAGTCAGAGCCTGTTTCAGTTTAGTAAAAGCATTTTGGCACGCAGTATCCCAGTTGAATGGAATATCTTTATGCAATAATCTGGTCAATGGGTAAGCAATTTTTGAATAATCTTTAACAAATTTTCTGTAGTAATTACATAATCCTAAGAAACTGCGCATTTGTTTAGGGTTCTTAGGTTGGGGAAAGGTGGCAACAGCTTGTGTCTTCGCTGTGTCCATTTCAACACCACTAGTTGTGATATAGTGACCTAAAAAATTGACCTTAGGAGTGGCAAAATGACATTTGGATGGTTTCAGTTTTAAGTTAGCTTGTCGTAGTCTAGTAAAAACTTGAGACAAATGAGTGAGATGTTCAGATAAATTACGACTATAAACAAGTATATCATCAACATATACTACAGCATTTTTAAAGTTTAAACCCTTTAAAATAGTTCCAACTGTAAAAGAGAACGATGATGGTGCATTACGAAGACCGAAGGGCATAACATTCCAGGTATATGTACCTGAATGCGTGACAAATCCAGTTTTGTCAATAGAGTCAGGGTGCATTGGAATCTGCCAAAATCCAGAGGCCATATCTAGAACAGAGAATATGCGCGCTTTTGCTTGTCCAATACTATCAAAAACATCCTCAATTCGAGGTAAAGGATGACTTACTGGCTTAGTTATAGCATTTAATTTTCTATAATCCACAGCAAATCTATATTGTCCATTTTTCTTAGGAACTAATAAAACAGGAGCTTGCCATAAGGATGTAGATTCTTGGATGATTCCTGTATCGAGCATTTCCTGAACTTGCCTATCTATTTCAGCCTTTTTAGTGGGGCTTACTCTGTATGGGGCCAGTCGAATGGGAGTTTCATCACCAGTATCGATTGAATGAGAGAATACATTTGTATGGCCTAATTCAGTAATATTAGTAGCAAAAATGTCCCGATTTGAACCTAAAAATGCCAGTAATTTATATCTTTCCTGTTCATTTAATTCTGTTCCTTCTAAGTTGAAGTTTAAGGATTGGGCTATTTTATAATATTCCTTCTCGTTATCCTCATTGGTATTACTAGCACTAACCTGATTAATGTCCATACTGACTTGGCGATCGATAATGGTGAATGCGTCAGATGTGGGTGAAAGTAAACGGAATGAGGCAATTGGATAACCCTGTGAGAGTTTAATTGGTTTGGTATAAGGATTCATAACACGCATGACAGTTTTTGAATTGGTTAAGGTATTGATGCTATACGCCCCAGCTAAGCGTTTCGACTTTCTTAATAAGCTAAGAGGAATGACCTGTCCAATGGTATCCGAGAAGTATGGATCTGGAGTGTAAACAGGTAATATTGTTTCTGTGAGCGGTTGACAGGTAGTATTAATCGCAACTCTGAGATACGAGTGATTAGAGGGCCGTCCCTTACTACACAGTGGAATGTGATATTTACCATTCATTAAGGAGAGAACATTATGAGAAAAATCAATTTGGGCTTGGTACTTCTGTAAATAATCCGTACCTAATATTATGGGTACACTACTAGATGTTAAGACCAGAAAGGAATGTGTGGTACCGAATTCCCCCAATTTAAGAGTTAAATCAACCTGACCCATAACTTTAACATGGATATTTCCGATCCCTTTTACATATGAAATGTTTACTGGATTCACCGGAATAGTACCCCTGTTGTTTAGATTTTGTATCGTATGCCAATCAATACAAGAGACTTGAGCTCCCGTGTCTAATAAACATTGGACTTCGAGGGAATTAACTGTAGCTGTAACCAAATTATTATATCTGTTATTTTGAAGATTGACTAAAATATGGGGACATTTGATATCGGGGTCTCTAAGGACCTGGTTCAGAGGACGGTTATGTCTACTGATTGATGGAGAATTTTGTGTTAAAGCGCTACGGTCCAGTTCAGGATCAGGCGTTATATCCTATTTAAACATTACTCTATCAAACCGTACAGTTTTAGGAGTAGTTTTAGCGTTGCGACATACACGGGCCAAATGGCCTAATTCACCACAAAAATTACAGCTAACATGTTTTAATCTGCATAGATAAGCCCAATGATTATAACCACACCGTGGACACGGCGAAGGTGGCTGACTGTTACCTGGCAATGATCGTCTGGGTTGTCTGTAACCTTGAGTGGAGCGTTGTTGTTGTGGTCCCGGAGATCGCCAGCGGGGAGGGGGTGCAGGTGATGCGGAACGCATTCCTGTGCGCTCACGTGATGGTGTGCGAGGTCGTCTCAGCGGAGTTTCGGTGGCGGTCGACGGGGCCCGCTGCCAAACAGCGTCGCTGATCTCTTCACACAGCTCCGTTATATTAAGTTGTGGTGGAATCGGCGAGTTGGTAATGGGATGAAATTCAACAGCCTTACGAGCTAGTTCTGTCAAATCTTCAAGATTATGTGGGTCTTTTAAGTCTATGTATTGTTGGATTCCTCTAGGAAACCCAATTTTAATGGCGTCCATGATATCCTGTTCAGATTTACCGAGCTGCGCTCCCATATTACGGAGGTGATCAATGTAATGATCAACAGTTTCGTTGGACTGAAAAACTCTTGTATTAAAAGTTTTTAAAATAGCGAGTCTCTGACCCTTACGCGCGAAACGTTGTGTAAAAGCTTCGGCTAGTTTTGTAAAGTCTTTACGCGTGTCTAAAGGTAGAGAACGATACCAAGACGCGGCAACACTACCTGGAGCTAGTTTTAAGGAGAATATTTCAGCTCTCTGATCGCTTCTAAGACCTTCTACGGACGGTTTCGTCCAGCCTAGTAGGACAGCCGTGGTGTTAAAACGGTCGAGCCAGTCAATTGCATCTGTGTCACCATCTCCATAAAACATGGGAATAACTGAACAGTCTATTTTACCTGACGGTGTAGAATCTGATGATGTCTTCTGTCCTGTTGGTGCCATATTGATTATGTCGTGACGAGGTAGATCGTTGTACCAAAACCGGATCTCCACCAATGTGTTACAACGGGGAATTAGGGGAGTTCTTCCCTGGTCATAACACAGTTACACGGCGCGTCAGGTGAATAACTGAGACAGTCCAAGTTGGATATTGTGCTGTTTTATTTCCAGTTGTCTTGGTTTACATGTTGATGATGGCGTGGGTCTGTCTGCCAGTTCCCAGCCCAACACAGGATTTTGTATCAGTATTACTACGTCACAAACCTTTACATCATCTTACACTTTTTCTATTGGATATTGGATATGTGTCATTATGACATACCTGAATGTTTAGATAACCATATATGGCTTCGGCTTTCGCCTACGCACAAACTTTTTCCTTGTTTTACCTAAAACTCATGTAATATCATTATATTCCTGATATTAATATATTCAGGGTATATATTTGTCTCCTGATCAATTCTGTGTGACCCAGCTACTTACTGACTCACTTTTGGTACAGTTTCCCTGTCCTAAATTACTGCCTCATGCGCAGGCATATTCACCGTACCTTTGACTTTTATATCATTTTACACTGTCATCCAGATCTAAACCTGGCTTCTGCTGATGCCTATAATAACAGAATCTATTTTGGCTTACTTGATTAAGTTTACATTCACATGGCTATAACAATTATACCAGTCTATAGTAATCACTGGTTGTCTGCATTCAGAATTTATGTCCATTAAAATACTCATTTATCAGCTTCTTTTCTAAACCTATATGCTAACCGACATATGGAGATCGGAATCCAAACACCTGTCTTACAATGGTAGACAATGCGTTGGTACACCAATTTAGGCTACTATCATTTCTCTCTGTCGCTCTATCTGTCTTTCCATCTGCTGAACTGGTAACTGATCTTATGTGTACCAAAATATTGCGTTAAAATCAGTAATTATTTATAATAGATATTAACACCTCTTACCACATAACAACGCCACCACACTCTAGGAGAGGAAGGTCTGATAATAACCAGTATTCCCATTCTGATAGTAGATGAGGATCCTGGTCAATGTTGCCTGTAAACTGCGTCTCTTCTCCTATCTTTTCAATTCCTAAATATCCATCCTGGATAATCTCGGATATCAATGGCTTGGTCCAAAGGAAATAAAAACTAGAATACGGGTAGTCGACAAGCGACTACGTGTATCCGCCAAAATCAGAGTAGGACGGATGAAGTGAGGCATGGTTTGAGTGGCAGGGGAAATAGAGTTACCTGTGTTACATATTAGAATGGATCTCTGCCACATAAACATGATTGTAGGTGGCGCCACCTGTTATTTGAACGAGAAACTATCCAAGATGTATACACATGCAAAATTTCAGGTGGAAAAGTCAAACCACTGCAGAGATACGAGTGATTTTATCCCACAGCAGACAAACAGATGGACGCTGTGCAAAAATGGCTGCAGGTGCGCCACCATTTTTGTATATGTTATAAAGCTATCCAAGGGCTACATTTGTGTAATTTTTTTTTTCTGATTGGTCAAACGAGTCTGGAGATATAAGCATAAATGTCTGCAGCGTGAACGTGCATGCAGGTGGCGCCAGCTGTCATAAAATCAAGAAAGCTATCCAGGATGTATACGCATTCCAAATTACAGGTAATTTGGTCAAACCACTGCAGAGATATGAGTGATTTTAACCTAAGGCAGACAAACAGATGGACGCTGTGCAAAAATGGCTGCAGGTGGCACCACCATTTTTGTATATGTTATAAAGCTATCCAAGGGCTACATTTGTGTAAAATTTTTTTTCCTGATTGGTCAAACAGTTCCCGAAATATGAGCATGGATGTCTACAGTGTGAAAGGCATGTAGGTGGCGCCACCTGTCATA
This sequence comes from Sipunculus nudus, assembly GCA_026874595.1. NCBI lineage: Eukaryota > Metazoa > Annelida > Sipuncula > Golfingiida > Sipunculidae > Sipunculus > Sipunculus nudus. Next base: position 6,873,725 of record CM049313.1, on the reverse strand, counting down.
AAATCAAGAAAGCTATGTGGGATGTATATGCATGCCAAATTTCAGGTAATTTGGTAAAAACACTGCAGAGATATGAGCGATTTTAACCCAAGGCAGACAAACAGATGGACACTGTGCAAAAATGGCTGCAGGTGGCACCACAATTTTTGTGTATGTTATAAAGCTATCCAAGGGCTACATTTGTGTAAAATTTTTTTCCTGATTGGTCAAACAGTTCCCGAGATATGAGCACGGATGTCTACAGTGTGAATGGCATGTAGGTGGCGCCACCTGTCATAAAATCAAGAAAGCTATGCGGGATGTATAGGCATGCCAAATTTCAGGTAATTTGGTAAAAACACTGCAGAGATATGAGCGATTTTAACCCAAGGCAGACAAACAGATGGACACTGTGCAAAAATGGCTGCAGGTGGCACTACCATTTTTGTGTATGTTATAAAAGCTATCCAAGGGCTACATTTGTGTAAAAAATTTTTTCCTGATTGGTCAAATGGTTCCCGAGATATGAGCTTTGATGTCTGCAGCGTTAATGTGAATGTAGGTGGCGCCACCTGTCATAAAATCAAGAAAGCTATCTAGGATGTATACACATGTCAAATTTTAGATGAATTAGTCAAACCACTGCAGAGATATGAGTGATTTTAACCCAAGGCAGACAAACAGATGGACACTGTGCAAAAATGGCTGCAAGTGGCGCCACCTTTTTATGTGTATGTTATAAAGATATCCAAGGGCTACATTTGTGTAAAAAAATTTTCCTGATTGGTCAAACGGTTCCGGAGATATGTGGGTTTATGTGTGGAAACAGACACACAAACGGACGCTGGGCAGAGAGGAAAGGTCAGAGGTCAAGGCCACTTGGTTAGGCACCAGTTCACATGTGACCCGATAATTTGTGTAAGTTTCGGAAAAATCTGTTGAGTAGTCTCAGAGGAGTTCTCCGCAAACAAACACGGCCGCGGCGGCAGCAGCGGAACCCGGTCAAAACCATAGTATCCGCAAAACTTCGTTTTGGCGGATACAATAATCAAAACTTGAATCCTGGTAACAGTTGGCTAGTTGGTGAAGGGTTTCTCCTTGTTTCTTTATTTCTTTACATAGATTTTAATGTCCAACTTCGTCCGTCTATGGTAGAATTATTTGCTATAAAGATTGCTCTTTTCAGTTTTAGTTAATAATGTATTATATATAAGCCTACAGTCATCCTTGAGGTTTGGTTGTACCACCATTTCTATCAGTATAGGTTACTCATGAAAACCACACAACACTCCACTATAATAGAAGTAAATTTATTATTTCTTCTTTTTTCTGAGACATGTTAATTTTATTATTCATTCCCTGATAGTCCCATTTTACCATTTATTTTCATGACCATCAATTTTATCCCCTTTCCTTCTTCCGTGGGTTCATACTAATTAGTTTTTTTTTACTTTGCACAATGAGAGGGCGAAGAATTCCCATATATATAAGAACACAAAAAAAAGTTTTTATGCTTTTAAAGACTAATAACTTGCATGAGCATGTAGTAACCAAACATCAAAACGGGTATGATTCAATGAAAATATATCATTTATTACTTTACAAAGATTCATTCTTTGTACTGTGAAAAATATGTAAAGGACACAGATTTCCAAGAACTGCCAGAGCGGGAAAATATGAGCATGACATCTGAAAACCACATTATGCAGAAAACTATCAGTTTTTGAAGAAATATCAAAAATTTTAAAGCAGAGCTCCAAGCAAATGCATGAGAATAAAATTCTCTGATTTTTCTTTGATATTTCTATGAAGAATTTTAAAATCCAAAGATAAATAATTTGGTTTATTTCAACAATAAAAAAGCCTCTTCAACCAATAATCCAGTGGACATTGTCATTCTGTTTGAATATTAGACAAAACCTCACAGAATGAACAGTTTGTTTCTGGTCCTATCAGATTCCTTGACTTTTACATTATTTGAGGCTTTTTTTCTCATTTTCCCAGACTAGAAATTTTCCATTTTTTCCTTGATTTCTAGGATGGCTAGGCATTGCACTTTAGATCAGCTGTTTAGTACTGTCACCTTCACTACTATAGCAATATTAAGGATCAAAATTAAAATTCAAGTTATCTTTAAAGAATCACAGTAGCTGCTTTTAACAGTGTGTATGATCAATAATAGGTTTTGAGGTCAAAAGTATTTTAAATCAATGTCAAATTACCTAACACAAGCATAATTAATGCCTAAAGTATTTGATTTAATCTTTAAAGCTCTGCTCAAAATGCAGTAAAAAGATTATAACATAATGATCTGACAACTGAATTAAATTAAACAGAAAGTTAAACATAAGCAGACCTCCCACCTTTGTGAAAGATGAAATTGTAGTACTTGTACAATCAAATACAAAGCAATGATATAATTGACATGTCAGCTGTTTCAGGATTTTCTTTATTGTAAATCACCTATATAGTGTCTGTTTCAGCTTGGCATCCACTTTTTGATGAAAGCTAATGCTGTGTCAAAGGTCTGTACAGCTGGATGCATTCCTCTGTATTTGAGTAACAGAGACCCAGCCTCTGCTTCATACCCCGATTCTTTCAGCTGGTTGCAGATGGTGTCCACAGACAGGTAATACGGGGGATCACCACCAGGTGGCTGGTTGGCCAGGACATATTGCACAAGCTTGCTGTAGTAGACAGTTTCTACAAGCTGGGATACTAGACCACATTTCAGCAGCAGTAGCATCAGCTCATCATCATCATCAGCCTGAAAGTAACAATATAAATCATAAGCAATAGAATGATTAAACTCTATTTGTTGTCAATAGTGGTTGCTTTTTCTTTCAAGAGGGTTCTAATTTCACGAAATCCACAAATATGAAATAATCTCAAATATGAGGCCCTTGGGAACAAGATGCCACATCAACTAAGATGAACAAGAAAAAAAGATGCTTCTGCACAAAAAGATAAGCTATCACAACTCTATAAACATAATTCATTAATCAGCAACCTAATATGTGCAAAGTATCGAAAGGAGCCCATGCATATGAGCATTAATTATTGCAAAACATGCTGTAATCATAGGGAACATACCAACTGTGACACAGGTCATAATTTAATGACTGCGATAATTAGAGTTAGAATAAGTGAGATATTTTAGTATTTATTCCTAATTTATAATAAATACAAATTTGCTGTACTTAGAATTAATGGGTTCTTCTGCAATGGGGAAAATGAAACCCTCACAAAGCCATAAAATAGCATGCCCTACAATAATACAAACTTATCTGGTCTGTGCGCTTTCATCTTTGACTATGCATGAGAATGATAAAGAAATACTGTTTTCATCTGAAACATTTGCAGAGTAACAGATGCAGAGTAAGGTGAATGAATAAGTGAATCCATCTTCATACTACCAAGTCTTTGTCTATGCTTTCACAGACCTTGATTCATCTGCCTGCTCTCTTATGTATTTCATGAATAGTGGACATGGCAACTGAACCAATCAAATGACTCATGTACACTTGTTCCATGCGATGTCTCGCATGATCTTTCAATCAAACATTTAGTAATGCTGGGAAGGCATTGAGAATCTGACCAATCAAATAAAGCCATATGAGCCTGTCTGGTATGTGTTCTTGTTCAGACCATGTGTGAACAGTTTATTGTTTGCCTATTGTTCTCTGGATTTGAATTGCTGATTTGATTTCGGCCCAAACACTTGCCGGCTTGTTCTATATTCATGGAACAAATTTAAGTGTTGGTCACTGAATCAAGGTATGTGAAAGTGTAGTCACAGACTTGGTAGTATGAAGATGGAGTGAATCTTGATTGCTCAGTCTTACCTGCTCCATATTTGCTAGTTCTTGTGCTGCCATCTGATGGAGTTCTGTGTGACTGGTGACAAGGGCACACTTCACTGCCTGGAGGACCAGGTCAGATGATAACACAGTTTCATATATTTTCTTCATCACCTGCAAGTACAAAGGAATCAAAATTCAGGTACACATAATGTTGACAACTAGTGACATTTACTGGTATTTACAGATTGGTTCTCACCAGAAAGAATCCTTCAAATATAATCATATAGTTATTATACTGCATTTTATCTGAGCCCTTACATTAATCAAATGTTATATCCATTGAATAAGTCACTCTAGTAAAGGATGTGTGAGGGGGCATACAGTTTAATGTTGTAATGTGCACAATGTTAAAATATTTGATATGGTTTCCACCAGTGTTGGACCAAGTAATTAAGGATATTGATGATTGGTCATTTTCTTTCATAATCAATTAAATTGGTTGCATCTTAAGATAATTATCACAATGATTATGTATGCACATGAAAAAAAGGTGACATTAACCATAAAAAAATATCCTAATCCTGTCACAGAATTAAGACTAGATGTGTCGGAACGACACGAATGCCCCCGCCTTGGGCAAATTAGAAACATTTGTAAAATTTGGACAATTTTAGGTTAAGTAGGTGTCGTAGGGTCAAAAGTAGGTCAACAAGGGCAAAATAGAAACTTGATTTGTAACAGGTCATTATCAAGCAACACACCAAAAATCATGCCAGGATATGCAGGCATTGTGAAAAAAAGTCCATACATGTGCATTTTCAATAAAAATTTCTGTCTTTCATGAAATTTTCTATGTTTAGGAGCCATAAAACAATCAAAAGTAGGTCAACCGGGATGAAACGCAAACTCGATCTGTAACTGTCATTATCTGCCAACACAAAAAAAATCAGGGTGGTATCTGCAGGCATTGAGGAAAAAAAGTCAGTACATATGCATTTGTTATGAAAATTTATATTTTTCATGAAACTTTCTATGTTCAGGAGCAGTCAAATGGTCAAAAGTAGGTCAACTGAGACAAAACAAGAACTTGATCTGTAACTGGTCATTATCTGCCTACACACCAAAAATCAGGCCCGTATCTGCAGGCACTGCGAAAAAAAGTCCGTACATGTGCACCTTTTTATGAAATTTTCTATGTTAGAGCACCGTCAAATGGTCAAAAATAGGTCAACTGGTACAAAACTTGAACTTGATCTGTAACTGGTCTATATCTGCCCACACACCAAAAATCAGGCCAATATCTGCAGGTATTGTGAAGAAAAGTCTGTACAAGTGTATTTGTCATGAAAATATATATTTTACATGAAATTTTCTATGTTCAGGAGCCATAAAACAGTCAAAAGTAGGTCAACCGGGACGAAATGCGAACACCATCTGTAACTGGTCAATATCTGCCGACACACCAAAAATGAGGCCAATATCTGCAGGCATTGCGAAAAAAAGTCGATACATGTGGATTTGTCATGAAATTTCATATTTTTCATGAAATTTTTTAAGTTCAGGGGCCGTAAAACGGTCAAAAGTAGGTCAAGTGGGACAAAACGCGAACTCTATCTGTAACTGGTCTATATCTGCCCACACACCAAAAATCAGGCCAATATCTGCAGGCATTGCGAAAAAAGTCTGTACATGTGTATTTGTCATGAAATTTCATATTTTTCATGAAATTTTCTATGTTCAGGAGCCGTAAAACAGTCAAAAATAGGTCAACCAGGACGAAACACGAACTCGATCTGTAACTGGTCTATATCTGCCCACACACCAAAAATCAGGCCAATATCTGCAGGCACTGTGAAAAAAAGTCCGTACATGTGTATTTGTCATGAAATTTGATATTTTTCATGAAATTTTCTATGTTCAGGAGCCGTAAAACGGTCAAAAGTAGGTCAACCAGGACGAAACGCGAACTAGATCTGTAACTGGTCTATATCTGCCCACACACCAAAAATCAGGCCAATATCTGAAGGCATTGCGAAAAAAAGTCCGTACATGTGTATCTGTCATGAATATTTCTATTTTTCATGAAAATTTCTAAGTTTAGGAGCCGTAAAACGGTCAAAAGTAGGTCAACCAGGACAAAACACGAACTCGATCTGTAACTGGTCTATATCTGCTCATACACCAAAAATCAGGCCAATATATGCAGGCACTGAGAAAAAAAGTCCGTACATGTGTATTTGTCATGAAATTTCATATTTTTCATGAAATTTTCTATGTTCAGGAGCCGTAAAACGGTCAAAAGTAGGTCAACCAGGACAAAACACGAACTCGATCTGTAACTGGTCTATATCTGCTCATACACCAAAAATCAGGCCAATATCTGCAGGCATTGGGAAAAAAAGTCCGTACATGTGTATCTGTCATGAATATTTCTATTTTTCATGAAATTTTCTAAGTTTAGGAGCAGTAAAACGGTCAAAAATAGGTCAACCGGGACGAAACGCGAACTCGATCTGTAACTGGTCTATATCTTCCCACACACCAAAAATCAGGCCAATATCTGCAGGCAATGCAAAAAAAACCCCATACAACTGTTTGATTTCGGAATGACGGAAGGATGGATGGACGGAAGGACGGACATGGGTAATACTATATGCCCCGGCCACTTTGTGGCGGGGGCATAAAAAAGGAAACACAAAGTAGCAAACAATTTTAAAATTAAAATTACTGCAGTGAACAAGTGTCAACAACCTGGCCATTACCTTGACCTTTCAGCTTGATTTACAGAACAAACTGAATTAACCCAGTCAATATTAAAGGTAAAATTTTATACAGCAGATTTCATTGTAATATAGAAGATAAATAAATTAATCCATCAATGACTGATCACCTTTCATTTAATTTCTTTCAGTCACTGAACATGTATTTCCAACCAAATCCTACCACTAGTTTCCACAATTTCTGGGAATAAATTTTCAAGGTTTTGAATGACAAGTTGCACTGCTTCCTTTACACATCTTTTACAGGAATGCAGTCCTCACACATTTTCTTTTATTCATAATTTTCATGCTGATATATAATTTGGAAAAAAATAAGATTGTAAGCATAAATTACTAAACTTAGTCTGCCATAGCCAGTAGCAGAGGTAAAATGAAAATTTCCAAGTAGCTTAATTCAAATAATTTCGAGAACTTGCAAACAGAGGAATTTTAAGCTTGTGGAAACCATGTTTGATGTCTCGTCTAAATCTAACTGACATAAACCTACCTTGTCACCTGGTGGTTCTGGCTGCTGCATATCCTTTACCACTTGTACCACACAACCACATCCATCATCTGGTACTACCACCAACAACCTCTGTACCAGTCTGTACCAGGGATGAACAGATGGCTCCTCCTCCCTGTCAACCAAAACAAAGCTCATGTATATTCATAAATCATCTATTAAAATCTCTAACAACCTCTGTACCAATCTGTAGCAGGGATGAACAGATGGCTCCTCCTCCTTGTCAATCAAAACAAAGCTCATGTATATTCATGAATCATCTAGTAGAACCTCTAACAACCTCTGTACCAATCTGTAGCAGTGATGAACAGATGACTCCACCTCCATGCCAATCAACACCACAATGCTCATGAATATAAGTTTTATTTAAATTGACAGTATTTTCAGTGAATTTATAGAAATTTCAGTAATAACTTTCATCATTTATGTCAATTCTGAAATTTTTTTCACAGATCAAGCACTTACAAAATATATCCTGGACTTTCAACTCATCAGCGTTTCTGAACTTGCACCATTTTGAAGACAATGAATGTTAACACCTATATACACACAAAAACTTGAGTTGAAAGGACAATAAATATTATATAAGGACTGAATGAATGCTTGCTCATGCAACCAAAGACCCTTTTCACCCATTAATCATGGCTATGATCAACTATCTCACATTTGCCCAACTTTTCCTAGACTTTCCTGAATAATCACAGATTTCTTTGACTTAAGATGTAAGTCCCTGGCTTTTCACTGACCTGGAAAGGATAACTTTCAATCACCTTTCCCTGGCTGCTGGTAACCCTACACTGGGTAAACTTTGCTTGTATTCAGTTGTACACAAACACAGAGTACTTACCCTTCTGCTGATTTGGACAATGCTGGCCAGACCTGTAACAGGTTCTGTACAGCAAGGAACTGTCTGATAGTAGTACAGTCTTCTAACAAACTGCTGAACAATGTGTGCCTGTCCTCATCTACAGACACTTCAGTTTCTGCCACCTGGAATTAAAATATTTTAAACTGATATCTGCTAACCAGACATGTTACTCTACCTGGTGGCCTCATTGGACACTATTAAAGTTGAGCATGTTTTTTGTGCGTCTTAAATGCTGTATCATTGTGTAATTTAATTACAAAGATAACAAAACTAACAGTTAACAAAAAAATTTATCTGATGTTATGTTATGAGATCATTATAAAGACAGTTATCATGATTAAAACATAAAAGAATATGTTATTTTTTTAATTCAAAACCACCATCAACCAGATATTTCATAGTATCCCCAGACAATTAATTCCCCCCCCCCCCTTTAAGAATAGGCTCCCGTCTTCAGCAACAATTAATATCAGACCACACTCATAGAAAAGGTCACTCTCATAGAAAAGGTCATGACCCTATTTCAGTATACATCATCCCCTAACCCATGTCTATGTATATGCATAATATGAAAGAAATCTGTCCATTAGTTTTGACTTATAATGCTCACAGTACTGTTAAGTGGCAATGATGGGAGTATTAAACGGCAAGAAAACAAGTGAAAGAATTACAGGTGGCGCCACCTGTTTCCGGTACAAGACCTTACTATCCAAGATCTTCGATCAAGTTGATTTTTGGACCAATCCATGCATCCCTTATTGAGATATTAATGATTTTGAGTGAATTTCACCATATATGGCAATATTCAATGTCAAGGCCACTCTCATAGGAAAGGTCATGACCCCAATTTAAATAAACATCATCCCATAACCCATATCTATGTATATGCATTATATTAAAGAAATCTGTCCATTAGTTTTTGACTTATAATGCTCACAGTACTGTCAAGTAGCAATTTTGGTGGTATTAAAAGGCACGAAAACAAGTAAAGAATAATAGGTGGCGCCACCAGTTTCTTGAACATGACAACCCTATCCATGATCTTCCATCAACTTGATTTTGGGATCATTCCATGCAAGATTTCTTGAGATATTTAAGAATTTGTGTGATTTTCCCCCAAATTGGACCTATTCAAGGTCAAGGACACTCTCCTAGTCAAGGTCATGACCTCATTTAAATAGGCGTCGTCCTCTCACCCATATCTATACATATACCAAGTTTGGTAAAGATCCGTGAAATATTTTTTGAGTTGTTGCACCAACAAGATTTATATGCGGCGGCGGCACCGGTATGAAAACATAGTATCCCCAGACTTTGTCTGGGGACACAATAATTACAGTAGAAAACAAAACAACCAAATGCACAAGATATTCCAAATGGCTGAAAACATATAATAGTTCTCATTATAACACAACCTTTTCATTCAAATTAGGTTTGCCTTTTCAGTAATACATTCAGGGCTTACCGTGATAGATAGTCCTTCAAATATTAAAATGCTGCAAAATATATAGATAAATATACGAGACACCTACATCTCTTCCCGGCCAAGCTTCAGACACTATAGCCCTTGTTCTGTACAGGATAAGGACCGACAGGTCTCCCTCATTAAGACTGAAACTCTGAAAAAAAAGTAAAAAATCTCTCTGATAATCAGTGCATATTTAAAGGTGGCCATTAACATACCTTTTGAAAAATAATTTATATGATTTCTGGCTTCCTCTGTGTATATGTTAATGATCTAACATGTTAATGATCTCTTGAGAAGAGTTCTTATAAGGCCTCTGTGAAGGATTTATGGACTTGTTTATCAACAACATGTTTGTAAACACAGCAATGTTGACAAATGGGAAAAACATGTAACCTAAGGTGGTAGGTTGCATATATGCGCAGGTAGAAAGGTCACTTATTGCAAAACACCATTTGCAAAGCTCTGGCTTATTTGATTTGCCACCAGATGCCCTTGTTGATTTTTGTAATATTATTCTGGTGGGCCACCACGTATTATAAACATGTTGTTGTAAACAAAACAAGCAACCTGTGGGCCCTGTATTCAACGTTTTCTGGCCTATTTTTGATAAAAGCTCCAAAGGATTACCTTTAGTATATAAAGGTTAGACAGGTGATTGGGGCCCTTTAATTAAGGCTGTACTATTAAAAAATATCCTTTTTATAATAGGTGGATAAATGACCATGATACACAGATTTTTCTTTTTTTAATAACACTTTTCAAAGATAACTGAAAAAATGATCATACATGAATACACACATATATATTTAAGCTAACAAAACAGTCTGGTCATCACACAGTAATATGATTCAAGAGCAAAGTATTCTAACAAATACAGAAAATATATTTAATTTCATTGAATAAAATGTACTTGATCAAGAAAAGTCTTTACTGATAATTCACAAACAAACAGAGTTGAAAGCTCTTTCTTTATTGCAGGAGAGGTGATCACATGTTTAAAGGACATGTCCATGGCCTGTTGATGTCACTGTTATTCAGATGAAAGGGGATGAGGGTAGCCATATGATCTAATAATATTTTACAAATTTGCCTGAATTTCAGGACCACAGCCTGAACATTAGACATTTGAAATCTCAATGGTCCTATCAAGATTTAAATAATCTGTCTTGCAAGGGTTGCGAGGCTATAAAAGGGTTAACCCACACTGACTCATCTGACTTACAGGTACATTCAAATGAGTCAGACCTCATATCATAACACTATTTAACAGAAGACATATGAATTGAAACTAATAATAATTGTCATAACACCAGGCTGATATTGATACCCAGCACACCCTTATGAAAAGGTAGGGCAAAAGTAGGGAAATGGAAGGAAAAAGTAGGACATAAGTAGGAAAATAAAAGAAAAAAGTAGGACAAAGGTAGGGAAATAAAAGGAAAAAGTATGACAAAATAGGGAAATGGAAGGAAAAAGTAGGACATAAGTAGGAAAATAAAAGAAAAAAGTAGGACAAAGGTAGGGAAATAAAAGGAAAAAGTATGACAAAATAGGGAAATGGAAGGAAAAAGTAGGACATAAGTAGGAAAATAAAAGAAAAAAGTAGGACAAAGGTAGGGAAATAAAAGGAAAAAGTATGACAAAATAGGGAAATGGAAGGAAGAAGTAGGACATAAGTAGGAAAATAAAAGAAAAAAGTAGGACAAAGGTAGGGAAATAAAAGGAAAAAGTATGACAAAATAGGGAAATGGAAGGAAAAAGTAGGACATAAGTAGGAAAATAAAAGAAAAAAGTAGGACAAAGGTAGGGAAATAAAAGGAAAAAGTATGACAAAATAGGGAAATGGAAGGAAAAAGTAGGAAAAAAGTAGGGAAATGGTAGGAAAAAGTAGGAACAAAATTATAGGAGTAAAGCCACTAGACAATGTTATTCATTCTTATTTTTCTTAATTTCTTCAAAAGCTTTGGCATATAACCATTCTTGTCCATGCATACAATGAATTTCTGCTCTGAAAAAAAATGCAATGAGATAAAATACAAAGACCCAAGAGAGTAGCTTCGCTTACTCTTTTTATGGTGTTGAGATCACATGGAGCTCCTAACTGTCCAAAATTACGCAATACAATAACACAAGAACACTTTCAAAGCAGTTCACAGGATTTTAAAATTGCATGTTTAAAAGTGAGGCCTGGACTATTGAGTGGTAAAAAGCTCCAGTTTGATCGCCTGTGTGTCTGTAAGAGTGGGTTTTAGTGGCCCTTTCATGGTTGGTGGTTTTCTCTTGGTCTTCCGGTTTCCTCCACCCTTACAGACTACCAAACATCACCATTTGAGTGATGGAGAGTACTTTGCATTTGTTATTGTAACTAGATGTAGAATTCATGTAAAATAAATAAAATTTAAAACTAGATGTGCCGGAACGACACAGATGCCCCCCCCCCGGAGCAAATTAGAAATATTTGTTAAGTTTGTAAAATTTTCTAGGTACATGTGCATTTATCATGAAAATTTCAATTTTTATGAAATTTCTATGTTCAGGAGCTGTCATACGGTTAAAAGTAAGTGGAATGCGACAAAACGCAAACTCAATCTGCAAGTGGTCATGATTTGGCAAGGTATAATAAATAGGGTCAATATCTGCAAGCACTGCGAAAAAAGTCTGTACATGTGAATTTATCATGAAAATTTCTATTTGCATGAAATTTTCTGTTCTTTGGGCTTCATACGGGACAAAACGCAAACTCGATCTGCAAGTGATCATTATACGCCCACGCACCAAAAATTAGGCCATTATCTGCAAGCATTGTGATAAAACGCAAAAAAAAAATTTGATTTTCATGAAATTTGTTTATGTTCAGGAGCTGTCATACGGTCAAAAGTAGGTCAATGGAAACGAAACGCAAACTTGATCTGTAACAGGTCATTATCTGCCCACACACAAAAAATCAGGCCAATATCTGCAGGCATTGTGAAAAAAGTCTGTACAACTGTTTGATTTTGGAATGCCGGAAGGACGGAATGACGGACATGAGTAAAATTATATGCCCCAGCCCCTTTAGAGCGTAAAATAAGAGTACAGAGTAAAATAAGAACAAGCAAATTTGTGGAATTTAAGTCCCCCGCTTCTGCCTCTTGTTCAGTTGTTGTATTTCATGCTTACCTGTTGAATATGTTTCAGTTTTTATGTTTACCTGAAGATGTCTCTACATGTCATAGTGGCTGTGTTTAGTTTTAGTTTTCCCTGAAGATGACACCATATGACATATTTTGGTTGTAAAATATGAACAAAATTTAATATTTTTGTTTTGGAGATGGAGAGAATAAATTTTTCAGAAAGACACTCCAAAACCAATCCCAATCAAGGTATGCATGTGAGCAATCACTGACCCAAATTTGAATGAAATTGGATAATATTTAGGAAAGTTAAAGCACAGAAATGAAAACCTGTCAGATGGACAGACAGAGGGACAGACACACAGACAAACCTAAATCAATGTCCCCCTGGCATTGCCAATTATTTAGTCTAACCTGCTCTAGTATTTTGAGGACCTCAAGCCTGCTGTTTACAGGGACTGCTGTGTCGGCACAAAACGGTCGCAGCAAACCCATCACCTCTTCCTGGCTCACCAGGTCCCCCCTGTAACCAAACAATGCTACATCAAGTCAGCTTGTAATAACAGAATAAAGATTTCTGGTTGTACACATTGAAGACAAAACTCCAACCAGTTGGAGTTGTTTGAAAATAAAGTTCTTGAAAAGATTTAATATTTTAACATACACATGCACAGTACCATGATTTTAAATATTCCAATTTTATTAACCTTTGTTTCTGGGATGCTATGCTTTATATTTACATTAAATTATTATTAATTTCAGGCTGATGTAAGAAAGGGGTTGCAATAAAATTAAAACTACCAATACATCAGCAGATCTAGAGAAGTTGAAACCATTTTCTCTGTAGATAAGTGCAGCCACCTTGGCAACATATGTACTTTCACCTTAGCAGATAAAATATCTTGTAATTCAGCAAATATATCAATTCTCTTTAGAAATGGCTGGTTGCCACATTAAGTATAATCTCTTGCGATCTTAGCAGACATAAAGTATGCTATTTAAATGCCAAGTTTCCCTGCAGATAAAATGTCTTGTTGCCACATTAGGCAGAATGTCTTGGTTTCCTAACAGACATAATATCTGTTAAGTACATACAGTGAAATCTCGAATAACAACCACCTCAATTTACTGACCACCTCAAAACAATGAAAATTTTTTCATGGTCCAGATTACTTTTTGCTCTTTATATAAGACCTCACTTAAATGACCACCTCAAAAATGCTAGCATTTTATCAAGGTCCTGTTGGAAGTCATAATTTTGAGGGTTTACTGTATCTTATTTCCATGGAGACAACAGGTTTATCAACTGAGATGGCAGGTTCAATGTCCTGTAATCCTATAAGACATACTGTCCCATTACCTATGTAATCATTTGTCATTACTATGACATAAGTGATATTAATGTTTATGTACCTACCCTGCCTCCTGGTGGTCTTTTACTTGACTAATCACCATCAGCATTGTGTCAGATGTGTTCCTGTCTTTTATCAGATCACTGGCATCTTCCTCACTCCTGAAGTACACAAAGCTTCAATGTAATTCAACTATAACTACATTCAGGATTGAACAGATGAACCATTCAAAACATCAATCACTTGTCCATATGTCTAATTGAAAATTTCACAGATAATTACATGAAAAATATTGCAACACAGTACAACTAACCTCGAGGCTTGACAAAGAAGTTGCAGGGCTTCCATGATGGCTGTCCGGGGGGTCCACGTTTCCATGGGAATGACATCCAGAACATCCTCCAGATTCTCAGGACTCTGTCCATCGAGGACCATGCCTACCAGCAGGTTCTGCATCTGTAAACATAACATACTGGTAGGTAAAATTACACTCTCTCATTTTTCAAGGGACTGTGAACAGCGTTTATAATTGAGGTGTCCAGTAATGGCAGGAGTATAATGACTGAAGGCTCAACAGTTTGCCTGGACATTTACCATGATACAGCTTCAATCATTAATAAAACTCCAGTTTTCAACCAACTCATTAAAACCATCTTCAAGTTACTGTAATCATCCTAATTAGCACCCCTGCTCTAATAAAAGCCCCTTGATGATATTTGGTGGTCTCAACTATTCATTGCTAGCAATCCAAAGTCTTGACTCCTTTCAGGCACAGATCGGGTGTATGAAAACTTGAATTAAAGCTACTCTTTTCAATCAATTCCTGTGAAATTTCAGATTTTAAAAGATTAAATCATTATGTATATATGCTGTGAAAATTAAATCAACAGTGCATAAATGCACACCCTCCTGCCCCAACACTGTAAGGGTACACAGGCAGACCACTGTGCCCTAAACATCAAATGTACATCTTCACAAATGTCCATAAAACTTGGGTTAAAACCAGCAAATACTTTGTTACAAGATTTGACCCAGCAGATTTAAAGGTTTGATAAATAAAGCATTCATTGCATATGGATGCTGTAAACAATTATGCAAGAAATAATTTCCACACTAACAAGTTTTACCATCAAGCATTTTGGTGCCTTAATTACATTTCAACATAAGAAAGAATGAAAATGATGCTACTTTTGCACTGTAGAAGTTTTTCACATTGGATGCTGGTCCAACTGTTGGTTGATCATATTTTTCCAATAAGGTTTATGATAATGTAGGTGGGGCCTTAAATGAGTAAGGTTTGGAACAGATTTGTTGCATCTTCAAAT
Source organism: Sipunculus nudus (assembly GCA_026874595.1). Lineage (NCBI taxonomy): Eukaryota > Metazoa > Annelida > Sipuncula > Golfingiida > Sipunculidae > Sipunculus > Sipunculus nudus. The sequence continues at coordinate 6,858,532 of CM049313.1, read as the reverse complement.
AAACCATAATCCAATCAAACCAGTACAGAGGGAGAAAAAGCCCTACTGTTGATTATTTGCCACAGCATCTGCAAACAAGGGACCCATGGGTCGCGGTGCTCACCTGAATTTTTTTTTTATTTTAGCAAATGCAAGATATAACTGATTTTTTAAAAATTTTAGTAAATGCAAAATATACTTGTGGTTATATGAGAATTACTGTATACCTGTGACAGCAGGAGTGCTCAACCAGTGTTGCATTACTAATAAGGTTACCAGGAAGGGCTGAAGTGACTAGAAGTGGGCTGCCTGGGGATTGACAATGGAAGTCAATACAATGGGGCTCCAAATAAAATTCAATTTTTAGCCCAAGTTTTGAGCTTTTATTTTCAAATTTAAGATTTTAAAACATTTCATCTTTATTTAGACATACTGTGAAAATTAAAACAAAAGTGCTTATAGGAGACAAATGTGCCATGGTAAAAGATGGGCTATTTTTAAGGTACTGATTTTACAATTATGCTAATAACTTAATACATTTACAAAATTCTGATCTGGTTTCTAGTATTTAATGAAGAGTTAATGTTAGATAAAAAGTCTCTAGCTTAGCCAACTATCTTGTTAGATGAGTAAATATATTTCCTGATTTTTGACAAAGTGCATTATGTTTGAGCAAATAACCCCAACAATTTATGCAATATTGACCTTATTTCTGGGATGTACATAGGAAATATATACAGGAATGTTTATATAAAACATGAATACATTAACACCACTGGTTTTCATAGTTGGCAGATTTGAAGTGAAACAATAAGCTTTTTACATAAATTTCTCACAGGAATGAAGTCACAGTGACCCAGTTTATGGTTTGGTAGGAGAACTTAGGGACATCTAACTGTACATAGAATTTTGGATTCGTAGGTCCAACAGTTCCAAAACATGCCTTGTTAACGGACAGTCAGATGGTTTGGTTGACAGACAAAGGACCAGCTGAGCAAGTACAACATTGTTCAAGGGATTGAACATTTGCAGTTGTTCATGAGGTAGTCCTGAACCCCTGATCAGAACACAACCACATACAGAATAGTGAGTAATCATTGGTGCAGTGGCCTGTCCCTGAAAAGAACAATTCCGCCATCAAAATGTGTTTGTGTGTGTGTGCAAGATTTTGTATCCACAAAGAGACAACACACACATGCTCACCAGTGTGGTCCTCATCTATATAGTATACATAAAAGTAAGTCCTTCATCAATAGAATAGTTACAACATATCTATTAAAGAAGACAAAATCAATTATAAGCAATATGCAACACTTTTTTAACATGCATTGTAAATATATGAAGAATTATAACTTACAATTTTACCAATAAAGAAAACTACTATTACATGAAATAAACACTTTTATTTAATACCCATAATCCAATATCCGGATAAGCCTTTGACACAAAGGCTATATGATTATAAAATGGCAATTTTGAATGGACCACAACAGGTTTTAATGACTGAGTGTTGGTCACACTCCAGAAACTGCCATCAGGAAAGGTTCTTATAGCTACACATATGTTTGTAATATTAGATTACCAAACAAAGTTGGACAGAGGTTGAGTTTTCACCAATCTCTGTATATCCTTCAGACTGTTTGTCTATGTACAAGATACAGTGAAACTTAGTTGTGTCAAACTCGCTTAAGTCAAATACCCTGCTTATGTCGAAGTTACAGACTCGATATTCCGGACAACTCTAGTTAAATTATCACAAAATAAAACCTGCTTGTGTCGAACCTTGGATGGTCCCTTCGACTTCAACACAATGAGGTTTCACTGCATTTCATTTGATTTTGATGGATTTCCATATGATGTCTTTTTGAGTGGTTGAGGGATGAACATTCATTATTGCTGACATCTTAAGGGGACACTTGGTACTATCAATACTGCATTACACATAAAGTAAAAGTTCACAACATTTTGAGGCAATCTTTACACTTGCTTTTTATATAAAGTTTTACATGTGTTATAGGAGGTACAGACTCTCTAAGTTTTGTATTGTTTTATTTGTCTTCTCACCCTATCAGTTTGACCTCTTGTCAGGTCCAGCTGTCTGGCGTACTCTCTGGTCTGTTCACTTTCGGATGCCTGCATCGTCATGACAACATCATTATTCATCAGATCAAGATGATTCAGGGAGAGTTGCAGATGCTCAACCGCTTCCTGCCACGTCATCTTACTGTAACCAGAGAGTTAAGACAGAGATAAAAGCATGTTACACTTATATATAGACTTTTATGCCTGATCCGGTAGACTTCAAATTTCAATGCCTAAAATGAGATGCACACTGAAATAAAATTTGCCATGATCTACAAATTTGTATATAAAATCAGTGTTGCCAGGATTCCCTGACTTTTCACTGATTTTTCAATGGTTTTCAAGGATAATTAGACACAGAAAATTTTGAATTTGGCCTCAATCACAGAATTTTATAGGAAAAATACAAGTATGACTGAAAACAATGCACAATAAAACTGCATACACACCAGAATCTGAGTTGAAAAGACAAAATTTTAAATATGGATTGAATGCTGGCTCTTAAAGAAAGGGATGTCAAAGTTTTAACGATTGCAATCTTATAATGACCACAGTTCCTATGGCTTTTTCAAAATTCCCAAACTTTTCCATGACTTTCCCCAATCACTTAATTCCATATATTTTAATGAAGTTCCAAGACTCTTTACTGACACTGAAAAAAAAGACTTTTTTCCTTGACTACTTGCTACCTTGTAAAAGCAAAATTAAATGCAGAAATATTTAATTTGTAATTTTATATTTATTATACCAGGGTAATTTGTTTTGCTTCCATTTTTTTAATGCTAGCTTAACTAAGTATAATGCACATCTTCAGGATTCCATTCCAGTTTTGGAATACATGACAAAGCAGTAGTACTTCCCCATTAATGGATCATATCACTGAAGAACCCCCTAAAGGCGTACTCGTTTGTGAGTGTAACATGACCAGAGGAAAGGCTTTCCCATTAAGCTTGCAGAGTGCTCACCCTGAGTGGAGTACATTGTACATTCTCACCTTGTGTCTTCAGATTTCCCTTTCTTTCCCTCCTGTTGTCTGCAGTATTTCTGCGCCCGTCGTACTAGCTCATGACGACAGTCCATCTCAAGCTGAAGACCAAATAACCAACATTTATAGATTAAACTGAATTTCATACTATCTAAGCAAAGTGCTATTATAAGTTACTATGGATTTTATAATATCTTTTTGACCATTGTCTACCAATCTAAAACAGTTAAAAATGATTCATAAACGCCTTATAATGTTAATTATACATTTCAAATACCTTGTCCAGGGCCTCTGGTACAAATGTAATCCCATCAATAAACTGAACGACATCACCGGCCACCATTTTCTGCACATACTCCCCACATGATTCATATCGATGAACCCATTCACTCTGTAATTACAAAATTAAATAGCATATTTGTAACAAACCTTCACTTCAAGATTCATCAGTTAACTCTTATAATGACTTGGAAAGGAAGGATAATTCAGTTTGAGTGCATATCAGTAAGGCTTATACATTTACTGCTCATTCACTTTCAACATATATATTTAAGTTGGAAAAAGAATGAAACAGAGAGGATTTAAACATAACACTGGAGCTTTTTTTTTAAGTTGCAGACCCTTGTCTTGCATTAAGATCCATAAGCTATTAGGCCCCTGCAAAATTTAGTAGACCTGCTTGTTCAAATTCTGGATGTGTAACAACATATTGAGTTTGAAATTTTACTGTTTTTTTTTTAAAATAAATTTTTACAAAACTTTCTGGATCTTTTTGCTGAGGGTTGTACAGCTGCTAGACTTTGTATTTCTGGACCTCTTGACTTTTTTCTTTTTTAAAAAGAAAATGAACATGTTTATTACTGTAGTCTTTGGTGTCTTTTTGTTTCCTTTGTCTCCATCCCAAAACTGCTTGATGGCCCACGCACAGAATACCACACTCGGCTGAAGGCTGCCACCATCCTAAATAACAGATTGTATTATTTTTTCATTTATACAATTCTCCCATAAATTAAGCATAGAAAAAAATAATCAAGCTGACGAAGAGGTAAAAGCACAACCTCGACACTATAAGCAATATTAATCCAAACTTTATTAAACTTTTAATAATAATAATAATAATCATCATCATCATCATCATCAATATCATCTTCATCATCTAATTATTTGAAGTTAGAATTATTTTTACTTTACTCTGTGTACATTAAGAGACAGTGCCTACAAAGACTGTAACCATTGCTTAATCATTGCTTGATCAGATAAGAGGAAACAAACAATAGGAAAAAAAGGACTGAACTAATATCAGAGTTAATTTTACCAATTTCTTTTTTTTGTATTTCAGTTTCAAAGTCTGCAGCTCTGATCACTATATTGTTTAAGTCTGCTTGCAGAAATATAATAAAATGAAAGGACATAATCAGCATGCACCTATAAGATTAAAAGAGTTCTGGACTTAATTATCTAACTCAAAACTTAACTAGTGACCAACAGATTTAAAATCTGATCAGTTTTATAATTAAATTATTATTCTATACATCTTCAAATCTGATAGCATTTTTTTTTCAAACAATACAGTTTTACTATGTACTTACCTTACTGGGCATCCTGGGAGCCAGCTTGGCCAGCACGTGTACATTACTACTGTTCAGTACCGGTCGGATCACCTCCAGAGGGTTACGCTTACCATCAATCAGACTCTTGTAGTCCAATCCTGTAGATAAAATCTTATCATATTTACATTATCAAATATACATGCATAATGGATATATATATTATTAATAAGATAAAGTATATTAGTAACACTCATAGAAAGATGTATGAATATTAGTATTTATTATTAGTGATTATTTATATAAAATAAGCTGCGGAGAAACCAAAAGTTGATGAACCTTATTATAATGCTCATAAAAGAATATGATCATCATACCAGAATTCCAATATTCCTCACAATAAATGTATCTGCATTCACCAAGAAAATGAGATATTGCAAAATTCCAGCAAATTAAGTATGACTGAAATATCTAAATCTAACCCTTTTGATAACCTCATGAAGACTATGCAATATCTCATGTTTGATTACTCCAGCATGGCTAGATTGACTGGTTCATTTTTTTTTAAAATAAATTAAAACTTTGTATATTACATGGATGGTGGGCTGATAATTAATATATTTCTCCTCATTAGTCATGCATAATTTTACTCATTATCAATCGCAAAACCCAGGTTTATAATCAATATTAATTATATTTCCTGATACGGCAGCTAACCCTGAAGTCTCATAACCAGAACCAACCTGGGGCTGCAGGCTTAATCTTTTTCAGCAGTTTAATATGGACTGATGGCGCCACCTGGCCCTCAGGGTGACAGCCCTCTAACAGACTGAAGTACATGGACAGGCGGTCATGGTCACTGCCTGCGATGGTCGGGTACACACATTTACGCATACGGTCGTAGAAGTCCTCTGGTTGGCCACGCAGTGTAGGAAGTATAGCCAATTTGCCTACTCGTTTCTCTAATTCTTGTGTTGGAATACTGTAAATACACAAGAAAATAAAGATTAAAATATGGCCAATAAATTACTTGAATTACTAAATAACAAACACTATATCATCAGATACATAGGTAAACAAAAAAGGTTTTAAAATGCAAATCTCCAGGTCCAATGACACTCTTAAAATGAGCTGCATAAAAGTCTGAGATGTATGAAATGACAGTCACTTTTTTTCTAAAAATTCACAAAGAAGATTTTGGAAATTTCTTTTAAATAATAAATGTCCTCATTAACCAATATTAATATTATAATATTAATTAATATCTTACTGATGTTAGAATTGTCATGTGACGGTACAGCTTTATGTGTCTTACCCACAGTCAAAGAGGAATTCAAGATGTGTCATATAGATGTCCCACAGGGGAAGCTGGTATCTCTTAGCAAGGGAGACAGATATTTCATATACTGAATCTTCAAGAGTCCTAAAACAGAATAAATACATTCGTTACCATGTGCTGGCCATGGACCTGGTCTGTGTCTTAAGTTTATCATGTACAGGATAAAATATCAAAATAGGACAATCACATGGTGCAAAATAAGTTTTATTCATCTAAATCAATGAAATAAATACTATGATAAAAATTTGCTGATTGTGACTATGGGACAAAATGCTTAATATGGAAAGATGGTTACTTTCTTATCTCAGTAATATGTTATTAAATGTACTGCTTGAAAATATATCTATTATATTTCATGCATATTCACCTTTCTGTAGCAAGTTTTAGGTTAATTGTATCCTTTATCACACAGGAGTATATAATGCAACAAAGTTCATGATATTTTCAGGCAAATTAAGTGAAGCTGAATCAGCCAACCTTTACTGGCATCATGAAGGCATTTTGGTACTCTTATCTTTGCTTAAATGTGGCTATAGCTGTGTTGTTCCCAGATTTTTACATACTCCTGTTATAAAATCATTAATATTTTATTAATAATCCCTGTAATACATTCTATTACTTACATTGCTAATCCAAGGATTGTTTCATGTTTGTATTCCTGGTCTTTTGTGAACCTGGCCACATCCACTCCTACAGGCAAGATGAACTTATGTGTAAATGTAAGCTGAAAACTTGGTATTCAGGTGATGAAATGGCCACTGCCTTGGAAAGAACACTAAGGAATTTCTTAATATTCCAGTAGCATAAACAAATATATATCTTCTTGCCACCATGGGCTGCCGCCCTCAAATTTGAGGGGGGGGGGGGGGAATATACACTGTCTCAGGAGTTATGTCATTTCAGAAAACATAAAAATCCACAGATTTGACACTGAAGATAAAGGTCACCAGTTTTAAAACTCTTCCATGAACTTGGTGGAAACAACTTATGGAGATCACAATGATTCTAGATTTCAGCACATTTGACCTTGAAGATCAACTTTTTTCTTTTACAAATTTAACATAACATACACTTTTTTTTATCTAATCAGCACATATTCTTGTTAAAAACACTGATTTTATGATTTATGTAAAAACAATAAAAGATAATTACCTTTGCCCAGGGCCTGAAGAACCTGTGCTTGATTGAAGTCAGCCAACAGCTCACTATAATACTTCAGCTTGTCCACAGCTTCTCTCACCTCCTCTGACCAATCATCACTCTTGCTGTTGGTCACCTGACTGATCACATGATCAACCACTTTAGCAGGAGGGTGCTGGTAGATTTCCTTCTGTCGGGGCTGACTGAGGTTATCAAGACCAGCATAGACTCTAAGTGCATAGTAATATGTCGCCACCTGCAGGGAGACCGCTGTACGAGGCATGTGTTTTAGGCATACCTCAGCATCTAGAACCTGAAAATTAACACACAATGTTACTGTTACACTGAAAGGAGATGGGTAAAATTGCAGCATATTTATAGTAATAGTAATAGTAATATAATGGTAGTAATATAAGATATTCCTGAGGCAGAACCTAAAAGTCAAGGTGCAACTTGTAATATGGATGCGACTTCTCCTAGGAATCTTACTATAATAAGTAATATAATAGTAATATAAGCACCGTGACAGATTTATGGCCTCATCTAGTGCTTGTGCTTGAAATGGATCCCAGTAGATTTATCACCAATTAACATTCATTGTTTCATGTGTTAATTCATGAAATAAACTAGATATTTCTTGGCACCGCAGGTGCCATAGTATCCCCAGACAATTAATCCCCCCCCCCCTTTAAGAATAGGCCCCCCATCTTCAGCAACAATTAATATCAGACCACACTCATAGAAAAGGTAATTCTCATAGAAAAGGTCATGATCCAAATTTCAATATACATCATCCCCTAACCCATGTCTATGTATATGCAAGAAATCTGTCCATTAGTTTTTGACTTATAATGCTCACAATACTGTTAAGTGGCAATGATGGGGTATTAAACGGCACGAAAACAAGTAAAAGAATAACAGGTGGCACCACCTGTTTCCCGTACATGACAACACTATCCAAGATCTTCGTTCAAGTTGATTTTTGGACCAATCAATGCATCCCTTATTGAGAAATTAATGATTTTGTGTGATTTTCTCCACATATGGCAATATTCAAGGTCAAGGCCACTCATTGGAAAGGTCATGACCCCTATTCAAATAAACATTATCCTATAACCCATATCCATGTATATGCATAATATGAAAGAAATTTGTCCATTAGTTTTTGACTTATAATGCTCACAGTACTGATAAATGGCAATGATGGGGTATTAAACGGCACAAAACAAGTAAAAGAATAACAGGTGGCGCCACCTGTTTCCGGTACATGACAATACTTTCTAAGATCTTCGAACATGTTGATTTTTGGACCAATGCATGCATCCCTTATTGAGATATTAATGATTTTGTGTAATTTTCACCATATATGGCAATATTCAAGGTAAAGGCCACTCTAATAGGAAAGGTCATGACCCCAATTTATATATACATCATCCCATAACCCATGTCTATGTATATGCATAATATGAAAGAAATCTGTCCATTAGTTTTTGACTTATAATCCTCACAGGTTATAAATGTACTGTAAAGTGGCAATGATGGGGTATAAAACGGCACGAAAACAAGTAAAAGAATAACAGGTGGCGCCACCTGTTTCCGGTACATGACATTACTATCCAAGATCTTCGGTCAAGTTGATTTTTGGACCAATGCATGCATCCCTTATTGAGAAATTAATGATTTTGTGTGATTTTCTCCATATATGGCAATATTCAAGGTCAAGGCCACTCTCATAGGAAAGGTCATGACCCCAATTTAAATAAACATCATCCCATAACCCATTTCTATGTATTTGCATTATATTAAAGAAATCTGTCCATTAGTTTTTGACTTATAATGCTCACAGTACTGTCAAGTAGCAATTTTGGGGATATTAAACGGCATGAAAACAAGTAAAGAATAATAGGTGGCGCCACCAGTTTCTGGAATGACAACCCTATCCATGATCTTCGATCAACTTGATTTTGGGATCAATCCATGCAAGTTTTCTTGAGATATTTAAGAATTTGTGTGATTTTCCCCAAAATTGAACCTATTCAAGGTCAAGGTCACTCTCCTAGTTGAGGTCATGACCTCATTTTAAATAGGCGTTGTCCTCTCACCCATATCTATACATATACCAAGTTTGGTAAAGATCCGTGAAATATTTTTTGAGTTATTGTGTCCAAAAGAAATCTCTGCGGCGGCGGCGGCGTGACCGTGCCTAAACCATAGTATCTCCAGACTTTGTCTGGCGATACAACTAGGGCTCACACAGTGCTGGAGATGCTATGGATGTCTTTATAATATAGGCATGTTCAAATAGTGTTGGACCCATTTAATTTATTATCACTGTCAATTAATCAACAATTAAAGGAAATTGTCTAGTACAATTTTTTTACCATATTTGTGAGACACTGATTAAATGAGAAAATTTATATTCTTCCCACTTGTGTGAAAATGAATGATATATACTCAAGTTGTTGGGATAGGGATTTAATTTTTTGCTTTTTATTTGCAGATTTAACAAAAAATCATGTGCAAACACTAAATATTAAATAATTATATTAAAATGAATTTCTCTCTTAGATGCTTTTGTGCTTCTTACTTTCTTATTCAAGAGCAGCTTTCATACTCTTACTTATAATTTCAACTTATTGTGATGTAATCTATACTGTCAATCTTTATTTTATGCATTACATAAAAAAACATTTTATTGTTTGAAAATCTTGAATTTGAAACCCTCGCAAACAATAAGCCAACCACAGTATTTGGAATTTGACCAATTATTTTTATAAGTTCTGCAATGGGTGTATGAAATGATAGTATCATACATGGTGATTTACACTGCCTGAACTGTTAATGGTAAAATCCTCGAAACAAGTGTTGCTGTGTGACCAATGTGCCACATATTGTCAAAAAATTATCAGTAAATAGTCTACCTTTGGTAAAGCCAGCAAGTATGCTAGGCCTAGTGTAGTATCCTGAGCAATTGTGTCTTTAGCCAGCTGTATCAGGACTGCAAAGAAAAACATGTTTTTGGTATGTTAATCAGAGAATAACATGTACATAGACTTCTAAAACACCCCTTGCACCACTGTTTAATACATGTACCAGTTCTGTCATGTATTTAAAAACAGGCCAACAAAATTTGATGGTACTTAGATTGGCATTAAATATGAGAGCACTGGTACAATGTAACACAAAACCAATCTGGATTCTTCACTCTGTTTTGACTGAGTTTATACAATCCCTAAGGGGTAAACTTACTCATTCAGTATGTGCATGACAAATTTAAGGAATAAAGTCCCAATGGTATTAATATGGAGCAGCCTTAATGAGTTAGAAAATGTTTTCAATGTAAACTTGCTTGATTTCTTGACCAAATGAGGCCACGGTGACTTAGATTTAAGATGCATGTCTCCTGTGCTAGATTCTAAGTCAAGGATACTGCTGTAATGACTTATGTTCTTCTGAGTTGAAAAGCACATCATATTTTACTCCCAGGAGCATATTTAATCTCTATCTATGCTGTCAGACAACCTCCTGTGGTGGGCTGTATGTATTTAATCTCAATCTATGCTGTCAGACCACCTCCTACGGTGGGCTATATGTATTTAATCTCTATCTATGCTGTCAGACCACCTCCTGTTGTGGGCTGTATGTATTTAATCTCTATCTATGCTGTCAGACCACCTCCTGTGGTGGGCTGTATGTATTTAATCTCTATCTATGCTGTCAGACCACCTCCTGCGGTGGGCTGTATGTATTTAATCTCTATCTATGCTGGCAGACCACCTCCTGCGGTGGGCTGTATGTATTTAATCTCTATCTATGCTGTCAGACCACCTCCTGCGGTGGGCTGTATGTATTTAATCTCTATCTATGCTGTCAGACCACCTCCTACGGTGGGCTATATGTATTTAATCTCTATCTATGCTGGCAGACCCCCTCCTGCGGCGAGCTGTATGTATTTAATCTCTATCTATGCTGTCAGACCACCTCCTGTTGTGGGCTGTATGTATTTAATCTCTATCTATGCTGGCAGACCACCTCCTGCGGTGGGCTGTATGTATTTAATCTCTATCTATGCTGGCAGACGACCTCCTGCGGTGGGCTGTATGTATTTAATCTCTATCTATGCTGGCAGACCACCTCCTGCGGTGGGCTGTATGTATTTAATCTCTATCTATGCTGGCAGACCACCTCCTGCGGTGGGCTGTATGTATTTAATCTCTATCTATGCTGGCAGACCACCTCCTGCGGTGAGCTGTATGTATTTAATCTCTATCTATGCTGGCAGACCACCTCCTGCGGTGGGCTGTAGTATTTTAATCTCTATCTATGCTGTCAGACCACCTCCTGCGGTGGGCTGTATGCATTTTAATCTCTATCTATTCTGTCAGACCACCTCCTGGGGTGGGCTGTATGCATTTAATCTCTATCTATTCTGTCAGACCACCTCCTAGGGGGGGCTGTATGTATTTAATCTCTATCTATGCTGTCAGACCACCTCCTGCGGTGGGCTGTATGTAATTAATCTCTATCTATGCTGTCAGACCATCTCTGCTGTGGGCTGTATGTATTTAAACTCAATCTGTGCTGTCAGACCACCTCTTGCGGTGGGCTGAATGTATTTAATCTCTATCTATGCTGTCAGACCACCTCCTGCGGTGGGTTGTATGTATTTAATCTCTATCTATGCTGGCAGACCACCTCCTGCGGTGGGCTGTATGTATTTAATCTCTATCTATGCTTGCAGACCACCTCCTGCGGTGGGCTGTATGTATTTAATCTCTATCTATGCAGGCAGACCACCTCCTGCGGTGGGCTGTATGTATTTAATCTCTATCTATCCTGTCAGACCACCTCCTGCGATGGGCTGTATTTGATCTCTATCTATGCTGTCAGACCACCTCCTGCGGTGGGCAGTATGTATTTAATCTCTATCTATGCTGTCAGACCACCTCCTGCGGTGGGCTGTATGTATTTAATCTCTATCTATGCTGTCAGACCACCTCCTGCGGTGGGCTGTATGTATTTAATCTCTATCTATGCTGTCAGACCACCTCCTGCGGTGGGCTGTATGTATTTAATCTCTATCTATGCTGTCAGACCACCTCCTGCGGTGGGCTGTATGTATTTAATCTCTATCTATGCTGTCAGACCACCTCCTGCGGTGGGCTGTATGTATTTAATCTCTATCTATGCTGTCAGACCACCTCTTGCGGTGGGCTGTATGTATTTATCTCTATATATGCCTTCAGACTACCTTCTGTGGTGGGCTGTATGTATTTAATCTCTATCTATGCCTTCAGACTACCTTCTGTGGTGGGCTGTATGGCCTCCCCTTCAGTGAGTGTCTCCTCTAGTTGTGACGCCCTCAGCACTGACTCACTGAACTGTAGACTGGCATTACTCCTCTGGGGGATCTTCATGTTGCTGTAATCAGCTTCACTCTGGTCAGATAAAATATATTCAATAAATGTAGATATGCTTGAGAATAAATATATGAGAGAGAGATAGACAGACACAGACAGAGGAAGGAAGATCAGAGAGTGACAACAAATATATATCTATATAACTAGTGGCCCATGGGTCATGATGCTCAGCTGAATTCAAGAAATGTTGAACAATGAGAAAGATGACTGCCAGAGTGCCAAAAAATCATGAATTTTATGAAATGTCTGGTTTACCAAAAAACTCTCCAAGATGAATTGACATGCCAAATATAGACCAATATCTTGAACCATTCCTGAGATATGAACAATTTTCACCAAAAGCAAATATACTGATGAATGCCACGCGAAAATGACTGCAGATGGCGCCACCAGTCTTGTTTATGAGATGTAGGTGTTGAGGATATATGAACATGCACAATTTCAACCTAATACATTGAAGAACCACTAAGACGAACAGATGGCAAATGCACAGATGGACACTACGCAAAAAGTATTGTAGATGGCGCCACAAGTCGCAATTAGGAGATAGAGAGATCTAAGATCTATGAACACGCAAACTTTCAGCACAATACAATGAGCCACTCCTGAGATATTGGCTGTTATCTAAAAGACACCCAGATTCATATGGCACAAAAGATTTCCTGTGGTACCATCTGTCTTTGTTAGGCAAAACAACATAGGTGAAGGAACAACTATGCTAGGTTTCAGAAAGATCAGTCCAAGGGTCTCAGAGGAGTTCTCTTGAAACTAACGCAGAGTTTTTGTATCACATTTTTAATTATTCTGGGGGGTACTTATGTAAAAATTAGAAACAAGGGACCCATGGGTCACGGCGCTCAGCTGATTATGATTGGACTATAAATGTATCACCATTGTTATACTATATTGAGTAGAAAAAGCTTATGAATATCATGGTCATGTTGGGCTTTTATAAAGGAATATAATGTAATATGTGAGTAAATGATATATGAAATAATCTGACTGATGGATTAATATGGAGTAAAATAAAGTGGTTTATTTTTTATTTATTTGGGAGGGGTCGAAAAAAAACAATTTATTTGAGCAAATATGAATTCAATGACAGTATACTAAGCAGTGGTATATTAATGATAAGGCTATTTGTTGAAGGATCTATAGTGTATGGAAAACTGCAAGATTTCAATTTGACAGATACAAGGTTATGAAAAACTATGCTGATGAGGGGATTTATGAATTTGTGACTGTATGACATGTTATCTTGACAAGATCAGTCTTGACAAGGTACATTATTTTGATGACCCTCACGTCTACATATTACACAATATTGACATAATTTCTGGCATGTACATAGGTACCTATGGACAAATGGTCAACAGTACTGAACCACCTAGAAGGTTAAAATATTAAAAATATGATGAAATGTAGATAAAGTTTGAGAGGAATAGGTAATTTGGGCCATGGTTGGTTTATATGATTGAAGAAAATGTTGCAAATAATATTTGAGATCTGACCATGCCTTTCCATTGGTTACATTTTTGATAAGCTGTTGACAGTTCAACAGTTTACACATTTGTCTGATGAGATCCAATTTATTTGGTAAACCTTTTTTATCAATTTTATGATATGTATACAGTTTCAGGTTTCCAAGGAGATTTTGGAGATTCCAGGTCCAGTGGTTACGACTTGTGCCTTGTTAACGGACAGCCGGACAGCCAGACACCAGACGCCAGACAAAGGGTGATCGCTATGGCTCAGATCACTTTCAGTCAGCTGAGCTAAAAATTGAAAGAGAAAATGGGGTACATGCAGGTATGTACTCTCTACTTGCTTACTTGTTTCCAAAAATGGACACACACTGTAAAAACACAAATTGTAAATATATGAATTCCTGTCCTCAGAATTAGAAATCCACTACACATTAATAAATTTTAAACCATGCACAGAATGAATCCTACCCTGTTCACATAAGCCCCTTTAACCACTGAGCCATAGAATGGATGACAGCCCTGTTTGTCCATCTTAACGTTGTGGTCGTCAAACTCGTGGTACTGTCCTTTCTGTCGTAGGGGATGGAGGTTGCGGAGGGTCTTCTGCCAGAAGCTTGTGTTGCTGACGGTAGACAGGACTTTGCGTGTGGTTTTCGTGGTGGAGGACAGGATTTCCTTTGTTTGTTTGATGGCTCCTGTAGCACTGAAGGGACTGATTCTGGCGGGGCTCTGACCCTCATGGCATTCTGCATGTACTCTCTCATACAGCAACTGAAAAAGATATTCACAACAGTTTTGAGATCATTTTCATTATTTGAAATATATTATAAGTGACTGTGGCACTAAATCACTGCAGCAAAACTCATTTGTGGCAACGCTTAGGAAATACCCAATTTTTGTCTTAAAACTTTGGGCAAAATGCTGAGAATATCTTATGGGGAGAAAATTTCCCATACTTTCCAATAAATATTTTGGAATTTGACATTATTTGGGAAATTTCAATAAAGGTCTTTAGCAGCTTCATCTACAAGAAAACTACATACACTACAGCAAATGTACTCAGCTCATAGAAAACCTGTCACAGATGACCCTGGCCAAAATCATGCAGACCAAGTCCAACCCAAGAATGAGTAACATGTTAGTAACTTTAACAGGATAACCCTAAACTGTCAAATTGAAGCTCAGCTTGTTGATTAACTACAACAGGAAAGTATGTGTTCATTCCGATTCATGTTTATTTGTGTGTGTGTGTGTGTTTGTTCACAACATAACTCACACTATCATAAACAGAACCTCATGAAATGATCAGTGCATTACCAAAATGTGCCAATAAGAATCAATCAGATTTTCACAAATGTAAGGTTTTTTATGAATCTGGGAGTATGGGGTGAACAAGTCAATGCATACACGGGGTTGGGGAGCATAGCATAATTGGGACCCCCCCTCCTGTCCATGGACAGACATGGACAAAGAGTGATCGCTACAGCTAAGATGACTTTCAGTCTGCTGAGATAAAAATTCTGAATTTTCCTTTAGTACAATGTGCAGTTTATTTCTGTCATGAGCACATGAGAGTGATACAGAAAACTAACCTATAAATGCACAATTTTATGTGTCAAGTACATTCAATCAAATTTAGATTAATGTCATTATCTCTGTAGCATCACTTTGATGAGCTCTACATAGTGAATATTTAATCTTTTCTTCATTCACAGCTTTGCAATCAATAAAGCATCAATGTCTATGGTAAATTTATATTTAGAAACACTTTGCATGTTAATATATATTTTAATATTTGGAGAATCATGTTGCATTGGATAACTATGCTTATTTTTGTGATATACAGTTAAATCAATATATTATTACAAAATCTGGTTTATGAAATGTCAGATCTGACACCTTACCTGTGTATCCAGTAAACACTTTGCTCTCAGTATTGGTTCTATCATCTCTGGGGAACAGTGGGCCACAGCAAAAGACAACAGCTCTGCCCTGAAACAAAATATTATCTACTTAAATCTAAAAAGACCTTGCAAGGTGCAATTCTTTATATTTTATAGACTGTGATCAGCTATTTGTTCTTTATAACTGCTTTATAAAATTAACAACTACAAAGAAGTAATCATTAGGCATTTTTGGTGCACCCTTTCATCTTGTTCTGCAGACACACTGTTGTCTTAAATCTTGCTTTGTGACATTTCCTGATAAGTTTAACCATAACATAATATTTCTAACTAATACAAGAGCATTCATCTGAAATAAGACACTATACCAATTTCACTGTTATCACAGATGTCTTCCAAGTACATATTGACTGACATTTAATATCATTTCTTGTGTGCTAGATACTGACTTGGCCTGTATATTATGGAAGTCTTCCCTCTCTGCCAGTTCTTTACACTCTTCCCATATTGGGGCGTATCCCTCCTCCATCAGTCTTTCGCACATGCTAAGTGCCAGCCTCACGTCGTCATCCGAAAGAGCGCCCCGAGTCACCAGCTGAAGGACGCTTCCTTCCCGCTCCTTCACTTTGTCGCCATGGACACGCAGAAGAGCACCAAGCTTCAGCAGCTGTGTACAGATAAAGAGGATGAGAACATCAGGATGAGAACAAAAGATAACAGATTTGTAATCTATGAATAAAGGTTTATGGTTACTAGCATATCTTAAATTCCTGGATAGGATTATGTTATTTGCAAATTTCGAAAGTAAGAAAAAAACTAGAAAAAGTAAAAAAAAAAAATGACTTCCAAAGAAAAACTTATTTTTAATATAAACCATATTGTCCATGAAACTGTTTTGTCTAATACAGTAGGAGAGGGTATTATATGTATTTAGGCTTATACTTAAAAATAAAGCACATTAACACAGTTTATGGTTACTAGCATATCTTAAATTCCTGGAAAGGATTGTGTTATTTGCAAATTTCGAAAGTATGAAAAAAACTAGAAAAAGTTAAAAAAGATTGACTTCCAAAGAAAAATTTATTTTTAATATAAACCATAGTCCACTAAACTGTTTCGTCAAATACAGTAAGAGATGGTATTATATGTATTTAGGCTTACACTTAAAATTAAAGCACATTAACACAGTTTATGGTTACTAGCATATCTTAAATTCCTGGATAATATTGTGTTATTTGCAAATTTCGAAAGTAAGAAAAAAACTAGAAAAAGTAAAAAAAAATTGACTTCCAAAGAAAAATTTATCAGGAACTTTCTTGATGTAAAGTTTACAGTTTTAAGGTCTAGCCTTAACAAAATATTGTGCACAGAGCCTGAGCAGAAAATCAGTTTGAAGGAATTTATCTTCATGTAGGCACGATGAGGAATGAGAGAACATGTTCCACCTACCCTCTGGTAGTTCTTGTAAGCCTCGGAGCTGGAGTTGATGGCCTTCTGTATCAGACTCAGTCTATCCTGGCACATCCTCACTAAAGATAAAGAAGTTTTTCAAGATCACATCATTTTACTTTCTGATAGGACTTTATTTTTATTGGTACTTATTTACCAGGCAACCAGCAGCAAACAGCATATGACTCTTCACAGTCTCAATAAGCAACAAACAAGAGATTGAGTTGTATTCCTTTGTTTAGTTGTAAATTTTATCAAAATAGGTGCAATTTTTTTTTTTGGGGGGGGGGGGGGAATATTTTTCATTTTAAATACAATGATTAATACAACAACAATATACTGACCCTGCAAGTACATAAATGAGAATTTTTTACATAATCAGGTCAGCAGGGTAGCATGTTTTACCTTGCAGAGGGAGTATCTCCACACCAAACTGTTTGAGCACTGTCAGACTCTCTATTAACTCTAGCTCCTCTGTAATCTCCCCTGTCCTCTCACTGATGAGGGTCAGGCAACCCCTGAAATAGTACAGAAAGCAATACTCACCTGGTAAATGATTATAAATTCACCTGACTGGTTAGATTAGCTATCATTTTTATGTGATATCATTTGTACATGTGCTATCTTCAGATTGGACTGTTTTAAATTTTCAAATATAACCTGTCAGATAGAGTCAAATCAATTATTAATAGAGCGTATAATAAGTCTATGAAATAGTTGGAACCACACAATGGCCTAAACAACAAAATGGTGAAATTTCAATAGAACCCTGGAGATTAACTCTTATGTTTTAACATCAGGTTATGATGTCTGGATTTTTCCTAGCTGTATCCAAACAAAACCTGAAATCTAAAAGGCCTAAAAATAACATATCACTCATATTGTATGGTAACCTTTATCCTCATTCAATAGACAATGCCAATGATAAGTCATGGACCTTTCCTTTGAATATAAAAAGATGCATCAACCATGTTCTATGGCTCAGAGGTAGAGCACAAGACTCAAAGCCGGGAGATCGTGAGTTCCAAACTCAGCTGAGGCGATGAGATTTTTAATGGTCAGCCCCCACTAAGGTTGAGCGCTCTGCAGGCTTTTAAATGGGAAGGCCTACCCAAAGGCTGTGTTTCACTCACAAACCAGTCCCTCTTTCAGAATTCCTTGATGGTATGACCCAGCAATAGGGGCAATCACACACCAAGGGCCTGCAGGTGCAGCAGTCACTGGGCCTGGTTAACACCAGAATATAAAATACATGTGATACTGCCCTGTCATGCCTTTCAAAACCAGCATGGAAATCTGCAGACATACATATACTAAGTTAAGCTAGCATTAAAAAATGGAGACGGTTACCTCCAACCAAATAATATTTGAAAAAAATAGAAAAAAAAATAATAAAAAGAAGCATCATTATACCTGGCCAGGTCCATGCAGGCATCACTGAGACTGGCTGATGAATCAAAGTACTCCCTGGCCGCCAGCAGGACCAACTCCACAGACTGCTTGTAGGGCAGCCTGTAGTCAGGAAGCCGGTACTGCTCCATGCTGGTAGACCTGGAGAAGCCGCTGTCATCCCTACGAGCCTGCAGGAACTGTCCAGCCAGACGGATGTTCTCTGCTCGGCTGGAGCACAGCAGACTCTCAACAAAGATCTGTCCATGAACAAATGAATAATGTTTTTGTATTTAACGCATTTCACTGGGTATTTTCATTTGTTTCATATGGAATAAAACCAAGAGAAAAGCCAATAAAAGTTTGTGGTATAATTTGTATTAGTGGTAGGCACTGCTTGTAATTGAAAGAAATAAAATTACCAATGATGGAATATTAACTGATTATGTTATGTACCTTATATATTTCAGTAAAACCTGTTGTATAGAATTCTACCTAAATTATTGATTGAGTAAATTCAGTTTGACTTGTACAAGGTAACAGTTGGGTTGTTGATACTTGTTCGCTGCACAAGATTAAGTTTTAATGCTGCTTGCTACTATGTATCCCCTACTTCTTATATGTTTAACAGGGTTAGATTTTCTTTCTGGAAAACATGACATCTTTGTATGTGCAAATGTAATTGTTTATAGTCAGTTGTGCAAGAGGCAATTAATTTAATCAATTACTAAAGAAAATGACCAATCATCATCATCATCAATTAATTGGCACACCGATAATTTTTATAAACTCCATATACTGTGGTAAGCTTTTATAAAATATGTGTTTGTCACAGGTGGCTAGTTATGTTTTATGGCTGATTTACAACTGGTAAGAGCATTTCTTGTAGGACCAGTGATAATATAACAGCTTCTGGTAATGCAATGAGCATGTCATCGTTTTAGTATTGCATGGGTGATTTATAATCAACATTTTTCCCAGTACAACAGTAAATTTTTTTTTGATAAACACGGAAGACACATGGGTAACTCACTTAAAGAGTATTTTTCTGTTAACAGGAAATAAAGATAAGAATTTTTATTTTTACTGAGCAACAAGCTGATTTCATTTTCATCAATTTAAAGTTGCTTTCCTTGATAACAGTATGTGGGATCTTTCCCTAGGTATAAGGTAGACATCCTATGTATAATATACCTCATAGCACTCTTCCAGTGATAGACAGTGATAACAGCCTTCTTGTAAATCCAGCAGGTCCCTCAACAGTTTCTTCCACTGAGCTTCAGACATTGCGGGATCCCTGTAATAATAAAGCAAAAAAATGTATCCAGCATGGTCACACTAAAAGCAAGGGCAAGTAAACCAGACAAAAAGGCTCTTTAGAGGAGGTTTAAGGTCCAGTCACATTAGGGGATAAGACCAATTAAGATTAATTAAGACCTGATATCATGGGAAGTCACGGGCAATCATAACACAGTCGCACAATGTCACTGGTGGTCCACAGTGGTCAGGAACAATCATGGCAGGGAGACTGGTTATGAGGAGGAGTTTGATCTCGCACAAAACCCTTCCTACAACTGACATGGTCACTGGCCTTCTTACGATGTGACCCTCTTAAGATGGTTTTACCGAGTCGCAACCAAAATACTGTGGAAGTGGTTCATTTGCCGTGTCTGAATTTATCGAATATGTGACTAGTTAGAAGATTGTTATGCATGGTCTTACGCAGGTTGTACAAATAATAGCAACAAGTAGCACAACAAATTGTAGGTTGTCAATGGAAGTCATGCAATGTTCATGCAATAGTCTTTCCCAAATGGGACCACAACTGTTTCTCCCAAACAGTTGCAGTCAATTACCATGACTGCCAGTTTTCTGTGACTAGTTGCAGTCTCAGGTGATCGTAGCTATGGTGTGACTGGGCCCTAAGGGAAATATCCTACTGTGCAGAACTGTAGAGCCAATACATACAGGGGCCTATAAGAGTTGTACAATAATAAATATGTGGATGCTTTCTTCAACATTAAGCAACAATGGAAGTTATTTCAGAAAAAGGTAGAAAGGTGACACAAGGTAAGATGGATTCATAGATGACATTTACAAGTATGTCTAAAAATGTATCTTTATCAAATTTCCTTTGCCAGTATATTGCTAAAACGCACTGATTAGTCTGACACATTTCAAATTCCTGAACAGTGAAGCCTTTATTTTTTTTATACATGAAAGACAAACAAATTCTAAGTTCACAGCCAGTAGTTATAAGTTTATATCTCTTGTCCGTGATTCAATTTACAAAAATTTACAAAATTTTACAATTTTCTTGCAATATTCTACATGTTATTAATTTTGAATTAAAATGATTATGCTTTGCAAATTTTATTTTGTGATTCACAGAGCATTTAATGGGAAGATGAATTGAGCAGTCCAGGATGCCCAGGCCACATTTTTGGCATGGAAAGTGGGAATTCCAAACATCCCAATGGAAGGTGATCTATGTCAAATTTTGGAGGGTTGGGTAAAACTTATTTTCCTTTTAATTTAATGTCATTATAAGATAATTAAATGATACAATTTTTGTGTCCTAACATGATTAACTGATTAGAGTGTAATACACAAGAACCAACTTGTGTCCGGTTGGATGCTTGGACCCCTAGCATCAAAAGAGATTTCCAGCATCACAGACACTTGTCGCTGCCTTCCTGAATACCTGTGGTACAAATGTATTTACTACTGTACATATACAGACCAAGCTGATGTGAAAAGTTACAACTACTGGCGGTATGCCCACAATTTTGACATGTGACCTGTGACGTCAGTATTTCAGTATGTACGCAAAATGGCAGCAGCAAGAGTGGGTTGAAGAAGCTCGGAGAAGTAAACCTGACAGGGTTCCACATGTCAGGGTACTGCAAAAAAGCACTCCACTGACAGCTTCCAGGCAATACACGAACTGTGGAGAGTGTTTATTGGAAAGGGGACGTGTATCTGCAAAGTATAGAGTGGTGTACGGGTTTCTTGGACAATGACAAAATCTTCAAATTATAGCAGAATTATTGCACTGTGTACCTTCTTCCTGCCTGTCTTGTCAGTTTGGTGATCAGATTTCTTGCTTCTTCTGGTGAATCCTGAATAATAAACAAAAAGATAAAACTTGAAATGACTAAACAGGCAAAATCATCAAAAACAAAAATAATGATAACAGCTTAAGAATAAGCTATTAGTGAAAACCGAAATGAAACACCCCAGATTCAGTAGATCTAGTGCTTGTAAATCTGGGTATTTTTCCTTTGATTGCAGCATGTGTTCTAGATAGCTTCCAAAATTCTAATTAACTGTTGCTTAGGTGTTACCCTGGCACTCCATAAAACTTCATCAAAATCCATTTTTAACATTTTGAGAAAAGTTGCTAGTTGCTAACAGTTAAACCAGTGGTGACAAAAACATAATCACTCCATCACTTGGTGGATTTATCAAAACAACTGATATCGTAAATTCTCCATTATAAGCCACATGTCTATTTAAAGCCAGCCTCAGACTTTTCTGTAGCCTGTCTGTAATTCCCTGTGAATTTTAAAAATATCTGGGACCCCATTTAAACCTATGATTTAGAGAAATGAACAGATCAGATTATTTTTTATTACCTGGGTATCTCTTATATGGACTATAGTTTGAGGACAGCTGTTGTTCTCAAAGATCTCTGCTGCCCTGAAGAGAAAGTGTATAATAATGTAAATGGAAATATTTTTATTTTGTAATACCTGTAAAGCAAATTTAAGAAAAAATTTGCAAATGTAACAGATATACTACTCCAAACAATCAGATATTTTAAGTGTTTTATTGTTCATGAACACAACAGATCAGTATAATAAGAGTTTATTAAAATTATCATTACTATATAAAATAATTAATAAAATTTTATTAAATAATGCAGTACGCAGACCTGTTGTGCCCTGACTTTCAAATCTGTAACATTCAGCATTAATATCTAAGCAAATCATACCTGCTCATATTAACTTGACAATTTTTATGATGTTTACTCTATTTTAAGTATTTTATCCACAAATATTTAATACCTTAGTATCAGGACTTAGACTCAGGAAGCATGGTGATAAATTTAGAATAGGTTTCATAGTTCAAATATACTAACCTCAGATGATGCTCAAGTTCATCCACTCTGTCCTGCAAGTTGTTTGCCTTACTTGTTGGGGCACTGGTGAAAATAAAACACAATTTTATATTACAGAAATATTATCTCATGTGAATATTAGTATCACAGCAATGTATATCATTTACCTAGGTGTTTTTCTATACAGATTTCAGAATAAATATTTTGCTGCATGCCAAAAACAGACAAACACTTGCTGAAGTATTTTTTGTGATGTCTACATTTGTGTTTTTCTGACAAATTGATTGAACAGGAATTAAATAAATTTTTGGCCTTAACTCTGAGATTGCTTACTATACTCAGATACATAGCAAGTACAGTATGTAGCAATAATGCTACTACTTAATAGCCAATTTTTCTTAGTTCATGGGTTAATACTTAGGGGATTCATGACAATAGGACAAAAGTATGCTCTCATTACACTTTTTAACTAGATATTTCTTGGCACCGCAGGTGCCATAGTATCCCCAGACAATTAATCCCCCCCCTTTAAGAATAGGCCCCCCATCTTCAGCAACAATTAATATCAGACCACACTAATAGAAAAGGTCATTCTCATAGAAAAGGTCATGATCCAAATTTCAATATACATCATCCCCTAACCCATGTCTATGTATATGCAAGAAATCTGTCCATTAGTTTTTGACTTATAATGCTCACAATACTGTTAAGTGGCAATGATGGGGTATTAAACGGCACGAAAACAAGTAAAAGAATAACAGGTGGCACCACCTGTTTCCGGTACATGACATTACTATCCAAGATCTTCATTCAAGTTGATTTTTGGACCAATCAATGCATCCCTTATTGAGAAATTAATGATTTTGTGTGATTTTCACCATATATAGCAAAATTCAAGGTCAAGGCCACTCATTGGAAAAGTCATGACCCCTATTCAAATAAACATTATCCTATAACCCATATCCATGTATATGCATAATATGAAAGAAATTTGTCCATTAGTTTTTGACTTATAATGCTCACAGTACTGATAAATGGCAATGATGGGGTATTAAACGGCACAAAACAAGTAAAAGAATGACAGGTGGCGCCACCTGTTTCCGGTACATGACAATACTTTCTCAAGATCTTTGAACATGTTGATTTTTGGACCAATGCATGCATCCCCTATTGAGATATTAATGATTTTGTGTAATTTTCACCATATATGGCAACATTCAAGGTCAAGGCCCCTCTAATAGGAAAGGTCATGACCCCAATTTATATATACATCATCCCATAACCCATGTCTATGTATATGCATAATATGAAAGAAATCTGTCGATTAGTTTTTGACTTATAATGCTCACAGGTTATAAATGTACTGTTAAGTGGCAATGATGGGGTATTAAACGGCACGAAAACAAGTAAAAGAATAACAGGTGGCGCCACCTGTTTCCGGTACATGACATTACTATCCAAGATCTTTGGTCAAGTTGATTTTTGGACCAATGCATGCATCCCTTATTGAGAAATTAATGATTTTGTGTGATTTTCCCCATATATGGCAATATTCAAGGTCAAGGCCACTCTCATAGAAAAGGTTATGACCCCAATTTAAATAAACATCATCCCATAACCCATATCTATGTATTTGCATAATATGAAAGAAATCTGTCCATTAGTTTTTGACTTATAATGCTCACAGTACTGTCAAGTAGCAATTTTGGGGATATTAAACGGCATGAAAACAAGTAAATAATAATAGGTGGCGCCACCAGTTTCTGGAACATGACAACCCTATCCATGATCTTCGATCAACTTGATTTTGGGATCAATCCATGCAAGTTTTCTTGAGATATTTAAGAATTTGTGTGATTTTCCCCAAAATTGAACCTATTCAAGGTCAAGGTCACTCTCCTAGTTGAGGTCATGACCTCATTTTAAATAGGCGTCGTCCTCTCACCCATATCTATACATATACCAAGTTTGGTAAAGATCCGTGAAATATTTTTTTAGTTATTGTGTCCAAAAGAAATTTCTGCGGCGGCGGCGGCGCGACCGTGCCTAAACCATAGTATCTCCAGACTATGTCTGGCGATACAATTATTGCTGAATCTCTCTTTTCTTTCAACTGATCTAAATCATCTTCATCCCCTTATCCTCACAAATGTTATACAGAAGCTGTTACTTACACATATTCTCTCTTTGGTAAGCACTCCAGGATGCAGTAGGCATTACTCAGCTGGTCATTGCTGGAAAAAGTGGAAATTACTTACATTTATAACTTTTTTTTAACTGAGACACATACAAAGAGCTTTCACAATCAAAATTTAATCTAAAGTTAAAATGAACCAGGAAAAAGCAAAATCAAATACTGATACATTCTAGATATACCTAATCACTTGTTTTAACCAAGAGAAACATTACAATGATTGGTGTCATTAAAAACTTCTGTATATCTTCATTATTTCAATTAGGTCTTTACTGGAACTTGTGGTACACTTAAATAATAGCTTTTTTATATATAAATTTGATACCTTTCACATGTGTAGATGCAGTCCAGAGCTAGTTCCATCAGCATCACATCACTTGCCACAATCCTGTTTGGTTGCTATAAAAGTAATAATAAGCAAATCTAAATAAACATATAATACAAGTTCATCATCATACAGAAATAGGCTGTTTGATTTTAACACACCTAAAGGAAGACAGTCTTGTTGCATAAAAACAATTATGACAAATAATAACACAGACTTTTTCCTGTGATTAGGTACAGTTTATTCAAGTGCAGTGAAATCTCACCCGAAGACCATCCTGTAAGACAACCACTTTGTCATCTTACACACCTCCCACTAACACAGCCACTTTGGCTGGTCCGAAGGGTGGTCCAGTTAATGGGGTTTCACTGTATTTTAACGATTTAACCAAAATTAAACAAAAATTTTGTCTTTACATTTTCTTCCTTTTCCTATTATCCTCCTTAGTGATCTACATAAGTAAAAAAAAAAATTACAAAATTTAACAAAAAATGAGCTTCATTGGCACCTTTGAATTTTAATACATTTTTCAATTAATCATAACCTACTTCTTCTTTGGAGCATTCAAACACGTGAACACAGAGTGTGAGGTCCTCCTGTGCCATGCTGACCATGAACTCCATGATCAGTTTGTTGTAGCTGCCTCTCTCCCGCCGCTCACACTGGTTCAAAAACGGTACCAACCACTGGTACAAGTGCTTCTTAAACATCTCATCAGAGGACTGAAATAGAGATTATATTATATGTAGCAAATGTCTTCTTCATCATCATTAAATAATTACTCTTAAAAACCTGTCTCGTCTTATATACAGGATAGACTTATACACAAGTTTTTATAGTATGAGATTAAAAATCTCAATTATTATCATTTTTTTTAAATATGAGATTAAAAGTCTCCATTTTAAGTATTTTAAAATAATGAGAATAAAAATTCCCCGATCATCTTCATCCCAAAATTAAAATTACCTGCAAGTTAGAAACAAGGCTCACAACAAATACCATCATCACCTGGAGGGTGTGGTTCATCGTCATCATCATTGATCATCATCATAACCTGCCATATTCTGGCCTATGACACCTGATCGAAATATAGGCCCATGGACTATTGGTAACATGGTCTACTGAACTAGGATGAAGGCACAAATAAAATAAGAATATTCTTTTATTTTTTATTCCTTGTTTCTGGGTTTTATATGCTCAAGGCAAGGGAATAATCAGACCAAATCTGTAAGGTCGAACAAGATTTTAACTGGGGACCTTTGGCTCTACAATCCAGTGCTTTAACCACTGGGTTAATTCCTACCCTTAGAAATTCATGATTATGTGCCAAACAGTTTATTTGAATAATTTCAGGAGGATTTAAACTTACTTAAATTTTGCCTAGATCCATGCATGCCCCTTATTATTCATACTGTCACCTAACTGCAATGATTGTTGTGATTTAATAATTAGTACGACAATGAACATATACTGAACAAAAAAAGTCACCCATGAAGACCAATATTGCATCTATCAGATTTGCGTTACCACTGTATATAAGGCAGTATCTGCACTAGCAAATAATCTGGATCATGAATCCGTTAATAAGTTCCCACTAGGCCAATATTGCATATCAGTTCAGTCTACTGCAGTCCACTTATAAAGTGGTTCACAGTAGTTCTATTTACTTTAGTCTTGGTTACTGTAAATTTGTTCCTAGAGTGCATTTATACCTTTTTCACACAGCAAATGCAAACCGGTTTCAAACTGTTTTGAAAGTGTTTTAGAGCATTCACACAGCAATCCATAGCGTTTTCAAACTGTTTTTGCCAAACCATTTTGGATCAAGCTCAGAAGGTGGTTTCAAACTGTTTTGAATGTGAATAGTTTTACCCGCTTCACTAAAGTATTGTGTGAACACTCTAGCATGGTTTGGACCTAGTTTTCAAGCAGCAACTCCACCACAGCGCAAGTGCCAATGCTTGTGTTGGCAGGTTGTTACATTGTTCCACATGTGAAATGTACACAACACACATTGGTGGTAAATGCCCATGTGAACGCACTTAACTGATTTGGCCAAACTGCTTTGCCCTAAAGGATTAAAAATGTTTGCTGTGTGAAAGGTGGCATGAGGCCAGTTTTGAAATCATTTGAAGCAATACATCCCACAAAATTTCTCTTTTTGCAGCACAGTTAATTGGATTAACTACCAAGGGTAGACAGCAAACTGACATTTTATTGAATAAACCAATTTTAGCTTTTATAAAGTGAACTACAGTGTACACACAAAATGAACTACATCAAGACCAAAGCAAACTGGTTTAGTATAATATCTGACTTATATGAGAACTAAGTGTGGATACGGCCTAAAAACTACCCAGGCTAGGTATGACAGTGAATTCAATACCTACCTTAGACATGAGCATCTGCAGTTTGTTGATGTTTGTCATCTTACGTAGATCTTCCAGTGTAACACTGTCATCCATATAGCACTCATACACTAGTGTCTCCATGGTAACAAGGTCATCATAGAGGTCATTCAGGCCCTGTATAAAAACAAAGAATTGATGGAATATTTTCCGATGAATGGACAGGATCATGGCCTGTTTTGATACTGGTAACTGAATGATAATGAAATTTTTGCTTATGTAAGAATGAATGATACAGAATTATTAAGTGTGCTTCTACCATGAACAACAAAAGTACAAGTCCCAAATTCCTGGAATTAATCAAAGCATAAGACTAAGTTTCCCAGAAATTAATAAAATTTTACAATGGATCTGAGTGGTTAAAGGGTTGTAGCACCAAGTCATGTCACAACTGTGTTTTCCCTAACAATATTATATGGGCATCATAGGATGTGATGATAAAAATCAGCTGTTTTTTGGCATAATTTTAACAAAATTTAAAACATTTAATGATTACATTTCAGTTAATCATTACAATATTGTTCTTATTGGTCGAAACGTTTATGCTTGTGCCACAATTGAAAGGTTACATTTTATAAGCACACGCACAAAGTTTACAGAATGCCTCTCAGTGAGTAAAAGCTGCCACAAATTGAGTTGTAATCACTCAGGATTAATGGAGTAATGGCATGAATGATGAATGAATACACATAGTTCGATCAGAATTTACTGGCAAGAAATCTAATGATTAGCAGAATGATTTCTTTTCCCAGAATATTAAAAAATTGTACTAAAATGATTTTCTACTGTCAAAAATAAAAAAAAACGGACTAAATATGATTAAATCGGACTAGTTGACAGGTCTGCAGTTAAAAGAGCACATACAAAGATAGATCAATTGATAACAAGATGAGTTATATACTTTTAACAGGTGCAGATAGGGAAAATGATGGAGCAGATTTAGATGACAAACATAACTATATAATATACTGACCCGAACATAGTTGTCCATACCAAGTTTGATCAGTTCTCTGGCATTGTCCACTTGTCTGGAGAAACTCTCGATCTCACACGCTCTCTGTATGTACCACTCAGTCAGCTGTTCCTTGGTCAGAGGGGTACCCCTGCTCAATTCATCAAATATACTGGTAATAAGATCAGTACACAATGACAGAGTAAAAGGTCCAAGCAAATGATGAAAGGAGCTGAGACAATGTGTGAAGTTTTCCTGGATGAGAATAAAAACTGGTTGATTTTCATCTGTTCCCAATACTTGTTTATGGTTAAAGTTTAACATACTGTTTTTGACCACTTGATTAGAACAAGTATATAGGATAGCATCTAAAAAGATGGCCATGAGCCTGTCTGAAAAAAATATTGAGGTTCACAAAATTATCATGTTTAACATGATAAACAGGCAAGTCTATTGTATTGTCAGGCTTGTCTATGTAAATGGCATTAAAATCATAGATTATATGTTAATTAATAAAATAATTAAGTTAATCAATTTTAAAAATCGAAGAAACCATGGTCACCTTACTGTTTGTTGAGAATGATTGTATTGACTTCTATGATGCTGCAAATTCAAAGCCTTCTTGGGATATTATTATTAAGAACTAAGGGAAAGAGAATCACTAAAAGAGGTAGAGGAGTTTGACAAACATGGACACAAGTTTTACATGCAGTTTAAAAAATTGTTCCTGCATGCAAATTTCTTATGCATAATAATTATTCTAACATACCAGGACACATCACTTATAAGTCATACAAAAGTCTAACAAAAATATCATTCATACCTGAACTTTTCATAATCAGGGTTTTCTTCATACAAGAAGGCTCCTGGGTCCACTGGTGATGGGTCAATCACTTTTCTGAAGTTACAAAAAGGGAATAAGATTTGGCTTTATCATAAATATTTGTAAAAATTAATCTGAAATTATATATGGAATAAACATATGGGTAACAGGATATTAATTTATTAGCAGTTTATCATAGTTAAAATCAAGAGAGGGGAATTTATGGGAAACAACTTTTTTC
Organism: Sipunculus nudus; assembly: GCA_026874595.1. Classification (NCBI taxonomy): domain Eukaryota; kingdom Metazoa; phylum Annelida; class Sipuncula; order Golfingiida; family Sipunculidae; genus Sipunculus; species Sipunculus nudus. The sequence continues at coordinate 6,828,745 of CM049313.1, read as the reverse complement.
AGAATTCTTAAGTCCTTCTTGCCACCTGGTTGTAAAGCTCATTAATTGTATCCACCAAAACAGAGTTTTACTACTATGTTTTCAGCCCACCGCCTCCGCCGCATAGGTGTCCAGAGAACTCCTCCGTAACCGCTGGGTGGAATTTTACGAAACCCGAGACTATGTCCGGGTCACATGTGAACTGCTGCGCCCCGATTTTGTTTTGACCTCTGACCTTTCCTCTGCGCTCTGCGTCTGTTTGTGCATCTGTTTCCACACATAAACCCACATATCTCGGGAACCGTTTGACCGATCAGGAAATTGTTTTGCACAAATGTAGCCCTTGGAGAGCTTTATAACATACACAAAAATGGTGCCGCCACCTGCAACCATGTTTGCACAGTGTCCATCTGTTCGTCTGCCTTGGGTTAAAAGCACTCATATCTCTGCAGTGGTTTGACTAATTCACCTGAAATTCGGCATGCTTATACATCCTGGATAGCTTTTCTGATTTTATGACAGGTGGCGCCACCTACAATCACGTTTACGCTGCAGACATCCAAGCCCATATCTCGGGAACTGTTTGACGGATTGGGCCAAAATTTTGCATGTGTATAGATCTCACATAGCTCTTTATCATACGCAAAACTGGTGGCGCCACCTGCAACCATTTTTGCACAGCGTCCATCTGTTTGTCTGCCAAGGGCAAAAATCACTCATATACATGTAGTGGTTTGACTTATTTGCCTTAAATTTTGCATATGTATACAACTTGGACAGCTTTCTGGATTTTGTGGTAGGTGGCGCAACCTACATACACAATTTGGCTGCAGACATCCATGCTTATATGCAACACTTCACTCTATTTCCCCTTGCCACTCAATCCATGCCTCACTTCACCCGTTCCACTCTGATTTAGGCTGATACACGTAGTCGCTTGTCGACTACCCGTATTCTAGTTTTCAATTTAAAGACATTATGAAATCACAGTATTCTGACCTGACATCTGGTTTTTCCACCCAGTCTGCCTCCCTCCACTCACACTGCTCTACACTGACAACAGGCTCCGTGTCAGGACTCCCACTCCTAAAGACAAACCAATGTGGTTAAAAAATATTCATCAGCTAAACAATGTGAAAAGTTAAGTAATACCTGGAGTGGTGTTTTTATTTTGTGGTAATTCTTCATATTTTCATTATTGTACATGTTGAGTCCAGGAATATAGAATTAAACCTACATTTCAAACAAAATAACTGAAACAACCAATGAAAGACAACATTTTTTCTAAATAACAGCAGTTTTACCAGAAAAAAATTCAAACCCCTTTTTTTTAAAGTTAATTTTTTATATAACAGTAGCATAAATGTCTAAAATTAAAATTATTGTAATATCACATTCAGTTTCACATGACCTAATTTTTCAACAGTATTCAGGAAGGTGATTCAGTGAAATATATGAATATCCTGCAGCAAAACACATTTTGTAATGGCAAATGATAATTATGGTTCTCAGTCACTTTTTTTCAGAGATCAGTACTGGAAAGCAATTTTCTTTTTTTATCATTTTTGTATGTTTTGATAAAAATGTCATATGATCAGGGAAAAGCATGATAATAACAGAATTTGTTTGCTCAACAGGTAAAAGCACCATATAACAAAGGAAATCTTATCAAAATTGTATTATTTTATCTTATTGAAAGATGAAAATCAAAATCAAACTTTTTATGCAGGGGTTAAAATTTACACAGCAGTGCCTGAGAACCATACCTTTTTTTTGCCTAATTGTAAAGTGTTTTTTGGAGGATAATTCTTTACAAGGACACATTATACTTACCCAGCAGCAGGCAACAGATATCTGAATTCAAAAGGTGAGAATGTCTCCGGAAAGTTTGAGAGGATGGCCAATCTGAAATGGTAACGGGATACAGATTTAAAAAGTGGTTAACTGATATCAACTGTAATATCATAAATGTTAACCTCACAGAACATCTGACAACACAAAACTGCATTCTAATGATAAAATGGAACACAGATTGTGTCACTGATAATATTAATGTACTTACCTTCAGCTGTTTTTCATCTTTAAAACTTTCTCAGTCTTATAATAAATCCATGATAAGTAGCAAATATTACTAAATCTTGAAAATCAAAGTGGTTGACAAACAAATATTCATCAAAATGGTTTTAAGAAAATATCTGAAGTAGTTATGTCTGTAGCAATAGATCACTGACCTGTGAGGGAGCAGAGCATCTCCATGGTAAGTGATGAGGGTGTCAAGAGCTTTCCAGTCACAATTCTGTAAAATCAGTGAAACAATAAAAGTGAAATCTCACTTGATGACCATCCAAATATCATGACCATGACATGCTAGGACAACCACTTTGATTGGTCTTCCTCTAATATGACCACCAAACTAACATGACTATTTTGGCTATCTGGTCTGTATCTAACATGGGAATAGTTAAACTTAAAATTTAGTTAAGCTATACCCAGTGTTTAATGTAACAAATTGAATGTTATTTCTGTGCACTGAGAAAGGTGAAAACAATGTTAAAAACTTAAATGTTATTTACTCTTTTGACTGATATTGTTGGCCTGATACCCCAATCAAAGAGGTTCATTATATTGTTAGTTCCCATTCACCTACCTTATGAAAAAAAATTATAATTTCTGGCTTCCTCTGTGTATATATTAATCATCTAAGGGTAATTTTGGTAATGAAAAGTTCTTATAATGCCTTCATGAAGGATGTATGAACTTGTTTATCAACAACATGTTTGTTAACACAGCAATGTTGTCAAACGGGATAAACATGTAACCTAAGGTGGTTGCATATATGCAGAAGTAGAAAGGTCACTTATCGCAAAATGCCACTTGCAAAGCTCTGGTTTATATGATATGCTGTCAGATGCCCTTGTTGGATTTTATAAACATATTATAAATAGGTTGATATAAACAAAACAAGTGGCCTGTGTGCAGTAATATCCACGTTTTCTGGCCATTTTTATGAAAGCTCCAAGTTATCACTTTTTGTTTGTAAAGGTCAGATAGGTGATGAGGCCCGTTCAAAGGACCATGCATGTTATCAAGCATAAACATGATCAGTCTTTTTACAACATAGCATTTACTTGCACAATATGATGTAATTTAATGATAACGTAAATACTACACATCTGGAATGTCACATGAGACATCATCTGACAACATTGTCTCTATCTACTTTACATAATTCAGTGCACATTTGACCTCAATGCAGGCAAGAGTCTGCCTGACTGAACTTGTAATAATCAGCCGTGATACAAAGCATGTTGTCTGGCATGGGCTAATATACCCATGTCTAATCTTATTTTTCAAAATGATAGTCATAAAATACTGCGAGGTTAAATTTTAACATTTCCATTTTCGCAATCTCCCCATACAATATACTGTACTACACAGAGGGTATCCATTATTATATGAATTATCTGATAAAGTCTTAATAAGTCACTCAAAGTCTTAATAATTTTTTATGGATACCACAGCACATCAAATGAGTCGAAATCCTTTTACATTATAGGCAGACAATATAAAGATCTCATCATATTTATAATATCAACCTTTTTACTTCTCACACTAGATGCACAGATAACATACATATCTATTATAACACTAATGAGGATATCATATTTTCACAATGTTTACCTTCTCATTATTTTCACGATGTTTACCTTCTCGTGAATATCGTGAAATTTAAACCCTCACAAACAAGTGGTGGACCACTGTAACTGACTCCTCTGTAACATTACCATCTTACCCTGGCATAGTCTACAGCCACTTCCACAATATTTGTGGATCGGAACTTCTCAAAGAATTTGGGATTAAATCTCTCCTCAGCAAAGTTGATGCCTCCTAATATTTCCTGCAAATAAAAAAGACATGGAAATTTAATGTATTCAATCACCTGTCTTTCCTTATGATTGATTCTTTAGAACTGTGCTAAAGAATTCAGGGTGTCATACTGACTCTTAAGTAAAATGTCAGCTGAAGAATGTATAAATTTGCTGACAATTTGTTTTCAATTTTCCAAATAATAATTGAAATAAAGATTAAGAAAAAATGATGATCTGTAGTACAGATCTGGTATGCCCCCCCCCCCCCCCCCCCATTGTTTCTTCGTTATTGCATTAATATTATATTTGTGACTAACGGATGAAAAAATGGATGGACGCTCAGCATTTCTTTGTACCCCTTTGACGGCCCCTTCAGCTACAATCAGGGACAAAAATACTGCTCTCATTAAGCCTCACGTCATAGGACAGGGAGGCTAATAGGGATTGATAAGATTATTTTGATGGATGGACTTACTTAGGACCCTCCAAGGGAAAAACCATTAATTTAAACAAATTTTTTTCTTTTCTTTCATTTGCCATTTTCTGTTTGCCCAAGATCTCTAATATGGCTGATTTTCAAAAGCTGAAATTTGGGCACCATATTAGTTCTAGGTCCCAGATTTGCATATGAAATTTATTTTTGATCTTGACCTTATTCCCTAGGTCATACACTCCATATCTGATTCCTTATTATTGCTAAGTTGTGGGCTTTGGAGGGCAGGCATCCAGTGATCACTTTGCAATTGCATACATCTGGTTTCCTGATCCCATGACCGATTTGAATGAAGCTATTATCAATCACAGATGATGGATAACATGGATTTAAACTGTAAGTCTATCATATTTTATATGGTAAAGTATAAAGACAGAAGTAAAACAAAAACAAACTTCATATGTTGACAGTCTGTCCAGATACTGCAGCAGTCTTGTCCTGGCTCTACATAGTTCTCTCTGCTCCAGATTCAGTCTGAAATAAACCATTCATAAAACAATAACATAATACGCAGATTTAATATCTAAATTCTATATTAACTAGAGTGAAATGCAAATATTACTTTAAACATGAGGAATGAGTGAAAATTCAGATTGGGCCAGTCAGGGGATACATGCAGTAACTTGTGACACACAAGTCAAGCATTCTACTACTTCATTAATAATTTAAGTTTCATTGGCATGTCCATCAGGAATACCTAGATACTATATTAATATACACAGTTAAATTTACCCCCTCAGCTCAGACAGCTCTATCCATACACCTAAGGTAGCTATCCTAGGAGTCATAGAACTAGGTGGAGGCAGTCAACACCCTGTGCCTGTTGCCCCAATCCTGCAGGCTGTGCCAAATGCTATAAGTGATACACAATCTGTACCATTTATAGGATCAACAAGGTAACCTGCTTTCCACTGTTTCACCACTGAAGCAAACTTCCCTATCAAATGCTGTAAGAATGGTTTTGTGTGTACAGTTGCATATAGAAGTACCACACATGAAATGCAGATTTGATTTATATGAAGACCAGGCCTCAAATTTCATTTTTGGAAATGACAAGCAACTGCTGCCTGTCAATTTTCTACTTGACAGGCAGCATATAAATCTGACAAGCAGTTTTCATATTCCAGCCAGTTGTACTGGTTTAGCCATTTCATAATGGTGCTCAGTTTTGCTGATGCAGCCATTGTTGTTTCACCTTAAAACTTGGATATGGAGACACAGATGGGGGTTGGGAAACTGGAAATAATTTACCGGGTCATATTGTAATAGCAGGCCTTAATTGGACAAAGATGTAATGGAAATATGAAAGGTGTTCCAGGTATTTCTTTTATATACTGTATGTTTAACACAAGGGACACAGATTTTAACAAATGTACACAGCATGCATGCCATGTTGTTTCCCACGATACTTTATAATGAATATCCTTACTTAGCGGACCAATCAGATAACACTTAACATAATCTAAACCAGAAGCCCACACTACAGTTCCCCTATATTTAGCTATGATTAGCTGATAGGAGCCACCCAGAAAAGTGCGGGTTCCAAGCTGATCTGAATGGTTGCTAGCTGAGTGCCACCATCTGTCACTGTAGGACAGCACTGGCTCATTTGCTGGTTCCCTGGGCCAGTTTCCCTTATGAACAGGGTACCAGCAACAGTTTTTTTTTTAAATAGAAAAGCGTGGACTGGAGGTCATTGTAACTGTTTACAAGCAAGAAGTATGCAGTGAGGACATTTTTAATCGACAGGTTTCTGCTGGTCAGGATCGTGACTGATGGCAACCAGCCAATTTTAACCACCATTTGCCCTTAGCCCTTCATCAAATTCGAAGCTGTAAGACATTACCTGGTAAAATCTATCTTCGCTAGCAGCTCCTTCTCTTTCTTCTCCTGTAACTCCTTCCTCCTGCTCTCCAGCTCATCTTGTAGAAGAAAGTCATCTATACTCTCCTCATACACATCGTGACGGTCACACAGAATAAACCTGCAAGTAACAAGAAAGTCATCTATACTCTCCTCATACACATCGTGACGGTCACACAGAATAAACCTGCAGGTAACAAGAAAGTCATCTATACTCTCCTCATACACATCCTGACGGTCACACAGAATAAACCTGCAAGTAACAAGAAAGTCATCTATACCCTCCTCATACACATTGTGACAGTCACACAGAATAAACCTGCAAGTAACAAGAAAGTCATCTATACTCTCCTCATACACATCCTGATGGTCACACAGAATAAACCTGCAAGTAACAAGAAAGTCATCTATACTCTCCTCATACACATCATGACGGTCACACAGAAAAAACCTGCAAGTAACAAGAAAGTCATCTATACTCTCCTCATACACATCCTGACGGTCACACAGAATAAACCTGCAAGTAACAAGAAAGTCATCTATACTCTCCTCATACACATCCTGACGGTCACACAGAATAAACCTGCAAGTAACAAGAAAGTCATCTATACTCTCCTCATACACATCATGACAATCAAACAGAATAAACCTGCAAGTAACAAGTAAGTCTTCTATACTCTCCTCATACACATCGTGACGGTCAAACAGAATAAACCTGCAAGTAACAAGAAAGTCATCTATACTCTCCTCATACACATCGTGACGGTCAAACAGAATAAACCTGCAAGTAACAAGAAAGTCATCTATACTCTCCTTATACACATCATGACGGTCAAACAGAATAAACCTGCAAGTAACAAGAAAGTCATCTATACTCTCCTCATACACATCATGACGGTCAAACAGAATAAACCTGCAAGTAACAAGAAAGTCATCTATACTCTCCTCATACACATCGTGACGGTCAAACAGAATAAACCTGCAAGTAACAAGAAAGTCATCTATACTCTCCTCATACACATCGTGACGGTCAAACAGAATAAACCTGCAAGTAACAAGAAAGTCATCTATACTCTCCTCATACACATCCTGACGGTCAAACAGAATAAACCTGCAAGTAACAAGAAAGTCATCTATACTCTCCTCATACACATTGTGACGGTCACACAGAATAAACCTGCAAGTAACAAGAAAGTCATCTATACTCTCCTCATACACATCCTGACGGTCACACAGAATAAACCTGCAAGTAACAAGAAAGTCATCTATACTCTCCTCATACACATCGTGACGGTCACACAGAATAAACCTGCAAGTAACAAGAAAGTCATCTATACTCTCCTCATACACATCTTGACGGTCACACAGAATAAACCTGCAAGTAACAAGAAAGTCATCTATACTCTCCTCATACACATCTTGACGGTCACACAGAATAAACCTGCAAGTAACAAGAAAGTCATCTATACTCTCCTTATACACATCGTTACGGTCAAACAGAATAAACCTGCAAGTAACAAGAAAGTCATCTATACTCTCCTCATACACATCGTGACGGTCAAACAGAATAAACCTGCAAGTAACAAGAAAGTCATCTATACTCTCCTCATACACATCCTGACGGTCACACAGAAAAAACCTGCAAGTAACAAGAAAGTCATCTATACTCTCCTCATACACATCCTGACGGTCACACAGAAAAAACCTGCAAGTAACAAGAAAGTCATCTATACTCTCCTCATACACATCGTGACGGTCACACAGAATAAACCTGCAAGTAACAAGAAAGTCATCTATACTCTCCTCATACACATCGTGACGGTCACACAGAATAAACCTGCAAGTAACAAGAAAGTCATCTATACTCTCCTCATACACATCATGACGGTCAAACAGAATAAACCTGCAAGTAACAAGAAAGTCATCTATACTCTCCTCATAAACATCGTGATGGTCACACAGAATAAACCTGCAAGTAACAAGAAAGTCATCTATACTCTCCTCATACACATCCTGACGGTCACACAGAATAAACCTGCAAGTAACAAGAAAGTCATCTATACGCTCCTCATACACATTGAGACAGTCACACAGAATAAACCTGCAAGTAACAAGAAAGTCATCTATACTCTCCTCATAAACATTGTGACGGTCACACAGAATAAACCTGCAAGTAACAAGAAAGTCATCTATACTCTCCTCATACACATCGTGACGGTCACACAGAATAAACCTGCAAGTAACAAGAAAGTCATCTATACTCTCCTCATACACATCGTGACGGTCAAACAGAATAAACCTGCAAGTAACAAGAAAGTCATCTATACTCTCCTCATACACATCGAGACGGTCACACAGAATAAACCTGCAAGTAACAAGTAAGTCTTCTATACTCTCCTCATACACATCGTGACGGTTTAACAGAATAAACCTGCAAGTAACAAGAAAGTCATCTATACTCTCCTCATACACATCGTGACGGTCAAACAGAATAAACCTGCAAGTAACAAGAAAGTCATCTATACTCTCCTTATACACATCATGACGGTCAAACAGAATAAACCTGCAAGTAACAAGAAAGTCATCTATACTCTCCTCATACACATCATGACGGTCAAACAGAATAAACCTGCAAGTAACAAGAAAGTCATCTATACTCTCCTCATACACATCGTGACGGTCAAACAGAATAAACCTGCAAGTAACAAGAAAGTCATCTATACTCTCCTCATACACATCCTGACGGTCACACAGAATAAACCTGCAAGTAACAAGAAAGTCATCTATACTCTCCTCATACACATCCTGACGGTCACACAGAATAAACCTGCAAGTAACAAGAAAGTCATCTATACTCTCCTCATACACATCGTGACGGTCACACAGAATAAACCTGCAAGTAACAAGAAAGTCATCTATACTCTCCTCATACACATCGTGACGGTCACACAGAATAAACCTGCAAGTAAAAAGAAAGTCATCTATACTCTCCTCATACACATCCTGACGGTCACACAGAATAAACCTGCAAGTAACAAGAAAGTCATCTATACTCTCCTCATACACATCTTGACGGTCACACAGAATAAACCTGCAAGTAACAAGAAAGTCTTCTATACTCTCCTCATACACATCGTGACGGTCAAACAGAATAAACCTGCAAGTAACAAGAAAGTCATCTATACTCTCCTCATACACATCGTGACGATCACACAGAATAAACCTGCAAATAACAAGTTTGATTAATAACAGCTTTATAATTTTTTTCTGTAATCACTACCATTTTCCTATGCTGTCTTAATCTAAGTTTGTACAACCACAGAGTACTATTTTGGTTTGGGGCTATTTGACAGTGTGGTATCACTTGCTTCCTTTCATGTTATTTTTTATCCTTGTGTCACCCAGGCCAAATGTCTACCACACCTGCTAATCCTGGATGTGTTATCAACCCCATTGCTGAATCAGAACACTGAGGAACCCAAAAAGAGATGAACTTGTTAATAACAACCTTTTAACAACACAAGTTTTGCAATGGCTTCAAATATGCCTTTTAATGGTTTGAAAATTCTAGTGTCACTTAGAAAAAGGGCACACAGTTTTCTGTAGGATATACATTTGTGTAAATTCTTGTATGTAAGAAAATTATGTGTTTAAAATATTTAGCTATTAATTTTAAAGCAATTCATGGGTTTATTAATTTTGTATTTTACACTTTCAGCATAAAAAGGAGATATTTCAATAAAGCTTGATACTGCAAATAAATGTGCTTCCTATGTGAATTTCCCCACTGAATGATCAGCGTAGGACAATACCTCATCTTTTGTAATGTTTACACTAAACTGAACTCTACAGTAACAAAGGCACAGCAGTGCATTTTTGGAACCTTGGAACATTTTACAAACCATCCTCCATCTTTGCCTTCTCCTATCGCTATCAGAGCCTCAAGGTCGGTCCCCCTCAGACCATACTGTAACAGCTCTCTCATGGCATCGATGTTCTCTGGTACACGCTCCAGACACTCATGCAGTACCCAGGATCTCTTGCTGATCTTGCTCTGTCATCAAAACAAGAAAATTATAACTCAAATTCCTCTTAAATGAAATCATAGTGAAAGAGCTTACCATTAATATTTGCATTATCTAATACCTAGTAGTCTCCCCCACAATGACTGCAAATTATGCAATATACTTTAAAAGATAAACATATTATTAAGCTTACACTTCAGTTAATTGCAGATTTAATTCTTTACTGTTCATAGGCTCACTAAAGTGAACTAGAATGTCAGCAGAAGCTGACAAAAGCCCTCAGCCAAAAGAACAGTGTTTAGAGGTGGTAACAGTAACAAGTACTAAATATCTGTTCTCACATGGATGTATATCTGTACATGCCTCAGTTATAAATTTAAAATGGAGAGGTATGTACCATTATTCATAACAATCCACCAAATGCTTCCTGAAAAATAAGCTTCTAAGTTTTATTCTATTATAAGCTCTGTGACCTTGAAAAATAGGTCAAGGTCACCTATCTTTTGTTGATATACATCTTCACCAGAGAAATAAAATTCCTATTGTGAATCCTTTTAGAAATATCCCGCTCACAAGGCCAAAGTTAAAAAATCCAAGAAAACTTCATTAAAAATCAGAAATTGCAGGTGGCGCCCCAAACTTGTGCAGTAGTTACAGACTATCAGTCCCTATGACCATAGTAAGTATTGTGAAAATCCAGCCAATGATTCCTGAGAAATAAGCTTCTAAATGTTTTTTCTATAATCAGCTCTAAAACATAGAAAAATAGGTCAAGGTCACCCATCTTCGAACTTTACCGAGAATTTGTCAATATACATCTTCACCAAAAAAATAAAATTCCTACGGTGAATCCTTTTAGAGATATCCCGCTCACAAGCACAAAGTTGAAAAATCCGATAAAAATTCATTAAAAATCAGAAATTGTAGGTGGCGCCACCAAATTTGTGTAGCAGGTACAGACTATCAGTCCTAATAATCATAGTAAGTTTTGTGAAAATCCACCAAATGGTTCCTGAGTAATAAGCATCTAAGTGTTTTTCTATAAACAGCTCTAAAATGTAGAAAAATAGGTCAAGGTCACCCATCTTCGAACTTGACTGAGATTTTGTCGATATACATCTTTACCGAGGAAATAAAATTCTGACAGCGAATCCTTTTCAAGATATCCTGCTCACAAGGTAAAAGTTAACGGACGCCGGACGGACGGACGGACTGACAGCTTGGGTGACGACAATAGCCCATCAGCCTATAAGGGCTGAGGGCTAAAAACTGGCACCTAGAAATCTGTCATATCGATAGATCCTCTGAGGTCAAGATCCCCTTTAATCTAAAACGAACATTATCTTTAGAAATTGTAGAATATTTGGTAAAGATACAACAAAACCTGAGCAAGATATTGCCTGTAAAGTAAATGTAAAGAGTGTAAAGGAAAGGGTAAAATTCTGGTACAGTTGTGCATATGCTGTTAAATATCATGGAACAGCGTAATTGAAAGTAGTTACATCTGCAAAGGGTCAAATCAATTGGATGTTACTTTGTGTGTGAAAAGTTTATAGACTTGATGTGTTGATACGGTATGCATAATGCAAAGATAAAAGCAGGTAGGATGTGCGCCTAAACAAACATTTACACATATGCATTGGTCATTCTACAGGTGGTCAATATTTGTCAGTCCATTTGTGTTTATCTATGTGTACAGGTATTATGTATATTTGTGTACAAACATGTGTGTCATTATTTCTTTATTAGTGCATTATTTGAATCCACATATATGAGAAGAAGATGACAGAATTTTGTTTTTGTTAATTAATTATTTATACATTTAAACCTGACTATTTTTAAATTCACTCACCAGGTAGTCTGTGATAGATGCCACAGATACAGGTGTGTTTCTCCATCGTCGCTGGTACACCAGGTCACAATCCAAACCATATGCTTTAGCCAGTGCCAGGGCCTCGCCATAGGCTCCTTCTTCTATCTGTCATTATGACACCACTTTAAATGTGCATAAAGGTTACATACTTCTGGTGATTTGCTAAGCTACAGAAAATTTAACAAAGACAATTAACCCCTCTCTGAATTTAGTTATGGTAAATGACTGGATACAGAAAGTTAACATACAAAACAAGCCCCAGACAAAAACTTGTTCTCCTCCCAGCAATTACCAGTCTCCCTTTACTTTTTGGGAAAAATTACTCTATGGGACAATATCATTGAACCAATTACTCCCTTGACAAAACATATTTACAGAACATTTTGATTGACCTTTTGGATTTTAAGATTTTTCATAAATATGATGGGATTATAATTAGTCCATCTCTGGGCTGATGCCCTAGACTTAAACTAACAAACAAGCTTTTCCATCTTTCAGCCTTCATTAATCCCTTTATTACATTTTCTCAAGAATTATTTAAGCAATTGTCCTAAAACTTTGTATAAAGACTGGACACAATTGGAGGATGTTTGGCATCAAATTCTTGAATCATCAAATTCCAAATATGACTGTAGGCATAATCCTCTCATATGAATTTTCTCCCAGTACAAAGGACTTTATAAATCATTATAATTATTTTTACGTGGTCCCTTTGAAAGGACTTGTGCTACAAAATTGTCATAATTTCAGTGCAGCTGTAGAGCAGCCATCTCGGAATCTTGGAATAGTATGGCCCTAATTAAGAACCTGTATGGACACATGCATGTTACAGCTGTTAATCAAACAAGGAAGCAAATCACCCTTGAAGTACCTGGGTTTGAACTGAAAGTCTGCTCTGAAGTTCATTGCCTGTATTCCATTGCCTTAAGATCTGTGTATGTCCTATCCTTATTGTCAAATAACAGAGGACAACAGGATTTACTGTACACATCTTTTGGTAACTTAATGTATCTGTGGTGAATGAAAAGGAAAAGCAAAACAGCTCCATGAAATAAAGACGAAAGGTCTTGTGAAATGTACAGAGATAACATGTTGGTAAATATATAAAGAGGAAAACAAAATGGAAGAAACTGATTTTACCTGTCTTGCATAGAGTTCTTCAGGAGTAGTGGACTTGAAGCAAAACAGTTTATATGTCTTTGACACCAATCTGTAAGTAAATACATAAAGTAGGATTTATTTTCAAATCTATATTTTAAAAGAAGTTCAAATGCACAACATGTGTAGACCACTGTACACAGAATATTTGCTCATTAAAATTGTTGGAAAGTTTTTGCATCAGGGAGATGGTTTTTACCATGCTTTATATTACTGATATTTCAGAGGGCCAGACTTCAAATTTTCAATAAAATACTTTGGTCATTTACAGTATATACTTTTTAAAATCTTTTTTTCACAGAAATTGCTTTCCATGGATCAGAACATATATACTGAAAATGATATTAACTTTATATGAATAAAAAGAAGTACTGAGCGAAAAAAATTAAAACATTAACTGGGAAATCCCTACAGCTACCCAGATTGTATAGAATCTCATTCACTCACAAAACAAATTCACCTGCAGTCCAACAATCCAATTATATGCAAAAAGACTAAGGGGTGAGTGGTGGCTGATCAGTCTCTTAAACTTTTATATTTTTACAATGAAAGGCATCAGTGTGAAACAGTTTGTGAGAGCCTAAATATTAATATATTGCCACATTTCTAAGGGCTCCCTTTGATAAAACAGACCAATAAAGCTGACCTTGGTCTTTTCTTGGGCAGCTTGAACACTTCAGACAGCATGATGTCATTAATGTTCCGTTTCAGCCAGCGTGAGCTGCGAGTGACAGCGTTCATGTCCTCCTCATCATCAGTGTCTTCATACTCATCGTCTTCATCATCAACGTGTCGTCGCTTCAGGTTAAACTTGTACTCACACTGCAAAACAACAATCATGTACATGTGCTGCCTATGAGGCTGCAAAACAATCACCAGATGATGAGGCTGAACAGTCTGATATAAGTCAATCTAGCATCAACTATGACTGCAGATTATTCACAAATTTTATAAAATATCATTTTAAATACAGTTTTGTAAACACATCCTGCACCACTAACAGTGATGCATACATATATATCAACTACATTACAGGTAGGGGTCATATGAAACACCCAACATTTACAAAAGGTGTTGCAATATAGTTCAGAATTTTGTATATAACTAACATTAAGGCATAACAGACCACAACCTTGCATGCTTTATCTTATGAACTACTGCCAAGACAGCAAAGATTTAGGTAGACCTGTATAAATTTACTTTGATATTTTGCATAAATAGCACAAACACATTAATAAACTGACTTCCTGGCAGACTCATTTAGTACTAAACTTTGTTGAAAACCACGTTATAAATCAATTTCCCCAAATCCATTTCCCCTGTCACTTATTTGGTCACAGTTTCCTACCTCTAGGCCTAAAAACCGTCCATCATGTGTCATGCTGACAATAGGATTGGGTTCAAACCACTCTGGGGATGAGCCTAGGTGATTCTGTAGTGTGTCCGTGGAACAGATTGACACTGCCCCTGTACCTCTCCCCAGAATCACATGATCATCAGTCCACCAACTGCTGTCTATCAAGGTGTGGGTTGGCATCAGGTCTAAAATAGGAGGATAAATTTAATTGAAATTAAATTAATTTGAATTTCTTCCACTTTCTTTAACTTGTAAAACATATCCATCAAAATAATGTTTCTCATTGTCTTATAATCTCTAATAAGATTCTGTAAAAGGATCATATGATTAGGTGCTAATAATTTACACAATAAGATTAAGATATTCAGTACTGGATAGTTTGTAAGATTACGTACACAGAGTGATGACAGAACCAATGGAAAGTGGCCACTTTCTGTGGGGGGGGGGGGGGGGGGGGCCTCATTATAAACAATTGTGACATAAGTGCAGATGCGTGCATGCACAATACTTTTCCATGTTTACCTCTAGCTTAAATTGAGAGTACTGAGAACATCCTTGCACTCACATTTTACCTAGTGTTAGACCTAGTGTGATGGATATGTTTTACCATTGCAGTGACAGTGTAATCATTTCATGGGTCTTACCTCGCATGGCCTTCCTCCTGTGAGGGTTCTCTGCTATCTTTGGGTTGACATCCTCACTGTTTGGCTGAAAAAGAAAACACAGAAATTTAAATCCTCCATAATGTTACCTCACAAGCTACACACTGTATTTGGATAAATAGGAAATTTACTTTAAAGGAAGATGTGATAAATGTGTAACCAAGCTTACATTGTGAGGGTGGACATTGTGAAGGTGGATACTGTAGCTAGTGCAGAGGGCTGTTATTTTGGTTAAAGCTTGAAACCTTTTCTATTATACAGAGCTCTGGCCCCACCTACAGACAGACTAGAGTTTAAATATTCCAAGTTTACCTGATCAGATTTGTGAGGACTGGCATTTAAACCACAGACTCCAAACTTTCAAAGATATTAAGCACGGTGCAGTTTACATTTAATCATATATTTAAAAGTCCATCCGAGAAGACAGTTTAGTAGATCTATATAACAGACCTGTTGCTCCTGAGACCAAGATTTCATCATCCTGAGTGATGGCACCTCCCACAAATGTAAGTTACCACGGTAACTGATTGTTGCTAACAAACTGCTGTCTGGGGACATAGACATCTGGTATACTCCATCCTACAAAATATAAAAAGTAGTACTGCTATAATATTTCCTTCATTTATTTATTTGATTTAAAGTTTAAATCAAGTAGAATCAAAGAAAAAGCAAGTTTAAGAAAGGTAAAATATAATTTAAATGAACCATCACTTCAGTAGAACAGCCATTATCTAAACAGCTAGAGAACAGGCTACATGTTCCCATATCTGATCCTCATAACTAGCATTACATCTTTTTTATAAATATTCCATTGTGATACACTTTTAATAAATTACATGATGAAAGTAACAGGAGCAATTTAGGTTTGTATAAAATTGTTTCAGTATCTATATTATAATGCTCAGTGACTATAACAGTTTTACCATTTCCCTGCATGAAATACATTCTTCTTCTTGCAAAATGATGTTTAAAAATGCATTTTTCTTGGGCAAATCTTGTTAAAATTCTATTAACAAAGGACAAATGATACAATTGCTGACAAACTTCTTCTTGTAAAGCTTACCCTTTAATGAGAGGTCTATGTACAAGGTTTTTAATTTGATGATGTTCTTAATTATTTTTAAACATTTAACCAGGAAAGCCAAATATAGATAATGTAATACATATTCATGTATTCACAGCAAGCTATAGATTTACATTAAACATTTTACACCAACCTGGACTTCTCCATACCATCTCGACCACAGCTTCTGAACAATGCGGCTCTTGGACCTTGCCTGTGACAATTATATATACAAAACATCTCTAGTAAATGTATAACTTCTTGATTTCACAGAACCAGCTAATAAGCCATGAACAGCCTTGGGTTACTTATATTATCTCTTTTCTACATTTCTGCAATGTAAAGAACAAGACCTATTGCTGGGCCTGTCTACAGAAAGCAGGTAAAGATAACCATATTAGGACAACTGATGTAAATTCAAACCATCTATATTTTATTTCTAAGTTTTACCATTTTGCGTTATCAAAATGGGACTGGAATATGGTGGTATACTATAACAAGGGCACCGCAAAGCAGAGCATCCCCTCCATGGGGCATAATTAGAATGGGTGTATTACACTGTGACAATAAGGAGGGCAGCTCTCTTGATGTGACCTTTGCTCCTGTGACCTCAAACTAAATAGGTTCTTCATCCATAGGCTGGTGAAGCTATATGTGCAAAATGAAAGGTTTTGGTCAAACAGTTTGGCTTTAAATGGGTCCACAAGCTTTTTCAAGAAGTTGGTCCTATGGCTGTCATCTTTGACCTTGTCACCTCCAAATCAATAAGGTTCTACATCTATAGGTGGGTGAACCATATATCCAAGATGAAGGTTTTTGGTCGAACTGTTTGGCTTAAAATTGATCCACAAGCCAATTCAGGATGGACGGACAGATGGAGAGATGCACGAAAGGAGGCATTACTATATCCCTTTCGCAACTATGATGCGAGTGGATAATAAAACACACATGTATATGAACTTACATTATAAGCACATTTAGCATATATCAGGAAATAAAATTAGAAGTTCTTTCAAAATATGTAGAATATAGATGATAAACAAGAAGGCAAGGGATAAAATTAAATTTTTGTTTGCTCTTCAGTTCATAACCAATAGGAAACCCATTGTTAATTGAAAGAAATAAGCAAACGTAAGTTTCATTTAGTATATGGAAACATTTTTTTGAAAATGAAGAAAATATCTCACCCTTTTTGAATCTTCGTCATGGTCAGTGATGAGTTTGTAGTGAGGGAAGTCAGAGAGTAATCTCCACGCAGACAATCCTGTCTGTCTGGCAGTCTCTGGATCCTGCACACTGTGCAATTCAGCAGCGCCCCCTACCAGCAGTAGGTTGTATTTTTGACAATGGAGGGCAGCACTTATACCTCTTGGATATTCCTGTCTGAAGTTGAATCTGTGTAGGAGTTTGAAGTCACCATCCTTTCTGTAAATAAGTAAAGTCCCAACAGTAAATAATAAAGGTAAAATTTCATAAATAATTTTTTTCTAATTTCATGTAAGACTAGTGTGTTAATTTCCATTATATCAATTATCTGAAATTTCATTGACAGAATTTACAATAAGGGTACGTTTTACTTTACCTCAGTATCACTAATGCTTAGAGTATATCATTCTTAATATTATGAAATGTTTATTTATACCTAGCCAGGTGGAAACATGATGGTCCTCATAGCAGTGTGGTTGTCTTAAGCCTGCCAACCACTAGTGATTTTGCTGTCATGAGATACAATTGGAACTAGCAGGGACCTAGAGGTTCACTGTCTTGTGCAGACAGGCACATGGTTTCTGGCATGTTTCTTGCATTTACTACCGTAAAATCTCCACTTAAAACTGCACTTCCGATTAAAACCGCACCCAGACTTCGCCGAAATTCCAGGTGAGACACCGCGAGGAGCTCAAATACTAAGAACCCCCTTTAAAACCGCACCAACTTTCGCTACGGAATGATTTGACAAAGGACACAATCAAGCTATCATCTAGAAATGAACACGCGTAGGTTGCGACTCGGCCATTCCTGTCCACTTTAAAATTCCTTGGGCATTTTATTTAAACACATCATAACACTTTTTGCAGGGTCAGTCAAGCATGAAGTTTGGGAAGACGTAAGGGCCGGTGAACCTCTGCCTGTTTATACAGATTTTATTCCGTGCCGTATTCTTGTTTGCTACTGATTTGTCATTATATTTTAGAAAAAATATTCTGCTGATCCATTTCAAGTCACTGTATAATTTAATTCTAAAAGTAATATTTTGAAATCTTAATTTTTGATGAAAATTCCATTTTCTGGAATTACTCGGAAGATTCAAATCATTTTCATACCGGTTACTTCGGTATTATCATTGTCATATCATACGTTGACATTGCTCCATGTCACAATTTGCTGGTGCGTTTGAAAAAATCGCTGGTCAACTTAACTAAATATCTCAGTAACTGAAGTTACCTTGTCAAGATACGCACGTATAGGAAACATGACGCTTGAAATCGAGTGATTTAAGGTAAAATTAAAGTTGCCAGTTGGGGTAGGCAAGTTTTTTTTTTTCCTGAAGAAAGTTTCCGTGTGGGGAGCCATTTTGTCAAAGCAGTGTTCGCGCAAGGCACGCTGGGACGAAATAGGTGGCTGTTCTGTTTACCACCCACCGCGTACAGCCGTTCAAAATATTCTTAGCAGAATACCGGGGCGTTTCAGCACATGGCAGCACTCAAACTTGATTTTAAAACGAACGTCTGCCATTGTGTGACTCTTTACGATGTCAGCTTTTTATTCATTTTACGTTTTGACAAATAATCATTGCTAAATAATGCCGCAAATGGGTTTAAAGTAGGCTATTATTTCAATTTTGCTTGACCATGCCCAACGAAGTGGGCCGCTGTGTGTTACAGCAGGGTTGTTGTAAACGTATTATTTGGTGACAGTTACCAAGATTTTATAACAAGTTATATATCACATGAAACTAATCAGCAATATTTAGTTTATAAATAACAAATAATCGTAAATAATACATTTAAACACGGCTCCCATGCATGCGAGAATGCTGCTAAGAATGGCCTTCGAAAGTTGCAATATTATCGCCCAATCGCCTGCCCAAAAACGATGTCTGTCAGGAAGATATTCAGGAAACCCTTCTAGTATAAACCGCACAGTGCTTTCAGGAAATCAACCCGATTTCAAGATTTTGAATTTCTTGATTAAACCGCGGTTTTAAGTGGAGATTTTACGGTAGTGATTTTCTTTGACTGACACATGACCTCTCTAAAGCTTGAGAATTTTCTTTGCTATTCCTGGTTAACTCAATAATGAAAAGAATACGTTTAATTTTGCCTTAATTTATAAAATAAATTCATTTTTATGTTCACTTTAGAACTTCCTGATCAAGGCATAACAGGTTAAAGTTAAAAGTTGGAGGTTTCCCTAATACCTGGATCAGAAGACTTGAAAATTAACATCCCGATGGTAGGTCCCTGGGGATGTTGGAGAGCCCAAATATGGTGTTTAGGTCACCAGGCCCGCCATACACAGATAACATTTAATCCAGTGCCAGTTTGTAATGCTGTTTAGAAATAAGTACAAATGTGGCTGAGACCTTGCTCAAGGGACTTAGCAAAGAAGTAAGAGGCTACAGGATTCGAACCCATGACTGCTTGATCACAAGTGCGGAATCTTTGCCATGAGTTCTGAACAGGTTTTGAAAGATAATCGCAATGACATAGTTATGAAGTACACAGTGTCTTGACCTTTGAGGTTACAGTACTTTTTTATGTCTCCTTTCACCAGAAGATGCAAAAGTGCCAACAAATCCATCTTCTCTTTATATGTAAACAAAATTTATGAGATATGACTGACAAGATCTTGTCCACTCTGTTATCTCCAAAAAACATTTGAATTTCTGTGAAACAGATTCTGGTATTGGTCAATGACACACAGGAAAAAGAATTGTCAGATGACTGAAAATTGTTCCTTACTTACTGTCATCAAATTCTTGAAACACAACAGTTAACATGAATAGGCTTTACTAGAGCGACTGAATACTGTATATATAGGAGATTATACTTTATGTGCATGCAGTTTCATGACCTGCATCAGTGAAGTTGGGTTACTTTAAAGATTCTCTTTTATTAACCTCACCACAAAAGCCCTTATGCTCTGACTTTTCAACCCAATTACAGTAATGAGCCCCCAATTCGCTCCCACATGGAAGATCTTCTATGCCCAGTGTTTTAAATAGCTCTTTACAAGACAATAGTGATGTAACAAAGGTCAATGACTTATGACATCGCACTGACTGACATCATCGAATGGAATCCCTGTTCTCCATGGATGAATATATTGCAATCATTGTGACCTGTCTTGCATATTTTGAATTTTTTTGTCTCATGTGAATTATGTGCCAGGTAAGACATTATTATTCACTTGGTAGTCTGAGGAATGACTCCTGCATCCTATGGCCTGGAAAGTTTTATACTGTCTCTTTTCTATAAAAAAAAATATCCCAGAAAACATGCCAACATTGGTACTGGTACAGACTACATATGTTCTGTTTGGCAAAGCTCTGCCAAATTATGCAAATTTTGTGTATGTCAGATGATTGATGGTTTACAATGCCAATGGTCACCTGCTTGGTTGCTCATTAGTCCAATGCTTATGATTATTCATTGAATGAATATGCGATTAAGGTCACATAGAGTTCATGGATAGGTCATATGCTATGATGATGCGGATGTTAAGTTTCAAAATGAGTTCACAGGAAACTGCAGAACGGAAGTAAACATTTTTAAAAGGTTTGAACAGACACTTTAAGGTGTGATATATACTTATTTCCACTCACCCTATACCATAGCAGCAGAGATATCCTTCATAGTTCATTGTCAGCAATTCAAATGACCTAAACAAGGGGAGAAGACAAACTGAATTAGTGACACATTTATACTTGAACTGTCTTAATTTGACGACTTCAAAGACACACAAGAAATATGAAGTAATTTGACTAATGTTTCAATTTTATATTCAGAGAGACTGCTTAACAAATGAAAACTAGATATTTCTTGGCACCGCAGGTGCCATAGTATCCCCAGACTATTAACCCCCCCACCCTTAAGAACAGGCCCCCCATCTTCAGCACCATATACTGGCACTTGGCAAGCAACTATGGTTTCTTCCATCTATAAACTTGATGAACAATATTTTTCACCAAAAATGGGGCCAATATGTTGAATCTTTCTTGAGAAAGAGCATTTTTTTATTTTACAGAAACAGGAAGGTAGGTGGCGCCACCTGTCTGGTTTACGAGAAAACTTTCCAAGATGGATTGACATGCCAAATTTTAGACCAATACCTTAAACCAATCTGGAGATATGAGCAATTTTCACCCAAAGCAATGAACAGATGGATGCCACACCAAAATGATTGCATATGGTGCCCCCAGTCTTGAATAGAAGATGGAGGTATCCAAGATCAATGGACATGCACAATTTCAGCCAAATCTGACCATTAATTTTAGACTTATAATGCCCACAGTACTGTCAAGTGGCAATGATGGCAAATAAAAGGCCTGAAAAACAAGAAAAGGACAGAAGGTGGTACCACCTGTCTTCTGCAGAAGACAAAGTAGTCCAAGATCTTCAGTCAATTTGATTTTTAGACCAATCCATGTATCCCTTATTGAGATATTAATGATTTTGTGTGATTTTCACCATATATGGCAATATTCAAGGTCAAGGCCACCCTCATAGCAGAGGTCATGACCGCAATTTGAATATACATCATCACACAACTCATGTCTATGTATATGCATAATATGAAAGAAATCTGTCCATTAGTTTTTGATTTATAATGCTTACAGTACTGTTCAGTGGCAATGATGGGTTATTAAACAGCATGAAAACAAGGAAAGGATTACATGTGGTGCCACCAGTTTCAGGTACAACACAACACTATCCAAGATCTTCGGTCAAATTGATTTTTGGATCAATCCATGCAAGATTTCTTGAGATATTTAAGAATTTATGTGATTTTCCCCCAAAATGGAACTATTCAAGGTCAAGGTCACTCTCCTAGTTAAGGTCATGACCCCATTTTAATAGGCTTTGTCCTCTCACCAATAACTATGCACATGTCTAATTTGATAAAGATCCATGAAATATTTTTTGAGTTATCGCGTCCAAACGAAATCTCTGTGGCGGCGGCTCGACCGGGCGTAAACCATAGTATCCCAACTTTGTCTGGGGATACAAATAGAACTTTTGATTGAACCTCCAATTCTCTGCAAGGTCTTAACAACAGGTTATCTCTTCTGGATTACTCCTAGCCTGTGTACATAAAACCTGAAATGTTTCAGGTTAATAATAACATGTCATTAACTGAATAGTCACCTTCAACCACATTCAAGACAGTCACAGATCTGTTGTTTTAACTGCTGCTTAGTATAGCGAGGTCCTCTGGGTTATATCACCAGGGTAGGAACAGAGCAAACTAGATGTGTCGGAATGACAAGAATGCCCCCGCCTGGGGCAAATTAGAAACATTTGTTAAATTTTGTAAAATTTTTTAAGTTCAGGAAGTGTTGTATGGTCAAAAGTAGGTCAACATGGGCAAAATGCAAACTCGATCTGTAAAGGGTCATTATCAAGCAACACACCAAAAATCAGGCCAGTATCTGCAGGCATTGTGAAAAAAAGTCCATATATGTGCATTTTTCATGAAAATTTCTGTCTTTCATGAAATTTTCTATGTTCAGGATCTGTCATATGGTGAAAAATAGGTTAACTGGGACGAAACGCGAACTCAATCTGTAAGTGGTCATTATGCGCCCACAGACCAAACATTAGGCCAGTATCTGTAAGCATTGCATTGCGAAACTAGAATATTAGCAAAAGTTGATAATCATTTATAAATTTAAATTGGAGAGGTATATACCATGTTTCATAACAATCCACCAAATGCTTCCTGAGAAATAAGCTCCTAAGTTTTTTTTCTATACTAAGCTCTGTGACCTTGAAAAGTAAGTCAAGATCACCCAACTTTGAACTTGACCAAGATTTTGTAAATATAATGCAATAGCACTGAAGAAATGAAGTTCCTGTGTTGAATACCTTTGGAGATATCCTGCACAAAAGGCCAAAATTGAAAAAATCCGATAAAATTTCATTAAAAAATCAGAAATTGCAGGTGGCGCCACCAAAATTGTGCAGCACATACAGACCATCAGTCCCAATGATCATAGTAAGTTTTGTGAAAATCCACACAATGGTTCCTGAGATATAAACTTCTGGGTGTTTTCCTATAATCAGCTCTAAAATGTAGAAAAATGGGTCAAGGTCACCTATCTTCGAACTTGACCGAGATTTTATCGATATACATGTTCACTGATGAAATAAAATTCCAACGGTGAATCCTTTTAGATATATCCCGCTCACAAGGTAAAAGTTAACAGATGCGGAACGGACGGACGGAGAGACACCGGACAGACAGATGGACAGACAGACAGCTTGGGTGATGAAAATAGCCCATCAGCCTATGAGCTGAGGGCTAAAAACGGCTGTACATGTGTATTTGTCATGAAAATTTCTATTTTTCATGAATTTTTCTAAGTTTAGGAGCCGTAAAACGGTCAAAAGTAGGTCAACCGGGACGAAACGCGAACTCGCATAAAAATAGTAATTAGACCAATGACAGCGTGGTATAGCTTTGTGCATCCTGCTCTCAATTTAAAACATCACCTGCTCTCATTGGTACGATTCTTGGCCAGAACAAGTGTAATCAGACCAATTAGAGCGGGTGTTGCATATTCAAAACTTGGAGCTAGATGCATAATAAGATACCACACTCTCATTGGTCTGATTACAATTCCTTCCTCTGTGCCCCCTGGTGGTGTTACCCAGAAAGCCTTGCTATACAAAGCAGTGGTTAATATAAAAGAAGAACTCAGATGGCTGCAGTGTATAACTGCTGTGTGAGGAGGGCAACAGGACTGAAAGAAGTATTAAGGTCTTGGAAATACCATGTGCTCCAGTCCAAAATATGTGTACATCATAGCTGTATATATTGCAAACAGACAGGCTGTCTACATTTATTCAATAATATAGGTCTTTAAACCTATACTAGTCAATTTAATTTAACAGAGGTCTGATAATGACATACATCAAAACCAATTATATGATATATAACTGCTTTCATGCTGAAGCTTTCCTTATGTCCTGCAACATTACTGAGCAAATTTATTCATATTTTGCATCAGTAAATAGACCTCAATTTTTTATTTTAACAGAGTTACAGAAACAGGTAATGACCATCAAATACTCGAGTCAAAATTTGGTAACTGTTTTAGCCCTAATCAACAGACCATGGACCTATTCTATTAAAACAAGCAAGGTCATCTCACCATTCTCCTTTACCCTTGTGTTCCTTGGATATTAGTGCTGCGTTGGCCACACTCAGGTTGTACAGACCTGAAGTACTGGTGGTACTGCGCTGTAAATAAACAAACAATAAGTGAAACAAACAAAAAGTCACACAAATAAGTAGTATTGAATACTACTGATTCAGTATTATCTGAGGGGTTTTCAATTAAAAGCCACAAAAAAACAGTAAGATAAAGAACAGATCTGAAGGACAACAAACTTGTCTTAATTAACATAAGATACTTCAGCCTCATAAATAAGAATTACTTCATATTAACCATTCATTTAAATACTTAAAAGTGAAGGGGATTCCTTGTCATTACACTGGCATCACAAATCAGATGTAATTATTAGATTCTATATCCAAGTAGAGATTTTGAAGCATCTGGTTTCACGGAGGGTACCCAGTTTAAGATGATTTCTGAATTTATTAATTTATCCAGCTTTTTTGTTGGTCTCAAAAAGGGTGAAAACTATCAAATTCATATTCTAACTAACTGCTTGTGAAACTGAAGGCCAGAGTTTGTAAATCTTCCAAGCCTACCCCCAAAAGAATCTGAATCAACGTTATCTGAAATAATCAAGTAAAAGAAATTTACTTGCACAGATATATTCAACTGGTAGGATATTCAAAACTCTGCATAACAAGAACTTCTCCGACTCAATCCCACCAAACATTCTAGTTTTTTTTCATTAAATCAAAAAAGTCAAAAAAAGCATCAGTATAAGGCACCATTGCTACTGTAAGAATAATTTTGTGGCCCCATGATTGTTTTAAACAAAATCACTGGTCTGTTCCTACTTTGAATTATTTTTTCCACACAGCTGAGATGACATACAAACCTGTAATAAGTATACATAGCGAATTATATCTATTCATCTGAATTATTACTCATCTAATGGGAGACATAAGAACAATTTTTCAGTCAGAGATATAAAGCTATGTACAGGGACATTACAAAAACTTTGAATATTTTAAAATGACAGACAATTACAATTATTATTGACAATGTCCGTCCTTCACTGTGACACACTGGTTTCATGTAATGTGACAAAGAACACACAGGAAAGGAATGAAGAAAAGGAGAAAAAGAAGAGGAAAAGACAAGGTAGGAATAAGAAAACTAGAAATGGGTTGTGTGTGAAACAAGTGACCCCTTGGTCATGACGCTCAGCTGACTTGTATGCTTTTTGGTATGCAAGGAGATTTGCTAGGATATTATGAAAAAAAGATTTGTGTCTTGATAATAACTGGCCAGCCATGATTTCTGAATACAATAAGGAACATTGAACAATGGGTAACATCAGTGCTTTCAATAGGGCAATATTTTGGGAGGGTCCCATGTGATTTTGGAGGTTCCTGTTGGTCCGTGGCTAATATTGAATGGTCTGCCTCAAATCAAATCAATATTTTATTATTATTTTTTCATTATTATTCATTTAATTATGCAAAATTTATGATACACCACATAATTTAAGCTTATTTATAAAATAATTATTATCTGATACAACTTATATACAAAAAAATTACAAAAAACTTTTTTGAAGTTCAAGAACTCTCTTATAAATGTTTTCTTAAATTCCACAATATTTCTCTGTATTAAACGTACAGATATTCAAACATTATTAATTCATGGTTGACTTAGAAACACCTAGTTTACGTCAACAGCTAATGAGATAAAGATTTAGTCCAATTAATGAATGGCATTGATTGTGCCCAATAAGGCATGTCAGTACACTTGTAACTTTCCACGAAAAGCATTGTTTCGTATATGAATATAAACTGTACAGTTGAAATAAATTCATTATATTATAGAAAACCTGTAGATCTAGCTGGAGGCACATTTAAATTAGGAACTGCTATTGATTAAACTTACAATTTCATAACATATGGAGATACTCGTTGTGTTAATAATAGTAAAATAACCTCATGCCATATCGAATTACTTGCGTTTGTCATGCAAAGAACGGCAGTTAGATAAACATTCATAAACAATACAAATATTGTTACAAGACAGTTTTATTTGACAGAACAGATTTAAATTGAGGGGGGATAGGCACTTTTGAAAACATCTAATGTAAATTTCATTATGCACGTTTAATATCCCCTTTTATGAATCTTCAATGGAATATATGCATAACAATTATCAGTCCACTGCACTTATTCTCCTTATACTGGAAATGTGTATTAAGACCTCTAGATAATACTATACCATTTGGTATAGCAAATTATTATGTAAAAACTAATTATGTAGATTTAGTTAATTGTCAAATGATATAGTTGTTATTTGCAAACTTGGGCTTAGCTTTCCCTGGATGTTTGTTTGAGAATTCACTTTGATCTCGACAAATAAGTACGCCACTTTGATGGGGTCAGAAAAACACGCTGATGATTGTGAGTTAATTATAATTAGGTCTCAGGCCATCAATTGGGTCGAACCAGTTTGCTCAAGTCACTTTTAGTCAGCTAAGCTAATAACTAACAAGTGACCCATGGGTCATGACGCTCAGCCAACTGACACTTTGACAATATGTCCTTGCACAGGCAACTAATTAAGATAATGAAGGTGGCATCACCGTTCATGCCTATTAGCTTAAGTTCATCAAGACCCATTTAAGCACAACAAATTTTATGACAATCCAACCAGCCTTTCCTGGAGAATCTGGCAATTTGTGTGTATTTTGCATTATTTCTGGGGTGCTCTAACATATCCCAAAACTCTGAAGAATGTAAGGCACAGTGACCCAATTTCAGTTTTTTTTTTTTGGGGGGGGGAACTTTTGAAGAAGTCTCAAGATGTCAAGTTCTGATGATTCTGGGTCCAATGGTTATGATTTGTGCCATGCTTTGGTATAAAATTTTCAATTATGCTGGGGGGTGCTTTTAAGCCCCACATCTCAGAGAATGTGGGTAACAGAGACCTAATTTCAGGTTTACAAGGATATCTTTCATGGACCTTTCTGCATATCAAGAAAGAAGAATCTAGGTCCAGTTATTATGATTTGTGCCCTGTTAACAGATGACGGCATCTTTTAAGGTCTCAAAATTAGAGAAAAAAAAAATCATAAAAAATAGAAAAAAATACAGGTGACACCACAAGTCTTCAGAAACTGATGAAACATTCCATGATCAATATCCATGCAAAAAATCATGCATTAGTTGTTCAGATACTTGAGCTTTGGTATAAAATTTTCCATTATTCTGGGGGGTACTTCGGAGCCCCATAACTCAAAGAAAATGGGTAACAGAGACCAAGGAGATTTTTCATGGACCTCTCTGGATCTTAAGTTAGAAGATTCCAGGTCTAGTGGTTACAATTTATGCTCTGTTAAGGGACAGACGACCGGACAGCCGGATGGCAGGACGACCGAATGGACCATGGACAAACAGTGATTGCTAAAGCTTAGATGACTTACAGTCAGTTGAGCTAAAAATGCTTTGAAGAAGTGGATCTCATGCTCCTTGATACCTATGCAATGTTACCAACCAAGCTCAGAGGACTGAGACAAACAAGCTGTAAGGTGTCACATAACAGCACAGAAAAGCACAAGATGTTGTAAGCAGATTACTACAGCTCACCTAAAGTGACAAAATAGACTGGGCACTTCTTTAATTGAATATGCTATCTATACCTCCTATGATTTTGGAAATTATCTTCACAAAAAACTTACTGAGTCAAATACACATCTCCTTTTTAATGGACATTTTAAAAGGATAATTTAGATTATCATGTGTACTTATAAGTTAGCTTATTTGCATGAGCTTTACTTGAATGTTACATTACTGTTAGCTCCCAATGCCCTACTGAAGTTTGGTAAATATAGTAACATTTTGTGCGCCTAATGTTCTGTTGGTAGTTCATGCATGTATGAAAGTCTCTAAAGTTAGCATGTGACAGAACTTTTCCTCTTAAGCTCAAGATGGACTCAGTCTGATTTCTCCAGTGCGTACCTTAGAAGGTGAGTACACGTCCATGTCCAGAACTGTCTGTGTCCAAGTCTGAGTCAACAAAAACGTGGATGCGAATCCAGAATTAAGTGCAAGTCTGGACTCAAGTCCTGCATCATTGGTGTATAGCCATACAACAATAATGCAACACACAACAACAAAAATATATTGAAGTTCTGCTCTTTCTCAAGGTTTGATAGCTAGATGGAGGTAATGTTTTCACTCATGTTTATTTATCTAACCATCTGTCTGTAAGCCTATTTGATAATCTTTGTGAAGGTAGCTTTAGTTTAATATGGAATATAGAGAGGTTGGCCATAAGGTAAAGATATTTACAAGATATATAGGACCTGATAAGAATTCAGACAGTATTTTTTTGCATCAACAATCTTAGTTTTAAGGCCACTGGTTCTTACACCTGATGGAGAACTTAAGAGCTGTTAGGCCAAAAGGGTGTTCAGGAAAGGAGAGTTTATTTAATACTTGGGGGGGGGGGGGACCCGGCTTAAATTCCTGCATTTGAGGCAACAAGCATTCTCTGCTTTTTAACTCTTCATAACAGCATCACAATGGTATGCAGGGATGATACACTGGCCGGTAGCATTACAAAAAGCAATTGCATTATTCACTCAGAACATCCAACAAAAGCACATAATTATGAAATCTCTTTCTGCAATAGAAAGAGAAATGCTGAAAGAGGAAAACAGTTATTTTTAAAGGATGCCAAGGAAAAGTGATAAAACCATAAACCATCACTGATACCATGCCCCAGTAGAAACTATAGTTGAACATACACAGTAGTATGTCCATATCAAAAGTACGTAACACAGGCACCATCCTGTATCCATAAACAGATAAAAGTAACTAAAGCAAGAACAGGTACTCTACCTCTAACACCTGTCTGTCTTTCTGCTGAAATAAAACCAAACCAGCTTACAAGAGCTGCCATTTGCAATTCCCTATACTGCCCTGTCCACCTAGTTTTTCAAGATTATTTATTTGAAAAGACAAACTGGCAAACAAAATTAGCACCAATAGCAGAAAGAGGAAAATGTATAAGATCCATCACTGCTTTTGACATAATAGGGGCTCCCATTAGGCATCTGAAGAAACATAGGAACTTTGTAAGGGCACTTGAGACAAAATCATACTGGAGTTTATAGGAGTTTTCAGTCTAAAATATAGAAAAACTATAGGAGATTTTACTGCACAACCATGTTTTATTTGGTTACTTGCCATGGCCATTAGGCAAAAAAAAAAGGTAAGGTTCTCAGGCACCGCCGGCATCAATTTTAACCCCCCGCATAAAATATTTTTATTTAGATTTTGATCTTTCAAGAAGATAAATTAAGACAATTTTGATAAGATTTCCTTTGTTAACCTAGTGTTTTTTACCTGTTTAGCAAAAAATTCTGTTCTTATCATGCTTTTCCCTGATAATACCACATTTTCATCGAAACATAAAAAAAAAAAAGAAAAAAAAATTGCCCATGTGCACTGATTTATAAAGAAAAATGCCTGAGAACCATACCTTTTTTTGACCTTAGTTCTCCTAGCATGATCTTAAGGTCAGTTTATTTAGTTTGAGGGCTTTATTTCTTTGACTGCATCACTAATCTCACACTTCTACAAAAGAGCTGAATTTGTTCAAAATAGCAGGTCTAAATATCATTTTTTATTCAATAATAACAGTTTACAAGAAACAGTGTTTGCCTAAACAAGTATTCATTGTATACACGGAAATTAACAAAGTTATTATTTTCTCAAGAGTTAATTACACACCGTCATTTTCTCTCCTTGGTGCCAAATATAATGAGATTAACTGCCTTGCCAAATTATGAATGAGAAGCGAAAACAGGTGCACAGGGGCTAGGGGTAACAGTAGTTAACATCTGATGTCAAGTCAAATATGGCCTGATTCAAATATGGCTCTATGAAAGATCAATAAATTATCAAAGTGAGCTCTACATTTATTGACTAGAATGGCAGCAAAAGCTGAAAAAAGCCCTCAGCCAAAAGAAATGTATTTCTTGGTGGTAACAGTAATAGGTATCCATGAAATATTAGTTCTCACATGGATGTATATCTGTACTTATGTCTCTTGTTCAAGTTATAAATTTGAACTAGATGGGTATGCAGCACCTCTGCAAGTCTGGCACCCCCGAACTCATGGAGCACTTAGAGATCACCAAGGCAGATGACCAAACCACAATTCATAACAATCTTTCATGTGGTTCCTGAGAAATAAGCTGCAACTTATAAGCCCTTATAATTTACCAATACCTCAATTTCAGATATGACTTATGTGACAAAAATTGGCATTAAATTTGGTGATGATAGCTCCAGCCGTTTCTGAGAATTTAATTTTAGGATGCTTTTTTTGTACACATGACTAAGTTCAACCTCCTGTTAGTCGGCCAAAAATCTCCGAACTGGAACCAACAAGAACAAACTTGAGAGAGATTGTTCCAGGGATCATTTCTATTAAATATTGGACAATTTGGCTGGACAGTTTCAGAGAAGAGGATTTTTTTTTTTTTTGGGGGGGGGGGGTTTATACTGCATTTTATATTACTTATTTTAGTGGGAAATAAAATACATGTAGCCAGTTCCAAAGACACACTTACCCCAGCAATGGTACAGACAGGTGTTCCAAATGTGTCGATAATCTGAACTTGTCCAGCACTGTCAGAGAATGCCACCATGTCGCTGCCAGGACTCCACACCACCTTACGCCACTGTGGGTGTGGGTCATATGACAAACGGTACTTCCCGACGACCGATCCATAGTCATCATGGCTCGACCTGACCCACATTAAACAGATCGTTAGTTGGTAAAAAAATTGTCTGTAAGCTAATATGTGAGCACATGATAGTAACTGATGAGGATTCTGTTTAGATTAATGAAGATGATCTCTGAATTTATTTTAAAGTTTAGACATATTTATTTCAATCTGCTTGTACAAATAGCACAAAGTGCTAATGGACATACTTTCCAACATATGAGATATACAAAGTGTTCAATAGCTATCAAATCAACAGACAAATTTAATAGCTTTTGTTTTCTTGTAATGCATGTATGTAAGCACAACACCACCATTTTGTGGGAAAAGTATTAGGTATTCATAAACTAAATATCTGTATAAACCACTGTGTTGTGAGCTATTTGAAAATTTTACAATCCATGATGTTAACATTATACAAGAAAGACACGGGTAATACATATATGTGTGCAAATTTTATGGCAGAACCCACCTGATCTCCAGACACTGGTCCTGCAGAACAGCCACTTTAGTGCCATCCCTGAAAACAAGGAATATGATTATATTTAATACACATTGTATAAAAAAATCTCACCACTCACTTATGATATCTCACTCAGTTACATCATTAACAGTACTATACAGAATAATATGTGCATCATCTCATGCTTTCAGTTCATTTTGACTAAATGCAAAAGTTTCCCAGAAGAACAACCGCAGCACATGGACTTTCTTTTATTAACCTGTTTTATACATTGTTATGGATCTATTTGTGAGTGAACACAGTCCAAGATCTGTCTGCAGTAACAAGACTGCTTGACAAGAGGTCCTAAACAAGGGGACAAAACATGAAAGATACAAAAGAAACACTAGCTGAAAGCCTGAAAAATCTTGATTTGTTGTGTGGTACAAGCATAAGGTGGCATGCATGCACACTATGTTTGTTTGGCCCTATTGATTGCGCTGGATGCATGTTTATTTCCACTATGTACAGGAAGATGCAAATGGTTTTAGAACAAATATTGGCAGAAAGTATATTATTTTAAGGAGATTTATGAATAGGTCTTTTTAAGAATTCCAGGCTTAACCAGGTACTTTAGGAAAGTGCTCCCATGACCAAGCAGGAATGGACTGGGATTATCCAAAATCATTGACACATGGCTGAATAAAAGCACTTGTGACTTAAATTTGTGAAATGTTATATATAAGATTTTATTTCTCTGATACTGTGAAATGTAGACTGAATACTCTGAATTTTAAATAATTATATCATTTAAATATTATTTCGTTCTCTCTTTTTAAATTAGGTTCATTTCTTAGGTTTTGCTCTCAATATGCATTTTCCAAAAAACTTTTCACGACAAAAAAATACTCCCGAGAGCAAGTGTTCCCATTTGGTTGTTTAGATTATACAGATTTCAACATTTTGTAAACAAGACATTATTTTGTTATTATAAAATACAGAGCTCTAATAAACAAATCATAGGAAATGTTTCTATTTATTTTCATGTTCAATTATTTCTGTTTCATGAAGGCACAAGAATTTTAAACTGTCAGTGAATTAAATTCATGATATTATGGTAATATTTAAAACATAACATAAATTATCATGCTTCTTTAATACAAGTTAAGACTATGGTTCAAAATTCATAATCTTTATAGATTTTTAAGTCTGTATGAATTATTAGCACATTTTGTTTATAAAATCACAGTACTGACTCGCCTGATAATAATTCACTTTATCCAATGAAAATATTTATCATAAACAGTTACAACAATAACAGTTTAATTTATATACATATGAAAACTATAGAATACCACTCTTCTAGTGCATAACTATCTTAAAACCTGGGAGAACTCACTGTGATATGGCCAGGTGCCAGTTCAGGTGTGATGTCACCAACCTAACAAGCCCTGCAGGCAGGGAAGATGGGCTGCCCGAGCTGAAAACAATACAAAATAGATGAATAATTTAGTTGTTCTCATTTGAAGTGTCTAAAGCAGAAGTGGACTAGTATTCCATGATAAATATTAGCTGCATTACCTTTTTTAGCTTTTTTTCCCAATAAATTCTAAGTAAATGCAGATAGCCAACAAATAAACCAAATGCGATGGAGTTTTTTAATAACTGATTTTTTTTGCATAAAGTTTGGTGATGCTAGCTCCTGCTGTTTTCCAGATAGTATGGTTTAACACACAGACGAATAACGATGCACAACGCCACACCATGGCATAAGCTCAAAGGTTCTCTAAAACGTGATCATTGATTTTTAGAATTGAAAAAATGTTAATGAAAATGTTTTAGTAGTTGTTTTTCCCCATTTTGAAGTCAAATAAACACATTCAAGTCCATACCAAAAAGTGCCGTTTTCTATTTTCTTTTCTTACAGAACTTCCTTGAATTTTATGAGCAGAATGAAGTTGAATATATTTTTTAGACATATTTTTAAACTGGTGTTATTTTCTTCTGTCATTGTCATTCAGTATGGGCCCTTATATTGCAAGTCAGTAGGTTGTGAAATTCATTACCTCCCTACTATGGCCACCTCTCTATTGCGGACAAAATGTCCAATCCCATATGTTTCAGAGGTTCCACTGTACTTATAAACTACTCTGCAAAATTTCAACTTAATATATCCTGTTGCATTCTGGGTACAATCAGTACTTACTTGAGGGGATAAGCAGTTTTGAGCACACTCCACAGAGATCCTGTAAAACAAAGACACAATTAAATATTGTTCTTGGAATATTTTTCAGACAATTTTTTTTCTATTTTGTGGTCAAGTAAGGCACAATGTAATACAGGTCTATGGAGGGATTTTATCTACAAATATTACTAAGCAGGTTCATGTAAATAAAGGTGTTTTGATTATTCTTAAAGTATGAAATAAAGTCCTCTTAACCTGGTAACTGTTATTTCATTCAGGAAACATTTAATATTTCTAAGATTGGCCTGTAAAAATTTGTTTTACTGGCCCAATGCCACTGCCTAATGTTAAATGTTTAAATCACTGGAACTGCACCTAGATTACATTGAAAATGACGGATATAGTTGCTTGGCCTTGACAGACTAAAGCCTTTAGTAATGGTAAGTTGCATCTGGCATAATAACTCAGGTCTTGACTATATCACCAGTTGGAATTTTATGTTTGTTGGCTGGTGATATATTGTTGTTGTTTGGGAGATCCAGGAGCTGCAGACTTGTTGATGAAGATGTAACAATGGTTTATTCCTTTTTCTTCATGTACAAAGTTTCTGTTATTCTTCTTGTGACTAAATTAATGATGATGACTTCACTTGCTGGTAATAATCCTAGCTATGTAAAATTTCTTCTATATCTAAATGCTTACTCCAAACTGTAACTTTTAACTTTTAACTGCCTGTCCCTGTCCTAGGTGACTCATATATATAGAAGGTAAAGATAAAACAAATAAATGAACATTTCTCACTCTTAGGTGAATTATACCTTGATGATTATTCTTCCTGTCAGTTTGCTAATCTTGATGTGCTAAGTGCCAAAGACAATTCATTAACCCTTAAGAGACTACCTTTACACTCTCACTAATTAACTCTTACATGAACAGTTGTGTACATTCAACCAAGAAAAGATTCCAGACACATAATAATACATAATTGCAATAATAAATGTTATGATGGTAAATCTGTGAAATACCTGGCTTGCTATATGGTATTGAACTAGCCATTTGAAATGTGTGAATGAAGTAATAATATATTTGTAATAATAAAATTATTAAGAACAATAATTATAGTTGTATCAATGAACTAAGTTAGGATTACTGATGGCTTTATCCTAAAGTTGACATTTTGGTTCTTGTTATCTAAAATCTTATTTTCAGTATTTTATTACTTGGTAATAACTACAACTGTATACCCAACATGATCTCTGAAGTTAATGACTTTCAGACCATTTTGACTCACAAAAAATACTTACCTGATGAAGCATTTTGAAGTTTATCCTTTGAGCTACGGTGCTGAAATAAGGGAAAAAATATCTTATACAACAACTATGGTCATATTGTTATGAACATAAAATTGTGATTACCGCGATTGCTAAAGAAGCCAGCCCTATCAGTGATCTGCTAGAAAGGATTAAGTAAGACTATATTTACACCTTATAAAATGTTATTGCTTTTTCTCAATTAAAACATAAATTTCCACAGATTAAAGGTAAGATTCCTGATGTATGGAATGCAGAGTGTGGATAAAATCTGTATTGACTATAAAAATAAGATGAGATTCCTTATGAGCAGCTCTGGCATGCAGAATGCGTATCCGGAAAAAGAATGGCTACATGGGGCAATTTTTTTATGGTTCCACATGGTATCCAGGTCTGAGGAGAGACACCTAGTGTTGGTATATATGAAATTTCCCAATAGCAATATGTAGTCGTGGAAATAAGTTTTAATTTCATGATCCATCATCAGTAAAAATGCGTGGACTTCTCCTGACTGATAATCGGAATTAATCTTTTGTGTAGGAGGATGAAATTTCTTACCATATACAAACTTATATATCATCTCAACTGATATAAAGGCATAATCGCTATTATAGTGATAATTCTATGTCCCATGTGTGTGTGTTGTCAGGATCATTAGTTATGAAATTATTAGTATACACAGCTTTCTTGAGACTTTGCAAGTTTTATAGAGACTTTTGTGAGAGCAAAAAAGCATAATAGTTACGTGTAAAATTTTGTAATTGATCATTGCACTGCAAGTCCAATGATCAAATCGGTTTACATCAACCCACTGATTATAATCGATTATCAGCCAATCACTAGCATTCTGTACACAGGGAATCTTAACTAGATTAGGGAATATACTTTATCTCCTCTAAACACAGAGCTTAAGGAGTCAGCAAAGGTTATTGAAAAGTTATAATTTACAGTAGAAAGAGAAAGACAATATGGATGTAAAATTTGAATACAATTATCTGAAAATCCAAATAAAATGTCATAACTTTTAAAGCTCATTTCTGTATAGTGTACCAGTACAAACACTTGATAGAATGATTCACTAGCCTGTAGCATGATCATAAAGTCAGTCTTATATAACTTTTCAATTTTTCTTTTACATATATATAATTTGAGTTGAAAACTTCATCTTATACAACAACATATTGTTATTGGTAATGATGTTATTTTTTATATTATTATTTATTCAAGAAATTAATCTTACTTCTGAGGAGAATATAAAAAAACTCATTCATACTTTGCTCAGTTGATGAGCTTGAGGAAGTAGTAGTAGTAGCAGTATTACTAGTAGTAGTAAATGTCATAGCATTTAGACTCACTTTTAAAAACAGCCCTCTAGACTGTTCTTATTTTACATAATTCATCATATTTTATCCATAGAAAACTTCATTTAACTTGCAGTGTTTTTATCTACATTATTATATTATAAGGCCAAAATAATAAAAAGGTATGGTTCTCAGGCACTTTTTTTCAGAAATCACTGCCAGCGGGCGGTATTTTATTTTTTACCTTTTCTTGTATGTTTCAATAAAAATGTCATATGACCATGGAAAATCATGAAAATAACAAGATGTTTTAGCTAAACAGGTAAAAGCACTACTAACACAGGAAATTGTATCAAAATTGTATCATTTAATCCTCTTGAAATTTGACGCGGGTGGTGCATGAGAACTAACTGCATTAAATGTGGCGGTATCCAGAAACCTGGCTACCGCCGAATAAAAAGCTTCAGAGAAAACCGGAGAACTTCAAACCCTTGTCGGAAAAAAAATCATGTAAAATCAAATAGTGCGTTTATGACAAGGAATCTTTATGTAATCTAAGGGAGATATAGTACTTTATTTGAATGACCTAGAAATTCAGCTAAATATTATGTTTTAGTATGTACACAAGACTCACTTTAAAAACTTTGCAACCCTTGCGCTTGAAACTGTCTCAGAATCTGAAACAATGAACTGCGTGACCTTTGCTCGATGAGCCAACACAGCCCGTTACCACTGTTTACACAGGCGGCTGCCGGCCTGCCGTGGCTGGGGGAAAACCCAGAGCAGACATCGTTCCCCGTGTATCACCCTTTATTAGGATAATACATATTCTTCTAATCAACATTTAAAGTGGACAAACACTGTCTAAGTGGTATGTTATATGCGTATTTGATAAGAATATCTTTATTTCTTAACGAATACAAAATTTTCAGACAAAATATAAGAATTTGATTGTCATGTGGAATGTTTCCAGTTTCCTCAAATCATCTTCTAGGGCTCTCGCACAGCGTAGCGTAGAAAGAGAGGACAGGTGCTAGGGCTACCTGAGAACCACACCTTTTATTTTTTTGGCCTTTAATATATTTGTGTGAATAAGGGCTTAATTATTAAAGCAGATAAGCCGATTTTTCATATCTGAAGTAAAGAATCCTAAGTTTAACTGGTACTGGCATGACCCTCTAGGGCCAACAGGGAGATCTATTCATGATATCCACTTCAAAACTTTGATTTGACAATTTTTCAGTTTTGACAGGATGGCCAGATGGGGCATGAACTTTTTGACAGATGTCAGTGATACTGAAAGTTCATTTGTCAAGGGTTATAATTTTGATCTGTACACATCACAAATGGGTCAGTTATATTTTTTGATACTGATTATAAACACTGTCTTGTAACACTCACAATGACTTCACTGTCAAGCGGCCATTCCGCGTGGATGGTAAGTTCATACAGAATGTGATCTTCAAACTTGTTGTCGGTGTCCACGTCGTCCGCCATAACGTCGTCTGCCCTGACGGGGATTCCCCTTTTTGGCCACTTCGGCAAGGTGACTTTCACGAAAAGGGGAAATGAAATAAAATGATGTGCCAACTTACTGTAAAGTCAGTAAATGCTGGGCTCCGTAAATGAGAACAGATAATTAAGTAGAATCTGAAAAGATAAATTTGGTGTTGATTGAGTTTATAAAATAAAAAAGTGAGTTTATCACAAATTGTTAGTGGAGCTAATACCCCTCTATGAAAGTGGACTCAACCTAATCTCAAAATCAACAACAAAATCAAGTTGGTCCGATAAATAGTAACATTGGCTAGGGTTCTTATTTAAATAATTTTCACAAAATTGATGACATGTTTAAACACTATAATAACTAATGATTTTCATTGTCTGGTTTTCGCTGATGCTGCCAATAATAAAACGAGGCTACGGAAATCCCCGGGATACCCTGACTATCCCTGAGGGATTCCCCCAGAAGCGACATGGAAGAGAAGCAGAACAGCGGCTCCCCTAGAAAAAGACGAGTTTTGCTTGGTTGCACGGGAAGTGTGGCTTCACTGAAAGTGCCAAAGATAGTCGCTGATCTGGTTCAGTTGAATCTGGAAGTGAGAGTGATTGTCACGAAGAATTCTGTCCATTTTTTCGATCCTCAAACTCTGCCTGGGGAAGTGGAGGTTCTCACTGATGAACAAGAGTGGGTGGGTCAATACACACCAGCACACAGACTTGACCCCACTCTTATTAAATAATATGTCGAATTTCGCTCCATTTTTGTTCCTGCTCCATCTATCTCTTATGACATTAAGACTATTTAATCGTAGCCATGCATGCGTTTCCAGAAAAACACATACCAGACCAGGGAGGAGTGTCCATAGCCATTGTTGTTAGGCCAGACTTTTTTAATTTTTCGGTTTACAAACCCGCTGACCTCCGATTTCCTCATTTCAGAAAAAAAATTAAATTGGCATTTTGATTTTTTTCCTTTTATATTGCGTCGCCGAATCCAGCACGGTTGTTGACAAATGAATTGTTTAGTGACCATGTGTATTAGATCACCTCAAACGTTAGAACTCTTATGATTGGCCAATAAGGTCACTTTCATAATGACAGATGGAGGGTTTAAGCCAATCACAATAGGGTATTCTTGGGCCATAAATGCAATCGATTGGCCATCAAGTAGTCAAAAGATTCAGCAGGGAAATTGAGAATTCTTGGAGAGTTTTGAAAGTTCGTTTTCTGGACTACAGTACATTTTCAAACCAGCGTTTAGGTCATATTTGTTAAAAATATTTGTTATAGATAGATGTGAAATAGAAAAGAAAATTAGTTTGGTTGCATAGCGGCTTTACCAGCTTGCCACTGGTAATAACTTGCTGGATATACAAACAAATTTACTTCTTAAGACTAATTATTGCACTCAAAGTCAGACGCTATTTATTACTGCAAATTGGCTAAGTTTCACAAGTTCACTCTTAAAAAATATTATAACTTGTCAAAACTTAAAAACGTAGTCTTGTAACGCTTAAAAGAAAATTACTGAACAGATGAAATTATATACTGCATGAGGTCGTCATGCACTCT
Source organism: Sipunculus nudus (assembly GCA_026874595.1). NCBI lineage: Eukaryota > Metazoa > Annelida > Sipuncula > Golfingiida > Sipunculidae > Sipunculus > Sipunculus nudus. The sequence continues at coordinate 6,788,962 of CM049313.1, read as the reverse complement.
TTGAAAACTCCAGGAATTCTCAGGGTTTCTGCAGTATTTCCAACTATCTGTAGTCTTAGTGGCGCGGTTTTATGCGAGGCTTGGGTTTGCGGATATTTTTATAGTCAAAACAAAAGCAAGCTAAAATGATTTAAAATGCAGAAACTTTGAAAGGATTCATTTAATTGTTCCAAACGGATGTGATGGAAGCTTTGATGTGTATGGATGCCGAAAAGCAATTCCGGACTGACAGTGGCCAAGTGACGGCATATTAAACCAAGTACGGTACGTACTGTCACGGCCGTGGTAAGAAATGCAGATGAATAAATAAAGATTATTAATACTTTTTAAAATTTTAAAAAAGTTGAATAATTCAATGTGATCTCCAATGGAAACCTCACTTGTTGTATCAAAGGACTGTCATTGTCAAACATGCGCAACACCAAAAAGGAAAGGACATGGTCATGAATCAAACAACTCGAGTTCCATGTTGTTGACATTTGATAAACAATAGGCGAATAGCTGCAAGTCGCATATTGTCATTGTTATTGTCATTCACGACTGAAATATAAAAACTGCAGTCTATCATGCTAGCAGTGAATATTTAGTTTTCTCCTTGCATATCTGACAAAAAATATATTATTTTGTATTTGTATAAGTGTTTGACTGGTCTTTAATTTGTAAAACTTTATAAAATAGGCAGTTCACTTGGCAGGGACAGTGACTGAATTTTTATTTCAGGTGTGTATGAAATCATGTTTTACTGTTCAAACTTTTATTTGTCATTAATTTACCTTCAATGACATTTGAATGGCTTGAAATAACATGGCACACGCAAGATGCATGTGGAAAACTCAAGAGGATGATGATAATATTTTAATTTTTATATATTATTTTATGTATTTTATACAGGTTTATATAGAGCCATTTAAATATCAATTTTATAACCCAACTGTACAATACAGGATTCACGAACACTAGTATCCAGGTTTGTTCCAATTTTTTTTTTTTTTTTTTTCCTACCTCCTACCTATCACTTTTGTCAATCATGTTCATAAACCGAAGAATTAAAAAAGTCTGGCCTTACATATCATGATATGATTGATATAATTAAAGTTACTTAACTTAATCTCTGAAGAATGGCCGGCTTTGTCACCATTCATCTAATTAAACAAGCATTTGTAAATGTACTTATAGCTTCTTGTATAACAGACTGACATTAATTAGTTTCATGTCTTCTTCATTTTCAGTTGTGGAAGGCCAGAGGTGATCCGGTACTTCATATAGAACTAAGAAAATGGGCAGATCTCATTTTGATAGCCCCACTAGATGCAAATACTTTGGCAAAGATAGCATGTGGAATTTGTGATAATTTATTGGTATGTACCAGTATTTTTAAAACACATGATAATATCTTCCAATCCACTATCAAATGTGTAAATTTAAACCAAATTGTAATAAATGATATTAATCAGAGAAGTTTGTGAATAAAGCTGTAAGGCACTTATTTATTATGAAGAAACTTTGAATTAACCTGATGTTTTAAAAAATAACATTTTAATAATATAGTTTTAATGGTCTTATTACTTTTTATATGCCTGTCATATGATGGAAGTATTACCTACCATCCCAATCGTTAATTTTTAGTGTTGCCTCCGTAACTTACTTGGGCTTTGATGGATTTTCACCAAACTCACCAATAACTACTAACCAACGGATTATCTCGCCTAAGTTTGTTTATAGGCAACATCCACGCATATTTATTAAGGCCATTGGTCACATGACTTCTTTGTGGTGTCCCTGCTATAACGTACAAAGAATGTGAAGGATTTTGATAAAACTCAGAAATGTTTATCAATAAAATATCTGGCATAAGTTTGATTTCCTCAAAATTCACGCATATTTAAAGAGGTCAGAGTTGCCTACACTTTGCAGGCACAGTGGTGACTTAACATAAATCCTATGGATTTTCATGAAACTCATTACACATATTTACCAATAGAGTTTCTCACCTCAATTGTATTCTCAGCAGATTTCATGCATATTATACTGAATGAGATCTGAGGTTATATGACAGGTGCATTATGCACCCTTACAGTGCTCTTGTTTTGCAGTGTTATGAAATATATACATTTTCTTGAAAAGCCCCAAGTGTGGTGTGGTTTATACCTGTAGGTTTCTTAATGCAAATATTACAAGTTTTACAGGAGTATGAATGTATATTGTGAGTCCAGCCAGATGTCTAGGCATTGTAGTATATAACTGACTGCTTTTAATCAGTAGTTACAGTTTTTGTTTTGGATATTTAAAATGTATATATTAAATAACAAAAATTATGAAGGTACTTAGTTATTGATTGAAGCAGAGGTTAAAAATTTATGAATATTCTCTTTTTTGTATTTATTGCGGCAGACTTGTGTGGTAAGAGCCTGGGATATGCAGCGCCCTCTGTTGTTTGCACCAGCAATGAACACCTTTATGTGGGACCACCCTTTGACCAGCCAGCAGATACAAACCCTTACAGGCTGGGGGTTCACTGAAATACCAACTATAGTCAAAACACTGGTGTGTGGGGACACAGGTATGTTTAAGATTTAGATATGATATAACCCAGAGTTAATTTAGCAAGACTCCTGAACAGTTCTTCAAGTGACCCTTTGACCAGACACCCTGCAGGCTTTTAATGCAAAGTCAAATATATGTAGCCTCAGGAATAGAAATAAAAATCTCTTAGCACAACAAAGGACTAAAAAGGTGAAATATTATTCTTCAAAAATGAGTTTAATGACTTGGGTTTAATGATAGATTTATCTGCACAAGGTTAAGCCAAAAGAAGGTCTCTTTCAGATTCATTATTTATTATTTTCTGGAGTATGTGGGTAATGTCATGGCAGACATTGATTAAATGTTTGGTAAGACATTTTATGAGAGGAGGTGTGGTTACATTAAAAAAATTGCACCCCAACGGTCACAATGAGTATGACTAATACATCTTGATGTTGTGAACTTCAAAATAAAAACTGTATGCATAGCCTACATTATATTCATTAATTCAGCTGAGCATCGTGACCTGTTGGTCACTTATTTAACTTATGGAAACTTATTTTCTCACTACAGGTGCAGGGGCCATGGCCGAAGTCGAAACGATCATCAACAAAGTGTCATCCTGCCTTGGAATCACCTAAGAGAAAATCTCATCTTTAAATTGTTTAATATTTAGTTATTTATACAATCAAAACCAGAATTATGGGTTGGGTCTCTATTATTGATTACTTTGTGACTGTGATTACACTGATGGATATCAGATTTACAAATCGCAACTGCAGAATCCTAGTCTGTCATAGTGTTTTATGATAATATTAAAAGACTGGCAGATGTTAAGAAAATGCTTTAATCTACAGTGAAACCTATGGACTAAGACCACCCTATGGACTGGCCAAACGAGGTCTTAATTCACAGGTGATCTTATGACATTCCTAGCTAAAATGCCTCATTTATTCCATTGTTCTTGATTGGATGAAAGTAAATAGTGAAGTCTGTTTATTCAGTTGACGTTTAACTGGTAGATATCTTTTCACTATGGATGTTGCACAAAACTTGTTTTAACAGACATGCTCAAATTAGAATATAATCTAGAACGTACCTGTAACGGGAAATAAAAAAAGAAATTGTGTACAGCAGTGCAGTTGGATAATAAATTTGTTGAAACCAATAGTTACTTTCTTGATTTTATGCAAAGAATGATCATAATTTTCTTTCGGACTTGCAAATATGTTGGAGATGTGTGACTGGGCCAGTGCTACCCACAGTATGTCTGCCATGTCTGTTTAAAAAGAGAATTAGTTCTGTAAGGAAAGTCACGCCAATAGCATTTTTACTCTTTTATGTTTAAATCAATTTCTTTTTTTTTTTTCAGTGAAAGGGTTTTGAACTCTTTGGAGCCCAGTGTTGACAGGCATTGGACACTTCAACATAATTCGACGTGTTCTAATGCCCACACGTGCGTGTAGATTGACCTCTATTACGTTAATTGTTACTCATTTTTAGCTCAGCTGACTTTCAGTCATGCTGGGCTATAGCCATGGGTCTTTGTCCGGCCTCCTTCCAACTTCTTTGAAAAGCCTCAGGATGCATTTTAAGCCAAACCTTTCATCCCAATTCTTTGATCTTTCACATATAGCTCACGTACTAAGTGGGAGAAGAATCCTATAGATGTTGAGGTCACAAGGTCAAAGGTCAGGGTCACAGGATCCACTTCTTTGAAAAGGTTGTGGACACATTTCAAGCTAGACCTTTCATTCCAAACCTTTCAGCACTGATATCGCTTCTCTGCCAACAGGGGAAAAGACCTGTTGATTTTGAGGTCAAAGGTCAAGTTCACAGCACCCTCTTCTTGCGTGGAGTCATTTTCAGCAAACTTTTCAATCTATACTTATGTATAGTATAGTAGACTTACCTGTCAATAGCAGAAGAAGCCTATTGATGTTGAGTTCCAAAGGTCAAGGTCACAATATTGTTCTTAATGCTTGTGAACATATTTCATGTGAAACTGTTCAACCCAAACCTTCAATCTTTCACATATGCCACATCTATGCATCACTGAATTTGATTCAAATTTCATATTTATGGGTCTTTTTGCATGAAGAAATAACTAATTGATTTTGAGGTCAGCTGGTCAGGAGGTTAAAGGTTGCAGGTCTAAGTTATTCACTCATTGGTTGCCAAGTAATTACACCCGGCCAGATGTAAGTGGTTAGTAGTTACCCATCATTTAGAAAGAATCCAGTTGATATGTGGGCAAAAGGCCAAGGTCATAGGTCAGGGATGTTCACAATAACTTATTTTGTAGACCATCTCTATTTTTCTTGTTTTCTTGTATATATAACCATATGGCACTCACAACTGGTACATCTCACTATGTGCCCATTAATTGTCAGTGACACTTGTGATATATGACTCCCTTTTGTATCAGCTCATGGAGTGATAAGGATATATCATTATTGCATAACAAAAACACTGTTGCCGGAATGCTTTGGCCAGGCATTAAGACTATGAGAGTTAAGTGTTAAGTTTAGCTACTGATTTATAAAATGATGGGAACATTTTGCAGTTTATATCATGGAATCATAGCAATGAACTTAGTTTTCTAGATATCTGAATATTATTATACAAATCATCAGATATACCAGCAAGTGTTTGTTCTGATAATATGTGGGTTTGTACCTGGATTTAGGATGGCTTTATTTGATTACAAGACTCTTAGTGATGCTTTCTGCATTTCTTTTCTTTTAGGTTTTGCAGTTTACCTACCCTGCTGACCCCATTGAATAGCAAGCTGATAATTAAAACAAATTGGACTTGCACTTTTTACATTTGCATGTTCATAAATCTGATATGAGAGCTCTCCAACCTGATCATGCCTTTTGAATTGTTTTGGACATTCATAACTGTTATATTCTTTGAAGCAATTGCTTAAAGTTTAGTGTCTTATTGGAGGATGTGTGACTTGTCAGAAAACCATTATGTTTGCCAGGTAGCCATTTAAGAAATCCTTTTGCCAGGACAGTTTCTGTGATTTTTTTATGATGTTTGGTCCCTTTTAGAGGATGTTTGTTGTTCAATATTCGACATGTCAGAAATCCAATATGGCCACCAGGACGCCATCTTTAAATTCCTTTAGAACATATTATCTCAAGAACTATTAAAGTGAATGCAGTGGGATGTATATTAATGTAATCTTGCATTGGGTCAAAGATTTCTTAATAAATATGACCATCATTTATGAAAGCTCAGTACAGTTGGCTTGTATTGAATAAAAATTAATATGGAAGCACCCGTTTCACAATAATTCTTGCATGGATTTCCTTGATCTTTTGCTATATTTTGATCTTATATGTGGCCTGTGGTGTATTCCTTTTGAGACTGACAGGTATCGAGCAAGCTGTGGGATTAGTTCCTGATAGCTCAACAACCATACATTTTGCCTCAGACCATCATTCACTATGTTTTAACCAGACATATATGATAAGAATTTATGGCAATGTAGAAAGTTTAAACAAAATTGGCATATAGGTTCTGCAACAATTTTACTAGAAGTTGTGAATTGCAGCCCATGATGTCGCAGGTCATGCTTGGCAGCTGAGCGTCATGACCCATGGGTCACTTGTTTAATTAATTGTATTGTCTTCTTCTGTGGGGTTCAAATAATTTACTTTCCTTCTCGAGGGGGACTGCATGATAATCCTATAACTGACCACACAGATGCCACCTGTAGTGATATTTGTAAGAAGGCAGCTGGATATAAAGTCAACATTGTAACAGTACAGGGGTTGCTTTTACTTTAAGTATATTTATGTAATATAAAAATCTTACAAAATTATATCGGCCTAAGCAAGTCTAGCGATTAGACTTTGCATGTATTTGGCACATGGAGATATAAGAGTTATAACATATGTTACAGTGCAGCACGTGCCTACCATGTCATAAAATCGGGGAAATGAATGACGATATCCAGTGGCGTCAATTTATCTTCAATAAAGGGCTGATCCAGGATTTTGGAGAGGGGAGGGTCCAACCAAGGAAGATTAATAAACCCTAAAAATAGATCTGATGACCAAGGGAGGAGTCAAGGCGGAAAATTTGCATGGTTTAAAATCCTGAAAAAAAGGTTGTTGTTGCCCCCCTCTTGATCCGCCAATGTCAAGGCTAGGGGATAACTCGTGAGGATAGACTAGGACAATTTTTTGTAAACCTTTACATATGTTTAAATATCTCATTGTTCCATATATATATATGTATATATATATATATATATATATATATATATATACACATTAATAATGCAAAAATTATTAATTAGTGTGAACCGTAATATATTTTAGATATTACGACAAAGTTTTTGATATTAAAAAATATTAATTGTCAAGCAGAAAGTAACCAAAGTCTCGCATGTTTACTGATATATATTGTTTCCAGTATATGAATTAGGTATATAAATCTTACTGCCTGAATAGCTGGGGGATGATTACAACCCCCCCCCCCCCCAGCATAGATGTGGGGCGGGGATATTGCAACCCCCCCCCCCCACCCCCCATATAACCCCTCCTTGTATTGACGCCCGTGGCGATATCGATAATATTTGTTTTCAGACTTATCTACCTTTTTCAGCAAAAATTACTTTTTTCAGAACGTCAACTTTCAAGAGCATGTGTTTAAAAAGCCTTCTTGTTCTAGAATAAGTAATTTGTAACAAAAAATGCGCTATATTTGATCGGACTTCGTATATAAATCTTGCACGGAAAATGGTGTGTATATTGTTTACTGTCTATAACAGCAAATATGCAAAAGCCACAATGGATCACACAAGTTTGTTCTTTGTTTTATGACGTCATAACGAACGTTCGTGAGCGTTGTGACGTAACGTTGCCAGGCAATACGGCAGGACTGGGTTTATTTCACTGCAGGCACTGACGACCGGGCGATAAAAAGCATTATTATAAACGTAGCTTGAAAATACCTTATACTATTTTATTTCAAAATGAGCAACGATCGTTCCACTGTCCCTAGTCTAGCAAGAAGCTCTGCTGAAAAGGTACGTGAAATTATCCAAAAGCAGGCTGCACATGAAAGAGAATCTGACCCTTCAGGCGAAATGATGGACAGGTCTGTTAAACGTCAACCATCCACAGACGAAGTTTCTCGAATGAAGAGAGCGGTAATTAACATGCATCCATCAATTTATCGTACTATCCCTAAAGCTATGGTTGAGCGTCTCATTGCCGAACCTTTGTTGACCGCTGACAGTCTTATAACCAGAAAGCGGGACGCGGTCATCATGACCTTTCTTCTCAAGACCCGCTCCTACAAAAAGGATATTAGAATTGGCTTGCACAAGAAGTCAAACAAAGAGCGGTACTTCCGGTCTCTGCTTCATTTAATTTTATCTTGCATGGACAATGATGCCTCAGGTAACGGAAGCTATGCGGTCGAAAATGAGACACGACACAAGACTGTCCGCTTTGCGTCCACTCACAAACGGTCCTGCGAAGAATTATACAGTGATCTTGGAAGCGCGAAAGAAAATTCTCCAGAGCTCAGTTTTGACGACGCTCCACGCCCTGTCCTCTCGTTACCGGCGGTCCCGCGGTCAGAAACGTTGCTCTCCGAACTGGCAGAACCGAAGCAGTTGACAAGACGCTCTTTTGATGACTTCCTTGGTTATCACCAAAGAAAAAGGCATAAGCATGGAAACTTATCGGTGTCTTATGACACACTGAAAGGTTCCGATACACAAAACAGGATTAACACCACATTGCACAAAGACAGCTACAAAGAAAACATTCCCCGACGAAATGATGATCTGCTGAACTGTAACAGACGCCTGCCGCCTCCTGTATGGTCAGATGACGATGACGACAGCAATAGCATTATAGCTGATGCTCTGGAATACAACCTTACACAAGGTACTCGGCCCGAAAGTCCCGATTTGTCAATCGGCGAAAATTTGAGTAATTTGTGCGAGGAGCCGAGGCTGGTCCGACAGCGCCCTCTCGTGGTCCCGCCAGATATACCGCCGAAGCCTTGCGATTGGATTCCTGTCGACAGGGGAGTTATCAAAAAAGACTCGCCATACTATATGTATCCCATGGCGGAATTAGAGAAATGCACAAGGTTTGCAACAGATGCAAGGTAAGCTGTGTACATGCCAGTTGTTTAAAAGCTGCGGTCTCGGTGAGGGTGATCGGGCAGGCGCCGCCCTCCCAACAGTCCTTTCGATTCAAGAAGTGTGTGTTGGGGGGGGGGGGGGGGGGGGGGGGGCTTATTTGTTGCGCTTTTATAAAGGTATCTCTCAGATTTCTCTGTAAAAGAGGAAACCTTGTACAACATGTTTCCGCATAAAATTTTATGTATATGCTATGTATCAAAGTTTTTAACAGCGTGTTCCCTAATTTTATTTGCAATTGTATGTATTAAAGGTAATTTTAATGTTAAAATATAATTAAAAACAACAGCATCCTGAAACACTTTTCAGCCGCATGAACAACAAGGGCGGGGGGGGGGGGTCTAGATGGGCCCTTTTGGGCACAGCAAATCCGCTGGCCAAGAAGTACACACTCCACACACCCTCACACACACACACACACACACACACACACATATATGTATACATTTTTATGTATATATCAGCTTGCTTCAATAACCTTGTACCTTATAAACCTGAAAACAAGAGGAAAAATTGTTACCCGCGTACGAAGTATTCAGTAATTAAACTTTATGTAAGCATGACTGATATTTCCATATTTGTATCCGCCAAAACAAAGTTTTGAGGATACTATGTATCTTATCGGGTTCCGCCGCCGCGTTCGTTTCCGGAAAACTCCTCTGACCGATCTTTCCGAGGCCTGGCACAGTTATTTGTTCACTTATATTGTAATGCTTAACAATGACAGGTGGCGCCATCTGCATTCGTTTTCGCGTGGCGTCCATCCGTACTTTTGGTCTGAAATTTGGCATGTCCAACCACCTAGGAGAGTAATCTTGTAGACCAGACAGGTGGCGCCACCTGCCTTGCCGTTTTCGATTTATGCCCTTTTCTCAGGAGTGGTTTGTTGTATTTGGCTGACATTTTGCATGTTTATAGATCTTGGATGCCTTCAACTGGTATTAAAGACTAGTGGCGCCATATACAATTTTTTACCAGGCGTCCATCTATACCTTTGCTATGGGTGATATTTGCTCAAATCTCAGGAGTGGTTCAATGTATTGGTCTGAAATTTGACATGTCTATCCATCTTGGAGAGTAATCTCGTAGACCAGACAGGTGGCGCCACCTACCTTCCAGTTTTTGAAAAATAAATTACTACCCTTTTCTCAGGAGAAGTTCGTTGTATTGGTCTGAAATATTGTTTGTCTGTAGATCTTGGATACCTCCATCTAGTACGTAAGACTGGTGGCGCCATCTGCAACCGTTCTTGAGTGGCATTCATCTGTGTGTTGGCTTTGGGTGAAAACTGCTCATATCTCAGGAATAGTTAAATTTATTGGTCTAAAATTTGGCATGTCCATCCATCTCGGAGAGTTTTCTCATAGACCAGACAGGTGGTGCCACCTGCTGTTAGAGTTTTTAGAATACATGTATGCACTTTTTCTCAGTAGTGGATTGGTGAATCCATCTGTAATATGTTTTTGGTGACAAGTGCAAATACATGAGGAGTTTAGATGCCACAAATTTGGAGTAATGTCATGTCAGGAACATTCAATGCCTTACTTTACCCATTCCTCTGTGATTTGGCGGATACACGTAGATGTATATATAGAATACCCGTACACTTACTTTCATACGTCTGTTTAGCAGATATTACTATCTGGAAAGTTTTTCCTCAGTATCACATGTAAAGTCGGAAGTGGGGGGGGGGGGGGGGGGGGGTGGGCATGGCCCCTGCGGCACCTCCCTGAATACGTCCCTGGTTATAAGATTTAAAGTTTCGTTCCCGTCACAGACTGAATACCCATTTTATGTCCATGGTCGAGTAAATTTTGAATTTAATTGATCACTTGAATAAGGGCTATATATAATTTGCAGACATTGTTATATTTCTATAATAATTATATTTATATATATATGTGTGTGTATGTATGTATATTGCTTATTGTCATTCACGATTCATTCATATTATATAATTATACAATCACGAAATTAACTGTAAATGGTTCAGCCTTAAAAGTAAAAGACCTCTGTCCCTGAAAGCTCTGGTTTCTTAGCCTTCAAAAACTTTATATAATTGGGCAATAAAGGGTGTCTTTCATACTGAAGGGTAACAGTTTATCAAAATTTTGTGCAGTTCTGAAGTCTCCTCAAAATTAATATACCCTGGAATTAATGTTGATTTTATTTATCCATCCAGGTATTACTCTTATGCAGATATGGACCTCCCTTCCCCACCTTGCTCTCCCCAAGATAGTCCTACCAACAGACAAGGACTGACCAACATCAACATGACCCGCGTCTCGTCCACGTCTTTGAACAGTGAGGAATACTGCGCAGACCGATGTTGCGTTAATCGCTTAAATGTTGATCTCCCATACAGTCACGTGGTTGACAAATCAAGCAGCGAGAGCATTGTGGTGACGTCAGCAAGTGATGATCACCATGGCAATGGTCAGAAGATGGACATCAATAAAGCGGATGTCGCAACGAAGGCTGTACATGGAGTAATTTCAGCGCCATCCATTTTGGTCGAAGAAAGCAATGTTGACTTTCCTATACTGACGGACGCCCCCCTTTCCAGACCCGTCGTTCTGTCAGATAGAGAAGGCACTCAAAAACGAGAGGCGGGTGGCATTCAATCACGTGACATGGATGATCCCAACAGGATTTCTTCCAAAATTTCCGTATCAAGTTGGTTATCAGAAACTAATAGTGCGTTGTATTCACCAGCATCTGAAGAGGACCCCGCTCCCATATAAACTATTACGTCACAGATGGATATTCAGAAATTTTAAAGTCTTGATTATGAGCCGCTACATTATAACAGTGTGTTCTTAAATACAAATGGACATCTGTCATAAAACTTGTGAATTCTTTTCTTGACGCGGACACGTTTGGAAAGCAATGTATCTTGTTTTGTTATAATAAGCTAAGTATTGTTATAAATATTGAACTTAATTGTTTGAACATTAAATGTTCTCGTTTTTTTTTTAAGTTTGGCAATGAAAGACTGTGATCCATACATTTAAAGAAACACTCTCTTAACTTCCCACCAACAAATTATAGAATCGTACCAATGAACTTCGCCCCAATCTTCTGGCAGTCACCATTACGACCTCATGTGCAATAACAATGAGCAGTAACGAATTTATAACCGTAATCCGTTACATCCGGAAATATATTTTAGCTCAGAATTTGTACTATACATACGATGTGTCCGCCAAATGTCTGTCTTCCGTCCTTCAATAAATGATTTATTGTATCCGCCAAACAGAATTTTTGCAGATGCTATGTGTGTAGACGGACGCTGCCGCCGCATAGGTTTCCGGAGAACTTCTCCGTAAGGCCAAAAAAATATAAAGGTATGGTTCTCAGGCACCGCCCGCATCACTTTTAAACCCCCGCATCAAAAATTTTTATTTTGATTTTCAATAGAAATTTAACAATTTTGAGCTGCAGACGCTCGGACATTTCTTTCAAGAAAATTTAAATCATACATTTTCCTTTGTTATGTAGTGCTTTTACTTGTTTAGCAAAATAAATATTTTATTATCATGCTTTTCACTTTTCATTTGATATTTTTATCGAAACATACCAAAAATTAAAAATTAAAAAACCGCCCGCCCGCATTGGTTTCTGAAAAAAAGTGCCTGAGAACCATACCTTTTTTTATTTTGGCCTAACCACTGAATTTTATGAAACTTGGAATTATGATCGGGTCACATGCGAACTGCTAGCTGCGCCCTCATTTTGGGTTGACCTCTGACCGTTCTTCTCTGCAGAGCATCCACCTTTGAGTCTGTTTTCACACTTAAACCCACATATCTTGGGACTCGTTTGATCAATCGGGCTGAACTTTTGCATGGGTATAGCTCTTGGATAGCTTTATATCATACGCTGCTGGCGCCATCTACAACCATTTTGCACAGCGTCCATCTGTTCGTCAGCCTTATGTTAAAATAACTGATATCTCTGCAGTGGTTGTACTTATTCGCCGAAAAGTTTGCACATAGACATCATGGATAGGTTTCTGGTTTATATGACAGGTGGCGCCACCTACAATCACTTTTTAGTGCAGATATCCATGCTAATATCTCAGGACTGGTTTGAGGTATCGGCCTGACATTTAGCATGTGCATACATCTTATATAGCTCTTTATCATACACAAAACTGGTGGCGCAATCTGCAACTGCTTTTGCATGATGTCCATCTGTTTGTCTGTCTAGGGTAAAAGACACTCATATCTCGGCAGTGGTTTGAATTATCCGCCTGACATTTTGCATGTGTATACACCTTTGATGGATTTTTTCGTTGAGTTGGCAGGTGGCAACACCTATAAACTCGTTTACACCCAATAAAGACACCCATGCTATTATCTCAGGAGTGGTTCGACGTCTCGGCCGGAAATTTTGCCTGAATAAAGATCTTACATAGCTCTACAACTTATACAAATTTGGTGGCCCAACCTACAACCATTTTTGCGTGGTGTCCATCTGTTCATCTGCCTGGGGTAAAATTCACTCATATCTCAGCAGTGGTTTGACTTATCTGCCTGAAATTTTGCATGTGTTTCTGGTTCAAATGACAGGTGGGGCCACCTACAATCATGTTTCCGTGGCGGACATCTCAGGACGGGTTTGACATATCGGCCTAACCCTAACCTCAATTGTCACCTTCCCCACCCCATCAGTAATGCATTACATCTCCCTCTGTTTCCCCTACCACTCAATCCCTGGCTCACTTCACCCATACCATTCTGGTCTCGGCGGATACATGTAGTTGCTTGTCGACTACCCGTATTCTAGTTAGCTTTTCTCATGCAGTAGCTTTTATGGATTTTAAAAGTTTAAGCATGCGTTTTCTATGTTGAACGATTCGGATAATATTAAAAAAAGGAATGGTAAATCATATCAGTTAGAACCAAATATATATGATTGTAGCGATATCCCTGTCACCGTACACAAGTTTAGGGAACACTGGATAAACCAGAATATGTATGGGTATTTTAGTTAATTCTCACAATATTTATTCCCACAACTATAATGCAGAATGCAAGGGGATTCACAAAACAAATATGCACTGAACCATTGGTTTCTCATAGTATAAACTTACAGTGGGCATTTAAAGAACATATTTCTAGGCTATGCCCCCTAATTTTCATATATGACGTAATTTCGATATGAACTCTCTTGAAACAGCGAACATATGTCTCTAAGCATTTATACGTTGTTACGGAACCTAATATAAACAGATCACGTATGCGTGATGAACAAAAATTCTGTAACGGAGATGAGAAAAAATCAGATTCTGTAACCCTAGGCAGCGGGAAATGTCTAGGGGAATGAAAAAAGAAGTCAGTGTTTTTGTTAACAAATAACTATAATTTATTCTTAAAACAATCCTTACATTACAATATACTAAATCAATACAATTATACAGTAAAACAGCGGTATAACAACAAGTCAATACAATCACATAGAAAAACAATGCGCACAGTACCTGGATACCAACACCATCACAACGATAAGTCATTTAAATGTAAACTCCCGGAGAATGACATTCCAGTGAAAATTTCTTGCAACAACCCAGAAAGTAAACTGAAGTCCAAATGCATAAAATCCAGGAGAAATTTAAGTCTTTGAAAATGTATAATTGCCACATTCTTCGGATAAGGACCTAGAATCTGACACACGCTTCTGCGTCCGCTGGAATCTTCTCTGCTCTCTGCCCTCTCCGTTCTAAAAACACGGCCCCTTTATATACCTTCACACCTCAAGCTGAGAATTTTCCACTTCTCGAACAGTCTATAAGATCTTGCACATGCAGTAAACACGCATTTTAGGAATTCTCGAGAAGAACATAGCCGTGCCTCTACACACCATGGTGTACACGTGATCTCGCCCCAAGCCAGCACGCCAACAAGAGTTCAACCAGTACGGATTAAACACAGAATGTAATACAGGGCCAGACACTAGCGCCACAACAGGTGTTACGCTCGTGTCACATAATAAAAGGACCACATGTAACAACGTGTACAATTGCAATACTTTTAACTTGTGCTGAGCAATTATGTCGAATATTGTCTTTAAAGTTTGTTCATATGTTCATGTGTTATGTTACAATGCGGACACAAAGGTACAGTATAACATGTTTTTCTAATTTTTACTAATTTTTACCAGTTTCCATACAACTATCGAATCTCTGATTCAGAGAAATCGAAACGAGGTCTGCTCCAGAAAACGTGTGTTTTCTTACTTGTGTTTTCTGTAAAACTAGTTTTTGTTTCACTGTTATGATTATAAGAATTTCAATGAGCCAAAGCCGGGTCTTTTTTTCGAGTTGGCCATGACGTGCACATTTCGCGCTCAGTTCAGCAAGTGCCTGTAAGTGTAATTTAATCAAAGTTAATTTATGCTTTAGGCCTAACAATATCAATTGTGTCTACTGGATATACTATCAGTGTAAAAACTGCAGTTAATTCAGATGTATGCTTGACACGTTTCTTTTAGCAAAGGTACAGTTAATTTCATACTCTTTCACGACCCCCCCCCCCCTCCAAAAAAAAAAAAAAAAAATAGAAAGCCGCTTTTTAGAGCGCATATCTCCACGAAGACAAAACAATCGTTTTGGATCCACTCCTTAAATCCTGTCCCAACCAGTCTTCAATGGAGTCTCCCCTGGCCCATATTTGACCTTTAAAATTTCATTTAAATCGGTTCAATAGCTCCTGAGAAATCCTGCTAACAGACGTACAAATGAACATTGTCAAACAACCTGTCTATGTGGTCTAGGGGTAGAGCACAGGAATCAAAGGGGGGGGGGGGGGGGGGGTTGGGTTGTCTTGAGTTTAGCCGAGAGATTTTTCACGGTCGGCCCTCACCCAGGGTGAGCGCTCTGCAGGCTTGATGGGAAGGTTGTGTCCCTCAGCCGTGTATCACTAACGAACGATTGTGTTTTGCGGGGACGGTTGTTACTAGTATGTTCCTCGATTTACGACCCACAAATCACACACCCAGGACCCGCAAGAGTGGCAAGCAACGGGCCTGGGTGACACCAGGATGCAAAATAACATGATAGGAAGCGAGTGCTAACGCCATGTCACGTAGTCCCTACCAAAATAATTCACTCTGAAGATACACATACTTGGATCAGAGGGGCATAATTAAGCATTTTGAATAAACACGAAAAATAGCTTTTTTTCCTTCAAAATAAATTTGAACCTGCCAAAATATTGCCCTGAAACCGTTTGTTTAATCCTGTTTAAAACAGTGGACCTGGCGCGATCACAGACGTCAACATAAACAAAGCGCGTGCATCGCCCGGGCCACAACATATGTCAACCAGGAGATGCCCCGACTGACTGAAAATGTATTACATGTTCCCGCTGGCAGAAACATCGCGTGTTGCGGCTCACAATCGGACCTTCGCTCATGCGGCATTTAATGGTAAACAGACACGTGGACTATTTACCAACACGCAGAACCATGAAAAGGCGTTAAACAGCCGTATGCGTGGAACTGAGAGCGTGTGCTGGAATAGTTATGTTGGGAAAAGTCTGTATAAAGCAAAACTGAACAGATAGTGTGAAAGAAAATTTTATTTCTCCTGATAATTTCCCTTTAAGAATTAGATAGAAAAGCATGGACAAAGGAGCCGGTTATCTACATAAAAAAAGTCAAACTGTCAAACAAACATGGACGACAAAATAAATAGTGAAACAAGAACATATTCTTGTATACTTATATGTTTATCTGGTTACTGATAGTGTCTCCTTGACCTTTCAAGGGGAGTTTGACTTCGGCCTTGAAGATACAATGGTGGAGGAGATAAGGTTGACCTGCTGTGGCCTCGGTCCTGATGTCCACACACACACACACACACACACACAGGGAGAGAGACGCGTTTATTCTCCATCATTAAAACAGTAAACGAACGACACTATATAAGACCCTTTTTTAAATGAAAAAGTTATCATGACTAGCAGTTTAACTAAAATTCCGACATGCGACCTGTGACATCTGGGTTTTAGTGTGTACGAATAATGGTAGCCCCAATAAGCGGTTTCGAGAAGTAAACCTGTTAGGCTTCGCTAATGCCGCTGGGATGCGACACGAAAGTACTACCTCCAGACATACAGCGTCCAGGCGAGAATTTGTCTGTGGAGAGAGTTTGATTTTAAGTGGACGTGTATCGGCATAGTTTAAAGTCGAATAATGATCTATTTTACCACGCCAAACTCCTCAAATTATAGGACGATATATAAATGACAGGGACATTTGTTTTTCAGCTGTCTCTTTTTCTGTTTTCTCGCAGTGATTAACATTTGTCCTTTTCTAAATTTAAGTGCCCCCTCTCTTCCTTTATAGTTACATTTGCGCCATTGTGATGTGATGACAGGTTCGTGAATTTCCATTAGTATATAGTAAATTTGCTACAACTAGAAACCTGTAATACAGCAGACAGACAGATATAGATAAAATCCCCATGGGATCATGAATGTCACTCGTTTCTGGGTGTTTTCTGAACTTCACCAATGCCTTTGGTCGCCTATTCTTATGTAACCAGTATTGATTATCTAAAAAATCTGAAATTCTGCTCGGTCACATCTGTACTTGCTGTCTTGCTCTCCAGTCAAACCTAAAAATAATCTATTGTGACTTTGTGGTCCGTGCTACAAAATAAAAATACCAGTCCCGATCAAAACACATCTGTAACGTAAACTTATTTGTAATGTGACCACATTGTAACGTAACCTCGTGAGATGCCACCTTGTAATGAAATGTATTCCTTGGGCAGGATATCATATCAATCGAGCACTGCTTTATCTCGTATCCATATTTTCTCCTGCCCAGTGCGTAGCAAATTTGCTGATCTCTTTACCGTGCCCCGAGCGCTCCGAGGGTACAGATCACTAGGGTGAAATTCATAGTAGCCACCGCGACCATCTGTAACTACATGTATAACTCCCACACTTACTCGAGGACTTACTGTAAAGTACATGTTTATATTATGACTAAAAAAAAATAGTTATTCTAAATCTTGACTGCCCTTTCGCTCTAATGGTAATTTTAACCGGAAATCCTGCGTTGTTTATAATTTTACATTTGCTTGAAATTCTTCCATATATCTATACATAGATACCCCGCTTCTCGTTATAACCTGTTCGTTTGTCCGTTTATCCAGATTCGTCTACTATAACCGGTAATCCTGTATAGCTTCTTATTAGCTAACCCTCGTTGTGTTTGGCGCCATTCACGAGATTTTCACGGTTTTCCCCATCCCAGGATGAGAGTTGTGGAGGCTTAATGGGAAGGCTTGTCCTCCCCCCCCCCTCCCCCCCCCACCGTTTTTCACTCCCCCCCCCCTCTTTCACTCCCAAGCGAGTGCATCTGTCGGGGTTCCTCGATCATTTGACCCAGAAAATGAGATGATTAAACACCCAGGACCCACAGGTGTGCGATACTCTGGGCCTGGTTAACACCAGTATACTTTCAAAGGAAGCGTGTGCTACCGCCATGTAACGTAGTCCCAAACCGAATTAGAAATCTGCAGATGTACATACATAGTTAAGATGGCGGTTATCAACATTCAAAATAAAACCCCACAGACGGTTAAGATATCGATATATTGTATATAATCCCTTTCAAATAATCCATATTAATATACATATGTCACGATCGTAAGCCTTGGTATAATACAATAACGATATATATCATCATGTCCACCTCAAGACAGAGCCTGATTTTGGCAAGGGCGCGGTCGATCAATATCAGTAAGGTCATTTTGCTCCAGAACAACTGTTAAATTCACAGAGTGAATGTCTACAAATGCACGGCCGGTCAGTGTCGTCGGACAGTCCCCCTCAGAGGCTTGAAGGATGCGGGTGCTCCTCCTAGTCCTCCTGGCCGGTCTGGCCTCTGGCCATCCTTGGGTAAGCCATTAAATGTTTAATGAATAATTTTTATGAATAAATTTATTAATTAGTAGCAAGGTAAAAATTTACATTATTATCATTATTGCATTATGGTAGAGATATATACAGTAAATATCCTACAGTGATTCATTTTCTTAATATGATTTTGTTGTTCGTCGGAAAACCTGACTTTAACTGCTGACGGGTTTGAGGAATGAGTTGACAAGCTTAAATCTTTGGCATCACACTTTAAGCTAATGGAAAACATTTATTATCGATGAGATGTTTGCCTGTTTTGTATATTATCGTGATTTGACTGAATAAATCATTGATAATTGCCTTCGTAGCAGCTACGTTTTGTAATCATGGAATAGATATTTTGCATGGACATGCAGAGTCTGTTGTAAAACCTGGCAGAGGCTTTGCATACGTCGGACAACAGGCCTTTGACAGAAAACTAAGGGAATTCCGGGGACAATCATGCGTGCGCCGTACGAAATTCAAGTAGTCTGCCATGGATATTGCTCTCGTTAAACTTTGTCGTTTTTAGAGCATGTTAATTATTTTTTTCATCCTGCGATCGTCCTAGATAAAACCGATGGCAGTAAAACGAATGATCCACCGTCGTAGGTCAGTTCTTAAATTGGTAATTCAAGCGATAGGAGGATTCGCGTCCCGAACTGACCGCCTTCCGCGCTAAGACTCCTAGCCAAAGTTATCACCACAGGGGTACGCTCTCTCCACCCAAGAATGAATGGGTGCTGGTCATTGGAGAAGAGCAAATGTAGAACGAATATCTTTCTAGTGCCTCTTATGGCTGCTTAGGTTGCATGCTTCTCCCCAGGGAGCCGAAAAAGCTGCAAGAATGAACAGACCCGAGACAGAAGGAAAACAATGTTTAAAGTCGGGTGAGACTAATATCGTCGGTGATATCAGACTATAAATACGCTACCTTTACCTTTGTACCTTTATCTCTATATTGTTTCAGGATAAGAAAACGCCTCTGGACGAGTATGTCAACAGCCCGGATCCTAACTTCGCGTTCAGTGAATACGACTCGTACTCCCAAGATGGCTACACCATGTACCTGTACAACCTTACGTCACATCAGTACATGAACGGTCAGAGCATATATAATTGGTTTATATACCCACACCTGAGGAGAATCGTATACTAATAAGAGTACGTCTCTGCTGGTTAGGGATTGTGGGTAAAGACTTCCTTTCTCACAATGCACAGGGGCTAAAAACACCAGTCGTGTAGGTACAAGGTGAAAAGTAGTGGAGCGGGTATTGTGGTCAATTTAAATACGTTAGATAAAAAAATGTTTCAAGACAAATGACATGAACTGTAATTTTTTATATCAAGGACTTAACAAAATATGTCATATTTGCCAAGTATGTGAATTTTCGGTGTAAAAAAAGATTTTCTTAAAGGGTCTGTTAACTTAAGATGGTGCCTTGGACATTTTATAAAAGTCGGCCTGAAAACGCCGATCCCGTTGTAGATACATTTACTGCTCTTGCCTTGTTTTATATGTTAATTTTGTAGGAAATATTTGCATGGAAATATTTCTGAGACAACATAGCCCTCTCTCAGCCGAAGGCTCTTTTATATTTCGTGTAAGAAAGCGACTTTGGCCAGAAGGGCAGATACGGCGGCCTAGTTTGAATGATATCACAGGTGACTTAGGCACCGATAAAACAAAAACCTACAAATAAAAATAAACTGCTTAAATTGAATCATCGTCCTTTTCCTTTTTTCGACCGGAGACACGAAAAAAAACATATTTTAACACCTAGCCGAGTACCTGTGCCTGCATGCATGTCATATTTGACATTCGGCTTACAACATCCGAGTTTTTGTCTATATATCGGCCCCCGATAGCAGACACGTGGAATAATTGGGAGGATTAACCAATCAGGGTTCGATAGTGGGTGGGTATACGACACAACAGTACTAAAAAAAAATCAACAAGGCATTAATTGTTTCTGCGGACAGTTAGTAGCAATCGGACATGTATCGGCTAACTTTAGAACGGAATAACACCTTTTTGTGACCATTCCCAAATCCTCAAATTGTAGTTGGGTGCCACACATGTTTTTTTTTGTGCTAAAAGACTTAAGACTTCATTAATCACTTCATAATAACCAAATTGGTCACGGTTGGTCTTATCAGAAAAATAAATTAACTATAATTATACAAATTGCTATGATACAGGGTGAGGAAACGTATTCATATCTTTGGAATTCGGAAAGCTATATACATGAATAACACACCAGATGAAAGGTATGAACGTCTACTATCAACTGACATGAAACTTGTTTTAAAACAGAGTTTATATAAGATGTTATAACTTAATAATATATATATATATAACAGTATGTACCGCAAAATTGCAATATCGGTGAAAGTACATTTCAAAACAGGCTGATATTTTACAGAAAGCTACTACTTTAATACTGATATCAGGCATTTTTATTATCTACACACATACACCTTTAAAAAAACACATTAATAGCAATTGTCACCTGTTTGGTACCGGTGAACCTTGATGTACTAGTAAGGGCATTATGAACGGAAAAGTGGAGTCCGGGCTTGAGCAGAACACGTTGACTCCAGCAAGTCGGGGCCACATCGGCTCCCTCACCAACGACAAATGTTCAGGTATTTGGCCTCCAGATATTGTAATGAGTAATAGAAGCGAATTTTTTAGGGTTTTTTTTATGCCACACCAAGCCAAGCGCAAAGGTATCCAGACACATCCCCAGGTTAGCTCCAGAACTCCCAGCACCGAGATCAAGACGAGATGTGGGAAAAATCAGTAGAGCAGTAGCAACCATGCGCACTCCGTGATGAGGGCCTGCACACCCCAACCACGCCCTTTCCGTGATGTTGGCCTGAACACCCCAACCACGCCCACTCCGTGTCGAGGGCCTGAGCACCCCAACCACGCCCACTCCGTGATGAGGGCCTGAACCCCCCCACCATGCCCACTCCGTGTCGAGGGCCTGAACACCCCCACCATGCCCACTCCGTGATGAGGGCCTGAAAACCCCAACCACGCCCTTTCCGTGATGAGGGCCTGAACACTCCCACCACGTCCACTTCGTAATGAGGGCCTGAACACCCCAACCACGCCCACTCCGTGTCGAGGGCCCGAGCACCCAAACCCCGACCACTCCGTACTGAGGACCTGAACACCCCAACCTCGCCTACTCCGTGTCGAGGGCATGAGCACCCCAACCACGCCCACTCCGTGATGAGGGCCTGAACACCCCCACGATGCCCACTCCGTGTCTAGGGCCTGAACACCCCCACCATGCCCACTCCGTGATAAGGGCCTGAACACCCCAACCACGCCCTTTCCGTGATGAGGGCCTGAACACCCCCACCACGTCCACTTCGTGATGAGGGCCTGAACACCCAAACCACGCCCACTCCGTGTCGAGGGCCCGAGCACCCAAACCCCGACCACTCCGTACTGAGGGCCTGAACACCCCAACCACGCCTACTCCGTGTCGAGGGCATGAGCACCCCAACCACGCCCACTCCGTGATGAGGGCCTGAAAACCCCTACCCCCCCCCCCCCCACTCCGTTTCGAGGGCCTGAGCACCCCAACCCCGCCCACTCCGTGATGAGGGCCTGAGTACCCCAACCACGCCCACTCCGTGTCGAGGGCCTGAGCACCCCAACTACGCCCACTCCGTAATGAGGGCCTGAACATATCAACCACGCCCACTCCGTGTCGAGGGCCTGAGCACCCCAACCACGCCCACTCCGTAATGAAGGCCTGAACACATCAACCACGCCCACTCCGTGTCGAGGGCCTGAGCACCCCAACCACGCCCACTCCGTAATGAGGGCCTGAGCACCCCAACCACGCCCACTCCGTAATGAGGGCCTGAACACATCAACCACACCCACTCCGTGTCGAGGGCCTGATCACCCCAACAACACCCACTCCGTGTGGAGGGCCTGAACACCCTTGTCACCAGTATTCAGACAGTTTGGCACTAGTCTATAATTTTGTTTTGAATAAATCCACCATTACTATCTCATTAGCAAGGGCATATTTTATGAAAAAAAAGTATCAAAATGTTTTTGCCTTCACATGGGCATATAGCTTTAACCGGCTATCAGTCTACCCCAGTGGTGTGCACGAAAACAAATTGATTTTCAAAATAATTCCGATTTACCAAGTTAATTTTTTAATCTGTGCCAAATTGACTGAAAACGGACAAGGACGTACCGTTTTGGTTTAACCGGTTATAACATGTTTTGAATGGCCACGTAAACGTCAAACACGTTTTTGGAATCGTTCCACACAGTTTAACCTAGGGAAACTTCTACTGTAACTGGTATATAATCTAAAAGTGACGATTTATGTTAAATTTTCACTACATTATTATTCATGTATCTAATATTTTATGGTTTATTATAAATTGAATTATTATGTATTAAACAGAATTTCACATACATAATCTATATAATAATATCATAATATTTAACATTATGTTGATAATCATAATATTTAACATATGCGTTGTATAACATTTCATTACAAATTCCATAAAATATTATAATATTTAACGTTGAATTGATAATTATAATATTTAACATTATATATTTTTTTACATAGTTTAATTAAAATATACATATTGTATAAAATAATAAACCTGCACTTGCTTGTTGTTTGTTTGTACAGAGAGTATTGTGGAGGATTCCGTGTGGTGGCACTACCTGTCCGTGGCGATCCCTGACCAGCTGCGCTTTAACGACGCCATGATGTTGTTGGTCGGATCAGGCGGGAATGACGATGAGTAAGTCATCATAACCCACAGATGATGTTGGCTTTGACGGGAATTCGGAATTATGATTTGCTAAACAATGCTCCTTTTTGGATGGTCTTGATAAACGTCTGAATTATTATTCCCTCAGTTGGTCTTGTCGATTTAAATGGGTTACTCTTCATTGTATAACTATATCACAGAGTTAGTGAAGCATGGTGTTTTGGAGAGCGTACTTTTATAATTATATGCATGATTGAACAGAAGGCGGGCAGTTTTACTCCCTACCAAATTATGTTTTGTCTTAAAAACCCACCTGTTTCGACCTAGATCGTTAAAACAACTTTATACAATAAAGATTTACTCACAAACACAAGGCATTAACATACGCGGCAAAAAACAACTTTAGATGGATAAACCAACAGTGATGAAATTTGCTTCGCCTTTATATAACACTTGAAGTAATCCATACCTCCATGAAAATGTTGATTTTCAATTCATGTGCCAGTTTGCATTGGTATTTATTTTTTCCCCTCATTGATGGATTATATTCGTCGGAAATCGCATTTGCATAGTGATTGATATGTGCATCAAAATACTTGAAAAAATAATTTTTCTTTGCATTATATATGCTGAGATGAAGTTAAGTATTGATCAACAATCGAGCGCCTCGCCGACAATGTATATCCACATTTCTCCTTATATAGCTAGCCAAAGATGTTAAGGTATCTATTCACATACCAGGCATTCTAAATATATATGATGTACAGTGTCTTCTCCCTAAATTATGATATAGGATCTGGTTTGTGTTTACTCCAGCACACAAGTTTACTTTAAGTATATATATATTGACCGTTAAATGAAAATAAACGTAAAATGAAAGGACTATGTTTAAAAATATAATTTCCTTTCTCAATTAAGTCCGCCGGCTCAGGAGGGGGACAGGAACCTGCAGCGGATTGGAAACATCGCGGCAACCACCGGCACCGTCACGGCCTACGTTAAAATGAACCCCAACCAGCCACTGTACTACGTCGTGAGTTCATCTGTACTTTGGAATCAGATCATAGACAATAATAGTTGATAATTCGCAGATTTTAAAATTTCCCGTAAGGCCTTTGCCTCTATACAGTGAACATTTTATGACTGGTGATATTAGGCCAAAAAAATTAAAGGTATGGTTCTCAGGCACCGCCCGCATCAATTTTAAACCCCCGCATCAAATATTTTTATTTTGATTTTCAATAAAAACTTTCAAATTTGAACTGCTGCAGCTCCGACATTTCTTTCAAGGAGGTAAAACCATACAATTTCCTTTGTTTTGTAGTGCTTTTACTTAATTAGCAAAGTAAAACTGTTATTTTCATGCTTTTCCCTTATCATTTGACATTTTTGTCGAAACATACCAAAAAAATTAATTTACACCTCCAACTGTTCACTGAGTCATAAAGCAAGTCAGTAGTATATTTGGGAAATGAGGGTTTATTCAATACACACCCGTAGCGCTCAGGCTAACCATCATCGATCAGACAATATCTAACACATCTAACGTTTTAATAAGAAAAACCCCCAATTCATGAGCAGCAGCTGTAGTGCTCTGATTAACTACAAATAGAATACTAAGGCATTCTACGTCCCTTCTGGGGACAAGTTGAAATACATTGTGTATATAATATTATGCTACTTGATGCTGTATATGACGCAAAGGCATGCAGTACATTGCTTAACAAGTATTAAACCGGTCATATCATTATAGCGCGATGCATGACGCAAGAAAACGATCTTCCCCAGAAAGGGAGGGAGGCGTATGTAATTAAGTATTAATCTCTCCAGAGTAATTCAGGTGTATATACATATAAATACTGAAGTGGCATTTAACTATGATAATAGCATACAAATACAAGAGTGTGAGTGTCCATAAGAGCAGTGTTATAGAAAGCGATACCTGCCAGGGTTCAACTGCGGAGGCGTTTTACCAGCAGGTCATCTCATTATTACATGTATATCTGCATGTGAAACATCTGCAGATAATAACATATAACAGCCCCAGGCAGAGTACAAAATATTCGTATGTTCTAGACATTAGCTATATTGAAGCGATTTAACATTATCCTTCAGACCTCTTAATAATTAATAATCATAATTACGAGCACAGTTGGGGCTCAAACTGATTATAAATGTCAATAAAATCAAAGCAGGCACACACCCAGAGAGTCAGCGCGGTGAACACCACGTTAATTATCGTATGGACGGATAAAGGATCACAGCGGGGGAGTAGGGCGGGAGGGGAAGCTGCTGTTTCGCTAGGCCGCGTGCTGCCGACTGACTGCACGAGGCGGGCCCTAGCGCCCGGTTCAAATTTGGCGGGCTTATGCATATTTATTAAGTAAGCAAGGGGGAGTGTCGCGGCCTATCACCGTTGGGCGTAAAAACACATTCACGGAATGAATGTTTACTTTACACCTCCAACTGTTCACTGAGTCATTAAGCAAGTCAGTAGTATATTTGGGAAATGAGGGTTTATTCAATACACACCCGTAGCGCTAAGGCTACCCATCATCGATCAGACAATATCTAACACATCTAACGTTTTAATAAGAAAAACCCCCAATCCCTGATATAATTAAATTCTTAGAAATTTAATGAATTATAATGTAGCACATTATTTATGATGGGAGTTTGTCTCCCATCAGTTTAGAGTATTTGATATGTGTTTGGAGAGGTAGGTTAAGATAACGTTGGTATGCGGAACTCCGCCAGTCTCCCAGCATTTGAATGACATCCGAGGAGAGCCCGCACTCCAGGGCCCACGATGCGCCCCCCCCTCCGAAAGCTGTGGCCAGAATAACGGAAGGAGTCGTATCCGAGCAATCCGAGGGTTGAAGATAATTTGTGGGAGAAATGAGCCTGCGTCATAGTAAAGGCAGGAGCGGGCTGACTGGTCAAAGGGGACACTCTGAAGGAGTTAAGCACAGCTGTAACTGGGCAGAGAGGGTGGTTACGGATCGTAGAGAGCGGAACATACAGTTCGCGTTGTTGGAATTGAATCGTTTTTTGAATGCCTCACGCGGATTATCAGCCCAAAATTTGTAACCAAAAAATCATCTCTTGTTAAGTGTTTGGTATGATCAAAGTCATTTAGATTTTTTAAGAGTAGGTTACCCTTACGGAAGAGACCGAAGAACGCCACAAGGCATATTGCCCAAAAGGAGACATCAGAAGGTTTAGACCAATTCAGCTTAATTTTGATAGACAGCAATATGTCAGGGGTAATTGGCAATTTTTGGGTTACCTTGTCCCCTTTTATCCTTTTGATACCAAGCAATACAGAGCGTAAAAACCAGTTATCCTTAAGCGGGTTCTCTAGGCCTGCCTCCAAGTGTAATAATCGAATTATATTCAGGTACTGCTTAATTGTGCTGTGCTTACAGGTGCGCGCTAGATACGCCGCATATCTGCATAGGTTGTGATTTGTTATAGGTGTTTGGGGAATCCCAAGAGATAAGCAGAATTTAATGTAGGCGCGCCGGTGGGAGCTGTAGGTGGTCTTAGTGGAGGCAGCAAAGGTGGCCGAGCGGTACACAGCTACTTCCTTGTCCAGGTCTGTAACCAGGCGGGCAGCCGCTGCACCTGTGGATAGAGCGGTACGAGAGCTGCCTTTGACATGTGTTTATGCCAGTGACACAAAAGATTAATGACTGCAATCTGAGGAGGGGTAAATGGGTATAGCAGAGATGCTAGTCGCATGATCTGGCCAGGCTGATGAAGCCTGGAGATAGCATCTGGCAAGTCATGTAAACGACCAGGGACATGAATGGGCTTTATTTGAAATTCAAATTTAGCTGACAGCCAGAAGAGCTGCCTTAGATAATGCATTACCATCGTATTTCTGGTAGAGCCTTTGTTAAGCATGCCTAGGGCACACATGCTGTCCGTGTGCACAACCACTGTGTGGCCCTTCCACCGATGTCCCCACGTCCTGGCTGCAGCTATCACTGAGAGCACTTCTTTATAATTAATATGCAGGCCAGCGACTTTAGGCCAATCGGCTTCCCATAATAAATATTGCCAGTCGTTATTAAAATATATTCCTGACGCTTTCTTGGATGCATCCAGATAGACATGTACATACGATGGGTTCGGCTTGAAATATCGCTTCCCATTAAAACGCTCAAGATAAGCTAGCCACCAGCGAATATCTTTAAAGAATTCTCTGCTGAGAATGCGTGTGTGATTTGGTCTCCTTAACAGGGCCATTTCATTTAGTATGCGGCGCAAAAATACTTTGCCACCAGACACCACCAAGGACGCCCAGGATAGCTTGCCTGCGAGGCTTTGCAGCTGGCGTAGCGAAGCGCGTTTGCGCGAACTGAATGCGCGCAGCATATGTTTAAAATCATTTAGCTTGTTTTGTGGGAGTGCTACCCGGTTAATGGAGCTGTCAATTTCAACCCCGAGAAATACTAGCTTAGTAGATGGTCCGCAGACCTTTCCCCAGCTGATCCCAAAACCCAGGTCCCTGAGTAATTCAATTAGTTTGTTTTGAGCCAGTATACACTCCGCCTGAGATGGTGCTACTATAAGGAAATCATCCAGGTAGACCACTATTGAGTTAAAACCCATGTTAGCCATCATCCTTTTTACCGATTGTGTTAACCTATGAAAAATTCCTGGGGCCTTCCGGCTTCCGAAAGGTAAACGTGTGTCATATAAATAGGTATGGGTGTTGCTGTTGTGAAATTTCCATTTAATCCCCATGGCTTGGTAATTACTTGGATGGATAGGAACAGAGCGGTAAGCGTTTTTTAAGTCAACTTTAGCCATGAAGTAACCATTTTTAACCAAACGTAAGGCGTCTGCTACCGTTTCAAATGAGAAAGGCTCTATCACGGAACAATAGTCGTTTACTGTCAGGCCATGAGGAAGACTACAGTCATGAATTATTCTAACATCATCGCTGTCCGGCTTTGGCACAGCGGCTAGAGGGCTAACGATGATAGGTTTAGATTTTGGATCACACACACAGTAGTGGCCCTCAGCTATACCTTTAAGAAGCTGTTTTTCGACTGCATTTCGGGTTGACGGGTTGTTGGCGGACTTGTGATTTTTTGTTTCGACATGCCTTATCTGGAGACGATCGATCACATTAAAGCCGTTTTTAATACCATCTATTAGATAGTCTCTGTCAGGATCGTTGTGAAGTTTAGACTCCCAAATATGAAGACGGGACGCAATGGAATTTGAGAAATGGGGTTTACTCTCATGGAAGTATTCCTGGGGGTTATTATGACAGTCTGACAATGAACAGTTGGAGGGGAACCCCTATTGTTTAGGGGGGTGTTCCGTGGCCGGGTGGGCTTGGGAACAGGAGGTCACAGAGCAAACGTGGCGGTACCGACATGAAGGTCCGTACTTACAGTTGCCCCGATTAAAGGCTAAGCAAATTTCAAGACCGGTGGTGGGATCAATGGGTTCTTTCGGCCTATTAGTTGTAGGGGTGGGGTAGCCGCTTTGAGGTTTAGAGGGTCTGTGTTGTTTACTGAAGTTGAGGGCGGTTGACCTTTGATGCAGATGTGTTTTTGGCTGGAGCCACACTCGATTTAGGGTGGGGATTTCACGGCCCCATTGGCACCTTAATTTTGCCTGTTCCCTCCTATAGCTGTCGTCAAACAAGAGGACATCTACCCATATGTATTGCTGGGCTAGGTCAGTGACGTGTACTAGGTACGCTAGGTAGTCCGAAATTTGGCTACTTGGGAGGTCCCTTGTGGTAAGCAGTTTATCAAGGATTTTTAGCGAGGCCGCAAACCATTGTTCTTTGGTAACATTTTCTAGCTTAGGCTTTTTTGTTTTTGCATCGGGTCTGAATTTCAGAGATCCCCCCGGAACGCTAATGAGTGTTTCGTCTTCCTCCGCATTGTTTCCGAGCACAGGGGAGACGAAGTCGATAATTTTTAGATAAGCTACATCTGCCAAGGGGCGTAGGAAAAGATTTGTCGGGGCCATCGGGTTATGGGGGATGGTGGGTGGTAGGGGGTTCGCTGCTGACTGGTCGGGGTGTATGCATGCATCATTACAATTGACATAATCAGTAAGAGGCCTACCATATTGCTGATCATGTGCCGCATCCTGCTGTAAGTCCATTGAGTTAAAATTCCCGAGCAACGAGTCTACAGATTGAAGCGCACTACAGTCCAAGTTCGGTCTTGTTCCTGGGTGGCCGTTTTCACCTGCTGTCTTATGTTGGACCTCCATGCCGCTCATTTTTCCGGAATTCCTTGTCTTCTTCTGTGTGTCCCGGAGCACCTCCAGTCCCCTTTTTACAGCCAGGAACTGTGCCAGTGGGGTTAACTCCGGTTTCTGCTAGGACCTCCGGTGTTATCAGGTCAAGCATCTGAATGTCCTTGAAGCCGTGATCACCTAACTTGCGGAGCGTTTCTTTTGACACGTAGTTTTCTTCAGCCCACTTTTCAATTTGTTTTTTCGAGCCAGTTTCTGTTTTGTTCCCTTTTTTTAATTCTTGCTGGCCCTTGGTTGGTGCGAACTGCACCTCTGAGTCACTTTCATCGACATCGTGTTCAGATGCTCGCTTTGACATTATCATATAATTCAGTTGACTGTGAGCCTTATAGGCTAGATATCTTGATGTCCAAGATGCCCCTTATTTTGTTGTCAACCTTGTTTTTTGGTGAGTACCTGCATTGCAGGATGCCATTGACGCGTTATATATCAGGTATAATTAAGGCGATTGAAGCTGCTGTTTCGCTAGGCCGCGTGCTGCCGACTGACTGCACGAGGCGGGCCCTAGCGCCCGGTTCAAATTTGGCGGGCTTATGCATATTTATTAAGTAAGCAAGGGGGAGTGTCGCGGCCTATCACCGTTGGGCGTAAAAACACATTCACGGAATGAATGTTTACAATAAAAAAAGCGCCCGCCCGCATTGATTTCTCAAAAAAAGTGCCTGAGAACCATACATTTTTTTTTTATTTTGGCCTTAGTGCTTTATATGCTCATCTACTTTGTGTAAACGATAACTTGTGATTGTCTATGCAGGAAGAACCCATTCCTCGCTTTGAGGACATGATCATTGGTTACACGTGGAGAGTCTACATCGAAGAGGGGGGAACCCCTGATCCAAATATAGTACTCCAGCTTCCCATGGTCAAGGTATGATGTAAAATGATGTTAACCGAAAGGCTAACGGAATGGGGTGACCTTATCCACACCTTGTACAAAACTATGATTTAATGGTAAATGTTTTTTCCCTCAAAAGTTAAAAAAAACTAAATCTGCGCTGCCGTCGTTACTTGCTTAAGACTTTCTTTTAATGGTATTAAGGATTGTCTTTTTCAAAACAGCACTGAATCAGTTCCATTAATCAATATTAATAATAGTAATGAGCACTGTCTTTAAGCAGCAGTGTTCTCTGAAAGCTACACTGGGATATCTTCAAGAAGTAGAAAATCACCAGCAGCTACTGTTACTTCAAGGCAGCAGATTTTCAGTATATCTGTTGTAACTATACTGAGAATTAGTAGTAATAGAGCATATGCTTTAAAATTGCTGAATCTTTTAGCAGAGATTTAGCAGAATGGACCAACAGATTATTAACATCTGCTGGTTTATTGCTCCGGTTGTCAGCATAATATGAGCATAATCACTGCTCCAAAAGCAACATATGCTAAACTTTGGTACCGGTGTTCTTTCCTATAAATTCTGCCGCACTACTCGGATTAAGGTCTGCCCTGTTCTGTATCGCCGAGTGTGAAAGCAAGAGGATTTTAACCTTTCTTCATGGATTATTGTACTATGCATACATATTAAAAATAACTAACTATAAAATGTGTTTACTTTCATTGTCACCAACCAAAAATGAAAATATGATGAAACTTAATATTTTGAATTTAAGTCGGCTAAACTGGCGGTCGATGCCGCCGTTCAGATCGCTGCCGATAAGAATCCATCAATCCAGATCACCCGCTACATGCCAACCGGGTTTTCTAAGGTATGTGGTTTCCGTATCACCCAAAGGTACAATAAACAAAACAAGTATATATAAATTATAGAAAAATATAAATAGATAACCGTGCCATAACGTCTATATCTGACCTAGGAAAATACAAGAGCAAAAATGCAATACATTAAGTTTTTTTGTGTATCGGCGTCGTGCTAGACCTACGAGACGTTATATGCCAGAAGAGGATCCGGGGGGGGGGGGGGGTCTAGGGGGTCATGATCCCCCCTTTTTCCCCCCCCAAAACAACCATTTTTAAAGGGTTTTAGACGAACTTTTGCGGCCTGGACCCCCCTTTTCCCGACCTGATGACCTTTTTTTAGGATGATCATAAGCCTTCCTGGGTTGGACCCCCCCCCCTTTTCTTAAATCCTGGATCCGCCCCTGTACGCACATTTTAAATATCTAAAGAAGCAAACAAAATGTTTGTAATTTTGTTCATTCAAGTCTTGAGATCCACACTTTCAGTGAAACAATCATCAATTTTGTTAATGACATTATTTTTCGATTGTATAATTATGGTGTTTCGGTTAAACATAATTGGGATTGTGAAAATACGGATATTAAAGCCAGTTATTCATTCACTAGCCTTATCTGTAGATTTTTTTTTCTGATTACTGGCTTATTTTGCATATATATCAATGTACTCTAGGTATATTCTGCTGAAAAAGATTCTTATAATGCGTTTATGACGGTTGTAAGACTAAATTTTCATGCTGTTAGTAAACATCATACATGGGCTATGTTGACAAAGAGAAAACCACATGGATTAAAAAAAAAGTAATGTTTTCGGTTTTCACAATGTTGAAAGAAACGTGACGATTTCCGGTGCCTGTGGTACTGAGAGCCAGTAGTTATCAAAGGAGTACTTAAAAGAGTGTTTATGGATATAAATTCTAAAGGATTGATCTAATAAATTCCACAATTCTATATCGATAAACATTTTAAAGGATTGATCCAATAAAAATCCGCAATGCTATATATCGATAAAAAATTGTTTAAGGATTGATCTAATAAATTCTACAAAGGTATACTTAAGGAGTATTTAGGGATGTAATATTTTAAGGCCTAATCAAATGAATCCCATAATGCTGTACAAAGATTGAATATGAAATGACAGAGGATTTGTATTCTTCTGTTCCTCTAAATGCGTCGTAGGTTAGTATAAGATATGTTATATTATTTATCGTGATTTTCAGCTTATTCCTAATGTCAGAACTTATCGAAGCTCACACGCTTTATTCCATGTGATTGTAGAATGATTAAATCGGCGCTTAAAAGGAAATACAACAATTTATTCTTTCTTATATGAAATAAACTGTTTAACCCTCATAGCGCGGCTGGGTAGCGTATCTGCTGGCCGCCACCGATCGCCGAGTGTTCTGTGCTGCTCCGGTTGTGTTCAGCGTTCTTAACTTCCGAGAGGTAAGCACGCTTCTTTGGATAGCCCTGCAAAAGCATTAGTGTTTGTGGTTGCTAGTAAAATGAGTAAATAAAACATGATTCCAGGCGAAAACTCAGTGCCGGCTCTTATCAGTTAAGACTGTCAGAGAGAAGTAAATTATTCATTTAATTTACCGCCAGGTGGCAGTAGTGTTGCCATACAGCGAGAGCAAGTTTTATGGCTTTCTCGGTGGGTGTAATGTTAAGTCTTATGAGCTGAATCGACTGGGCCGGTTTATTCTCTGTACAGCAAAGTCAGTGTAAAATTCCAGATTAAGTTTAAAGGAATGACAAAACAATTATAAAAAGGAATCTATCAGTTCGTAATCTTTCTAAAATGTTAGACACTAGTTCTGTGGTGTTTAAGGCTTCAATTTATAGATGTATTTTGTTGCAACCAGCAGTTAGTTATTTCTTTGGCATACTGTTTTGTATTTGTTTCCATGCATACATGTATTTGTATTATTATTAGTAATGCAATGGTTTGTTTACTTGCACAAATATATGAACGTCCAGTATTTTGTTATATATTAAATAACATGGCTGAAATTATTATCTTTCTAAAAAGTAAGCTGGAATAAATTTCTAGAAGACGTGTATTTCGGTTACAGAATCTACATCACCACTTCCGGTCTCTGGGCGGCTGGTCCTGGGCATTTACTCCTTATTGGGCTGAGGGTATCACGGTATACCTCGACCATCCCCGTACCACGGAACTGGCTGATTTCATTGACCCATTTGGTACATATATATTTCTAATAGCAAAGCATTTACATATTTGTGCACAGTTATATAACTGAAAATAAAAGAAAAAAACGCAGGATACTTACATGTAGACTACGGAGCCCGGGAGACGACATTGAGAAATAAGCTTATTTATTAATCCGAGCGCACCGTGATTAGTAATCCGTGCCCACGGATCACTGATAATAGGTCTAAAGGTCTGCCATCTTGGATTGCCTCGGTTTAGTTATTCATGCCCACAGATAGGTAATTTGCGCGCACAGATTACAAATCCGTGCATGGATTACTAATTCTTTGGCGCGGATTTTTAATCTGTGGGCACGGATTAATCAATATGTTTACCATGTCGTCTCCCGGGCGCCGTAGTATATCTTATATACGACAGCACCATATATGAATCCCTGCAGGCTGACCGCCTTCTGTTAAAAGTACAGCCACTCGGTTTCCTGACACAAAAATGCTGAAAGGTCGAATTCGCACTCATCAGGGTCAGAGCAATTTCGGAATTCTCCTGTGTCTATAATATTAATCCAATATATTTCGTGGTTAGTTTCTGAACAAAAACACAGCTTTTAAAATGAATGCTAAATTATTTTCAAGCATTGAAATGAAAAAACTGAAATCTTTCCAATTCTTTTCAAATCTTTGTTAATTATGTTTAGTTGAAATAAAATTCATTCTATAATGATGGATTTAATATGATTCGGCTACAATTGACTAAATAATTACGTGCGATCAAACCACTATTACTGTGAGGCATGTTTAAAATTGCCAAATAATAGAAATCTGGCTCTGAAAATTGTAAATTATACACTGATACTCGGTTATCATATATAACGAAAATAAACTTCAGATATTCTAGGTTGTTTTATCGAGGCACGGCATAACTCATAGCGTAGCTTAACATTCTTCAAGACACAAGTTACAATCAAATTATAAACATGTATCTAGTGTAGTTAGTATACAGCAAAAAGTTGAAATATGCAAAAATTTACCAAATATAAACGAAACAACATTAATTTTTCCAAATAGGAAGCTCTGGTGTATTCACAATGTAACAAAAGTGCACTACTTAAGATTATTTTATCTCTTTTATGGTATATATATTACGTTGGCTTTATTCTTACAACATTCACCTGAGGATCCGGTCTGATCCCGTGAAACAGTCTGTAGTGAATTTACAGTATTGTTCTTCTTAATCGTTATATATATATATATATATATATATATATATATATATATATATATATATATATATATATATATATTTATATATTTATATGTGTGTGTGTGTGTGTGTTTAAATATTTTTATGTTTATTTATAACATTTTACATATATATTTTTCCGTCATAGATTTTGAATATCATGAAATATCTTGACATAACAATACATTTAGACTTGAGTCAATATCATCATTTACGTAAAACGTTTAGCCAAACGGCATACGTGAATACTCAGTATGTAATTTTTACGGAAGGATTTCTTTACAGAACTAGTTCTCTAGCATTGGTCATAAAGAGCAGTATTTCAGTTTCCTTGTTTTAGGCCTATTTCATTAGGCAAATGACTGTATATCCGACCAAAATACCACATTTTGACATAACTCTTTTTTCAGCATACAATGAACGTCTCACGATGCCTAAATTGGTAATTCAAGCGACAGGAGATCAGTTCTTCCTTGCAGACGATTCTCACTACTTCTGGGAACAACTGAATGGGCAAAACTACTTCCTGTGAGTATGCTGGTCCATAAGTTAATAACATAAATACATATTATCTACGTATTTCTTTGCCTTCTATTTGGAACACTTTTTTTTGAACACTTTCCCGGTCGTTTAAGTCCTTAGAAGACCTTACAGTTGCATGAAATTCATTTCCCGAGGTTTGACATGTGCGTCACATGATATCACTTTGCTTGTCCAATATTGTAAAATCATATTTAAACAGGTATACCTATATGTGTGGCTTAAAGATGTGCAGCTGTGCCTTCTTTAGAAAAAGTACAGGGTAGTTTGTTGTAAACAAGTGACACGAAGCGTTATTTAAAAATATACGTCATCCTACCCCATACAGTTACCCAATACTGGAGACGTATGTATAAAAATGGTGGGATACGGCTTCCCGGCAAGTCCCGATTATTAGATATTTTATAAGATATATAACACCAATTGAACGAATATGAACCGTTTTCTCAGGTTATACCTCAAAGAAAAAACAGAGCCAAACCTATCTGTGTGTGTTAGAGGGAGTCCTGAGATTATGTGACGGCCTTCCATTTGCTGGATAAATGATTTGTAGCTATTGTTATATAGTATAAACTTCGAAACGAAATAATAGACGCGAATAACAGAAAAATAAACAAAATTTCTACCGAAAAGGCCGTAAGATTAATAAAAAAACTATTCTCTGTCAGAAAGAAAACCGTGTAGACCAAGTGAATTAACCATTTATTTTAGAATGGTCGAAAATACGGACCATGGAACATCCGGGCGGACAGACGATGTGTACAAAAACATAGAAGCATTCTACCTAGCTCAGCTGACGGTATGTCTTTTCGGTGAAATCAATAGAAATTGCTGCTTTATTGCATTTACACATTATGGACCTAATAAATGGTTAATTTAATCAAACTGATGTGCTAATTGGATTAACATATTAATATATTTAGAGCTCTTGTAGGAATGAAGTATTGCTATTCATATACAGTTCATGTGTCTTAGGTGTCTCACTTTCCACCGAATAAATAATATGGTCCTGGTGAATGTTGTCGATATAACGGGGTTTAACTGTATGTTATTTTTATATCGTTGTCCACAGGGATTCAAACTTCCACAGCTAAGCTGGCAGCGAAATGAGGTGAGTAACAAATAAAATGTTCTAATTATACACTCATCGAGGTATTATTCTTTTTTTCGCAATATACCAATATGGATTTCTGCAAATGTCTGACTTTTACCACGTGAATTTTTTGCCGTCTTTGATCAACCAGACAAGATTGTGTGTAACATTTTGATTGGTAAAATGTAATATGACCGTATAAAATGAAGTTATAATGTATGTTGCTCTCGTATTTGGGTTCAACCATCCCGAGCAGCGTTTTTTTTTTTTTGTGTTGTAATCAGGGTCGGCAGATATCTACCGAGCTGGCTAACGTTTAGATGTGAACTCTATTTTACCTTCATATTTATTTACCTTGCTTTTATCTGATTCATTATATATATATATATATATATATATATATATATATATATATATATATATATATATAAAGAGAGAGAGAGAGAGAGAGAGAGAAAGAGAGAGAGAGAGAGAGAGGAATTGATATGATTTAATTAAAACCAAGTTTTTCGTTCGAAAATTTTATATCTCAAAGCGTAAAAAAAAAGGATAAAGATATCCTTTGACATTGTTTTACTTTACATTGTCTGTTCTTGCTTCGACGGGATTTAAACACATTTTTGTCTCCTGCATGCTGGTTTTTTTATTCCAGGCCAGTGGATATGCATGTGCATATTATATTTAATGTGTTTGGTGTTAACATGATTTTATATATAATTATGCGTTTTTGTGAATCATGTATTCTATGGTTGTAACTATAGTCAAGGACCCTATAAAAAAATTAATAAATGTCAGTTAATGTATAATGAACTGTGCCAATCGTTACAGACTGAAACAAGTGGTTCCATAAGTCTTAGCACCGACACTACTCCGACCGTCATCCGAGCGTTCATGGCAGATACGAATACCACATTCAACAGGTTTGTTGAGCTAGTGACATACTCTTAATAACGAGATGCGATTTGTGACATACACATGTTAGCTTTTACCCCAAATTGCAGCTCCCGTGAATTATTTCGAAAT
This sequence comes from Sipunculus nudus, assembly GCA_026874595.1. Taxonomy (NCBI): domain Eukaryota; kingdom Metazoa; phylum Annelida; class Sipuncula; order Golfingiida; family Sipunculidae; genus Sipunculus; species Sipunculus nudus. The sequence goes on along the minus strand of CM049313.1, from coordinate 6,751,506 downwards.
ATTTTTCGAGGACAGGGTATGATAAGGGCGCGGAAATACGACAGGAAAGTACTACATGTTGTTCAGGTTGGACAACTGCGGAGTACGTTTGGTGGTCATTAGACCCAAATTTTAAAAAATGAAGCTTGAAGAACGCTCAGGGTGCCTGCGCCCTATCGCAAATTATAGTATGGTTGGATTCAAACAATTTTCCTTCAGTAAAGGATTCTCCAGAGACATTTTATGTCGGATACCCTGCTTGAAGAATCGTGGAACGGGTTCAGTTTGTATTTGAAGGTTTGATTAAATAAGCTCCTAAGGCTATTATATTATAAGGCTATATAAGGAATTCAGTTCACGTTTGTGCGCAATGTTCTCTAAAACCGTGCTGTGTACAATATTGTGCCATACATCATTTTAAAGGTTATTATCCCCGCAGTGACATAGGTGATATGAAAATAAATAATTTTTAATATACATATAATTTTGAGTGATTTTTCCGTTTTTTTACCGAGCACAGCCGAACTGTCTTCGACAATCACCGGAATGCGTGCATCGTGGTCACTTAACCTCTAACACTAAGGACTATTGTTCATATGAATAAAGCTTGCTTATAATGAGGGATTTGACCCACGTGCGTGGTCAGTAAAAGAGAAAAACACGTTTCTCGCTTATGAAATGGAGAGTTCAACCCAGGAGGATTAATGGCAAAACCTAATTCAAGGTCCCAATTTCAGGAACATGCGTGGGGTGGGGTGGGGTGGAGTGGTGTCTGGGGTTTCAGGCCTCAAAATTTGTCTGATACGATGAAAAAAAAAACATTGCGGCGGTTGAAAATGAATACGGACCCTCTGCATTGAATTCCGTTAGGTCCGCTCCTGCTACTTACGAGGTGTGCATATTTCTGTTTCTTTCTTCAGGAACAGTTTCCTTGCAACGTACATTTAATAAATCTTTCATGTGTTCCTCACACCAACCTAATCTTTATACGTCCACCGATAGAATCCAGTCAAATATCATCGAAAACCTGAATGCCCCCGCGTCTCATTCCGGTTCGCAATGTCAACACCATCAGTGGCCAGGTCATCAAGGTAAACATACCGGGGTATAAATTTCTTGCCACGAGGACAGAACCACAGAATGAATGTTAAAAATATTGGAGCGACTGCAGGATCACTCACGCACTGTCTCCACCAGATTATGAGTTTATACGGACGGACGGTATGATGTTAAGGATTCATGTAATTTAAAAGTAAGAGTCAAAAATAAGATACAAGCAGCTGTACATAGAAACGTTTTCTGTTCACAGAAGTGTTGTTCCTCAGAGAGGTGCGTGAGTTATTCTGCAGTCGTGCCAAAATGTTTATACATATCTTATGGAAACAGTTTCGTACTGAAAACCTATATTTTCTGTTAACTTTTAGAATAAAAAAAAATGAGCCAACATTTCACATCTCAGGTAATAAATCTCCCCAACCCCGGTAATAAGCCCGGTATACCGGGTCTATCCGCTAGTCTTATATATTAGGAATTAAAGGGTGTGGCACATAAGGCATTATTTCTAATTGGAAAGACTGTTTAATGTACTACAGACTATTTTCATTCAATAAAACTTGCATATTTGTATCGAGAAAATTATGTATTTAACTATTTGATGGTCGTACCACAGTTTTTCCTTGCATGGTGTATGTACACACAGGAGGTATACATCGAACTAAGAGAGACGTAAATGGAAAAAAATCCTTAGTTAGCCTACCATTTATGTTTTGGGTTACTGAAGTGATTTGTTTTACAGACGAGATTTCCGAGCAGCTTCAACAGAGGGCGAATCCGACATCGTATGGAACGAATACGCTGTCCAAGACCAGGTCTGTATGAAATACATCCAATAGAAGTTGGCTTTTTAAAATAGATTCACGAACAGACCATTAAAAGTTGAATATTATCATTTAAAGTCTGGCGACTGTGTCCAGAGTCTGATTCAACACTGCATCGGTTTTTTCCTTAATAGTACCTAATCTGTAGCTCTGGGGCTAATTGACATATATATTTTTAATGAAAGCTTATAATATTCTGGACAGTCTGATATATGAAAACCTTGGAAATTTCCATAACTGTTTCCATAATTGTTGAAGATTAAAAACGATTTTCTTAGTATTATACATTTACCTCACAATATATATTTCTCGGTAAAATATTTTTAAAACATTCCAGTTTCACTATATGTAATGTAAACATATATTCCAACATGTCTGTTGTTTAGTCTGTTGTCTATCTTTAATCTGGAGCCTTCGTAGGTGAAAATTTAAAAATAAATTTACTTCTGTACATTTAAAACTTTAATACCCCATAAAATCTGAATTTTTAGAGTAAACACCCCAGTAAAAAAAAAAAAACCTTCGGGGTTTTACTTTACATGATACCCAGAGATAGTCTGCGGCTGTTACAAGTATGCTGGAATAAATTATTTTAGTCATGTATCTGAAATTCATCAAAATATCTAAAAAATTAGATAAAATCAGCCGGTACCAGAAATCTCAATTTCCTTTATACTCAATAAAGTGCATATTCCCCCTGGCTTTTAGAATATGTCCATGTCAAGGAGTCCCAGATCAGCAGTCTTTTAAATATCAAGAAAAATCTTAAACAAAGTGATTTTAAGCTCCTGAGTCAGTTCTTAGACTTTAAACCTTTATATATACACACATGAACTAAAGTTAGTGAGGGTCTCCAGGTATGACATGATATAGTCAGATGAAAAAAAAAAATTTCACGGAAAACGGTAATATTAATATTTGACCATCTCTTCCTATTTAGAACGTTTCGTGACAGGATGACAAGGCGTGACAGTTGCTCGTCTCAGGATTGGTGGATGCATTTTAATATTAATGACTCAAGTAACCAATCAGTGTCCGTCACACTTACGTTTTATGCCCACGTGATCCACGACCTTGATTACATTGCTTCAGTCAACTGTTCAATAAAATAAAATACTGAACTATCATCACTTCTGATAATATATTATATGTTCTTATAATACTTTGGTAACTTGTTTAATTATTAATGTTTATTGGAATCCTTGCATTAAACTGCCCATTAGGTTTATTCCAGTAGAATACAATGCAGTGTGGAACAAACAATTTTTTTCAAAATGGGTGAAATGTAAGAATTAAATATGGAGACCTTTTTCTAGTATACATCGAATATATATTACTGTGCACGTTCAGTTATGCTTTTTTATACATAATGATAAAAATATAATTATATATTATTAGTTTATGTTTTGTCATCTTCACGGGTGCACATAAACATCCCCATATTTGATGTGACTAGACATATTACGTCACTTAAAAATATAATAACATTAAATGAGGAAAAAACTTTTTAAATAAGTATTGGTTATAGCACAATGAAATGTTATGCAAGCCATGAGGTTTGCGAGGCTTGTGTCACATGGCAGGCGAGCCGTTTAGGCGAGCCTGCCATGATAACATTTCATTGCAGGGCTATAACTGATTTGTCCCACTTGCTCCGCCTCCTTGGTCGAAGTTCACGCGTGTCATTTTTTTTGTCTACGCACCAGTTCTTTGCCATATTTGGAAAGTCGCCATGCAACTTCACTTGCATGGTCACTTTTCATGACCCTGTGATGCAAGCAGATTTGAACGTGCAGTTAGAACAAAGGAAAATGCGCCGCATGTGGGACAACATATATGAATATATATGCCCTAAGATTTGATATCAAAGCACATGTATGTATGTATAAATCAACGTACTTTCAGGGTAGCGGTTTATATTACGCTGAGTTTGATAAGATCAACGGACCCGGCTGGAGGGGATTCCTGATATCGGTATGAGGTTAAATTACTCAGGCCACACTTAAAAAAATGAAAAATGAAAATAAAAAATCAAATAATTCTGATATATGCTTAATTGCCATGCTTTATATATACCATAAATATGGCGGTGGCAACTCTGAAAAAAAAAATAACAATGAATCTTAAAATTTACCTAAAGCTCAAGCAATAAAAGTATGGGCCTTATGTTTTATAACCCAGTGCCCATTGGATTTTGACGACAACATTCTAATTTTATTTAATTTTACAAATATTTTCTTCTGTCATGGACGAGAGGCCCGAGTCATAAATTTTCCATTTCATGCTTGTTATAACTTTCTTTTTTATAATACTTTATAAACAAATCTTATATACAATTTGTCAATTGTCATTGTCTTTTAACCTAGGCACAATTCCCAGGACCGGAAGGAAAAACAATAGACCTGACTTCAGAGGTCAACATCATCCCTGACACAATGCCCTTCCCAAGATGCACCACGCCAGAAGAATGTGAAGGAGAGATCGTCTAAATCTTTCGTTCTTAATACGGGATGAGTGATGCACATTATGTGCAAGGGCTCTGCATTTACAATAAAAATATTTACATCTTTACAAATACACCGTTACTTTAGTCAGTTGGTTGACGGAACGCGCATGCGTAAAGTTTGGTTTAGTGGTAATATTTCACATTGAGGTTATTTTTCTTATACCAGTGACTCCTGCAAATTCTCCAGTTACTGAAAGAAATTATATGAAATTGACAGAATGCTCAAGTATAACCGTACGTTGCCTTAATTATTCCACTGCCTATATAAGTTACAGTTAGCCGTCGGTCCCATGTTGCTAATCAAGAATTTAGCTTTTAGCCGAAATTTAGGCACATTATAAGCCTTAGGTTTCCGATTCGCTACTTATATATAAATATGAGCTTGACCTTATTTCCAAGACCGTGCACTACATCCCCAGTTATCGCTCACCTGCGGGTGGGGATTGGGAATCGTTGTTGTAAACGCAACTTTTATGTGGTCACGCCTCGGAAATCCCCGTTTTCGGAATTGCATTGTATGACGTTTCCCAAGGGGGTCATTTACCACATTTTCCCTTATATCCTGAGGAACTTGAACTCATTCTGGAAAGAAAATCTCTAAGGGTCTATCTCGGCACCTGTACCCGGTTTGTAAATAATATATAGATAATAAGACATAATCAGGAGCAATATTATGCCTATTCTTTCACACTATCAGTTCAGGTTTGCTTCATACAAAAGTTCCCTAGCAAAACCATCCTAGCATACAGTCTCATTTACCCTCATTCGGCTGTGTGTTTAACACCTTGTTATTGTTCTGCGTGTGACTAAATATACAGTCCACATGTGTATCTGCATCATAATAAGGCCGCGTGACCGGGGGTCCGATTTTGCGCATGCGCGACAGATTCCAGACAAGGACTAGTCCAACATATAGTCCATACATTTACATGGACCTTCATGTCCTCTGATATATCTCTGCTGGATGGACATGACAGTCAATGGTCCGAATGTTAATTCAGTGTAGAACCCGTAGCAGCAGATCTGTATGATAGGTCCAGGGATCACATTTGAAATGACACGCACAGTGTAAGCCCCTGTATCAGGTCTTTGAACGACCACAACACGCGATATAAGCCAGCGGGATCATGTATTACATTTTTGGGCAAAGTCAATCTGGGCATCTCGGGCGATGCAGGGAGTCCCACGCGCCATGTTTATGTTGACGCCTGTAATCGGACCCGGTCCACACTCGCATACAGGAGTATGCCAAGGGTTTCAGCGCTATAATTTGGCAATTTAAACGCAAATACACGTACGTCGGTCCACGATATACGCAGCGAAATGGTATATACTGCTGGTATAAACGTGTAATATCAGACCGGTACATGTCTAAATCAACCTGGCGGACTGCATTATAGTAACTAACACCGAGTCCTTGGATGAAAGCTCTCAACTAGCTCCTCTATCCATGATTTGTTTAAAGTTTCAGCGTTAATAAAAATACATCAACTAAAAATTAGATTAAACGATTGTATATCTGACTGATAACGTTACACCACGTAATTTTAATACATACACTTATATGTAGTTTTAAAATATATCATATGACCTGTTTGATTGTGCTTCGATACTGCAACCCGAAGGCTAAACTTTAAAGCACTACCAATCAAACCAGTTACTTTTACATATTATTAAATCCCGAAACAATATCAAAACACATTTATTATCTACACAGACGGAAAGCTGTAACATCAGTGAGTTTATTAGCATATTCATTTTCGCTGCCGCATCAGACGATAACTCCTTCACACTCGTCTGGCGTGGTGCATCTTGGGTAGGGCATGACGTCAGGGATGATGTTGACCTCTGACGTCAGATCTAGTGTCCTGTCATCAGGGCCAGTGAATTGTGCCTGCAGAGAGAATATCCGTTGAGACGATCCATTGCAGGCATTCATGGTTATATCTCAGTATCCAGCCTCTCTCCACAATGAGGACGGCTTATAGGGGACGATTAGTTTAATCTATATCAATATTGAGTCATTGTATAGGCCCTTGAAATCACTTTTATAACCTTATACTACCCATAGTAATATAGTAATATAGTAATATAAAGACACAAGGTATGAAATGACTGACGGGGGACCCCCAGCGACCTGCTGTATAAACTATCCATGATCGACTTACCGACGGTGTGCCACGAACTCTTGCATGGACATAAAATTGATCCGAATGGTTCCGTCTGACACAAAACTAACTCGCGTTACGATTCCTAGCCGCGTATAACCTCTCCATGACAGTCCACGAGGCCCGAGCGGCTTCTGAGCACCATTGTGGGATTGTTTATTATGGCCGACCAATGTGAGCGCCGCTGATTTGTCGGAATGCGTTCGGGCCTCGAGGACTGTCATCAGACATGTTTTAATAGTGATTTCAAAGGGCCTTTGGTCATTGTTTTGTAGATGGACTTTGTGAAGAATACATTCCCCCCCCCTTCTGTTCGTGTTTGCGCTTAATCGAAAATACATTATACTGATTATCTAAAACGGACCCTTTTGCACAATATTAATTATATAAGACAGATTTATTCCTGGTATATTTATATTTTTTATACTTTAAAAGTCAAACACGACATAGCTCATTCCCCATTTTCGCTCAGTTGCAGGCGTCGGCGGAGGCCCCAATGATGGTTTGGCCATTATAAATATCTAATGTTGCAATAATTTTAATTGGCAATCAGGCTGTACAAAGAAATAAAAACTTTTAAATTTCAAAAGCACGTTAGAAGGAGTCTTACATTGGCTTTGGAAGCTGGTAATGCTCTCCCTGGTTTGTCTGCCTTCTGAGTGTCTTTTAGAACTTTCAAATATAAAAGAAATAAATAAAATTAAAAAAAGTATTTTATACGACTGTCAAACTGGGATGTATGTATATGTATAATATAAAATAATCTAAATTCTGATATTCATGATTTATAATGAATTTCAAACACAGAAAAAATATATTTCTATAGTTTAATAGGCCAGGAAAATCATGCTCCCAATCAATAGAAAAGTCTAACTGAATAAATCCTCACCGTTATCAGGAAACCCCTCCATCCAGGTCCGTCTATCTTGTCAAATTCCACGAAGTACGTCCCGTCTCCCTGCACAAATCAACGTGCACAAAAATACTTAGATTTATGAAGCTTTTCAGATGTGTTACTTTAAAAGGATCTATTCACATACCAGTTGTGTTAAATTTTTCATGAAGTTTAATGTTTTCTCCTTAAAATATTATACTACGTGCCAATATTTCGTCATGAAATATTTGCTTGCTCCTCCTGTGCACAAGTGGAGATAGGCATACATCGGACGCAAAACATAAAGCGTGCACACCACCTGGCGGCCGTACACGCAACTACATTAATGAAGACGTTCAAGCTTCCAATCTGGATGCTAGTATCTCTCCCCCTATCATTTGCGATAGAAACCTAACCGTTTAATATCAGGACAGTACCGCCAGTACCACACAAACACATCTAAATGGAACCCTACAATGAAACGTCTTCATGTTCTAAAACAAAGACTGCAATATTGACAAAAATAATTAAATCCGGTTATCAAACCTGGTCTTCCACAGGAAACTCGTTCCACACGATTCCCGAGTCTCCCTCTGCTGTATCTGCCCGGAAGTCACGTCTGTAAACCATTCGGAATAAATCTTAGTTTTATAAAGCAGCAAATCACTGAGGCATTTAATTTTGATTTAAATGGGTTAGTAGTTTTCTTAACATTTCATTGTTTTCTACACTTGGATGTGTTTTTAACGAAGTATTTTGGAGCAAATGTACGCTTTTATGTATGATATAACGAATTTATAAATTAACATTGAAAATTCAATGATTTAAAGTCTGTGAAAGTGAAAATTTGAGTTTTGTCATGCCTCACTTGGGAGGGTGTATGTTTTGATAGCCGTTAGTTGTTTGTTTGATTTGCCTATTAGTAACTTTACTCAAAAAGTTTTCTGGATGAAATTTTACGGAAGGTCAGGGTGACATCAATGAAAATATGGGTCATCATGATCTGTTCTAAGGATTCTTAACTATTGTTACACAGGAACCTTTTTTTTATCCTGGCCGAAGGCGAAACAATCATTATTCACGTGTGGTACGGGCCGCATTTGTTCTGGTCCACATAGCTAACCTGTGATACAACCATCGATTCAGGGAACTGCTACACACATTGGCTTGGATTCAAATAGTGGAACCTACGCTCCTACGCGATACACTGCGGTCGTCCCCGCTTCATTTTTATGTGTTACCGCTGCTTTGTACGGAAATGTTCTCTGGGTCAGAACACCAGGGTGTGCACAAAGCAAAGAATTGTAATCAGACCAATGAGAGCGTGATATGGCATTGTGCACCCCGTACAGATTTTAAACTTGCAACACCCACTCTCAGTGGCCTAATTTCACTAGGACACCCGCTCTCGTTGATATGTTTCTTTCCCTGTGGTTAAAACCGTAAAAAAGGAGACCTGAGACGACTGCAATGTGTAACCACGGGAAGGACCACCTATCTAATAAGACACACAGTCTATTAAGACCACCCTTGAGTGAACCATAGATACCTTGGTAATAACTGACCTGTCCAGTAAGACCACCTTAGAATAAAGACCACTTTGGCCAGTCCAATTTGATTACCTGGGCATACGTGGCAAGGACTACAATTTGGCTAGAATACTTCTAATGTTCCGGGGCTGGTGATCCAGAATAATTTAGGAGGTATATAAGAGGTCTCTGACTGCTTTCTAGTTGCTCAGCTGACTACCATTCTTAGTTATCTTTTATCAGAATATTTCATTGAAACCTAAAAGACTGGGGACAGGGTTCACAAACCTGTTGTAAAAAATGTTTGTGTCTGCCATGAATGCCCGGATGTTGGCTGGGGTGGTATCTGTACGGAAAGTGATAGAGCCACCGCTTTCAGTCTGTGAAATGGATCATGGTATAATGACCAATTATAGTAAATCTTTATGTAATTCTGATATGATTTGTTTAGTCAACAATTACAAAGCAGTTAACATATATTTCCATTAGTTTATGGAAAATAACATCACATATGTTAACAAACACATTAAGATATCAAGCAAAACGGCTCTTATGTATGAACATACAATTACAAGAACAAGAAAATTGTCCATGAATTCACCAGTAATCGTAAATTATAAACAAAGCAGAAAAGAAAAATAGAAGAACATCAATGTATATGAATATAAGGTTGCTTTATGTGCGATTTTGGCTGGGTATTCATGAAATCAGAGACAATCTGTACATATCCGAAAAACTCCATTGCTTACAGTCATTTCATCATACCTAATTTTATCTCAATGCACTTGTTGTTTGTTCTTTTAGGCTGTAAGAAAAAAAAACTGGTTTTATTATTCACTTTGCTCAAGGCTGATAATCGAAAATTCAACTAACATGCATTTGTTACACCCCTAAATACACAATGTCTATATATTGATTAACCGACTGATAGAACCTCATATAGAAGGTATTTAATTGATGCCTCTGCCAAGGAGGTTATGTTTTCATCAGTATCTTTTTGTTTGTTGATTAGCAGGGTTAGACAAACAGGAATCAGAGAAGATTTCAATTTGATTCGAATTCGGAAAAAAACAAGCTGATTTAGTAGTAATTGTTTAACCTTGGCGGAGATGTGCTATCTTAGTTTTTTTTTCCTGATTGTTTACCCACCTCATTTCGAGTCCAGGTTACTTGTGGGAGTTGGTAGCCCTAGAATGAAAAAAAGATCTGTATAATTAAATAAAAAAAGAGAACAACTTACAGATTCAGAATCTAATATACAAAAATCCTCGATATTACGACCACCAACGGGATCTGGATAAAGGGGTCGCTTTTTCAAAGCTTTTTTTTCCAAGCAAGGTATGATATAAAGAGCAAAACAAATTTGAACCATTAAAAATGTAAAAAACCAGGTGGTCGCTAATATGAGGTGGCCGTTAGGCTAGAGTTTACTATATATATATATATATATATATATATATATATATATATATATATATATGCTATTATCCATCCATGTTCCTTAAGGTTTAAGAAGTCATTATCAAAAATGGCAATTGTTTCCAGTGAGCATGGTTCATTTGAAAAATTATGTTGGATAAATCAGGGATTTAAGCAGCTGAAACGTGACAGACGGTCCGATAGACTGTATGGAACGTCCTGGAACTTTGGTGTGACGTCATTGGAGGGTATAAGGGGACCACATGTCCAAAATATACGTTGAGAAGACGACAAATCCATAATTTGTGCTTCTTCGATCACCACTTATCTCACTTACCAATTATGTCAATGCTGAATAGCTGTTATATTTTATTAAAGTAATTACTGAATCTCTATCAGTATCCTGTGGACAGGAAACTTGTTCCAAAAATCGATACGAAGATTTTCCCGAAATAAGCCCTATATCTAAAATATGTGATTCTTTATCATTTAAACACATATTTCCATATTTCCAAGAAAATACAATTATATCATATTGTCATTAAAAAATGGTCTAAATTCTTTCATACCACTAGCTGTGCCAGGTAAAAGTTTTCTACATTTCTGAAGACGTCTTCGTAACGGCCGGTCACACCATGATCAGTGTTCTCGAGCATTCTGTAGAAGAGTAACTTATAATGTTAAACAAGAGAGAGAGAGAGAGAGAGAGAGAGAGAGAGAGAGAGAGAGAGAGAGGATAATATAAATACATTACACAGACAATCATTAAGTGGTATATTATAAGTGAGGAGAACCGTGGAAAGGTAAGGAGAGAGATGGCGACTATCATGTTTTAGTTCTTCGTGTGTTATTTCTCTATGTAAGTCAATTTAAGTCTCAGATATGAACCATTTAAAGATATCTCGCACGTCATCATTCACGTTTAGATGCGAATGGGTCATTTACGTTCGCCGACAGCACCGGTAAAATGGTTCAGAAACACAAAGGAATAATGAATCTAGCTGAGACCAGTTGGTTTCTAAAGAGTTCAAAAACCATTTTTATTGTTGGAGTCACAAATATCTGCTTTTGTTATAAGTAATTTTCTTGACATTTTCATTTCATTTATATAACCATATTATACTTGGTATATTCATATTTCTTTCTCTGGTAAGCCTAAATACGGTTACTATTATAGAGCATTGTATAGATAAGGAATATGATGTCGCTATCCATTAATGTATTGTATAGAATTTTAGTTATGTCAACGATACACTCACAGAAAGTAATTTTGACCATTCATTTCATTTAGGAAGTAGTGAGAGTCATCTGGTAGGAAGAACTGATCTCCTGTTGCATGTATAAGCATCTTAGGCATGGTCAGACGGGCATTAAACGCTGAAACAGATACAAAATTGTGCAGTGAGAACAAAATATAATAAACAACCCACTCCAAAATGCAATGAACTCTTACATGACTCAAACCCAGCTAAAAATTACAGTGAATTCCTCCTTGTTTCATTAGCCACTCCCAAATATAATGAACTTTTCCATGATTCAGAGAACTCTCCGAATTTGGAATATAGAATGGCCAAAACATATACTATCAGTCTAATAGTTAAACGTAATCAAATGCTAACCAAATTTAAGCACCAGAGAGAATGAGTGACGAGTTTGCACCTTGCCCCACGACAGTCTACTTTACCATGGGGTAGCTTATTAATGGGCCAATCCACTTATGGCTAAGAGGGGTGTCAGGCAGCTCAGATTTCCTACAGCGTCCCCTTTTTTAAAAACCACTCTCCGCCCCCTTGAAGTCTTACCAAATGGATCGATGAAGTCGGCGTACTCCTTTGTCCGTGGATGATCGATGTATCTTGTGATTTTTTCATTATAATAAGGTGTGAAAGCGGACGACCAACCTCCCAGGGATCGATAATGGTGGTGAAGGTTCTGTAACGACAAGTAAGGCCCTACTATCCTGTTGTTATCCGGATCAGCCAAGCCTCTAGTTGACTAAAGAGTCATGTTTAAACTTACACAGTAGTGGGTAAGCGCTCATTAAGTGGTCTCTTTTTTCTGTTTATTGGTCTGTTGATTTGTTTATGGGTATTATACTCTATACATCTTAGGTTATTTTGAGGCACTATTTAAAACACTGCAATAACATACAAAGGGTTTGGTATTTATAAGTTAACTAGGATTCCTTGTGGTTAACCTCACATTTATCACCTGCATGGTAAAAGAAATATGAAAATATAAAATAATTTTTTGAAGTTATAAGTTATGTTATTATTATTATTATTATTATTATTGTTGTTCTTATTATTTATTGCACATTTAGCGAACTGCTCAAAACACTAATACAATAAAATTTTGGTAATAAAAGTTGAACCCATTAAAGTTTACTTATGCAAATCTGAGATAAAAACAATTAAAATATGACTAAATGATTAAAAAATAACAGTCACGTAAGTTAAGAAAAAAGTTTTATATATTTATAGAGACCGGTTGGATCTTTATTTACAGCTTATATATAACATATACAAGTCATAAGCATCTCTAATAGGTATGTCTTCAGTCTACTTTAAAATGATTTAACATTTACGTGGTTAGACGAATGAAAGGATGCTATGGCAGTATATATGAAAGAAAATGGGTTCATGCATAATTAAAAACTACATGGAAAATTGCTTAATGACCAGAGATGCAGGCCTTTACGAGTACTTTACGATATGAATTACTCGGTCTCGAATAGTCGAGTACTCTATTCGACTACTATTTTCATCACAGGCAGGGATATCTGATTTGAACAAAAGGATATCTGTAGTTTTATAGCACAACAAACACCCTTGTGCATGAATTAGAGATATTCTCTCTCTCTTTCATTGTTTCTCTCTATCTATCTCTCACGCACACTGTGAGACACAAACCAACACCAACACGTACACACACCTATCCCTACATACACACCATTCGCGCGAAAACAAGCACGCACGGGCATATTTGATGTATAATATTGCGATAAGGGTCATTGCGCATAAGAGGAAGTCACGTGGCCTTACTTCTCTGAAATTGAGGACACCGAAGACTATCGGGGCAGCACAAAATACTCGACGGTCCACGGCGGCCAGCAGGTACGAAACCCAGCCACGCTGATAAAATAATCAAGAAATTAAACATGTGGTAACATACTAGATTTTTCTTAAAAATATGTTTATTTTCACAGTTCTCTTCAGCCTTGACACAAAATCAAAATTTTTAAGAAGGAAGCTGAGAGAGCGAAAACGCTGTTGAAATATCACGTATTTCAATTTTAGTGCACTAAAACATGGTTTGCTTTTACTGGTGATTTATACAAAACTTAAATATTAAATACAAATCAAAATTAAAAGTCTATATTGAAAATTAACATGAAGAATGTTTTTTTCTAACAGGACAGAGCATTAGAAAGAAAGAACGTATAGAATTGCATTATTAAATGGGGTCTAACATGACATGAATTTATTTTGTTTTGCCAGAAAAACTAGACTTAATCTTAACAGCGCTTACCTTAGAGAATCCCATTGGCATATATCGAGTAATCTCAATGGATGGGTTCTTTTCTGCTGCTATCTCGATAGTGGCGTCAACAGCCAGTTTTGCCGACTATGGAATACAGAACTCATGATGGAAATTCAAAGCCCGAAACAGAATGACGCGTGTAGCACGTGACCGGCTCGGGACACATTTAAAACACTTTAAGCGGCCACAAAGTGCACTACACGCGTCAGAGTAGATAATATTTACCAAGTTCCTGTCGTATATTAAACCTGTCTATGTAAAAGTAGTAATTTTGACAATTATCATTGATACAGTTGTATTATGATGTTCCTGTTTGTGACCAAACAAGTTCTAAATACGATATAACTAATTTTTTATGTTGTTAGTGCTGTTAATTTATGTTCGTTTTGCTTTTTTTCCCCTACATTTTCCATGAACATATACATCAATTGTTATTGTTAAATAAATTATTACAAAGTTTTATACTGAATTTATTTCGAAAAAGTTAAGTCAGCAATTGCTGACACGTGACGCTTGATTCACACGTGGCGCCACGCATGCGCGTTAGTCTCTTTTGCTCAAGATACATAGACTGAGGTAATTTTTTATATATAAAAAATGACCTTTGAAGCGCGTGACTCGTGTTTTAGGATGTGATTACTGTTTTAAAATGTATTAGAGCAATAACTTTTGGAATCAAGGCGACATAGCCTGAACACAAATCAAGCATTCTACCGACTGAACTGCCATTGATGAAAGATTTACTGGCAAAGCCGGTAGGAATGCCCGTTGTATTCATGTACATTGTATATCGAATTTTTTAGGCTTATATCTATAAGGCAAATTTTCAAATAAGATTCCTAGTATGATTTGATGATTTGAGCAAAGTTAAGCTGTGTTTCCATTCATCCGTAAATCACGTACGTCGTCCGCAAAAACGGACAGCATCGAAACGGATCGGTGAGCGATTCATCCGTTTTACGGATGGCAAAAATACCATCATTTCCCAACAGTGCCCCGGCGCCGGGTGTGATGAGACATATTGACCTTCTTCCTGCCTGTGGTCCTTGCAGTTTAAAAAGAGGCACGTTAAAGGGTATCCGCAAGAAAAAAGTACGTACTTATGGAAACAGTTTTTGCGGATTGCGCACTATAGAACGTATACGTACGTCTTTTGCGGATACGTTTTTTGCGGATACATGGAAACACAGCTTAAAAAGAGCGTTTTTCGATCGTCCGTGACTTCCCACGATCGAAGGTCTTATCTAGTCGTACCCGGTCGTATCCCGTCGTGGGACTGGGTCCTTACAGAACCGTGACAGGTTTACTTCTCCCAGTTCTCGAATCTGTTCATACGTGAGGGCTTCCATTTGCGTACTACCACTAAAACACGGATGTCAAAGGTCGCATGTCGAAGTAATGGGTATACTCGCTACTTATAAAAATATTCCTACCTTGACCATAGGAAGCTGCAGTATTATATCTGGATTTGGTGTCTCGTCATCCTCAATGTAAGCCCTCCACGTGTATCCAATGAGTTCGTCTTCGTAGCGAGCACGTGGTTCCGCCTACAAGTTTATATACTGTGTCTGTTTTCCTATAATACATAAAATGCTTTTTCAAATAGTTTCATCCTACCTGGATGTATGTTAGTTAGTGTATTTTACGACAGTTACTGTTCCGGAAACACCGTGGATTATAATAACTTTCGAAGAATTGAAAAATTGTTTTATTTCCACGGATATTCTTTTTTTATGATTTTTGTTGGAGCTCGCCGCCTTCAGTTTTTTATAGTCTCTCCAAAAGGCGCCAGGTGCCGCTAACGCCCTGCACAAGTACGACTTTTATTGGACGCCATTTTTTTTTCAAGAATACACAGAAACACGGTTAGGCTTATATGGAAGTGAGGGCCCCTGATGAAAACTTTGTTTACTTCCGGTTGGCGAGTAGACAGTAGCACGTGGGCGCTTTGAATATGGTGTTAAGAATATAATAATATTGAAAAGTTTACACCAGTTTTGGATAAAATAAACACGGTGCTGGTCTAAATTAACATTCCAATCCAACAAGTATAACTAAAAGTAGGTTAAGCCCGTGATTTTCTGACCAAATTTAGCTTTAATGGGAATATATCCATCATCTGTCAGTCAGTGGCTGGGCCGGTATGGCGTATCTGCTCTGGTCTGGTGTGCATGTCGTCACATCTCCTTAACATTGACAAGATGCCCAGGCCGTGGTCATGTGATACATTTACATTTCATCTGAGGTTTAACAACAGACTTTACACTATGATTACTCATGTCGGTCTTTTAGAGGATTCATGACACACGGACATCCTATCGGATCATGCAGCTTATTAACTGCTGATGATTATGTATCTGGTGACATTTAAAGGCTTTAATAAAACTTTCAATTTTGGATATACAATTATATATATATATATATATATATATATATATATATATATATATGTATATATATATATGTGTGTGTGTATATATATATATATATATATATATATATATATTTATATAACATACATATCATAGTCCTGTAAGAAAATGCTTCAAAGGGGCCTATAAATATATGTAATGAAATAATATACAAAAAAAAACTTTACATGACCCTTTGAAAACATTTTTGTACCAAAAACAAAATAATATAAATGATAGGAAGACATGAGTATAATTCATTAAAGTTGAAATTGTTGCACAGTGAAGGGAATCACGCAAAGGCGGAGTGGGTTCGACGTCTGCCATTAATTTTTGGTAATTATATTTGTATCGTATTCTGTATATATGCTTTTGTTTCATGGCGCACCTAATTTTCATTAAGCTATTTCTTAAATATATTTAACCAACAAACTTAATTTCTTCTTAGAACTCAGCCAGCCTCACAAACAGAATATGACAAATTTTATTCGTTAACATCAAAGGCATGCACGTAATTAGGATCTTTTCATAATGGTTTGAAAGAAATGTCTGAACATTTGGCTAGACTGGTCAGACTGGACACATTTGTTTATGATGGGCTTTGCCTGACTTAAGCTGTATTATTACATATAGTAAACAGTTGAATTTCATGTTAAATATAAATATTGCCAAGACAATGGTGATGTTCACCGCCGAACAATGTTTAGCAATATAAATATTAGTAAAGGAAAATTTTATATTATGTTTTAACAATATAATATAATATAATATAATATAATATAATATAATATAATATAATATAATATAATATAATATAATATAATATGACTCTCTTCTAAAATATAATTTCTCTATGTATTTTCTGATGACGTGAATAAATATTATATATGAAGAGATCCAAAACTAATAGTGTAGTATAGTATAACATTTATAATGATCTGTCATTATTTGGTTATCTCGAAATAATGTACATCGTGTATCTTACTCTTGAAACCAGTCTAATGTGTTTAGCATAAACTTTGAATTAACGACCATCGAAATATTAAACTGCATGCACATCATAATGTAAATTATTATGCCTTTATTTTGGAAAAATAATGTTATATTCGTCAAATCAATCAGAATATATGTCACCAATAAGTTCGCTATATAAAAAGTTGACAGGTATTCACAATATCATTCTTTGTTAGATCTTAAAGTTACAGTTGGCATCAAGTCTTATTATAATCAAATCATGGAATAAGAAACTGATTTTTTACATTAGTCTCATTTTGTTCCTAGTTCTACATAACGTACACAACACCACAATTGGTGGAATTGATCATAAAAGAAAAAGCAACTTATATGGCCCGGTAATACAGTATAGTATTAATAATGTATACCATTTCTTATTTAGCATGATTTATTAGAAGGGTATGGAAATGGAAGATTATTGTTCTTGAAATCAATGTAGAATTATAACCCAAATTTATTGATATATTTAAATTAACAGGCTATAATCAATATTATAACACCGACGAATTATATATATATAATTTTATTAAATAATATTTTTAAATATATATATATATATATATATATGTATTGTTACCTTTTTTATATATAAAAATTTAATTGTATTAAATTTTGTATAATGATATTTTTTATTATATATATACATACATACACAGATGAACATGTACATATACGTTTTATTATTTTGATATATCTATTGTGGAATAAACAGTTTTTGTGCTTTTGTGTATAGAGATATATGTTTGTATATATACATATATATATATATAAATATATGTAAATATATATAATATAATATTTATACATAATATTGATACGTACACACATACATACTTACACAAATAAGCATGTACACATGCGTGCTCGAATTATTTTGATATGTATATTTTGGAATAATTAGTTTCTGTGCTGTTGGATATATATATATATATATATATATATATATATATATATATATATATATATATATATATATATATATTAAATTTGGTTAAAACTTATACAAGTATGAAAAAAATTATAATGAAGAAGTCATGATTTGTCTTATCTAACCCAAAAAACCGTGTCATATATAGAAAGCATTGCTCACTGAAGTGACTGTGACACAGCCTCCAAGTGATATCAAGGAGCTGATGATATACAGGCCTCTTGAAGGCTGTCTAAACGGAAGTATCGTTTGGCATGCGCAAGGAATACCCCTAGCATCCGGAGGCGAATCCAGGATGGATGTCGTCCTTGCAGAGACCACCAAAATGGATTATTTTTACACACAAACAACAGTGTTGCTTACTTCTCTTTATTGGGGTCTGCCGGGTCTGTGCAAGGATGACATCCTTCGGTTCACCTCCGGATGCTGGGGGGGGGGGATTCCTATCATCCGGGCGTCAACCAGCTCGCTATACCACTCCTGCGGGCCCTGGGTGTATGTCATTCTGACTGTTGTCTCATAACACCGAGGACTCCCCCCTCCCCCTCCCCGAAAGGCGCAGTTGTTTGCTCATGGAACACGACTGTTGCTCACAGTTTCTCCATAAAGCTGCAGAGCGTTCACCCTTGGTAGGCATCAATCGGGAAACTCTCACTGCCTAGGGTGAGATTCGAACTCACGATCTCCAGGCTTACTTTGAGTCCTGTGCTCTATCACTAGAGCATGGAAGCTGATCTCCACGGGTGTATTATTTGGGCTCTGCTATTGGCAGGTGCCCTGCGGTAATTACATTTTCCAACCATTATTCATACTCACTTTGGATATCTTGCCAGCCTTATATCAAGAACGTTCTTGTGTTTGCCATTATTTGTTTCTGTTAAGTTTCTATGAATGGATGTGCTCTATCGAGGTTCATACTATAGCCATAAATCCAATTGTCCCCTCACTGCGACTATGCATTACGGCCATTATACTTTATAGTTTATTTTACTGTTAACCATGCAGTAAAGTTAACCATTTCCAAAACCATAATATGAAATTGATGTCATGAAATGGGTGTACTTAAAGTCTTTACACCGGGTCAAGTACAGAAACAGGAACTTTGACTTTCTGTTCATCCTCTATTTATTGAACAATAATTTAAAAGTAGACTGAAAATTAAAATGATCCGACATAGTATAGTAAGGTATTCTAACTACTAAACAAACGCTTCTTCTTCATTTGTAATTAACATAGACCTCAATACACAAGTAGATTAAGTAAGTATTAAGTATTATATTGCGTGCTCACGAACTGTGAATAAATAGTCAAGCGAATCAGATAATAGACCATTTCGGGCGCATTAAGTTAATGATATCAATCATAACTGAACAGATCCGGTGCTCAGCGACCGGTTGGCAGTCATGGTGAAATTGTATAACGGAAAGATCGTTTATCCGAACAAATCCTTTTCCTCCAATCTTTTCGGATAAACGATGCTAAAATTTACTTAATTCATATACTTTTTTCTCAGTCAAAGGTGAAGAGACAAGTTAAGGTAATTCGGTGCAATACAGTCGGGTCTCGTTTTCACCGGTTCCATTTAAACGGAAGACTGGAGTTACAAACAAATCACTAGGGAACGAAAGAATGAAAGTTAAAATTAGCTTCAATGTAACGGAAACTCAAGTTCAGGATCCGAACGGCTTACATGATACAAATTAAACATCGCCCATATATATACTCAGATTATTTATAACGAACTGGAGTGACAGTCGTCAGATTCAGTTTTCCCAAGTCGTTTGATCTTTTGTAAAACCCAACCGACAGGGACCAGCTAATAAACACTGCACAAATTATTGCACAGGTATTTACACCCATGGAGGCCGTATTTGAGCTGTTTACTCCTCGTCTTGGTCGTGTGCGTAGTAATATTAATACCATGGCTACTTCAGTAAATATGATTTTCGATCACTTCATTTACCAAAAGTGGGTGTTTATGCCCCCCCCCCCCCCCGGCTTTTGACCGACAAAAATCTGGCAAATACAATGATACCGAAAAACAGCAGCAAACCTACATTATTTAACAGCGTTGTAGAATGCATATTTTTTAAATATTTCTGTACAGAGTGGGAGTCGAACCCCCTGCCACTGCCCAACCTCCCCTCCCACACTCGTCTCGCCACAATCGTCATTGAGAAGAAAACGTTACATTACTAGTGGGGAATAATAAAACACTGATCATCAGCTTTTGACCATTTGTTCAAATAATATTTGAAATTACATTATTACAAATTCATATTGGAATATTATTAAAGTTACAAATTTATATTTGTAAAGTAACCTATGTAATGTATACGTACCACGTAAATTAGTGGTTGATTGGGGATCATTCTCAAGTAGGCGGTAACGGTACCGGTACTCGCAGCGACCCTGCCAATATTGTCCAGATTCCCGTCTCCTCGGTCACGTGGCGGCCTGATAAAAAGAGGAATTTAACACAAAAAGTATAATTCACCATCTCGAAAACGTGTCGTCACCATGTAGTTAACATGAAGTGATAAGTTGTGTGATAAGTTTGTCATCAACAGACAACCAATTGACCACCCTAAAGTTGTCGAACTGACATCCCTATATGTTATCAATTAATGAAGGAAAGCACAGGTCACTAGCTCAGGTTTAATTTTTTTCATACAAAACTGACAGGTCTAAGATGACAAACAACACCCAGCGGGCTATATATATATATATATAGGGGCAAATTATATAATGGTAGGTTTATATGTAATCAGGCTATACAGTAAGGTGGGGCTGTTATATATAAATATAGTTCAAACTACATGCGTTTAACACAATGTTGACAACAACGTGTTGAACGAATGTAGATTGAATTTCATTATATATATATATATATATATATATATATATATATATATATATATATATATATATTTATATATAATTATATATATATATATCATATATAGTTAGCTTGACTTAATAATACTGTACCACAGTACTTTTTCGTCAGGACAGCTTTTAGCTCTGCTCACTCCTCAGGTAACTATTAACGTCCCCTGCATGGTAGAGCACTTCAGTGTTGTATTGGACTTTTTTTTTATGTAATCGCTGATTATATATATATATATATATATATATATATATATATATATATATATATATATATATATATGATAGTTAAGTTGAACATAGGTTAGGGATTAAGAGGGGGGTTACTACCCAAGGAGGCACATGGGTTGCAAACATTCTTGCAGTTATTACCCTTTTGAATTTGATAACAGAAAAAAAAGACATCCATGGGGTTAACACTGTTTGCCGGTTGTGTTTTATGACCATATGATAGAAATATGTATGTATTCCACAATAACATCATTTCAAAATTCATTATATATATATATATATATATATATATATATATATATCAATCACAATTTTTGTTTGATATTGCTTGTAATTGTTGATTGAAGAAAGAAAATTGTATTCTGTTATCGATAGGGCCGTCAGTCCTTACAAAATCATACTAATATTGTCAATAATCATATATATATATATATATATATATATATATATATATATATATATATATATATCGAGTGGACTGTATCTTTTTACTCTTACTTGTAAAATAATCAAGTTTATCAAATTATATTTTAATCGTTGATTGTTCACTGAATTCACACTTACTGGTCATCATTGTTGCCGGCGTCAACCATTATCATCATGGCGTCGTTAAAGCGGATATCATCCGGGACAGCTACGGATAGGTAATGCCACCAGACGTTGTCAGACACAACGGTCTCTGGAACAAAATTTAAATTTAAAATTTGAACGTTTCAGATTTACGACAAAAAAATTTACATATATGTCGTAAACAGAGACATAACTAACGAAGAAAGGATGAATGGACTTTTTTTTTGGTGGAGGTTCCGCCTTCATTTTTTAAATTCTGATCTAATTCTGCATGCTTAGCATAATTGGCAAAACCCCTTTATCTAAAATCAATTTAAAAGCTGTTAAATCCATAAAAACATAAATCCATAGTAGACATAAAGTATACCTAATTTAGAACATGTAACAGTTTTCTTTTTGATGTTATACATATTTTTGAATTTTTTATTAATTTTGATATAATATTTTAATATCTAAAATGTTTTAAAAGTTTAATTAGTTCGCTATTTTTAGCACCCTCTAACAGCATGCTACTTTAAAATGGGCTGATATCAAACTACATGAAAACATCTAAAAGTGTTTTGTTTTTCCTTTATCATATCTCTTACTACCTCAAAAGAGAAATTGTAAATTTTCATTCGATAAAAAAATAAAATTTAATTTTTAAACAAGAAGGACACACACCAGAGGAAAAAAACCCATTAAAATGAATTTGCGATATTGTCATATAGTTTTATATTAGTCCACTGAAAGTTCTAACTAATACTTGATGCTTAAAATAGTGTACCTTTAAAAGTTACAAATGTATACTCTATGGGTTCTATTATGAGAGAAAACAACATTTGGATTTCTGCCAGTTAGGCTATTTTAAAGTCTTGAATATATTCTAACTGTAAAGTCAAATTGTTTTGGGACATATCATTTAAATCAAAAGAGCATCTCATTAAACTTAATGATGGATATATTATTACTGACCGTCCATATATTTATGTGACGTGAGGTTGTACAAGTACATGGTGTAGCCGTCTTGTGTGTACGAGCCGTATTCACTGAACGCGAAGTTAGGATCCGGTCGATTCACATAGTCATCTAGCGGGGTATTCTCATCCTGAAAGATTAAAAAAGAACAACAGTCCTCCAGCCCTAAACATAGAATGTATGTTTTGAGATATTATTTTCGTCTTTATCCATTGTAAGGCAAAATGACTAGTTTCTAAAGTACGTGGTTTATGATTATACACTTACAATAAACGATACATACAACGCGAGTTCACTGTGATGCTCAAATATATAGCAGTATTATTCTGACCATTACCAGAATATGGATTTTGAACTCATAATAATATTTTGTTACTTTAATATCACACGTATACACACATGAATATTATGCTTTATGTTTTTTAACCTAAAATATATTATTATTATTATTATTATTATTATCATTATTATTATTATTATTATTATTATTATTTCTGTTAATTATAATATAATTAATAATAATAATATTAATAATATATTTTAGGTTATACATAATATAATTAATAAAAATAAGAATAAGAAAAATAAAAATAACAATAATATTTGCAAATTTATTTTTTTTATTATTATTTGACAATCTATTTAACAACAACAGATTATTTATCAACTTGTCATGGGTATTAAGTTTAAAGGGTAAATTCAGTGTAGTAGATTCACATGAGTGACTTCTGGGAAATTTTATATTGTAATATTCTAATTTTAAAAGTAAATCTAAAACAAAATGAAAAATATACCCACATTTATTGGTTTGTGGACGCTTTCATTCGGGGCGTTTGAATTGAGTTTAAATTATGTGCATATTTTAATGATTGCCAACATTTTTACTCAGGTGGCACACGCAGGATATGTAAGGGCAGGCAAATCGTAAATTAAACCAATATGGGCATCACCAAGTAGCTAGTATTATAACACAAGGATTTCGCTGGCAGGGCTACATGATCTCTTGAAGTGGGTTTAAATATATTGCAAGGTCAAAGGTCAAATGGAGCATTTTATGAATTTTTAATGAATTTGTTACATACCCAAGGATGACCAGTGGCTAAACCGGCCAGCAGTACAAAGACAGCCACCCTCATCTTGTCATTGAGGGTCGGTCACTGATTGTCCGGCAAATCAGATGAACAGCTTATCACGTGACCATTGGGAATCTAACAGATGTACAATACACAGAGATCTTGTGTTGAAGATACGGCCTAGTGCAGGAAGACCTTACACCGGGTTTATATCAGAACCATCTTATACTTATATCACAATCATCTTATACTTATAACACAACCATCTTATACTAATATCAAAAAAATCTTATACTTATACCACAACCATCTTATATTAATACCACAACCATCTTATACTTATATCACAACCATCTTATACTTATACCACAACCATCTTATATTTATACCACAACCATCTTATACTTATACCACAACCATCTTATATTTAAACCACAACCATCTTATATTTATACCACAACCATCTTATATTTATACCACAACCATCTTATACTTATACCACAACCATCTTATATTTAAACCACAACCATCTTATACTTATACCACAACCATCTTATATTTATACCACAACCATCTTATATTTATACCACAACCATTTTATATTTAAACCACAACCATCTTATATTTATACCACAACCATCTTATATTTATACCACAACCATCTTATATTTATACCACAACCATCTTATACTTATACCACAACCATCTTATATTTATACCACAACCATCTTATATTTATAACACAACCATCTTATATTTATACCACAACCATCTTATACTTAAACCACAACCATCTTATATTTATACCACAACCATCTTATACTTATACCACAACCATCTTATATTTATACCACAACCTTCTTATATTTATACCACAACCATCTTATATTTATACCACAACCATCTTATACTTAAACCACAACCATCTTATATTTATACCACAACCATCTTATATTTATACCACAACCATCTTATACTTATACCACAACCATCTTATATTTATACCACAACCATCTTATATTTATACCACAACCATCTTATACTTATACCACAACCATCTTATATTTATACCACAACCATCTTATACTTATACCACAACCATCTTATATTTATACCACAACCATCTTATACTTATACCACAACCATCTTATATTTATACCACAACCATCTTATATTTATACCACAACTATCTTATATTTATACCAAGCCCATCTTATATTTAAACCACAACCATCTTATATTTATACCACAACCATCTTATATTTATACCACAACCATCTTATATTTATACCACAACCATCTTATATTTATACAACAACCATCTTATATTTATACCACAACCATCTTATACTTAAACCACAACCATCTTATATTTATACCACAACCATCTTATACTTAAACCACAACCATCTTATATTTATTCCACAACCATCTTATATTTATACCACAACCATCTTATATTTATACCACAACCATCTTATATTTATACCACAACCATCTTATACTTATACAACAACCATCTTATATTTATACCACAACCATCTTATACTTAAACCACAACCATCTTATATTTAAACCACAACCATCTTATATTTATACCACAACCATCTTATATTTATACCTCAACCATCTTATACTTATACCACAACCATCTTATATTTATACCACAACAATCTTATACTTATACCACAACCATCTTATATTTATACCACAACCATCTTATACTTATACCACAACCATCTTATATTTAAACCACAACCATCTTATATCATACAACCATCTTATATTTATACCACAACCATCTTATACTTATACCACAACCATCTTATATTTAAACCACAACCATCTTATACTTATACCACAACCATCTTATATTTATACCACAACCATCTTATATTTATAACACAACCATCTTATATTTATACCACAACCATCTTATACTTAAACCACAACCATCTTATATTTATACCACAACCATCTTATACTTATACCACAACCATCTTATATTTATACCACAACCATCTTATATTTATACCACAACCATCTTATATTTATACCACAACCATCTTATATTTATACCACAACCATCTTATACTTAAACCACAACCATCTTATATTTATACCACAACCATCTTATACTTATACCACAACCATCTTATATTTATACCACAACCATCTTATATTTATACCACAACCATCTTATACTTATACCACAACCATCTTATACTTATACCACAACCATCTTATATTTATACCACAACCATCTTATATTTATACCACAACCATCTTATATTTATACCACAACCATCTTATACTTACACCACAACCATCTTATATTTATACCACAACCATCTTATATTTAAACCATAACCATCTTATATTTATACCACAACCATCTTATATTTATACCACAACCATCTTATATTTATACCACAACCATCTTATATTTATACCACAACCATCTTATATTTATACCACAACCATCTTATACTTAAACCACAACCATCTTATATTTATACCACAACCATCTTATACTTATACCACAACCATCTTATATTTATACCACAACCATCTTATATTTATACCACAACCATCTTATACTTATACCACAACCATCTTATACTTATACCACAACCATCTTATATTTATACCACAACCATCTTATATTTATACCACAACCATCTTATACTTACACCACAACCATCTTATATTTATACCACAACCATCTTATATTTATACCACAACCATCTTATATTTATACCACAACCATCTTTTACTTATACCACAACCACCTTATATTTATACCACAACCATCTTATACTTAAACCACAACCATCTTATACCACAACCATCTTATACTTATACCACAACCATCTTATACTTATACCACAACCATCTTATGCTTATATCATAATCTTATCCTTGCAAAAACATGTTTTATCCTCCACTTTTTTTTCAGACCATGCACTAGCTTGGATTTAAGAATCATGACTCCCGAGGCTCACATATTTAATTTGCTTAGCGTCCCTAAAATTTGGATTAACTTTGATTGGAGAGTTATACGTGTGTGCATACATTTATTAGCCAAATCACTTAATTCATGCTGTTTACAAGTGCTCATTTAAACATAATATTGCGCAAGCTTCATAAATACAGGCTCTTCAAAACTCACAAATAAACAGTATTTAACATCATTATTATTAGAATCTACATAACATAATCAAACATATATTAATTTATATTAATTTACATGATGCATATTAACAAAATAAAAAGCAGTAAAATATTTATTAACACGCAAGTATGCACAGTTGCACACACATATATACTTGTAGTATATATATATATATATATATATATATATTGTTGCATGGACGTCACCCGGACATCGGAGGATGGCGCCACGAACTGGTGTGGCCGCCCCCGTTTCCACGCTTATGGATCCACCCCGCTATCAGTGACTACTGACGCGCTTTTAGAAACATAAAAACTATTCTTGGACCATTCAGTACTGGTTTTGCAGTTCTGCCGGCGCTATCGTTTCTCTCAAGCAAAACCACAAACTTCTGCGGTTTTCACCCATTGTTGAAAGCCTATAAAACGAACTCGCCTGCAGTACGAGGCGGGACTATTGACTTTGATACGCCACTTTGCTGTTATCCCCGGGGACCGTGACCGTGGGCTCTTGGTCCCCAAGCCAACGGAATGCCATGAACCACGCCATGAACTTTATTATTTAAGAAGAGGAGAGACTTTGTTTGTTTGGTGCCACATGGATTAATACAGGACTTCAGTTTTGTGTGTGCCCGAATTATGTGTTGATGATGGACTTCAGTTTCTCGTATACCGGATTCAGTTAAGTATTTCGTTACAGTTCGTTATTTAGAGACTCAGTTTTCGTCAGAGACTTGGTTATAAATTACGTTATGTATTGACTATTATATTATTTGTGTATGAATGTAAATATTGTAATCTAGTAATATAGTACTGTTTTTGCACCCATATTTTGGTTACGTATTCATTTGAAGAGAACGTGTCTGAGCATATGTGTTACGGTTCGGCCTGAGTTGTTTGGTGTGAAAAGGGACCGTAACAATATATATATATATATATATATATATATATATATATATATATATACGTATTGAATTTGGTATTAACTCAAGTCCAGTGTTTGAAAATTGTGAATGATAAATATAATAATAAAATCCGTAGAAAAATATATGGAAGAAAGCCAATAACTAATTGGTTGCAGCTGCAAAGCATGGGTAAAAACAGGAAATTTAACTACGTCACCTGCGCAAACGCCAGGTTATATCGTTAAAACCATAGCATCACATACTAACGTTCACCATACTGGACAAAGATGTCAAGGACTCATATTCACAATATCTCCTGAATTTTTAAATTATGCAATATACCAACCGGCCCTTACCACAGTGAACTACGGAAGGCAATACACACAATTCCAGATAACCCTACAGCTGACCCACGAGGGGCATTGACGTCACTACCCCACGACACACTTCCGTATTGCAGTGACAGTGCAGGGGTTTTACATACGGCCAGCAGTTGTTTACTGAGCACATGGTATAAAAAGGAGGCAGAACTCGTGATAACAGCAGAGATACAGCCCTGTTGTAAGAAGACGGTACCCCGGTTAGAAGCTGAAGGAAAGACAGTCACCACAGGCTGAAGGAACGACTGACTGAGGCAGCCATGCTGAAACTTGTAGGGCTGTTGCTAACTGTCACACTCTCCCTGACCTCTGCAAGGTCGATGCCATGGAGACCGCACTGGCAGGTAAAATTCATAATATTTTTTATTAATGATATTTTATTATTACTAAATAATAGTAATAATAATCATAAATGGTTATGTGATTTGTTTTAAAGCACTCGGTCATTCTATATGTACACTGGAGCTGTCAGTTCGGCAGTGATGAAAGCCACAATGAAATACCTCTGTGCAATACAAAAAAATGGCTAAGTATCTGAGCTTAATTAGAATTCTGAAACTGACAGTCCTAAATTTTCAGGAAAGAATAAAAAAAAAGTTTTGGTGGATTTAAGTAATATCTTAATACTGTCAACGGCGCAATACTTGAACCAGCCAATGACACAGGGTTGCAGAAGAAATGTAATCTGCTGTTTCTATCTTTTCTGTAAAGATGTGTTTTTCAGTTTGTCAATAAGGATGCTATATCCACAGTGGAGCTGATTTATTTAATTCATAAATATAAATATAAATTTTACTCAGCACAAACATATATATATATATATATATATATATATTATATATATATATATATATATATATTATGCAGAATGAACTAAACTAAGATTTACTAGGCATTTTATTACTTATTAGTTTCGTATCACATCCTCAGAGCGTGTGGCACTCTTCTGATGAAGTAGCCTAATAGTGTCCGTTGCTGTAAATCCAAGGTTTTAGGGGTCGTTGTTCATAGTAAGTAAACTGGGGTCAGGGTCAGCTGCACGGTGTTTTTTATTTTTTCCCTAAAATTATGTACTACCCTAAAGCCTTTTTAACGGCAACACAGTTAAAATCAACTACAGCTGCATGTCCAACTTAAAACAGAACATTGAGGGGCACAACGAAAACTAACATCTCCAAGAACAAAAAAAAAAAAAAAAAAGAGCGATGGCTAAGCAACGTAACTGTATAAAAACACTGCATACTGCCCTATACCCTGAAAGTGGCTAACAGAATCAGTAATATACCAGTCGACAGTCACAACTGAAGACAACAAAGCAAACAGGACATATTTGGCTCAACACAGAACATCTTCGAAACTAGATTTAAAAACACAAAACATCTTTATAGAAATGCAGCCAGTAGACAATGCACAGAACTCGCCTAATACATCGAGGGCCATACAGATAACAACGTGAGCCATAATATCACATGGAATATTCTAAAAAAGAGCAAAATCCTTCTCTCCGGCAACAAATAGATATAATTTGTGTTTCGGGGAAAAATACTTTATAAGCCTATATGGCAATCTCAGCTCGCAACCCTCAACAAAAGGAATGAATTCGTGACGTCATGCAGACATGCAAACGAATTTCTTCTGCGGAAACCTGATACTCCAACACCAAGAAAGCGGCAGGGAACAGCTTTGAGCTAGCTTGCATCGAAAGCGCATAATTAATTTCGAGTAACTATACACCCCAAGCCCCAGCCACTCGGAACCAGTGACAATACCAGAAGCTAGACCAAGTAGTGGCTCTGCTGTAAACACAGACGGCCCTCAGCAAAGATAAACGACACCGTACAGCTGACCCTGTCCCCAGTAAACGTACTCTAAACAATGGCCCCTATAACCTGGATTTACAGCAACGGACATTTTTTGACAACATTAACTGAAGATGAACTTCTGAGCATGCTCCTCATAGTTTAGTTCATTCGACATAAAATAGAAATGCTTCGTTCAGCCATTGAGCACTCTGCCATCCGTTTTTGCAAAAAAATTAATGCCTACCTTCAACTGTATATATATATATAAATATATATATATATATATATATATATATATATATATTATTCAGAGACCATGTACATGTAATATGAAATGTTTTCACATACCCATTCAATTTCACTTGAGAACTGTTCATGGATTTAGCAAGAAATTGAAAATCATTGTAATGTTTTATGGATAATTTTAAATTTATTTATTTTGTAACTATAGACACCTTACGAGATTGACGACACACCAGAAAGCTCAAGCAAACCGGAAATAACTTCCTTACATATCCGGTCTGAGATCTCGTATCGCTTCGCCACGACCCACGTGACCAGCCAGCTAGTGAACAGGGGAGACGAAGCCGGTGAGGCGGTGTTCCGGATGCGGCTGCCAAAAACTGCATTCATGACCAACTTTTCCATGTAAGATTTTTTTCTGGTGTCATTCTTTATAAATATGTATTTTTTTTGTATTAAAAGAGGGGTTAAAAGGTGCGACATTATAATAACACCTATTAATGAATGCCGTGATTTCACAAACTTTGTAAAACATAATCAGAACTTATCTTTTAGTCTTCAGTTGGTTTAATCTTGTGTAAAAATTGCTTATCATATGTAATATACTTAGATCAAAATCTTATTTTTAATCCCCTTAGTTACTGAACATTCATTTTCATTCATTTCCTTTTGTGTTAAAAAGGGTTAAAACCATAATTGAATTGAGCTGTAGTGAATGGATAGTCTTTCTCTCGGAAAATAATTATAACATATTCAGAATTTACCAGTAAGTATGTGTATATATTGGATAAACTATGGAATAAAAACTGATCCAATGAATACCATCATGTCCCAATTTATCATATATGTGATATATATATATAAGAGTATTTCGGCTGATTAATAAATTTCTGAATTGCATATAAAGGGAGACAGAAGGGGAAGAATACAACGGCGAGGTCAAAGAGAAGGCGAGCGCTCTAAAACAATACCAGAAAGCCAAGAGTCAAGGGGAAAGTGGAGCACATGTGGCCGCGACGTAAGTAATGCTGTGATATACATGAATCATGAATTGTAATGTAGGTCAGTCTTTTTTTTTTTAAATTTATTATCGTCCTGTTGGGTTTCAGAAACAGTAGGTTCTTCATATCGTTTGAGCATCAATTTTTTTTTCGCGAACATAAACTCTATAAATGAATATACATATTTAATTGATTAAAATAATGATACACGATACTTAAATAATTACATGCGTAAGAATATATTTACATAAGAGTTAACACACACACATATAAATATGTATATATTATGCATATATTTATGCATTTTATGCATATTTCTTTCTGCTTTCAACTTAGTGTGGCAATGCTATGGTGTGATCCTCATTAAAGTGACATTTGCAGTTAAAATAAAAGTAAAAGTGAGGTTTATAGATTTGACCGTGCATTGAGCTAAAATGGTCATAATGATAATCACTAAATGGTCTGACCTTTTAATGAATTACCGATCTTTTTTCCCCTCTTTAGATCCCGCGACAGTAACGACTTCAGTGTGTCAGTGAATGTTGCGGCAATCACGAAAGTAACCTTCACTTTGATCTACCAGGAAGTACTACAGCGCCGCCTGTCGCATTATGAGCACGTGATCAACATTGACCCAGGTCATATAGTTGAGGACCTTGAGGTCAAAGTTGTTATCAACGAGTCTCGACCAATCACATTCCTGAATGTACCAGAGATTAAGAAAGATTACGAGAACGATATCCCAGATGGTTAGAATTATTATTATTATTTTTTATTATTATTATTATTATTATTATTATTATTATTATTATTATTATTATTATTATTATTATTATAAGTTTTACTTATATTTGTCTACTGTTATTAAACTAACTTTACATAAGATTCTTTCACTTGTCTATATCTGATAGATGTTATAAAAGTATCCATCTTATTTCAATTTTATTACTTTTCACAAATAATTTTCAGATTAAGTGCCCATCATTACAGATACTCTTACAGATACAGATAAATTGATTTCAAACCAGTCTTGATCTTATCCAAATGTAGGTAGTCACGAAAATGTTCAATTATTAAATCTAATTTTAGTAATTTTAGAGTTTTTCTTCCTGAAAAACAGAAAAGGGTAATGTATTTGTCTTTACTGCAGATAAAACAATGCCAGGTGTTGTCATCGAGAAATCTGGAGAAACTGCAGCGTCTGTGATCTACAGCCCGACGAGACAGCAACAGCAAGACGTGTCAAAGAATGGACTGTCCGGACAATTTGTTGTACAATACGATGTTCAGCGTTCCCTGGATGCCGGAGAAATACAGGTCAGTTGATATTAATCAATACTTACTTTAAAAACCCTATTCATAACTAGATATTCTGGCTAATTGTTGGTGTAGTTTGTTTGGACTGGAGTGATTTTAACACAACACCTTAGATGCAAAAACTTGAATTTGAAAGTTTGTTATTTTTTATTAATTTCAAATAGTCCAAGGCAAATTGCTCTGTTCTGGAAATTACGAATTCTGTGGTTTTTTTTAGATTTGTTCAAGGTTAACTACTGATATTACTGAAAATTGAGAACTACTAAGACTTCCTTAAATGTTAATCAGAACCAATATAATTTTTCGGAATTTCAAGGGGAAAGATCTAAGAATGCACTGTTTGTATGTGTGTATGTATATCACTCCAGAAGAATTTGATGTGTGTTATTTTTCACAATATTTTTGAAAATTCATTTTGATAAGTGTTTTCCACAATATTTTTAAAAAATAAATTCTTTCTTATTCTTTCCTTCAGGTTGTTAATGGATATTTCGTCCACACCTTCGCCCCTACTGGTTTGCCCGCTCTACCCAAAAATGTCCTCTTCATCCTTGACGTAAGCGGCTCAATGTGGGGCCGGAAGCTTGCTCAAGTCAAGGACGCCATGCGTACCATCTTGGATGACCTACGTCATGACGATCACTTCAATATTATCACGTTTGCGTCTTCTGTGAACCTGTGGAAACCCGACCGCCTCCTACCGGTAACTGACCGAACCATCGAAGAGGCAAAAGCCTTCACGGGAAGCATGAGAGCGAGGGGAGGTAGGTACAAAAGAAATTCCTGACTCTCAAATAGACTGATATTTTTGCATATATATCTCTTCCTAACATAATTAAATATATGGTCAATATAAAATAAAAATTGTTAAATGATTTTAGGAATCAGTAAAAAAAATTATGCTTGATGAATGAAAGAAAGGCAGGTCCTATTATTGATCGATTATTCTATGAAACGCCTGATTTTCCGTGAAAATCCCATGTTTACGAACAAGTTCAATGGTCAGGGAATGTTGCAGATTTGAATCCCACCTTCTTTATATCTTTGGCAGGATTAGAATATATTTGTTTACTACAGAGTAGGTGACATAGTCGTTTGTGATAGATTATGTAAAAATTAAGAGATATAATCAACTTCGCCTTATGTGGCTCAGTGGTACAGCACAAAACTCAAAAGCCAGGAGATCGTGATTTTGAATCTCAGTCGAGGCCCTTGGTGAGCGAAATGCAGGCTTATTTTGAGAGGTCCGACTGTTGTGTTTCACTCACAAACGAGTGCGCTTTCGGGGGGTTCCTCGGTGTTAAGACCCAGCAATGGGGATCCAATACACCCAGGACCTGCAGGAGTGCTACGACGTGCCTGGTTGGCATAAGGATACTCGAGTATAAGCCCCTGTCAATAGTATGATACCCGAATTAAACTCACAATGCAGACGGTTACATCCACAATAAAAATAGACAAAAAGCTATCTGTTAATTGGCACAATACTATAATTCGTTCATAGGAATATAAACTAATAATATGTTATATAAACACTGTAGGTTATCATTGGAAGATAGACCTGCGAGAATTTTTTAAATGAGTATCGTCTGTGGACTTTAATTAATTGGTTATGTTGATATTGTCTTCCAGCTACTTACATTGACGGGGCCTTGAAGAAAGGAATAAACTTTCTGGAGGAACAAGAGAAAAAAATCGGATCTGAAAAACCTTCCATCATCATCTTCCTGACTGACGGACAACCAACTGTAGGACAAACTAACACGGACAGAATCCAGACCAACACCAGACGCCTGAACGAAGACAGGTACGCCATCTTCTCTATAGGCTTTGGAAATGGCGTGGACTTCAATTTCCTGAAGAAGCTCTCACTACAGAATAACGCCTTGGCAAGAAAAGTGTACGAAGCTTCCGACGCCACGCTGCAACTTAAAAACTTTTACAAAGAGGTGTCCATTCCTCTTCTCTCTGACGTTAACATCACCTACGTGTCAAACAAGGGTAGCGTGCGTGACATTACCAAGAGTTCCTTTTTCAACTTTTTCTCTGGTTCTGAGTTGATGGTGGCAGGTCGTGTTCGGGACGAGGAATCTCTGGAACAAACGACGTGTTCTATAAGGCAATGTGTGCATGCTAAAAGCGCACTTGGGAAGTTGATACTCTGTCCGCCTGGCCCATGGCCTCCAGTGCCTCGACCCACGAGAAAACCAGTCGGTCCTCAGGAAACCGGAAGAGCGGCCATATTGGAACGGATGTGGGCGTACATGACCATACAGCAACTCTTGGACGAGGAAATGGCAGAAGTAAACGACATCAAGAAAGCAGCAATCAAACAGAGGGCATTAGAACTATCCCTACAGGTAAGAATTGTACAGACACTAAATTTTCCCTTTATAATAGACTTTTCTCAGCTCACTGGCCTCATTATAATTTTTTTTTCAGTTTTCTGCAAAGTTTACTGTTGCCAGAGTATGTAAGACACTTAGAATGAATGATGTGTTTATTAAGCTCATATGAAGTTACAATGTTTAATTTACAGTATCATTTTGTGACCCCTCTCACGTCGATGGTAGTGACAAAGCCGGAAAATCCCGAAGAGAACCTCGGTAATCTCCGTGACTCTGGTGATAGTAAGTATATTGTTCTCCCATTCGTAAATGAGTAAAGCCTGCGAATATTAGTAAACTATTAGTAAAGTATTTTTTTTTTGATTATTTAAAGAGTTAACTGTTTAATAATACAGTTGGTGTATTGAGAATTGTATGCATTTGATAAGGTAATTATGCGTGAGGATGGTCCTATATAAGGTGACAGACTTTTATGTTTATATGTTTAATAATTAAATGTATAACATATATAATCACCAGTGACACCAGTCTTATCCAGTTTTACACGTAACCTATAAGACTAAGAACAGGTTGGGTTTTCAGGCACTTTTTTCAAAGATCATAGGACAGCAATTTTTTTACCTTTTTCTTGTAAATTTTCGATAAAAATATTACATGTGATCAGAGGAAAACATCACAATAACAGATTTGTTTGCTAAAAAGGTAAAATTACATTAAAAACAAAAAAATGTTGTCAAACCTCTATTATTTTTTGTTCTTGACAGAAAAAGTTCGAGTCATTTGAGCTTAAAATTGGTACATTTTAATGCGGGCTTAGGGGGGGGGGACCCTTAATAAACACATGGCAGGTTTAATTCTCCCGGTTTCTGGAAACCGCTCAAGGGGGCTGGCCTTTTTCGTGCACACTAAAACCTTGATGTCACAGGCCACATGTCATTTTTGTATCCCCATTCAAAGTCGGATTACTATGGTTTCACGATGGTCCCGCCGCCGCCGCCGCAGAAAAAAATCTTGTGAGCGGGATAACTAAAAAAATATTTCACTAACCTTTTTCAAACTTAACATTTGTATAGAAATAGGTTAGAGGACGAAGCCTATTTAAGATTGGGCCACCTACCTTCCCGTTTCCGTAAAATAAATTAATGCTCTTTTCTGAGGAGTGATTTGCACTATAGGCCTGAAATTGTGCATATCCATAGATCTTAAACTCCTCCATCTTTTACTCAAGACTTGTGGTGCCATCTGCTATCTGCTACATGTGCTTTTGGTGAAAATTGCTCATAACTCTGGAGTAGTTCAAGGTATTTGTCTTAAATTTTGCACGTCTATCCATCTTGGATAATTTCCTGAAAACCAGACAGGTGGCACCACCTAGCTTCCTGTTTCTTTAAAGTAAATCAATGCTCTTATCTCAAGAGAAATTCAACATATTGGGCCCCATATTTGGTAAAAATATTGTTTCTCGAGTTGATAGATGGAAGAAACCATAGTCGCTTGCTAAGTCTGGGGATACTATGCCACCTGCGATGCCAAGAAATATCTAGTTATAAGTAAACAGTTTGTGTATAGAATTTCTTTTTCAACTTTTCACTGTTTATTAAATTAGCTTAAATCACCTCAACGTGTATTTGCAACGTTAATATACTGTTCTTGGTAAAACAGATTACTTTTTATTCGTTTACAGGTCAAGATGATATGTTTCAACCATCGCGAGGCTATTCGGGACCAAGAGGAGGAATGTATCATGCCATGTATACACCGCTTGGAATGCCAGGTACGAGAATTATACCTTAAATTATTGTCTTTAAACGTATCCTTTTTGTAGAAGACATAAGTCTATATGTCTTTGCTATCATATCATAAACAATTTATTTGTGTTGTGATTAAGTTGCATATTACATAATTTATACAGTCTAACTACCCCATTGATCCTTATGGAAAAATTAAAGAAAATATGTGTCAATCGTCATCAGAGTTTGCGCTTCGTGGCTTATGACGTCACATATTGTAGCTTTGGCGACTTGAACGGTTTAGTGCGTCGATCTGGCAAGATACACAGGGCGGGAAAACTTGAATTTGTCAAAATACAGCTACCTAAGTTTTTATCAATATTATGCATAGATTCATATTCATTCGCACTTTTTGTTTTAAATTTCGTCGATGTTCTTAATTGTTAATCGCACGAATTAATGAAGCAAATGAACTTAAGTAACACATATTATAGATTTTAAGAACTACAGCCTTCTCTTCATTATCATCAATATATAAAACCCCTGGGTTTTCATACAGATTATCCCCTTTAAACGCTGTACTAAAATTTACAATTATAACTTCAAATTCTACCCAAATGTACAGCTATTGTCTATAACAAATCCGTGTGAAATCATTAATAATTACACAAACACGTTTTGAAGGAATCTAAAAAATGAAAATCATGAACCTTGTTTCAGGGGGATATGGCCCCTTGTGCGCTTTGTCCTCTCACTCTTTTATGGAAGAAAACACATTTTTCCTATTTCAAGGCAATTTCGTCCATCAGTTTGTCTTCTTTTTTCCTCATTAATCTTTCAATTTTGCTCAATTTTGCATCTCATCAAATTTATACATCTCATTGTCATCTCATCAAATTTATGCATTATTATGCATCTCATCAAATTGAGGATAACGCATGCGTATGTCAATTTCATCATTTATCCCCAGACAAAGTCGGGATACTATGGTTTCATGACGGTCCCGCCGCCGCCGCCCCTGCAGAAAAATCTTTCACTGATCTTTTCCAAACTTTACATTTGTATAGATATAGGTATGAGGACGAAGCCTATTTAAAATGGGGTCATGACCTTGGCTAGGCGAGTGACCTTGACCAAAAATAGGTCAATTTTTGCCGAAAATAACACAAATTCTTAAATATCTCAAGAAAGCGTGCATGGATTGACCAAAAATCAAGGTGACCGAAGTTTTTATATAGCCTTTTTAATATGCTGGAAACTGGTGGCGCCATCTTTTATCCTTTTCTTGTTTTTACGCCTTTTAATACCCCCATAATTGCCACTTGAGAGTACTGTGAGCATTATAAGAAAAAAACTAA
The DNA here is from genome assembly GCA_026874595.1 of Sipunculus nudus. NCBI lineage: Eukaryota > Metazoa > Annelida > Sipuncula > Golfingiida > Sipunculidae > Sipunculus > Sipunculus nudus. The sequence continues at coordinate 6,713,280 of CM049313.1, read as the reverse complement.
TGGACATGATATCTTCACAAAACAGACGCTATAACTTTTTTTTTTAATTTAGCCTTTGTTGCATAATTTCTACAAAGCTCTTCACAAGAACACGCTTTTTCCTTTACAACAAGTTTGACTATTGCACTATCTTACTATTTAAAGGTTTTCCGCCTCCGCACCGAATGCCACCGCTGCCTACCATAGGACGTTCTAAAGGTAGGTACATCAATTTAATTTCTTTCTTGGTCTTATACGCTCGTCTTTGACGTGACGTATTATTGTATACACATGATCGGTCGGTCCGTCCGTCCGTTAACTGTGCGTGTCGCCTTGATAACTTGTTGATGGAGCTCAATAGAAATATAAAAATAGAAGCTCAATATAATATCTCGCTTAATTCCGATTCCCGGCAGAATCAATACATATTTAAAGGGGACAGAGGCCCCCTGACCTTGGTGGAACCGTGATGACTTTCAACAAATCTGATGGATGTTAATGAAACAATACTTTATAATATAACTTTATAAATATTAACCAATAGAGATTTTCGCCTGAATTTAGTTCTCAGAAAATTTCTCGCATATTTAATGAGGCCAAAGGTCACAGCACATAAGACAGGCGTATAACACGTTTGCGGTGCTCCTGTTAATAATGTTAAGCTATTTCAACGTTTATCATATATTAGACAATCATTTGATTTTGTAGTAATAGTATTAGGCATCCCTATGCTCTGGAGACAATGGCACTGCCGTTTGTCTAAGGTGACTGTGTTGTTCCACTGCGGCATGACTGTGTCACAAGTATAATCTGAAAGATATTTTTATATACTTTATGTATTCTGTTAAAATGTTTATACAAAATAAAGACCGTAACTATTTAGGAAGGTTTACTATTAATGTATTTAAAAGAAAATTTACGAACTTTTAGAAAACTTTTCTACATTTGCTTTATTTGCTGTTTATTTCTTACTTCAGAATCAAATTTCATATTTATACTAGATAAAATTGAATGATAATCTACGTTGTGCGTTTATTCTTACTCATCTTGCGTATGATGTTTGCGGAACTGTTACTTTTATAACTACGACCTGTTCATACTATTATCATGGCTTTATCATAATTTGGTTTCGTTTATTCTCGCTACCAGGTAACATTTTATATTCAGCACCAAGATTTCAGCACCTTCCCAGGTTTCCTCACTTCACAAAGAGACCAACCCCAACCAAAGGTATGTTGAAGGCCTTCCAGAAACTGGCCACTTTTGAGTATATGTTGACTGGATATTGCTTGGTAAATTGGTGCGAAAGGTGCGGGTTTGACAAGGGAAATACGATACACTTTACTATACTATACAACGTTCGTCAAGAATCTTTTTAGCTAAAGATAAAGAAGTTATTTCACCAATTGCAAAATATGACCATTCTTGTTGATCTCATGGACCCGAACACTGAGTGTCACTCCATGCCGACAGGTTTCGCTAATGAGACGGGAAAATGTATTCATGTTGCACGATGAAGTTGAGGTTATGGGCACATACATTAGCGTAATTAAGAATCATTGCCATTCACAAATTGGTTAATATTGACTCATTTAATTTTATTATCCTGAATAATATTATCCTCCATTAAAAACATGAAAAAGGACATCACCTGTTTTAAAAATATCCTTTAAAAGTAATGGATAGATCTCGGTTAAAAAATGTGTCTGTTAAATACATGTTTTCACTATATTACACTATTTAGCGTTTTTAGTATACTTTCAATACAATCAACCTCTGTTATACGTTTGTTTCAGCTACTACCCAAAGCCCACCCACAATGACGCCAGTTGCGGACCCGACCATGACGGTGGCACTGCCCTCTGGCGGCGAACACGTGTGCTTGTCGTGGCCCCACATGACAAAGAGCAGTCACACTTTGTTTGAGGACAGAGGTGAGCTTTTATTTTAATCTAACCTTTGTTTGTAAGCTGTACAGTCGATGTATTTGGAAATCTTTTCGTTAAGGATTATTACAATCAGATAACTGAGGTATTTTTTCATTTGAAGACACGTTTATATATATATATATATGTATGTATGTATGTATGTATGTATGTATGTATATACTAAACGTAAAGCACGCTGGAGCATCGTGTTATTACTCCGAGTTTCACGCCGTTGCCGGTATCGGCACCCGGGCGATCATCAGATAACTGACGCTTGTTGGGGACCCAGCTATAACTGTTACTTTCTTTTTACACGGTTCGGTGGCTTCAGGTGTCGGCATTTCGAAATTAATTCACTTCGCCTGTTTAGTAGGATTATTATTAATCTGCTCTACCTTAGCTGTATCGAGCACTATACTGCAAGCACTGGAACAAACTTAAGTTTTATATATATATATATATATATATATATAATTATATATAAACTACATTTTCATGCCTTCAATACAAGATTATGTTTTGCAGTTATAATGAGCAGTTTCATTTGAAAACTTCTAATTTTTTAAATAGTTTTCCTCAGTGGTAACAAAACGGAGCAGAGAGAAAGTAAAATGCTTGTTTATGTAAATATTTAAAAATAAGAAAAAAACTTACTTGTTGTATAGAACCTAGGGGAGCTGCAAGGTGTTACAAACGATATAACAGTTTATATTTCGATACAGGTTACAAAGTCATTGTTGGCCATGACGTCATTGGACACGTGGTCAGCGTGTCCGTTGCCGGTCCTACCATCCAGGAGTCCTCTCTCGTCAGTCCGTATGCCACGGGGCTGTTGCTAGGCACCCAGTTTAGATCTTGGGGGACAAACTTTACCATGGGCAACATGAAACTGCAGGAGAATTCATTGACCTTTGACCTCTTATCAGGGGTACAATTCCGTGTTCTACGCATCAGCCAGTCGGAGCTTGCTGTGGTATTCAGTGACGTCACAGGACTGTCGACCAGGGCGACAGGCATGTTGAGTAAGTGACACATTTGCTATCTTTTCTCGACTTGAATAACCAATTTCTTTTTTTTTTATTTCAACAAGCACAGATTTAAAGGACAACTAAATTTAACTGTTGCAGTGTTGGAGTTATTTAATAATATCATGATATACGTCGTGAAAACTGCACTGTATAGACAAATATATTGTAACTTTGATTGTATCAATCAACTCTGCCTTTCACCCATATATACTCCTTTTTCTGATATAGGTTTAAAACCGTAATAGTAGAAACACGCAAAAATAGCCTTACAAAATTCTCAAAAGTTCATACATCACAAAATGTTGTTTTGTGCTGTCTGAGCACCTATTTTCATCTCATGTTTGCCTCGTGGAAGGCAATGTCTGCATATCTTGTATCTCTATTCCTAAAGAAATATGACGGCAACCTGTGATAAAATGCTTTCTAGACATCAAAGCCATTCTTCTGATAAAGACAGTTAGCTTAAAACTTTTTTTTGATTGATCAGATATTTGATGTCACATATTTATTAATGGTGAAAAAGTATGTAAGAAGTATGACAAAATGACTTTATCATTAATGTCATAGGTTGATTAAACAGTGTACACAATTATAATGTCACAGATCTACTTTAAATTAGTTATACAAAGGGAGATATTATCATTTGTAATTCTTTACTTGTTTGCAGATTCCGTTAATGTTTGGAAATTGTCTGGAGGAAACCTTGTTACATCACAAGCCAAGTATTCTACCAGCCAATCAACAGTCGGTGACGTCACATGTAAGGCAACGTCAATGGATATCTTCGAACTGACCGGCACTGAACGGAGGGCTTGATAAAGGACTGGTGAATTAGGAAATTCAATCAGTTACTTCAACAAGTTCATAATAACATTAACGATCTGGACATTTCATTAGAAAATATAGGAGCAAAGATAATCCTCAAAGACCTATTCTGATCACTTTCATGATTTTTTTATACTTTAAGACAACTATCGCGCTGGTCGCGAGTGTTCAAATTTTATGAATAAATATATTCCTCAAATATGGTGATGTTTTATTTTTTTGGTGTGGATCTGTTGATCAATGGTTCCAGTGCATGATAGAATATCCTGTTGATCGAGCATTGAGTAGTCGTATGGTTGGGCAACGGACGTATTGTTTTTGTGTCAAGAGTGTAGCACTTTTGTGTGTAAATTAAAAATGTGACTAGATTGTAATCGCTATGCAATGACTGGAAGCTTCCTACCTTACCCCAAATGAGAATGTTTGTTTCTTCGAAGTTTTCCCAAATCGTGACATAATTTAATCAATATATTATAAGAAATTTGTCCCGTATAACTGCTAACAAACACATTAGCTAACAAACCAACCCATAGATAAACATGACACCTGACTGAGATAAAAAAAAAAATCAAAAGTGACCTACGGGGCCATGTGGCTCAGCTGAATTTGACGTTCAGGTCATGTATGTATTATTTATTGTTGATGTTATGACCTGGGGAAAAATATCTGTAAAGGAACCTTGAACAATTGGTAGAATGACTTCCAGAATGCTCAAAATCATGTTTTTGTCCAAAGTCCTTAGAAAATAGGTAACAACAACCTTATTTGGGGATTTTGCCAGAGACTCCCTCGTTGCTAAGTTAAACGTTTCTTCTTCAAACTGCCAAGACTAGTGTTCAATTGACTTAAATACTCAAATACATAGACAAGGTTCTCAAATCATATTTCTTTCACATAGCTCACAGGATAAAAGTTACAGTGACCTTATTTTGGATGTCAAGGGATGCATTACAATGTTCTCCCTTTATATTAAAAAGGACATTTCTAGATCCAGCAGTGAACATTTGTGCCCTGTCTGACTTTCTGGGTGCTCAAAATTAGTCTTTTTCCCCTATAGCTCACAGTGCCCGAATTTCTTGTTTCTAAGGACATTTACGCAGGACCTCCCTGAATGTCACATAAGAAAATTCAGGGCAAAATGGATACAATTTTTGCCCCTTCTGATTCTCTTGGTACTCATAATCTTGTTTTCCGCCAATACCTCAAGATTAAAGTTAACCATGACCATATTTCTGGCTTCCCAGGAGATTTGCCTAGGCCCTCCCTGGATGAACAGTTAACAATTTCTAGGACTAATGGATACAATTTGTGTCCTGTGTGGCTGTTTTAGTGCTCAAAATCATGTTTTTGCCTGTCGTCCATACGACATACGTTCAATAAGAGGATACAATGTGCGCTCAATCAACTTCTACGAGTGCTCAAATCCATGCTTTCGGTCAGTAAATCGCAGAATATAGGTCACTATGACCTAATTTCGGGTATCTGAGGAGATTAGCCTTAGACCCCTGTATGTCTATACAGCTGATGAGTGACTACAGTTGAAATGTTTGTATAGATGTAAAGATTACACCAAAATCATTTCAGGTTTAAGTATTCCATCAGTGTTAATCTGGTCTCTTATAAATTTGATACCTATCGAAGAAAGTTTCTATAGAACACATATTGATTTCCAATTTTCATAACTTATTTTTCCAAAACGGCTGGAATATAACTTCAGCTGTGCACTCAGGGGTACAGCTGAATACGTCAGCCCATGACATCAAACATTTTTTAAAGAATGCGGTTATATTACCTTGGAATTACATTTACATCAAAGTTCATTCATATGAAGTTAACACCCCCAATTTCCAAGATTTTTTGTTACCAACTTAGTCCAAGGATAACCTTGTTCAAGAGTAAGCCTTTTTTATCCATAAAACTTGCTGAGTTTATATAATTAATCTAATATCTGATAGATTCAAACCACCTTTACTATATGGGGTTACATAAGCCTTTGCCTTTTTACCATTCCATACAAATTTATTAACTGCATCTTGTATATATTCAATAAACCTTTGGATGGTTCACACAATATAAAATATTTGATATAATAAAAGAACGAACAACTTTAATTTTACCATAAACTGTCAAAAACGTTGATTCCATTAGTTAAGTAATTGAACAATTATTTTTCGTAGGAAAAATTTACACCTTATATTCCTCTAACATTTGCATATAAATTTATAATTGACTGACTTGTTCTGGTGATATTTATACCTTCTAAACCATGCCACCAGCAGTTACAATTACTGACAGACAGACAAACGGACAGACAGACGGACACACAGACGGAAGGACGACGGAAAAAGACCGATCGCTATAGCTCAGATAGCTTTTAGTCAGCTGGGCTAAAAAAAACCTTCAATAATACAGATATAATATTTCTTGGGGTCTTTCACAAAATTATAGTAAAAATCAGTTCTCAAGAGGTTTGTGCCCACTCAGTACTTTATTAAGAGCAAGTAGGCCCTACAAAGATTTGGCAAGAATATGAAAATTTATCAATGATGAGAATATATGTCTTCACTTTAAAGTTTAAAAAACCTTTTTGTTATAAACTGAAGAAAAAATCACTTCATAGAGCTGATGCCGTTCCGGTCCCGCCCTTAACCCGCCACACTTTATATTAGAGTTTATTACCAGATTATATACTTGAACCAAATGTTAAGATGCCTTGTCATGAGGTTAAAATGAATGGTGGATTCTACCCTATCGTCTTTTGTATACATGCTTTGGTTTAGATATCCTGCCTTAAAAAACTTGTTTTAAAATAAAATGAGCTCGAACCTTCGTATCCATGTTTTTACATCGATCATAATTATGATGAATTTTAAAAACTGTAGTTAAAGTGGTATTATGTTTTTGTCTTGATTGGTGGGTAGCTAATTTCGTCAGCAATTTTACACGTCTTGACAGATGTTGATTAAACTTGTGGATGTTTAGGATAACCTCCTAGAAACAAAAGGATACATTTTTGGGGGTAATTTGAATCACCAAAATGTATTTTTAATTTGAATCACCACAATATATTTTTAATAAATGAAGCAAATAAAATGAAATGGATTGCCTAAATAAACAAGTTTCTAATGGTAAAAGGGAGAAAGAAATGAAAATGTATTTGAATGTACATAATTAAATGTTCTGTATATATTGGTATGTATGTGTTTCCCTCCACTCTCCGTGTATCTATCTCTGTGCCATTCTTTTTCTAATTAACTCCCATTTTCTCTGTCTGTCTCTTTCTAACTCTCCAGTTCTTTCTTAAATTTCATTGTCTTACATGTTTTCTGTTTTAATCTGTCTTTCTTTCTGCCTTGATTTCTTGTATTACTAATTTTCTCTTTCTAACTCCCCATTTCTAGTTTTCTCTCATTTCCTCTGTCATTTCTTTCTCATTCTCTCACTCGTTTTATATCTCACTCTCTTTTTATTGCTCACTCTCTCTTATTACAGTTCCAGAGGATAAAGTTTTGGTTGTTTTTTATGTAAATATTATATATGAGGTGAAGTATAAGATTCGAATGAGCTTGATTCCAATATCCTGTATTTTGTAAGTCTATGTGAGGTGACACTTAAAGTGTCCGGGTAAAACACGCGCATATGGCTTCCCTAAGATAAGGCATTCGACCACGTTACATACGAGTTATAAGTAACACACATCACGAAGTGCTCGGCTGCTGTTTGGTTTTGGGAAGTCAACCCCTAGATCCCTCATTAGGTGACTGAACAAAAAATAAAATAATATCCGGGATATCAAATAAACACCAGCTGTTTCCTTCGAGATCAGCGCTTGAGCAGGCTTTCACAACTCCTCGGCTGCGTTTCTTCTTTGTATTCATTTCAGATACTTATCTTGAGGAAACCGGCCCGATTCTTAGTCGTGACTTCTACACATAAAGGTCAGGTTACCCTAAGTGGCACTGACGTCATTACCCACAGGGTGGATCCTTGGTATATCTGGAATTATAACGTGTGGGCGTATGTGATTTAATTAACACGCATATTCATATAAAGAAACATTGACAACAACACAAATACAGCCTTGTAGTAAGAAGACTGACATTCAGAATGGAGGCTGTGTGAAGACATTCCCCCAGACTGAAGTCACGATTGATAAAGGCAGCCATGCTGAGACCAGTGCTGGTAGGACTGGTGTTGATTGTCAGCTTCTCCTTGACCTCCTCATGGATATTGCCACGGGCACGGGGACGATCTCTGCGGGGACGACATTGGAGGGTAAGGTTTTTATAAATGAATCTCAACGACATACTGTAGCTGGCTTCATTTGTGCGGGATTAAATTTTCGCGATTTTTTACATCAGCAGTGTTTTGCGAGGGTTAAATTTTCGCGACCTCACCAAACAGTATATCTACACAAAGTATACCCATAAATATATTAATATTTTAATTAAAGTAAAGGTCAAAATCTTATCAATTTGAAAAAAAAAACCCCAAGAATATGGAAAACATAAGGAATGGAAATACATGTCCACCATTAGCAGATAATGCAAAAGATGTGAGAATTTTTTTATGATATCAAAGAATGGCATACGAATAACATAAAATATATGTTACCAATTATAACATCAATTTTTCAATTTTTTATAGAAAAAGTACATGTGATGCGAACGAGGCATGTAGTATAATGGACTGCTGTATTGCGTAGATGGGCCACATTATTCACGAAGGTTATATTTTCGCGATAGTTTGCCTTTCGCGAATTCGGCGAATTTGAAACCCTCGCGAACCAAATGCATGCCAACTTCAGTACTCGACACGAGCTGAGTGGGTTAAAACATGTACCTCTATGATAACGCCTATGTCTATGTTTATAACCACCGTCTTGATTAAAATATAATTTACTAGTTATACAGTACTCTCATTTTAATATTTGGTGAGTTCTTTAAACCTGTTATTTATGTCAGTTTAAATTTGTATTATTTGTTTTCTATATTTAAAACAAATATTATTAAATTTGTCAATTTTTAACTCAACAACGGACGAGTTAACCGGAGATCCTTTTAACATGTATATAAAAGCTTATATATATATATATATATATATATATATATACATATGTATAAAATATACATATATATAATATACATATACATATATATATATAATATACATATATATACACCTATAGATATAATTTATATATATATATATATATACATATATATGCGCATACATATATATACATATATATACATACATATATATATATACATATATATAGATTTATATATTTATACTAAATCTTCCATTTCTACTGCTACTTCTACTACTACTACTAATTCACTATTAATAATAGTATAGAGAAAAGTCATGGCAACATAACAGGCAACATTATTAGGTTGATAGCGCACATATATTTAATTTGATTATGATTTATTTAAAATTATTTTTGATGTGGTTTGTGTTGACTGTAGGTGCCGTATAGCCTCCATGATGAACCAAAAGACTCAATCAAACCGGAAATAACTTCCCTACATATCCGGTCTAACATCTCGTACCGCTTCGCTACGACCCACGTGACCAGCAAGCTCGTCAACATCAATGACAGGGACAGCGAAGCGGTGTTCCGTATGCGGCTGCCCAAAACTGCATTTATGACCAACTTCTCCATGTAAGTTGAATTCTGGTGCAAAATTAAAAAAAGGGGGTTAAAATATGTTCAGGACGCATATCTAATTACATGTAGTAGTTGTTATGTGCTAGCAAACTATCTCACTTTTTGATAAGAAACAAATAGCGGTTAAACGTAAAGTTGTAACTGTAACAGGCAAATGTAATGTGTTTGTATATATATATATATATATATATATATATATATATATATATATATATATATATATATATATATGTTTGGTAATTCGAGTGCCCCATGCATATATATTACCAGGTTTTACATGTGCTTACCTCTTATTTATATTGTTACACTAACAACAACTTAATCAAAGACGTTTTGTACTCAGTTCTCTGTAACACAACATTTTAATCGAAATGAAATTCTTTTGTCCCCTAAATGACACGGTTCCTTTTAAATATTTGCTCTTCCAGTATATTTTCCTACGGCTAAAGCCTTTTACATTTATATATATTGTTACGGAACCTAATATCAACAGATAACGTATGCGTGACGAACATAAACTTTGTCATGGACATAAAAAAAATCAGATTCTGTAACACTAGGCAGCGTGAAGTGTCTAGTGGAATGAATAAAGAAGTCAGTGGTTTTTTGTTAACAAATAACTATAATTTATTCTTAAAACAACCCTAACATTACAATACACTAAATCAATACAATTACACAGTACAACAACAGTATAACAGCAAATCAATACAATCACACAGCATAATAAACCACCACTGTCACAGCGACAAGTCCTTTAAAATGTATAAACTAGATGAACAGTTCACACAAATCTTCTCAGAGAATAACAGTCCAATGTAATCACAAAATCAATCCACTGTAACCCAAAGTGAAATCCTGGCAGTGATCCGAAAGGCAAACTGAAGACTATATTATATCCGTCACAAATGTAAAAGAAAATCTATAATTGCCGCACTTATCGGAAAAGGCCCACAACTGACTTACACGCTTCTGTGTCCGCTGGAATATTTCTCTCCTCTCCTCCCGGCTCTAAAACACAGCCCCCTATTTTTAACTTCTCACCCCAAGCCGAGAACTTTCGAATTTCTGATCAATCCAAAGAACCTAACATGATACACAGTACAGGAAACATCTAGAACAACGAACACCGTGTTTCTACACACCAGGGTCCACACGTGAGCCGGTCCGGCTCGGCCAGGCGAGAAAGACCCAGACAAGCATGACAGCTGTGTTTACACGTCAGACCCCACGCGTGGGCCGGGCTATGTCGCCATAGCAACGGACAATGCTAGCGCTGCACATACAATAAAAGAGACATCTGTAACAATATATATTTAAATGAATCTCCTGTTTTTCTGCAATAAGCAACTGCTAGAGTGCTCATTGGTATGGGTCCTAAGTGTTATAATCATACAAATATAAAGGAATCAAATGTCGTGCAACGAAGTTATGTAGTTTCGACAGTCTTACCTGATGACTGCAACAACATGTTGCGGGATATTACGTAGTACGTGTAGTAAAATTTCTGACAAAATGTGATTTCTCTAAATTTGCATAATTATATACATTATTATATATAAATATACACACAATACCAAAACGGGATTTCGTGATTTGTTATTTTGCATATTTAGGGAGATTGAAGGTGAAGATTACGACGGTCAAGTCAAGGAGAAGGCCAGCGCTCTGAGACAATACCAGAAAGCCAAGAGTCAAGGCGACAGCGGAGCACACGTGGCCGCGACGTAAGTGTGATATTTAATTTGTTTGCATGTATTATGGAGAGAGCATTTACTTCCTATAGTGTGAATTCCGACAGGGTCTGGGCCCCTGAGTAATAGTAGCCTCTTCCTCACTCTGCCAGATTAATCCTCATTGCTTATAAAAAAATGCGCAATGTAGATAAATGGATATACGAGCTTATATAATTTATAACTCCACGAGTGAGCAAAGTGATATTCTTAGAAAAGCAGGTTTTATATTCTAAGAACATTGTTAATGTATATATGGATACACTACATAATTTCTCAGAACTGCAACTTGTCCCACTGAGCGTCATCGGTTTTCGATCTGTTTCTCTCACTACTTTCGCTTTCTTTTAAAGAAGAGCTTGGACCTTGTTTGTTATTGATACAGAAAAGCTAAGTGTGGATCCTTGTACATGACATCGCCCCCCCCCGGAACCAGTTTGTGTGTGTGTGTGTGTGTGTAACTATATTTTAAGTAAATTTTAGAACTGAGCAAACTTGTAATAAAGACATTATAGGCCAAAGCACCAGGGTTATCAGAAATAGACCTTTCAATTTTAAGTTGAACCATTACCAATCCATATTGCTTGATGTACCCTCAAATGAGGGGTATATATATATATATATATATATATATATATATATATATATATATATATATATATTGCTAATTCAAAAAACAGTATCTCAGTTTGCTCAGTTAGTAGAGGTTACGGATACAGAAGCACAACAATGGGTGTCTTAATGTCTTAGTATTTTAAAGATTCTTACGACTAGATGATTGCAAAGCCTATGTCAGTGTAAAACACTTATCTAGGACTATTACTCTGCCCAAAGGACAGTTTTGGATAATCAGCCATATTTAATATCGAGCACACACAGGGGCATAAGAAAGAAAGGTAAAAAAACTTCTTTAAACCTAATATTAATTTTAAAAATGAACCCCCGGATTTCAGATCTCGTGATAGCAACGTGATATTAACTATCTTGTGAAACTTAATGCGTGATTCTTTAAACCTAATATTAATTTAAAAAATGAACCCCCGGATTTCAGATCTCGTGATAGCAACGACTTCACTGTATCTGTGAATGTGGCAGCTCAGAAGAAAGTGACCTTCACCTTGATCTACCAAGAAGTTCTACAGCGCCGCCTGTCACATTATGAGCACGTGATCAACATTGACCCGGGTCAGATAGTTGATGACCTTGAGGTCAAGGTTATTATCGACGAGTCTCGACCGATCACATTCCTGAATGTACCAGAGATCAAGAAAGATTACGAGAATGATGTCCCAGATGGTAAGTATTATTATTATTATTATTATTATTATTATTATTTTGATAATCTTTCTCGATTGGTGAGGGATAATATATTTATTATATATGCCATCTAGTGAGGAAAATCATGTAACCTGTACAGAGTTGATCTCAGTGGGAAAAAAATGAGGTAACTAAATACTATAATTCTAAAATTTGTTCTTTTATACATAAAACTCAGAGGACCTTATCCACAATAATCAGAACAGGCAAAATAGTTCATTTACATAAATTGTATATATTGCCAAGATAACATTTCTAGCAAATGCTGTTTCCCGCCGAGTCCCTGAAGTACTTTTGTTTATGAGAAGATACACAAATACAAGTATAGCTTTTTTACAGATAAGGCTATGCCAGGTGTTGTGATAAAGAAATCCAGAGAAAATGTGGCGTCTGTGATCTACCGCCCGACGAGACAGCAACAGCAAGACGTGTCAAAGACCGGACTGGCAGGGCAGTTTGTTGTACAATATGATGTCAAACGGTCCCTGGATGCCGGGGAAATACAGGTTAGGAAAGAGATTCATTTTTTTTGACAGCAATAGGCATAATCTTAGAGATGTGCCCCCATTATCGGTCTCAGGACATAGGTTTGCAATTTAAATTGAAGGGCGAAACATGTCATTTACCAAAACAAATATATAAAGGCTTGTTTATTTCAAAGTATTTTAAAGTTTTATCCTTAGATTCAAAACGTTTCAATATTTGAAATTTTTATTTATCAAATAAAGACTCTCCTATAAGGAGATCATTAAATTTTACCATATACCCCCCCCCCCCCCCCACCCTTGTATTGACACCCCTGCGGTTGAACTACGGATCAGAAGATTTGTGCCAATCTTTCCCTTTAAAACTCATAAAATGTGTGCATTAAATAATACCTGAATTTATGAGTATCCGGTCAACACCGACACCATGCTGTGTATGTTGCCGTGCCAGTATTTACATTGGTAAATCATTTTCATTTTTTTCCGTTTCAGGTCCTTAATGGCTACTTCGTCCACACCTTCGCCCCCTCTGGCTTACCGTCGTTGGCAAAAAATGTTCTTTTCATTCTTGATCTAAGCGGCTCAATGTGGGGCCGGAAGCTCGCTCAACTGAAGGACGCCATGCGCACCATCTTGGACGATCTACGCCATGACGATCACTTCAACATCATTACGTTTGATTCGTCTGTAACACTATGGAAACACGACCGTCTCCTACCGGTAACTGACCGAACTATACGCGAGGCCAAAAGTTTCACACGAAGAATGCGAGCAGTGGGAGGTTGGTGTCAAATTGATTGTCTCAAATTAAGATGTTTACAGAGGGCCATATCCTAGACTGTGCCAAGTGGAGGGTACAGACAGCAACCGCCCAAAGAAAGCAGTGAAATCATTCTGAGGAATTTTTAATGCATGCATTGCAGGAGGCAATATCCTTTCGTCCCCCCCCCCCCCGCCCGGCACACAGGCCCTTGTGACGGGGTAAATACCCCCAATTTTCTCAACATAGTGAATAATACTTATGGATCCGGATCCAATTCTTGGCAAAGGCAAGTATTGTTAAGGAAGTGTTTCTGTTAAAGGTTTTATTGGTCGGGGGGGGGGGGGGGTTGGACGTGGGAGAGAGTGGTGCGCGATGATAAATCTGTTCAACTTTCGTTCAAATTTTAAGCAATAATGAAGCATTGTGGATATAAGTAATATAATAGGACTTTTTTCACAAACCAACAAGAATTAAAAACCCTTGCCTTTGTAATCTATTAACCAAAGAGGAAGCACGTCATTATTATCCTCATTAGTAATACTTATAGAACGATAATAAGTTAGCTCATTCCTATCACCCTTTTAAATATAAGTGAAATTACTGCCCGTCTCATTGAGGTTCCCATTTTACCAGTGTCATATATTTCCTTGATCATTGCTTTATGATATACTTTTAATTGAGTCCAGAAGCATTGGTAAAATTCATTACACAGTCCATCTAAACCTGGGCTTTTCTTTCTTTTTATTTTTTAACGACCGCATCCATTTCCTTTTCTCTTATGACAACCTCGGAATTTTTCTTTTCACTTGATGTCAGTGATCTATTTACTTTGGTTATACCCAAATATTTATCTACATCTTCTATTTTTATATTATTAAACTCGTACATTTTCTTATAGAGAGCCACAATTTTCTTCATAATTTCATGGTCCATAGTAATTAATTCATCACCAATCTGTAATTTTTTATAACATTTAATGCTTTTAAACTGTCACACAAGGTTCTTCGTTTTTCATTTTACACTTGATTTTTTAATTATAAATTGATACAGCTATTACTGATATAGTTTCTTCTACATACTGTGGTTGCCTTTATATCGGCGGGGCTGAATTGCGGTTTTTATATTTTTAAAAGTTTCACGGGGTTCCTTTTTCGCGCTCTATTATTGGTCTAGTAGTATATTTTATTATAAAAAATATTTTCATTTATCGGTGATTTCACTATTATCTAGGTCTACTTTTTCTCTGTCCGGATATCGCATGTTCGAACATTCACAGACGGCTGAGCCGACGCCTGCGGGAAAGCATTGACCCCGTTGGCTGTAATTAGTTCAGGGCCGAGGTTCATTAAAAACAACTCAAATGTTATTAAGGTGTGTCGAGAAACCAACCTGTTACAACAAAACCGTATTATAAGTTTGTTTAGGGTAACTGTCTTGATAAGGGTATCTTACCCCTGTTAATTCAAAGTCGAGTCGTAATTACCTGCTAAACCAACATGAGACGCCTGTAGGTAGCCCCCTTGTTTCAGTATTAAAGGCAGGAAGTGGCCAGAATTATTTGAGTGCCGTTTATGTTGCTAATTACTTTGTAAGGGAGTTCTAATTCTGAGGACAGGATTTTCGTTTTTTTTTCTTTCTATCTGACTGGGTAATTCAAAGAACCACAACAAATATATAGGGTTATAAACACAACTAAAACTTTAACAATTATCAAACTGCATATGGTCTTAAGTACAAGGGATAAAGCACATACCAAGGTTGCCAAGGCTGACTCCTGGATGTACAGAAGATGGTGCTTTGAATCAGCAAACCCACTCTTCTGTCTCAGATGGAAGTCGAAACCCGACTGGCACCCGTTCTCTCTCGCCTTCACCACCTGTGTGTTCGGCAGGGGAAAAGGTCACTGACCGCCATACAGTACCCAGGTTAATGATCACCCAGATAAGGTGATACTCAACCCAGGGTGGAGACAGGCGGGCAGTTACATCCTTCCCCCCTATCGGGAAAAATTTTGCACTATATAGTGGAAAATTTTTTGTTGTAGTTTGTTTTGCATTATCCGTCATATTGCTTATCCTTTTGGAGGGGAGGACTGGTTTTTGTTCATTATTTGGCCCAAACTCGGCCTTTGCAGTCTGTGTATAGGCTGTGAGCCGGCTACCCAACCCCTAACTCCCATGTTGGGAGGGGGGAGGTAGGTTTATCCAGTGCTCGGTATCCCTGGGAGCGGGATCCCAACAGCGGGTAGGGAGTTTTCTCTCCCTACACAGTACTACTGAGAATTAGGGACTAGCAGTCTGATAGTTGTTGTGGGAGTTTAGAGAAGATCTATTTTATTAGATATACATATAATACACAAGTGACATCAGATGATAATATAAAATGCACAAGAGTATGAAGATATGCATTAGACTATGGTTTATAATTAATGTAACTGTCCATAAATGATCCTATACAGTCCAGTTTCTCTACATGAAAGTTCCATGTTTTAAGCCATATTAATCCTATGACTCTGTCTGCACGGCTTAAATTGGCAGCACGGGGTCACTGTATTTGTTGCTGGCTGATATTGTCATCAGGAGACAGGATCGATGTCCATACCAGATTGGGCCCCCTGAAATGAAAACAACAACAGCAGTACCTTCTCCTATAATACAAGGGTAGTATTTACAAAACTTTGACCATGGCCAGCGGTGCATGGCTGATGCGTCAGTTCATCTACAACCGAATGAAATATGTGTAAGAGAGGTAGTGGGGTCAGATGCTCTCTACTGCCTTTTCTGCAAATGGGAAGGAAGTACAGTGAAATAACATATATTATAACAAAGGTACAAACATGTATATATATATACATATATATATACATATACATATATATACACACACATACACACCCATACATATACATACACACATACACGCACAAATATATAAACATATACACACAATACATATACACAATAGTTTATCAAACTATTATTATTTTTTTTTTTTTGCACGTTTATATACATATATACATGTACAGTAAGACTTGTATGATATTTACTGTGAATATCCCCATTCATTAAGAATTGCATAGTTATGTTTCCTTGTATTTCTACTGCTATGTCGAGTAGACTTAGGCCTGTGTGTATAATCATTTGAAGACCCTGCTACAGGTTCGTCGTTTTGTGGTGTGAGAGTTTGTTTTCTCCCTGATGGACATAGCTTACTTAGCGAAGATTTTTCTTTTCCATTTCTGTTCAACCGGGCCCTGATTTTATTAAGTGATTTCGGGGGGATGCCCGCAAAATCCCCATTCGCTACTCTATGTAATCTTACGTCACAGTCATCGGCGACATGTCCAGGCTCTGCACATTCATAGCAGTTTGGCGTTTCGCCACTCCAGGCATAAGGATTTGTGAACCTCATGTTATCTGGGCGTTTCGCAGAGGGCCTGCCTTTTCTTGGTAACGAGTCTGTCTGTGCTGTCTTACTATGGACATGTTTTGTCCTGTTAGGTAAGTGACGTTTGTGTGTAGGTCTGTCTGTCCTGACCTGCGTCCAATCAGCATTTGTAGGAGCGGAAGCAACTTTTGATCGATGAACTTTCTTCGTTGCCCCACTGTGCTGGTTTTGTATGTGACATGTAGTGTTACGTTGTTCTGTAATCACCCACTGAGGGTCACATTTGGCAGTAAATGTCATAGGGTTTTCAGCTTTTAAAAGGACTGCCGTATTGTCCGCCAGTATGGGCGCATTAGCCTGCCGTTCAGATCTCAGTCTGTCAGGTACGCGGCTGGCTTGAATGTGGGCTTGAGTCTCAAGCCAGATGCTGTGCATTCTCTGTATTCTGTCATTTAGTGTATAAGCCATATTGGGATCAATGTGGCGTAATGGAGCATTTGGGTGTCTCCCAAATACAACCAGATATGGGGACTGGCCTGTTGCCTCGTTACGGGAACTGTTATGAGCCCATTGTACATCACTAAGGGCAGCCTCCCATTGGTCAGGGTTATTTGCAAGTATTCTGGACAGTAGTTCTTTTACTGTCCGATTTACTCGCTCAATTTTCCCGTTAGATTGCGGGTGGTAGGCTGTAGACCTTCTGTGTTCTATGCCCAGTTCTTTAAGGTATTTATCCCAAGCTGTAGCATTAAATTCTAGGCCATTATCTGTGAGGATAGTCCTAGGAGTGCCATAACGAGCAAAATATTGCTGGTGTAGGGCTGTCCATACAGACTTACATGTTTTGTCAGGGAGAGGGAATACCTCAAGGAATGAACTTAGGTGGTCAATGACTGTGAGGACGTATTTGTTGTCGTTCTCACTGGCAACAAATGGGCCTATTAGGTCACAGGAGATGAATTGGAAACACTGTGATGGCACAGGCATTTCCTGAATAGCCACTCTGTCCCTGGGTGTTCTCTGCAAGGTGCAGTTTGGGCAGTTGTGGATGACCCGTTGTACTGATCTTTTCAGTCCCGGAAACATGTACGCTTCATTCACCCTATGCATTGTTTTGATCACTCCTAGATGGCCAAGCTGAAGATGTGCATTTTTTATGACTTTTTCTTGGTAAGGAGGTGGCATAACAAGCCTAGGGTACTGTGGCGCCCCCTTGTACGGTGGCCGCAAATTATAGAGTGCCCCATCGATCAGTGTGAGATACGGATGGCCCTTCTGAGCTTTCCGTTTCAGTGTTGGGAACTGTAATGTTTGTGCCTCGATAATGGCATCCAAATCGATGTCATCATACACATGTCGTGCTGTAACAGGAATTAGATCCTCAGCTTCACTGTCTTCCATGAGGTCTATCATTTCTACTGCTCCCGGGGATACACAGGCTATGACTGGTGGCTCTGGCACTGGTGGAATCGGCTTTGAATTGTGCAGTCTGGACAACATATCAGCTTTGACATTCAGGCAGCCCTTTCTATACACAATTTTAGGAGAGAACTCTGCCAGTGTCAGTGCCCAGCGCTGGACCCTTGTGTTATTTATCTTTGAGGTAAACAGACTCTGCAAGGGTCTGTGGTCAGTGTAGAGTGTAAACTGGCTACCCAGGAGGTAGTGCCTTAGCTTTGTAAGGGCAACCATGACAGCCAGGCCTTCACGCTCGATTGTAGAATAATTACGCTGCGCTGGATTAAGTGTGTGTGACACATACTCAATAACTCTTTCTGTGTTATTGTCATCCAGCTGGACCAGCACTGCGCCTACTGCCACATTTGACGCATCAGTGTACAGGTGGTAAGGCTTTTCGGGATCTGGAAAGGCCATCACCTGAGGTGAGACAAGTAGGTCTTTCAATTTTTGGAAGGCCGCTTCGTGGTCTTGGCCCCAGTGGAATTTAGCATGTTTCTTTGTTAATGCCACCAGGGGTGCTGCAATTTCGGCATAATTCTTAACGAATTGCCTGTAAAACCCACAGGTGCCTAGCAGGCTGCGAACACCTTTTACATTTGTGGGTGCTGCCATGTTTCTTATGGCTTCAGTCTTTTCTGGATCTGGCAGTTTTCCTTCTGCTGATATAATGTGGCCCAGAAGTTTTACTGCTGGTTTAGCAAAATTGCATTTTGAGGCCTTGAGTTTTAGGTTATACCGTTGAAGACAACGAAAAACCTTCTGCAAGTGTTGCACATGTTCCTCTCTGCTTTTACTGAAAACCACAATGTCATCTATGTAGACACGGGCACAATTGTCTAACACAGCTTCTTTGAGGGCCCAACTTATG
This sequence comes from Sipunculus nudus, assembly GCA_026874595.1. NCBI lineage: Eukaryota > Metazoa > Annelida > Sipuncula > Golfingiida > Sipunculidae > Sipunculus > Sipunculus nudus. The sequence goes on along the minus strand of CM049313.1, from coordinate 6,693,829 downwards.
GCTCTTTGGAATGCAGAGGGCGCCACTGAAAGGCCAAAAGGGCAACGGACAAACTCATAGAGTCCGCTAGGTGTGGCCATTGCTGTCAGAGGTATGCTGTCAGGATGCATTGCTAACTGGTGGTACCCTGACTTCAAATCGAGGGTGGAAAATATTGTGGCACCCTGTAAATCATCAAAAATGTCAGACAAGCGTGGGAGGGGGAACTTGTCTGCCTGGATTGTCTGGTTGACCTTCCGGTAGTCGACTACTAGCCGAACTGAACCATCCGGTTTGTCTACCAGGGACACAGGACTACTATAGGGTGACCTACTTGGTCTAATGATCCCTTCTTTTAGTAGTCTTTGTACTTCCTGGTCAAGCACCTTTTTCTTTGTCAGGGGAACCCTATAAGGTGGGAGTGATGTGATTGTCCCATTTGTTCTAACTTTTAATGGCGGTAGACTTGAAATGGACATTTTCTCCTCTGATGAGGCGAACACATCACTAAACTGTCTCAGGACGTGATCTAAATCTGCGTCAGCATAACACGGCCTTGTGATGAAGATTTTAGTTGGTGTTCCCACGTATTCATGTGTAATCTTGAACACACGACGATACCATGTCAAGGTATCTTGTTCAAGGTCAAGGTCGGCACAGCCACTGTTCAGTACGTCACTCCCTAAGATAAGATCATGTGGTAAGTCTGGTACCACGAATAGGCGTAACCTAGTGTCAAGATTTGAGAATAACACATAGGTTATACCAGTCACTACAAGCTTATTGCCCGTGACGGACTGGAGCCCATGGGGGGGTTCCTCCAATGTGAGGTTATTATTCTTTCTGTGAAGGTTCATGAAAGTATCATGCCGCATCAACGAAACAGCCGCCCAGTGTCAATAAGAGCATCTAGGCTAACTTCAGCATAGTGTAATTTAATGAATGGGCGTCCCTGTTGATGTCGTGATGCGGCCCTTACCAGTTTAAATGACTGTGAGGCCGGTGGGTGGGTTTGTTCAAAGTATATGTATAACCCTCATGGGAAATTTCCTGAGGGGGGTCGACAAATTTTTGTGCAATGGGTTGTACAGCATGAACTTGTTGACCAGATTTCTGAACATGACTGACCATTGGTTCAATATACCGATTATGTTGATCAGTGACACCCTTTCGACTTCTGTTCACTTGTTGTGATGCTTGTTGTTTGTGTGTTTGTGGTGGTTTACTGGTCCACATTTGGCCCTCTTGGGCCCAAGGGGCCCATTGGCCCCGAGCATTTTTTCCATTCAGGGTATAGGACTGGTTACTAATATGTCCTACTGTGGAGCCGTAATAACAGACTGGTCTGTTATTCTGTGTATATCTCATGTAAGGCTGTTGTTTTCTTTGTGCTGTTTTTGTATCAAAAGGATGATGGAAATGCTTATTAATGAGATCTCTGTCCCTAGGGGTTTTGTATTTCATGTCAGCCTCAGGGTCTCTTCCGAGTTTCTGAAAAGCTAAGTCATCATGCATCAGGTTTCTGGCAGTTTGCATGGCCTCATCTATATCCTTGCATTTGAGGGCTGCCCTTGCTGCAGCAGTACTACTCAGACTGCGTGCATAGTGTTCTACAATTTCTTTATTTTTGTCAGCGGGGATGGTATTTCCATACAATTCTACCACCAATTGTATGAAGGTGTCATTATGCTCCTCTAGCATTGTTTGTGATTTCTGTCTGAGCTTGGTCAGTCTGTTTTTGAGGTGATCCATGTCGTTAGGTGGCAGAAAAGTGAACTTAATATGTTGGATAACTTCCTGCCAAGTTACATTTTGCGTAAGCTTTCCCTTTTCATCTGTTGTTGATTTTCTCAACATAAAACATTCAACAGACTTTGCGACTTTGCCAACTAAAGTGGATCGAATCACTGATTTGACAAGATTGTTATCATTGTCTAAGTCAATGGCAGCCTGTTTTATTTGTTCAGCATAATGTCTGATTTGTCCTGCATTACTGCAGGCACAATGGCCGATTCTGCCTATTGTTCTATCAAGATTGAATTGAAGGTCAAGTAATGTACTGGTGGTTTTAACCTTATTTAAGGCCCGAGTAAGGTCTTCACGTGTATTAGACATGTTGTTGTTTACAGTGGCTTGTACCTAGTTGCAGGTAGTGAAACTCTCTAGAACTGTTAAGTGTAATACTCTCAGCTAATCATGTGAATTAAACCATAATACTCTATAAATTTGTAAAAAGCAATGCTGTTCACAAGAAAATTTAATGGGAGATAAAGATAAGTGAATTAAAATTTTGTTGGATGTTTGTCTGTTTTAATTTATTTATTTATTTGATATTTTTTTATTTATTTATCTTTTATTTAATTATTTATATTTTTTTATGTATTGTTTATTCATTTGTTTTTTTTGTTTTTTGTTTTTTACCAATTATTTAAGTCAAGTGGATGGATATATATAACAAGTCAGTCACTGACCGTTAAATATAAGGTCACAAGGGCATTTATAGCACGGGCCTGTTCGCTACTAAGCACGGTTGACTAAGGTAATTTTATCTAGCATGTATGCAGAGGGATTTACATCAAGAGTGGGCTTTTGAGCCAAGAGGCAGCAGGGGCTGGGTGTCCAAAGTTCAGTTCAGCATGGTGGTATGACATCTGCATCTGTTTGTTCTTGTGTGCTGATGTTAAGATTTTATATGAGCCCTCTCAGGGCTATTAAAAAAAATAGTAATTTAACAGGGATATTGGTTTAATAGGGATGAATATTCTTTTAATGTGCAATAGTAATGATTCTTTAAGTAAACTAGATTTTTTTTCTTTTAAGTATGAATTTGTAAATTTATGAATATGATATATATTTATGATATTAATGATTATTAAAGGTATGAGCAAATAAGTGTATAATTACTGAAATCAAATCTGAAATGAACTTTCCCTTTATGCAACTATATAAAATTCAATTTGAGACAAAAAAAGTAAATTTTATAACTTCTTTTATTTTATTAAAACCTTTATCTATTTATTAATGTTACAAAATTTATTTTCCTTCTTTAATAGTTTGTATTATAGATGATCAAATGAATGGCACAAGCACAAAGAATTGTTAAATAAATATATCGCCTATGAAATCAAGTGTGTGGTTCTTCAGATTACCAATAGACAGAATGGCTGTCTTATTAGTGTACACAATATATATGTTGGATATCCAGAATTAACCTGAACAAAGCAATTTCTCAACCAGGGTTCGTTTCCTAGCGCAAATTTCACATGCGCATAAAGGCTTATGCTCGCCAGTTGTAAGGGAGTTCTAATTCTGAGGACAGGATTTTCGTTTTTTTTTCTTTCTATCTGACTGGGTAATTCAAAGAACCACAACAAATATATAGGGTTATAAACACAACTAAAACTTTAACAATTATCAAACTGCATATGGTCTTAAGTACAAGGGATAAAGCACATACCAAGGTTGCCAAGGCTGACTCCTGGATGTACAGAAGATGGTGCTTTGAATCAGCAAACCAACTCTTCTGTCTCAGATGGAAGTCGAAACCCGACTGGCACCCGTTCTCTCTCGCCTTCACCACCTGTGTGTTCGGCAGGGGAAAAGGTCACTGACCGCCATACAGTACCCAGGTTAATGATCACCCAGATAAGGTGATACTCAACCCAGGGTGGAGACAGGCGGGCAGTTACAACTTCAATATAGGTGGATGAAGGAAATGTAGTTTCTCACAGTTAAAATCTGAAGCAAAACATAATATTCCACTGTTTTACTGCACTTTGGCCCAAAAATGAACTGTGACCTTTCAAATATATTCAAAATTCACGTCATCACTAGCCAATCATACATCGTTTGGCGCGTCATGATTTCACAGAGTTAGTCCTTTATAAAGTTACAAGATGGCGTAACCCTAGCGGCTACGTTCACTACTTTAGTGGCAAATTTTATTCATTAACATGATTAAATACGGCACAATGTGACAGAGTACATTCTACTCAATATTTATTTTAAGCGGCACTGGATGTCATCTAACTTGGCACACATACACGTAATTTTTAAATATTACTGCCCCGCAGTCATTGACACTTACCAGTCATGTGCCGGGGGACAGGAAAAACTGCCGGGCGCGTCCGCCGGCGTTAGCACGCACCTGCAAAGGGTCCCGTTTTTTGCATCTAAGCCAACCGATATTATTTTAAATGGGGCCTGTCATTCTCCCTGAATCATTTAACGTATATGCATCGATGGACATCACTACGTAGCTGAAGATAAATCTCAACTTTCGCAACTATCGGCAGCTTCTGAAATTAATGATCATGGTCTGGTATATATGCATTCAAAACTGCGTGGTTTCAATTTCGCGGTCAGGGAGCGACCGCGAATATCGCGAATTTGAAACCACCGCAAAATAAGAAGGCAACCACAGTACTTTAAATATTCACCTTCCACTGCAAAGCCCATAACAATAGTTCTCCAATTTAAGTTACAATGAAAACATGTAATAGAATATTGCCATATGGGTCTTACCATACGACATAAGTAAAACATATGTTCTTTTTCCATTTATATAAATCTAAACCCGAAACTACAATGTTATGTAACATTTTATAGCGTAAATCTGCTAATTTAGCAATTACTTTCAGGTTTTCAGGTGACATGTTTTAAAGCTCATGTTAAATATGATATGAAATATTAATTAGCCTTTATAAGAAACAAAAATTCTGGAATTGAACTGCATATTGACAAATTGGCTCAGTGTAAGCTTTGATGCAGTCTTATGTTGTTGCGTGGATCCTACCTGCCGGGATCAACGTTGAATATGTAATTGGTCCTTTTTTCTGAATAATTTTTTTTGCGAATCATACCATATTATTAGTGATTTAAGTATTTTATTTATATCTCAAACACAGCAGTTCCAATTTCAAATTTAAAAATTTAATTTATAATAGTATTATGAAGTTTCAATCGAAAATTAAATTTCGTATCCCCATTCAGTGAAAGCGGTTGTAAAATATATTCTATATGCAAATATTTATCTATTTTAAATGATTAAATGTTTGCGTGTATATAGTCAAATTAAAATTATCCTTTATCTTCACCTTTTACTCATCGTCAGTATATGTTCCTTGCAATGTAACAGCAACATCGTACAGGACGGAAATGTTGTTTCTAAATATCTCAAATAGTTCAATATATATCATCATTCGTGGTTGTGTTATGATTTTGATTTGAGAAACCACAAATATTTTGAAAATACATGTATCTAGATATGATGCAAAATCTGATAGCATGCATGAACTCTGAGGAATGGATACACAAATTATTTTACCTTATGCTGAAGTCCTATGATGACAGAATGATTATTTCACCGATAAAATCTTAATAAGTCAAAATTGTTTATATTGTACACATAGTGTACGCCATTAACGTCTGTATTAAACATTGCGTTTTACAGCTACTAATATCAACGAAGCATTGAAGCGTGGTATAAACTTTCTCGAGCAGCAAGAAAGAAAAGCCGGATCCGAGAAACCTTCCATCATCATCTTCCTGACTGACGGACAACCAACTGTGGGAGAAACAAACACGGACAGAATCCAGACAAACACCAGGCGCCTGAACGAAGACAGGTACGCCATATTCTCTATAGGCTTTGGAAATGGCGTGGACTTCAATTTTCTGAAGAAGCTCTCACTACAGAATAACGCCTTGGCACGTAAAGTGTACGAAGCTTCCGACGCCACGCTGCAACTTAAAAACTTCTACAAAGAGGTTTCCATCCCCCTTCTCTATGACGTCAACATCACCTACGTGTCAGACAAGGGTATCGTGCGTGACGTCACCAAGAGTTCCTTTTTTAACTTTTTCTCTGGTTCTGAGTTGAAGGTGGCAGGTCGTGTTCGGGACGCGGTATCTCTGGAACAAACGACGTGTTCTATTAGGCAATGTGTGCACGCTAAAAGCGCACTTGGGAAATTGATACTCTGTCCGCCTGGCCCATGGCCACCAGTATCTCGACCTACACGGAAACCAGCGGGTCCTCAGGAAACCGGAAGAGCGGCCATAATGGAACGGATGTGGGCGTACATGACCATACAACAGCTCTTGGACGAGAAAATAGCCGAAATCAACGAGACCAAGAAAGCATCTCTTCACGAGCGAGCGCTTGCACTATCCTTGCAGGTGAGATTTGTATATGTTCATACTGCATTAAGGACCCTCGTGTTAAAGTTATAGGGAGATAGGCTAGGAGTGTATGGTGAAGTTTATTTTCTATGAAACATGAAAGTTAATTAGACATACCAGGGTAGGTAACATATTAAAATACTAATAACCGGCTTCTGTGGCATCAAGGATAGAACACATGACTCAGAGCCAGGAGGTCGTGAGTTCAAATCCGTGAAGGGCGGTGAGATTTTCAGTCTGTCCAAACCCATGGTGAGCTCCCTGCAGGCTTAATGTGGAGGCTGTGTTTCACAGCAGTGTATCACTCACCAAACGAGTGCACCTTCTATCTCGGTGTTATCACCGAGCAATGGGGATGATTACCTACCCCAGATCTGCAGGGGCGGTAGACACCGGGCTTGGATAACACTAGGATGCAACAGTAATATGATAGGAATCGAGTGCTATTACCATGTCACGTAGTCCAAAACCGAAATGGAACTGCAGATGTACATACTAAGATCAAACAGAAGATAAGAAAACATAAAAAATGCAGACGGTTACCTCCACAAAAAAACCTTTAAACATATAAGAATAAAAGGGCTAGGTACTGACTTTAAAGCTTCTACACAGCATTTTGCAATTCAGCAATTATGCAAGTTTATGCAAACTTTTTCACAATTGCCAAAAATATTATTTCTTATCATTTATTTTGTTACTGATTTTTATTTAGTTTTTTTTGTCAGATAGGCATTGGATAAGATTTTACACTTCGACTCAATATTAGAACCTGCACTATGATGAATTTATGATGAAAAGTACTTTACTTGCACTTTGTAAACATTGCATAATTTATGTTGGTGCCGAATGAGCGCAGTGCGGGTGTTACATCACTGACGTATATTTAACCTGCGCGAATCGAAGGTTAAATCACAGTCGCATGAATCGTTATTGGTGGGCGTAATTCTGGCCTAAAACAGGCTAAACCGCCAATATATAATGATCCCACCAATGATTACCCTTGGGATGGACTTCGTAGATTCTCTGTTTACAGAGGAAGTTACTTTTTTGGGTCAAATATCAGTCACAAATAACGATTCAAGCGACTGTAGTTAAATATTTTGATTTCCCTCGACTCTGTGTCTGTGTGTGTGTATGTCCGCGCCATATCTGGAGACGATATAACCGATGTTATTAAAATTCTTTATATATGTTAATATTGTGAAATTGTCAAAGAAGTCAGATTTTGGTGAAAATCCAAGCGTAAAAAACCCCGGAATGAGGGATTAATGTGTTTTAAAGCACATATGTTTACACTAGGACGAAGCATGAGAAAATATGGCCATCTTTGGAGTGCGAGCATGATTGTGGTTCGATACGTTTATAGTCAAGGACAGGAATACCACGATGTCCAGGGTGTTTTCTTTTTTTCAAATCATTTACAGTTAATACGTTTCAATGAACTAGAAGCCAAATCACAGAGGCATGGTGGCGGCAGCGGTCAGAAACATAGTATCCACAAAACTCTGTTTTGGCGGATACAAAAACAAAGGTTGATGTATCATTTCCTGGCACCGACTTTGAACACTAACTTCTGGGTTAGCCTCCCCATATCGGACGCTTTTTTTAAAATTTATAATTGTAAATATTATGAAATAATAACATATCATAATTGTTAATATTATTAAATGTGATAAATCACCATAAACTCATTTTTTCTAATTCTCTCATACAGTATCATTTCGTGACCCCTCTTACATCAATGGTTGTGACGAAACCGGAAAACCCCGACAAGGACCTCGGTAATCTCCGTGACTCGGATGACGGTAAAAGCCATGGTAAATATATTTGATGGATATTTTATCAAATCAGGAAACGTTTATAATCGGTATTGTAGGGACAAGCGGTACACATACAAGTTTCGACACAACTGCAAATTAGTTAAACGCCAAGCATAACTATTGAATATATCTTCAATAAAATAAAGACAATAAAAATGTTCCAAATTAGACATTGATTTATATTCCAGAATCAGATTCTTCGTTCAGATTATAAAAGTCTTTGACTTAATAATCGTACAAAAGTGTTAAGGACTAGGTTAATTTAGTATATAGGATTTTTTGCAGGTATTTGACCATTCTCCATAAAATTTTTATTATCTCAAGCCATTCGATATATTTTGTCTGAATGCAGAAATCAATGGCAAAACCATCCCGGCACACAAATTACCTACTCTAATTTACCTGTTGTATACACTGTACTTTGTGTGAGGAAACAGTCCACACGTGTGTGTTAACCATAAGGAGGCTCTGTGATCAGAGGCCGGATATTGCGCTTACGAACTTGCACATGAGAAAAGAAACAGAAGAAACACAATTTGAAAACTTGACAAAAATCATAATTTATGAAAATGCGCGGTACGACCACTGGTGGGGTGCACGTAATCTGTATGTTTTGTGCCACTGAACGCGCCCGATGCAAGTACATGTCCACTTTTGAGTAAGCAAACGGTTTCATAACGAAATATATGCAGATATAATATTATTTTATAATTATATTATATTATATAAAAAAACACTGCATTTCATATATATATAACATACCTGGTATCTGAATAGGTCGATCTTGATGTATTAGAACTTGTAATCATATATGCGAGTTTAGATTTTCTGTGTAATTTTTTTTCTGTTTCTCTCAGGTCACGCAAGAATGTATCAACCCCCTTCACCTCCAAGAGGGATCATAGGTAAGAGCTCGGGCCGTGTTCTATATCCAGATAACAAGATAACTTTACGTTATGGATGGCTTGGGCGAAATTACATGGTGTTTGTTTGAATATCCAACAGAGGTCACTCGACTATATTCCCAGGGGGAATAGGTTTTCTGTGTAATTTTTTTTTCTGTTTCTCTCAGGTCACGCAAGAATGTATCAAGCACCTTCACCACCAAGAGGGTACACAGGTAAGAGCTCGGGCCGTGTTCTATATCCAGATAACTAGGAAACTTTACGTTATGGATAGCTTGGGCGAAATTACATGGTGCTTGTTTGAATATCCAACACAGGTCACTCTGCTATATTCCCAGGGGCGTAACAGGATTGAGGGAGGAGAGGGGCCGAAATATTTAGAAAGGGCAATGTATGTACACACACACACATATATATAAATACATCGCACATTAATTCCATACAACATGCTTATGTTTTAATTCCAATTAGAAGTATCAGATGATTAAAATAAACAAATATCATATTTGCAGGATCCAATAAAATTGTAGAATTATCAATAAAATACATTAAATACTGCATGTGCAATGCGTTCATGTTTCGCAGACACTTCAGCCCTCTAATAATATTTTATGTAGCTCAAGTGTCCTGAGATATCTCCTGACAATATCCGATATTATCTCCTAAGATTCGATCTAAATGTCTCAGCGCACTGACATCAGTGACAGACCATTGATAGACCAAAATAAAACAGATGGCAAAGCGTGATGTAAACAGAATTAGCTTTTCATAAGAAAATTTTATATTGAAATAAGTTCCAAATCTGCGGATATAAGTGACAAGAATTTGATGATTGTGACTTACAATATGATTGTAATTAGACTAAGTGAAATTCTGCGCCCCTCCCCTCTCCCCTGGATACGCCCCGGACATTCAAACGCCGCAGTCAACTCTGTTACGGGATACAAACAATCTCTATTTGACCCGGTCATCATGGCCGAACTAGCTATCATCATGGGGACACATGGCTCGTTTGTATATAAAGCGATCCCGAATCAATTCCGATACAATGTTATTTCCTTTAGGTACGTAGACTGTCATACCGTGTGATTATTAAACATTCATCTGTTGATATACCTATACTCTTCCTCCAGAGAGTATTTCTATTCAGAACCAACTTCTTCCAGTAAGTTTGTCTCAACTGTCAAACGTAAACATAAAATTTGTCACATTTCAAGGAAACGCCTCCTGTTTACTTTTTACACGCGCATGCTTGCAAAATTTTACTTATTCCTTAAAGTCATTATCTAGAAACAGCCAAATTTATGTATTTTGTCTTTAAACAATTTTTATCCAAGGTGTTTGAACGTACTACATTACCTTTGTCACTACATTTATACCAATGCCCATGGTGTATGTAGAATCCCTGGTGCATTGTGGGAAATATATTTCTATTTCAAACGAACCCTAACCGGCAGAGACCTACTGTTGTGAGTGTGATATAAATGTACCAATATAAACTCTCAACCTATTTATACTTCAGAGTATGGATATTTTATTTCAATGAATCTTGTTGGAACTATAAATTGTAAATCCATTACATACATGCATATATATATATATATATATATATATATATATATATATATATATATATATATATATATATAAGCTTTATTATGATACGGAGACAAATTGTTCAGGGGTAATTGTTGGGCCGATCCGGGAGTCGAATCCATCTTGGTGGCGCACATGTCCGGCGTTCCAACCGCTTCGCCAGAAAAGCAAGCTTCATTAGCGAGACAGTTCAGTCCGCTTTTATGTCACCCTGTAAGAATTATTATAATAAGAGGCTCGGAAGGTGAAAACCGGAGAAACCAACCGGTTTTGGACGGGCAACTTTTACAACTATCAATGACAAGCCGGGGATCGAACCCTGGTCGCTAGCGGAGAGTGCCGACCTGTCTAGTGTATATATATCATATATGTATATGTATATATTTATTTATGTATATATATGTGTGTGTGTGTGTATTAAAGGATAGGCCCATGGCCCGTTTGTGGCACTGTGTTTATTGAATATGGATAAAGGTATCCATATGATAAGAATGATATGTTATTATTTAGTCTTCTGGATTTCAGGTTTTATATGTACAGGGTCAGAAATAATTAGGAATAAACTATTGCGAGATTACACCATTATGCCATTGAGGCACCGGCGGGGGCGGGGTTCGTACCGGGAACCTTCAACTCCGTAATCCAACGCTTTAACCACCAGGCTTCGCCTTACCCGAGTTACCCCAAAATGTGTTTTTATATACTTAAATATTTAAACACAAAACTTATGCATGTTGATCTCTCATTATGCAGCTTCATCTATTCCCAGAGGGCTACGACGCCGCATGAGACGTAAGTACAAGATTACTTTTTATAACAGGACGATGGCCATGCTGGCGTATAATCCATATATATTATAAAATACACACTTATCTGAAGACGGTTCATTTTTCGAGATAAAGTTTTCTTTTTTGGCATTTATGGAATATTTATGTATTCTCCCACATTTCAGTGTGATCAGGCTACGGAAACCAGTATGGGACTTGAACATTATATTTTCAATGAAATACATAACTGTACCACTCTTAACTGAGCAACTTAACGTAACGAAAAGTGAATAACAATATATTAGTGTATTTAAACTTAATTACATTTTTCAATATATCCAGCGTCCTCTCTTTTCCCATATTTTTACCTTTGTTCTACGTTTGTTGGACCGATAGGTGGGGCTGGAAAAGGAATTTCCTAGACTTAATTCGGGGTTTGTTAGACCAAGGAGATTTAATAACATGACGTAAGCACTGGGATTGATGTCCAGCATCAAAGGGACACGCGTGGCAGCCCCACAGGTTTTGTTGCTTCTGCCTATGTGCTCGCGGGGGATGCCCATTGTACTCGCGGCCTGTCGTTATCGCGACACCTCGTAAAAGTCAGACTGTACGATTGCTGCGTCCGATGCTGCTTGCGGCAGCTTAACTTAAGCTTTGGTGTGCTGGATGATTCGCGTGAATTTTCATGAAATTTTATGCAAGCGAAAGTTAAAATATAATGCATGCGCATTATCTAATTAAAAGACACATATAACTGCAGTCACCGCCTACCACATCCTTATACACCGGTTGCCATACTGCTTTCAATCTCAGCTTGTCTTGTGGAAAGCTGTGCTTTTTATGTAATGTTGGATAGGACTGTGTTTTTTTCCGCAAAGTTACATTATTATAATAATTTTTCCTGAAAGGTTAAGTTTATCTGCTTTCAATTGGTATAATTTCTTTGCGTGAAACTTGTCGGTGAACAAGGCCAACGTGCCTAAATATTGGTCTGTCCCGGCTGAGAAATGAATGGGCGTTCCTATACAGAAAAATATTTTTTGAAGATTTTTTCCAAGCGAGCAAAATATCTTGTGAAATCTAGCTCAATAATAAGTAACCCACAACGTTACAGTGCTAACTAAAATTTATATCTTACAAATTCATAATATCTTAAACAAATATGTGTCTAGTACGGGACTGATACGACAGCTTTTTGCCAAGCGATTCTCCGGTATCCTCGACGATGTTTTACGGAATACCCTGGCGTGATAGGCGAGCGCCGGTAGCCAGATCTAAGAGTTTTTACTACTAGGAGCGAGGTTTCTTATAAAAGATCGCAAGCAACATCTTGCTAACTGCATCTAATTGTATCCCCATGGTAAGACCAGGTTATTGAAACGGACTTATCTCTCTGACTTAGGCAATTTAAGTCCCGAGATCGGGCTTAAGTCATTTAGAATGTTATTGATACCCCTCCCCCGGCCCAGTTAATAAGGTGTCTACATTGATGTTTATGTTCATTGGCATAAGGAGGTCAACTTATAAAGCTGGTCACTTATAATGATAGGTGTGTGTGTGTTAACAATATTTAATGGTAATTACTCTGATTTCGCGATGACCATGATTACCTTTTTTTCAGTGTCCTACAAACCATCTTCATACCATCAAGTCCTTGTCAGCTAGCTACGCTTTCACATATCTGTATTCCGCGTTTGTTATATAAAAGTGAACAAGGCAGTTGAACCAATCAAATGACTCACGTACTCTTGTTCTTAATGTCTGGTCCGATGTTTCGATAACACGATTAGCATCTAACCAGTCAGATAGAGCCACTAAAACATTTTCCATTTCTTGTAGCCTACATCTATTCTTGTTCAGACGGTGTGAGGACAGTGGCATTGTTATTTTGTTCGTTGGATTTAATTGGTAGTTTTTATTTCAGCCTGAACACTTGCACGCTTGTTTATTATTCATTAAATAGACACAAGGGCGGTTCGTTGAATCAAGGTCTGTGAAAGCGTAGTTTTCTACCATAGACTTGATATTATGCAAATGCTGTTAACATGCAGAAAAATATTATGCTGACTTGATGTAGACTATAACTTTCAATCTTTGTAGCGCGCCAAAGACATCGATCACGTGGTCGACCGTACCCGGTGTCAGCACCCATCCATCGGTTACCTCCACCGTTCAGAAAACACAGAAACCCCTCGGCTGGTTAGTGTAGTTTATGTCTTTCAAAAGACTTATTATGCCTTTTGTAGACTTAAGTATAATTAAAATTACATATACTAACGGTATATCCTTCATCCCGACATGTGACCTGCAACATCTGCATTTTAGTCTGTACACAAAATGGCGGCCCTATTGGATGGATTGGGGGAATAAAAGGAGACGCTCACACTTTTTGGGCCAAGGGAGGGCGATTGTGACCTTTCTTTGAGAAATGAGGCAAATTCAATCGCTTTGCATTGAATATCCATTGATATTTCTTCTCAGTCTACATGACTCATGTGAAAACAAATGGAAGTTCTTTCTCAATTGTTTGTAGTAATATAGGTCAGTATTGTGTTGCTTTAGAGGTAAGGGAATTAAATATAATGCATTTCATTTTAGAGAGAACGGTAGGAAATATATTTATTCCTGTGCTTAATGTTTAAATTGATAACCTTACAGAGAGGTCTGCTTCTGAATATAAGATAATATGAATTCGGCGTATAGATCAATGTGTAATTATCAGTAAGTGCTCGAAATCGGGTAAGTGTTCTGGAAATTGTTCATGTTCATTTGAGAAGTACATCTTAAACTAATGAACATTTGAAAATGATATTTCCTTTCCTCTCAGTGTATTTTGTTTCATGCTTCCTTCCCTGCACGCTTATGGTTTTGAGTAAAAATTTTTATCAAGCTTCAAAGAAGACTATATTTTAGGCTATAAATATTACTACTATTTAGGAACGAATTACAGAGCTGCAATATATCACAGTGCAGTGTTAAATACCAGACCAGCTTCCGTGGGAACAGGGCATTCGAGGCACTCGTCGCTAGATCAAGAGTCTTTGAAAAAAACAGGTAAGATAATCCAAAACAATGGTGTTTCCAAGGCAAATTTTTCTCCACCCTGCATATTTTGAGGTGCAACAGCCAGGGCGTATCTTCCAAGAAAATAAAATAATCTACTTTCGATAAAGTGTCATTTTGTTATGATGTGCCTCTACCTGTTCGGCAAAACAGTTATTATATTAATATGTTATTCCCTGATCATATGAACTGTAATATCTAAAATTTATAATAAAAAGTCTCCCTCTCACTTGATTTTTGAAAGAGTGCCTACTAACACACTTTTCTTTTTTTTCCTTACATAGAAATTACATATACTTGATTTTTTCAAAGAAAGTTAACGACTATTTGTCAGTGTTCCTGAAGAGACTAGTACAAAATGTTTATTTATTAAATTCTAAAAATCATTACTTGTTAACAAATTGTAAACAAATACCGAAGGACGATGGAACAATAAATCTAGGTTGGTCTTGATTTTTATCCACACGTAAACCTTTTTTGAAAACAAACAGAGCTGACAGTTGTCTTTGTGTAGTTCAAGTAATTTCTGATAGGGGGCGCTGCAGAAGCTCTATCACGAAAAAATCAGATTTCATGATTTATGGCAAAATACCCCGGTAGGACACACTTTGCCTCCTTCCCGACAGTTCAAGGCCTAAAGCTTCCGTTTCCGGGGCGTGGCCAGAAAGGAGTTGCATGACAAATAATTGGAAGGGCCCATGCAAATATTCGAAACTGGTTTCGGCTTCGTGAAGAGCGGTTCTGTATGGCTTCGCGTTGCAATTATAACTGGACGGTTTCGGTTAAAATAGAAAAATTATAATAACATCGTAAATTGTTTAATATAATTGAATTAATGATGAAAGTATTGTCAAAAGCTAGATATCCAGCCCTGGGCACTTTGAAACATAAAATAACGTAATAAGAGCATTATTAATTATCACTGGCCAAATTATATTGCACTTATGATTGGTCCTCATGAGGCACTTTTTATAAATAGAAACTGTTTCAAACACGTGACTCTCAAAAAATTCATGCAGGAAACGATGTCCTTTTCGGACAGACTGGTAGAACAATATAGACTGGTTAATTGTCGCTAATATTGACCTAGTAATCTCCTGCGTCTAAAATTGGCTAAATTAACTGTGGTCCACAGCCGTCTGGCATACCGTAATTCCGTATCCGAGAAGCATTGTTGATAGGGGTATATTTGAGCTATCTCGCGTACATCTGCTTTACTAAAAATGTATCACTACCGTATGGGTTTATCTACCACCCTAACGTGTCCGATCCTGGAATAGCCCTTTGGGTGGGTGTCTGCCGTTATGTAACTTATATAGAAAATATCTGCTGTAGGAGCTTAGATACAGATACAGATGAGCGGTGTATAAATAACGTCAGAAATCAAGTTCATATTTTGATGTGCATTTGTTCTGATTAATTTGAAAAGACTCTCATTTTATAAAGGCACAAATCTCAGATTGATTATAGAAACTGTCACTAAAAGAATTTATCTATACATGTATTTCATGACAGGAGTTATTATCCCTGGTCACTTTTGTATTAAATTTAATTTTTTTACTCTTTATAGAGTTATTTGATCCAGGTGTTTGCCAAAACACCATAACTGTGCCCACAACACAGTATCCATTCTGTTGAATTGATTGGGTCTTCTTTGAGATATGACTAAATTCACACCAAAAACTGTACTGCAGTGTTCCATTAAACTACTTCAGTGATGTCTCTGCATACAGCAGTATGCTTTTGTTTTATTTAAAAAAAAATAACTTATTTTTTTCCACTGTGAAAAAAATCTGAAAGATCTCCTTGTTCTCTCACCTTGTTATTCTGAAATGCAAGACAGCATGCCCTGTTTTTGATGTCATGATATTTGACGATTCCAGTTAGACCTACTACGTACCAACCACCGCCTACAATGGCGTCAGTGACTGTTGCTTATCCGACAATGACGTTGGCACTGCCCTCTGGCGGCGAGCACGTGTGCTTGTCCTGGCCTCACATGACGAAGAGTAGTCATACCTTGTTTGAAGACAGAGGTACACATTTTTTTAGTTGCAAATTTTGCGTTGTATCACCCAGTTATTAATGGTTTTGTTAATAATTATATCACTGGGTTCCTTAGAATAATTAAATAAAAATTTGTAGAAAAAAATGTGTGTCATTTAAATTTGATTGATTATTGTACTATAGGTATGTGCTCTGCTGAAAATGACAGAATAAATACATTATATACTTTTCTGTTAATATAATCATGTAAATATACAATTATAACATCATGGAATTATTTTATAAACATTTTCACAGATTGTTACATTCTAATGACATGAGCATGAATACTTTTATAGTAATGTAACTTTATTATATTATATACGTTTTGACTTTGTTTGATTACACACTAATATACATGCATTGAAATTCAATGTTTATAACAGGTTACAAAGTCATTGTTGGTCATGACGTCAGAGGTCACGTGGTCAGCGTGTCCGTTGCTGGACCTTCCCTTCAGGAGTCGGCTCTTGTGAGTCCGGACGACTCGGGGCTGTTGTTAGGCACTCAATTTAGATCCTGGGGAACAAACATCAGCACGAGCAATGTCGCACTGCGAGAGAATGAATTGACCTTTGGCCTGCTGCCCGGGGTCAAATTTCGGGTGCTGCGTATCAACCAATCACATCTCGCCGTGATATTCAGTGACGTCACGGGACTGTCGAACAGCGCGACAGGGTTGTTCAGTAAGTGGAATTACACAATAAATTTTATAACATTTTTACGTTTGATGTCTACCGAAATGATTTTTTCGAGCACTGGAAATAACAATTTATTTTATCAAAAAATCACAAACTTCCTGTCAGTCTTTATTTGGCTCAGATAAGCATATATTGTGTATGTTATTACAATGATGCTGCAGAAGTTGTACAATAGATACACTTGTTTTTAATAATTTAATTTTTAGCTCACCTGACTTTCAGTCATGCTATGCTAGAACGATGGGTCCTTCCGCCGTCCTTCCGTCCGTCCGTCGTGCCGTCCATCCGTCCGTTGGCAGGGCACAAATCATAACCTAATTGGCTAGGATCATGAACCCTTTGCAGTCTTAGAAGATCTATAAAGATCTCCTTGCAAACCTGAAATTAGGTCACTGCGGCCTATATTTTCCGAGTTACGGGGAGTGGTTGCACCCACAGAATTAACTCTTATAGCACAAATTTTCATCCCAAAGCTTCCATGTTTCACATACGGCAAACCTACCAACAGGGAAAGAAATATGATTATTTTGAGGTCACAAGATGAAAGGCCAAGGTCTCAGGACCCACTTCTTTGAAAAGCTTGTGGATGCATTTTAAGCCAAACCTTTCATCCCAATCCTTTGACCTTTAACATATCGCTCACCTACCAAATGGGAGAAGAATCAAATAGCTTTTTGGACATTCATTCCTGTAACATTCTTTGGAGCATTTGCCACAAGTTTGGTTTCTTATCGGGGGATGCATAAAATCAAATGTCAGACTTGTCAGAAATCCATTATGTCTGGCAGGTAGCCACCTTTGAAAAGTTTTGTCGGTGCAGATTCTGTGATTTTTAGCTCAGCTGACTGTAAGTCATCTGAGCTATAGCGATCACTCTTTGTCCGTCGTCCGTCCGGCCGTCCGTCCATCCGGCCCTCTGTCCGTTAACAAGGCACAAATCGTAACCACTGGACCTGGAATCTTCTTACTTTACATCCAGAGAGGTCCATGAAAAATCTCCTTGGAAACCTGGAATTAGGTCTCTGTTATCCATATCCTTCGAGCTATGGGGCCCCAAAGTACCCCCTAGAATAGTCAAAAATTTCATACAAAAACTTCAATATCTCATAACCTACATCACTGATGGTCATGATTTTTGGCATACATATTGATCATGAGATGTTCCATCAGTTCCTGAAGACTGGTGGCGCCACCTGTATCTTTTGATTTTTTTACGAATTGTTTTCTCTATTTTTGAGACCTTTAAAAATGTGAACATCTGTTAACAGGGCACACATCGTAAAGACTGGACCTAGAATCTTCATTCTTGACATTCTGAGAGACCAATGAAAAGTCTCCATGGAAACCAGAAATTAGGTCTCTGTTACCCATATCCTTCGAGCTATGGGGCCCCAAGGTACCCCCAAGAATAGGAAAATTTCATACCAAAACTTCAATCTCTCATTAACTTCATCACTGATGGTCATGATTTTTGTCATAAATATTGATCATGAGATGTTTCATTAGTTTCTGCAGACTGGTGGCGCCACCTGTATTTTTTTATTTTTTACGAATTCTCTCTATTTTTGAGACCTTTTAAAATGTGAACATCTGTTAACAGGGCACACATCGTAAAGACTGGACCTAGAATCTTCATTCTTGACATTCTGAGAGACCTATGAAAAGTATCCAAGGAAACCAGAAATTAGATCTCTGTTACCCATATTCTTTGAGCTATGGGGCCCCAAAGTACCCCCCAGAATTGTAAAAAATTTCATTAAAAAAAACCCCAATATATCATTAACTACATCACTGATGGTCATGATTTTTGGCATACATATTGATCATGAGATGTTTCAACAGTTTCTGCAGACTGTTGGCGCCACCTGTATTTTTCAAATTTTTACAATTTTTTTTCTCTATTTTTGAGACCTTTGAGGATGTAGTTATCTGTCAACAGGGTTCAAATTGTAACGACTGAACCTAGAATCTTCATCCTTGACACACAGGGTGACCCATGAAAAGTCTCCATGGAAACCTGAAATTAGGTTTCTGTTACCCATATCCTTTGAGCTGTGGCACTCTAAAGTGCAGCTCAGAATAATGGAAAATTTGATACAAAAGCTGAAGTATCTGAAAAACTAATGCAGAGATCACTATAATTGTTTGCATGGATATTGAACATGGAGTGTTTCATGAGTTTCCGCAGCCTGGGTGCGCCACCTCTATATTTTTTTATTTTTTTAAGAATTTTTTTCTCTATTTTTGAGACCTTTAAAAATGTGGACATCTGTTAACAGGGCACAAATCGTAAAGACTGGACCTAGAATCTTCATTCTTGACATTCTGAGAGACTTATGAAAAGTCTCCATGGAAACCAGAAATTAGGTCTTTGTTACCCTTATTCTTTGAGCTATGGGGCCCCAAAGTACCCCCCAGAATATTGAAAAATTTCATACAAATTCTTCAATGTCTCATTAACTACATCACTGATGGTCATGATTTTTGGCATACATATTGATCATGATATGTTCCATCAGTTCCTGCAGACTGGTGGCGCCACCTGTATTTTTTTATTTTTTACGAATTTTTTTTCTCTCTTTTTGAGACCTTTTAAAATGTGAACATCTGTTAACAGGGCACAAATCGTAAAGACTGGACCTAGAATCTTCATTCGTGAATCCTGAGAGACCTATAAAAAGTCCCAAAGTACCCCCCAAAATAGTGAGAAATTTCATACAAAAACTTTAATATCTCATTAACTACATCACTGATGGTCATGATTTTTGGCATACATATTGATCGTGAGATGTTTCATTAGTTTCTGCAGACCGGTGGCGCCACCTGTATTTTTTGATTTTTTACGAATTGTTTTCTCTATTTTTGAGACCTTTAAAAATGTGAACATCTGTTAACAGGGCACACATCGTAAAGACTGGACCTAGAATCTTCATTCTTGACATTCTGAGAGACCAATGAAAAGTCTCCATGGAAACCAGAAATTAGGTCTCTGTTACCCATATCCTTTGAGCTATGCGGCCCCAAAGTACCACCCAGAATAGTCAAAAGTTTCATAAAAAAACTTCAATATCTCATTAACTACATCACTTTTAGTCATGATTTTGGCATACATATTGATCATGAGATGTTTCATCAATTTCTGCAGACTGGTGGCGCCACCTTTATTTTTCAAATTTTTACAATTTTTTTTCTCTATTTTTAGCCCAGCTTACTGTAAGTCATCTGAGCTATAGCGATCACTCTTTGTCCGTCGTCCGTCCGGCCGTCCGGCCATCGTGCCGTCTGTCCGTTAACAAGGCAAATATCGTAACCCCTGGACCTGGAATCTTCTTACTTTACATCCAGAGAGGTCCATGAAAAGTCTCCTTGGAAACCTGGAATTAGGTCTCTGTTACCCATATTCTTCAAGCTATGGGGCTCCAAAGTACCCCCCAGAATAATGAAAAATTTGATACAAAAGCTCAAGTATCTGAACAACTAATGCATTGATCACCATGATTCCTTGCATTGATATTGATCATGGAGAGTACCATCAGTTTCTGCAGACTGGTGGCGCCACCTGTATTTTTTTCTATTTTTTTACGATTTTTTCCACTAATTTTGAGACCTTAAAGGATGTGGTGATCTGTTATCAGGGCGCAAATCGTAACTGCTGGACCTGGAATCTACTCACTTTACATCCAGAGAGGTCCATGAAAAGTCTCCGTGGAAACCTAAAATTAGGTCTCTGTTACCCATATTCTTCAAGCTATGGGGCTCCGAAATATCCCCCAGAATAATGAAAAATTTGATACAAAAGCTCAAGTATCTGAACAACTTAAGCATTGATCACCATGATTCTTTGCATGGATATTGATCATCAAGTGTTTCATTAGTTTTTGCAGACTGGTGGCGCCACCTGTATTTTTTTTTCAATTTTTACGATTTTTTTTCTCTATTTTAGATACCTTAAAAAATGCAATCATCTGTTAACAGGGCACAAATCGTAACGACTGAACCTAGAATCTTCTTTTCTTGACATACAGGGAGACCAATGAAAAGTCTCCTTGGAAACCTAAAATTAGGTCCCTGTTACCCAAAACCTGTGAGCTATGGGGCTTCCAAGAACCCCCCCCCCCCCCAGGATAATAGAAAATTTGATACAAAAGCTCAAGTATCTGAACAACTAATGCATTGAACACCATGATTCTTTGCATGGATATTGATAATGAAGTGTTTCATCAGTTCCTTCAGACTTGTGGCGCCATCTGTTTTCATTTAATTTTTACACATTCTTTTCTCTATTTTGAGACCTTTAAAGATACGGCTGTCTGTTAACAAGGCACAAATCATAGTCTCTGGACCTAGAATCTTATAACTTTAAATCTGGGCAGGTCTATGAAAAGTCTGCTTGGAGTCCTGAAATTAGGTCTCTGTTACCTGTATTCTTTGAGCTATGGGGCTCAGAAGTTCTCCCCAAATATTAAAAACTTTGATACCAAAGCTCCGGTATCTGAACAACGAATGTATTATCAGCCTGATTTCTTTCATGCATATTAATGATGAAGTGTTTCATCAGTTCCCGCTGACTGGTGGCACCACCTTGTTTTTTTTAATGTTTACACAATTTTTTCTCTATTTAGAGATGTTGAAAGATGTGGTCATCAGTTAACAGGGCAAAAATCTTAATCACTGGACCTAGAATAATCCAACCTCACATCCAGGGTGGTCCATGAAGTCTTCTTGGAAACTTGAAATTAATGTCTCCCTTACCCATATCCTCTGAGCCATGGGGCTCAGATGTACCCCCCCCCAAGAATAATTTTAAATTTAATACAAAAGCTCCAGTATCTGAACAACTTATGCATTGATCACCATGATTCTTTGCATGAATATTGATCATGGAGTGTTTCATCAGTTCCTGCAGAAATCAACATATTTATTCATTTGTATCTGGTAAGTGGTAATCTTGAATGATTATAATTTATGTCTTGTCAGTTCCTATAAAAAAGTCAAGGATGCCAACATCTTTAAAGTGAGAACTAACGTTTCAAGGTGTATACATTGTACATACACATTTCTGCATAAATTTTTTTACAATTAATAAAGATTTAATTGTTATATTTGTCAAAAGCAGGTGTTTGTAATTCAGTTTGATATGCAGGAAAAGGTTATATAAAATTATTCTAAAGTGTATATATATTTTGTGTTTAAGCATATGTTTATGTGTAAGTGAATGCATCAATTTCACTCTGAGTGTTTTAACTCTGATTCATGTTTTTGTATTTTACCTGTATATAATTTTGTGAGAAATCTGATACATGAAATAAAATTGTTCCATGATTACTTTTATTTTCGTATTGTGATAAAGTTAAAGTAAAAATATTTCACAACTTTTCAATATTTAGTCTTTTTTTCTCTACATATTTTTTAAAAACAAATACTAACTGTGTCCAAGATGTTATGTAATGGTTTTAATAAAACCTCCATAATGCTTGAAATGTGTTAAAAAGATATTTATAAGGCCCACTGATCACGTGTTATATCATACTATATACTGGAAAGACGTCCGATATGTCTCAACCGTCAGTATTTGCATCCTGCTTAGACATCCGAGTTTCAGCTTATTGACTTTCACATCCGGAAACGACGTCCGGGTACAAGTCCACGCATTTTGGCATGTGACATCCGACATCCAGGTTTTAGTCCGTATCGGAGACACCAGTCTAACAAGGGAAGCGGAAGTTGGGGGGATCTAACAGGAAACTGTACTGGGTGCCATTTGCAATGCATTGTCAAGCCTTGCGGTTGACGAGCCTGTGAACTTCACTGACTTGGTTGTCCACGGACCAGTTCTCTGCATCGGCGGATGTATAGTCGAACTTGCGTTTGATGAACGTTCGTGTTCAGTTCATTAGAATTGTTTATATTGTTGGAGCTAACTGCCACTTAGTGTGTCACGATTGGTGGCCACGGGAATACAGGACACTTCGCCGGAACTACATTTCGCCGAGCTTTGCAGGACGTTTCGCCGGAACTATGAATTGCCGGCGATTCGTCCAACCGACGCAGTGGGATCCTATTGACCTTGACTAACATTAATCAAGTACCTTTTAAATACTTAGTGTTTTTTTTAAAGAAGCTTGCCTAAAAAGTTTATATTTATGCAACACAGCCGCTGATTTATTTGAAATGAGCTATTTTCATTCATGTCACCGTGTCTGATATGGCCGAATTTGACTCGTTAGTTACAAATTCGACCATCAGGTAGCATGACAGCGCATACCTGCGGACTCATCAGCACCGTGAAAATTATTATAATCCTACATTTTAAGATTAAAATACTTAATGCTCATTAATTAAATTGTCACGTTTCGGGTTATATTTACAAGTGTTAAAATAAAATCGGTATGGATAAAGTTATTTGCAGAACTGTCTACAGAAAAGGCCTACAGGCACCAACCCTGCGATATAATATTTGTATATAATAAAATGAGAATATATATATATATATATACATATATATATATATATATATATATACATATTTATATATGTGTGTGTGAAGAAAGTGATTTTTTACCGCTATACTGTTTATTGTAATAAAGGAAATTCGTTCAAATCATTTACATAATCATTATTTATTAATGCATTTACATGTTTACATTTATTAATGCTAATAAATGAAAAAAAAATCAAACACAATTTGAATTTTATTTTATTATATACATAATTAACATAAAAAGTGCATAAAGTGATATTAGAGTATTCCTGATATTCATACAAATGAATCACGTCAAATGTTGCTTTATACAGAAAAAAAATCATTTTATACACTGATACAAGCAAATCTATAAATCAATAATAAAATACCTATATTGAATATCGAAATCTTTAAGTTTAACTTCTCTAACATCAAAACATTAACCAAATAACCAAACCCAAGCAATGTTTGATTTCAAGTTAATTATCCCGTGAAATTGCGCTCAGTACTTTTTAAACTTTGTTCAACACATAGTAAACGTAGAGTATATTATTAAGTATATCAAGCGTAAAAGCCAACTTAAACTCAACGTGAAACTGAAGTTTATATGGAACGGCAAACTCAACGTAAACTTAGAGTTTAAGGAAACCTAAACCAATCATATAGCTGTAGTTACAGGTAATGAAATCAGAAGAAAACTTTGAGTTTCAGGTAACGTAAACGCAAGGTAAATTTAACGTAAACAAGGCATAAACTTTAAGATTCGGGTACAGTAAACGCAAAGTATATTTGTAAACATGTATAGACTTATTAAAGCTAACGTAAACTGGGCTTAACCAGTATTAAATTTCTCTGTTTAATTATAATTTAATACACATTTACTTTAACTAAACATGGATTAGAAGTAAACACGACGTAAACTTGGCAGAAATCTTTTCATTTAATCCCTCTGAAACGTACAGTAAATAGGAAATTTAATTAAAAAATTATTAGAGTTTATTGGGAAATGTAAAGGTTACTGAAATTATGCTTAAATCGCTCAGTACACGCCAAGTAAATTTAAAATATCAATATCCATTTATGTATAATTAAATCATATTAACGTGCGATTTAATTTCATATACTCTAAATTTAATAAAACATTAAAGCCCTTTTTACATGCAGTGTTGCATCATCAAAAAATTCATTAATTGGTTATTTGTAAGAAGAAAATGATGTATACAAGATAAGATTAGAAAACATTTATTAGCGTCCAGTTCAAGGAATTTGTTGTTGACTTGCAATAAAATTGACAAAATAAGTAAATACATAAAAATAACACAGAACGTATTTGACTATATGCAAGTAAAGGTAAGCATGTAAAAAATGATGAAGGTAAAACACATAATTAAAAAAAAAATAATTAGAGGCCATAAGAGGGATATGAGCAAAAAAGTTTAATACTTTATGACACAAGAGATTTTTTAAAGCGAGTAGTACGCAGAATGTTACATCTAAGCATCATCTTATCAGAAAGGTTCTGATTGTAAAAAAACCGATAGCTAATTTGGCTATATCCTGGTAATATATATACATATATATATATATATATATATATATATATATATATATATATATGTTTAGCATATTTTTTTTTCAAGATAAATCCTTGATATTGATACATCATTTTTGTGCAATATGCATTTTGTGCATTATGGCGAACTCGTTATATGATTGCTCGGTTGTATCTAAATACTTGATACCTCCGTCCCCCTGTATTGACGCATGCACCTGGTAATAAAAAGCTTGAAACCAGAACCATGTGTATGAGTTATCTTATTTTAAGATGGATGGCAGGGTTGTATTTTAAACAAAATATATTGAATGAATGAATGAATATTTTATTCAGAAATATAAGGCCTTCGGCCCATAGTTCCATATATCACAATCTCTTCTGTCAAGCCAGGGATCTACGAGATCAGTAAAAATCTCATGGATTTAATGAACTTATAAAAACTATAACCAATAGTTTCATACTTGGATTACATTCTCAGCAATTACAAGCATATTTGGGAGGCCAGAGGTCACTAAATATATAAAGGGTGTTTTATGCATCATTTGCAGTGCTCCTGTTCTATTTTTTTTTAAAGTTTGAGTTTTATATTTTATATGTTATATGACATGTATGTCAATAACACTAGGCATTATTGGGATCACTTTCTGACCAATAACTTGTTTGTATCTTATGAGTCTCCTCGCCTGATTAGATTTGTATGTATTCTTGGTTAACTTTGTCCAACTTCTCATGCCAAATAACACGTTTCTACCTATCCCGTTTTGGGCAGATCCAGTCCTCTAGATATTTCCTAGTTCATCTACCAGTTTTCTTTGCAACCTTCTGTCTCTTCAGTAATCTGATGGGATATTCCCTTAAATTACATGACCTTGATTACTCCTGATTCTTTCTTCTTTAGATTTTTCCCAATTTTCACTGCAAATGTTCAAGTGAAAAATATCACAAAATTTTTTTTTAATATTCTGGTTTCTTGTTTGCTGGATGAGTTTTCCAGGTTTATGTATTAAGGGATTGTATGATATCCTTTTCCTTTTTGCTTTTTCTGCAGGTATTGTTGCAGTCTGTCGGAGTTGTCAGCCTGATTTCATCAAAAAAAAATATGGAAATTCTTCTTTCTTCGTAATCTTCTCTTGCACATCTTCTCATTAAAGGATATTTATTCAATAAAGAAATGCATGAGTAGACTTCTTTCAGGATGCTAAAATACAAATTTTATGGATTCTTTTCACATTCATGTAATATTTTTATTTTCAATTAAAATAACTATTTACCAATACTTAAATCAATCTTTTCTTTTTATAGGTCAGCTGACTGTAAGGACATTTCAAGTTTTTCAGTAACTTAATTCTTTCTTCTTTTGAAGGTTGATTAAAGGAAACTGAAAGTCCAGGCTTAATAAATAAATAAATACAACTTTACAGCTTCTAATGTTATACTGTACACTAATAATTTTTTAATTTTAACTTTTAGGCCCTGTGTGGGAACATAGTTTTTTTCAACTTTGTTGATCAAGATAGTTTTATAATACTCTTTTAATATAAGGTAAGCAAGAAAAAGTAGTGAAACATTTTCTATCAACTTTTAATATTTGCCATGGTTCACAGTATTAAAAGTATTAGGATTCATGTTATTAAATAAATGTGATTCCTGAATCTAAATTTATTCTGAACAAACACAGATGCTAGTGCTGCTATTAAAAAAAATATTACTCCAGGGCATACTCAGTTATCATCCCAGCCCTGCTTGAATTATTTACACATTTCATTAATCAATTTTTATTGCGGTTTTTACTTACTATGTTTGCAATTTTCTATTAATCATTTTCTTTTTTTTCAGGGCCGTGCTAAGGTTCAGGAAGTCCTGAACCATTGTTTATCAAAAGATACTTTTAATAATAGTTTCATTTCCTAGGTACAAATCCCCAGCCTATTGTTGCAGTGATTTCAGCACAGCAGTAACCAGATCAAACACAGAGCAAACAAAACCAGAGCATACTTGAGCAAGAAAAAGAGAACATACTTGAGCAAAAAAAAAAAAGAGAACATATATGAGCAAAAAAAAAAAAAAAGAAAAAGAGAAAACTTACTTGAGAAAAAAAAGAGAGAACTTACTTGAGAAAAAAAACGGAGAGCATACTTGAGCAAAAAACGCAAACTAAAGACCATTCTATCCTTGTCTCCCTCTATTTTCTGAACACTGTATAAGTGGTATCTTTGCCAAATTCCCATATCTTCCTTCCACTTATATCTGTCTTCTATACGCTATATAAGTAGTATCTTTGCCATATTCCCATATCTTCTTTTCACACTTGTCTGATTTCTGAGCGCAATATAAGTGGTATCTTTGCCATATTCCTATATCTTCCTTTCACACTTGCCAGTCTTCTGAACACTAAATAAGTGGGGTCTCGGCCATATTTCCATATCTTCCTTTCACATTTATCCGTCTTCTGAACGTTTAATAAGTGGCATCTCTGCCATATTCCCATATCTTCCTTTCACATATATCTGTCTTCTGAACACCATGTAAGTGGTATCTTTGCCATATACCCACATCTTGCTTTCACTTGTCTGTTTTCTGAATTCCATAAAACTGCTATCTGGGCCATATACCCTTCCTTGCACCGACCTTTGTCTTCTTGACTCCATATATAAGTGGACGCTTCTTTATAGTCCTGCATCTTGTATTTATTCAAAAACCTTTTTTCTATCAACATTGTCATCAGTTTAAAGGTTTCTTTCATAAAACCATTTCCTGCCTTTACCAAAGATTTCTCTCTACTTTTCACAAAGCACCCAATTTTTCATTCTATCTGATCTGTCCAACTTTGGCCTCAGCTGTTCCAGTCCCTACTGTTTGTATTAGTAAAATTGTTAGAGGCAGTATTCACCAAGGTGATCATCAGTTTTCATCAGAGTCAATTGGGAAACAATGTGACCCTAATGCAGTTGTTGCTCTGCTTTATTCCACCATGCATGATCTTGCTGAATGGCAAGAGAATGACATGGGTACAATATTAATTGAAGGTGACCATTTGTACAGAGCGTTGATGTCTGGTGTCCCTGATAAAGGATACATGGCTTGGGATGAAATACCAGAGTATATACAATGCCTTGATCATAATTTCAAGATAAAACCAACATTGATCAAAGGTGGTTTCCTTAATCATTCTGAAGTGGAAGGACCTTATATGTTTTACCAAGATGCTTTGTCAGAAGTCACTTGCGAGAGATTTGGTCTTATAAGTAGGAGGTAATGCGATTGCAATTTTGTATGATCAAAATTGTTACTATGTCTTTGATCCACATAACAGAAATCATCATGGGTACCCTACACCTTTTGGCACATCAGTTCTCCTTACATTTGAACTACAATCAGAATTCTTCCAATATATATCAAACTATGCATGTTGGATGAAAGCAACAATGTTTGAAGTAACATATTTCAGAATTAATGAAGTCACCCTGAAAGCATTTAAACTTGGACTGAAACGGCAAAATAAACAGACTACCAAATCAGTTGACCAGCCAAAGAATATAATCCAATCAACCACATACCTTGCAGACAAAGAAAATAATAACACAACCAAATATGAAAATCATTCTCAACAAGGTCTTCACCTGATCGGAGAATACTTTAAAGATCAGCAACTAAAAATGAACAGAAAACATTATTTGAAAGAGTACATGCGAAAGAGAAGAATGAATCAAGCACAAAGAAATGAACAACGTTTGAAAGACCAAAAAAGGAAACTGCTATCAAGAAAAGATGAAGCCAACAAAAGAAAAGAAAGAAAAACAGACAAACAACAAAAGTGGTCTGCTAGGCAAAACAAAACCTACAGAGAAAGGGAGCGCTCTGCTGAAAAAGTTTACAATCAGAAGATGAGAAGAGACGAGGTTCGAAGAGCAAAAGAGAGAGAATCTGAGAAACAACAGAAGCAAATTGCTAGGAAAGATGAAGCCAGGCGACAAAAAGTGCGTGCTACAGAAAGAGCATATAATCAGAAGATGAGAAGAGATGAAGTTCGAAGAGCAGAAGAGAGAGAATCTGAGAAACAACAAAAGCGAATTGCCAGGAAAGATGAAGCTAGGCGACAAAAAGTACGTGCTGCAGAAAGAGCATATAATCAGAAGATGAGAAGAGATGAAGTTCGAAGAGCAGAAGAGAGAGAATCTGAGAAACAACAGAAGCAAATTGCTAGGAAAGATGAAACCAGGCGACAAAAAGTACGTGCTACAGAAAGAGCATATAATCAGAAGATGAGAAGAGATGAATTTCGAAGAGCAGAAGAGAGAGAATCTGAGAAACAACAGAAGCGAATTGCCAGGAAAGATGAAGCCAGGCGACAAAAAGTACGTGCTGCAGAAAGAGCATATAATCAGAAGATGAGAAGAGATGAAGTTCGAAGAGCAGAAGAGAGAGAATCTGAGAAACAACAGAAGGGAATTGCTAGGAAAGATGAAACCAGGCGACAAAAAGTACGTGCTACAGAAAGTGCATATAATCAGAAGATGAGAAGAGATGAAGTTCGAAGAGCAGAAGAGAGAGAATCTGAGAAACAACAAAAGCGAATTGCTAGGAAAGATGAAACCAGGCGACAAAAAGAGCGTGCTTCAGAAAAAACGTATAATCAGAAGATGAGAAGAGATGAAGTTCGAAGAGCAGAAGAGAGAGAATCTGAGAAACAACAGAAGCGAATTGCTAGGAAAGATGAAGCCAGGCGACAAAAAGAGCGTGCTGCAGAAAAAGCATACAATCAGAAGATGAGAAGAGATGAAGTTCGAAGAGCAGAGAGAGAGAGAATCTGAAAAATAACAGAAGCGAATTGCTAGGAAAGATGAAGCCAGGCGACAGAAAGAACGTGTTGCAGAAAAAGCATATAATCAGAAGATGAGAAGAGATGAAGTACGAAGAGCAGAAGAGAGAGAATCTGAGAAACAACAGAAGCAGACTGCTTGGCAAGATGAAATCTTCAGACAAAAAGAACATATCAGAGAAACAACATGTAAAAAAAAAAGAAAAGACTGGAAGATGATAACCTCAGAGAAGTAGAAAGACTCGCTAAAAGAAGGAAAAGAAGTATTCCAGTACTTAGGACAACTGAGACTGAGAGAAACACAGTCACATGGGCACAAAAAAGAATGGATGAATCATACAGAAAGAATGAAAAAGCAGTTTATCTGAAGAGAACACAAGGTGCAGATCTAAAAGAGTGTATAAAGAAATTTCACACTTCTATATGCGAAGGTCCCATATATGTATGTTGCTGTTGTAATCAGACTTGGTTCAGACACTCTGTAAAGAATTCTGATAGCTAGCCTGACAGAATAGATCCGACTTTCCTAGCAACACACATTACACCTGTGAAAACAGTGGACAGTAAGCAGTGGTTGTGCACAACTTGTTTTGAAGCTTTGAAATGCCACAAGACACCAAAACTCTCAGTATATAATGGAATGCGGTTTCCAGATAGACCACCTGAATTGAACTTGTATCTCTTAGAAGAAAGGCTTATTGCATTGAGAATACCTTTCATGCAGATAAGACAATTACCTAGAGGTTCGCAGTTGTCACTGAAAGGATCACTGGTCAACGTACCTACCCAGATTGAAACAACTGCGAACATGTTGCCGCGTACATCAGACACTACTGCTACCATACCGATTAATTTGAAACGTAGACTTGCATACAGAAATGTAGACTGCACACAAAATGTACGTCCAGCTGTAATAGTAAGTGCATTACACTACCTGATGAGACATGGTCAGTTATATAACGATGCCAACATAACAGTTAATACTAACTGGCTTAAAACGTTTGAAAATTCACACGAGCATGAATCTGATAGCACTGCTGATACATCAGTCGATGAATGTTTATCAGATGATGAACATTTTGAAGAAATGCAAGAAGATGAACAAGGAGGAATTCTAGATACTATGCTGGATGATACAGAACTCACAGGAAATGATATAATGTCAGTAGCTCCAGGAGAAGGACAAAAGCCTTTGAGTCTGTTTCAAGACAAATATTCAGAATAT
The DNA here is from genome assembly GCA_026874595.1 of Sipunculus nudus. Lineage (NCBI taxonomy): Eukaryota > Metazoa > Annelida > Sipuncula > Golfingiida > Sipunculidae > Sipunculus > Sipunculus nudus. The sequence goes on along the minus strand of CM049313.1, from coordinate 6,662,704 downwards.
ATGTCGTTTCCAACAATATTCTGCGGCGAAAGGAGATTAAGTAATGCTGAAAGAAAAGTAGCTGTTCATTACAGTGACATATGCAAGTGGGAACTCAGAGCACTTGACCGTAGAGTTGCAGCAAATGTTCCAAATCTCTTCTACAAAATGAAGAAATTACAGATTGAACAAATTACAGGAAAAGTTAGCCTAGCAATTCGCCAACGCAAGACAAAGGGGAAAAAATATTCAGTTCAGGATGTTTTGAATGAAAGCACTGTCCATGAATTGACAAGATTGGATGAAAGCTACAGAATTTTCAGATCCATACGAAGCTCTCCTCTATATTTTGAAGCACGCAAGAAAGACCTTTTTGCAATGATTAGACAACTAGGATTGCCAACATGGTTTATATCACTATCAGCTGCAGACACCCATTGGGAAGACCTTATCATCATCCTGGGTAAACTGATCGATGGGAAAACTTATTCAAGTGATGATATCACACAAATGGATTGGATAAATAAAACACGATTGGTGAAGGCTGATCCTGTAACATGTGTCCGATATTTTGATCATAGAGTTCATCCATTATTCACACTGTTTTACGAAGTGCGTATTCACCTCTTGGGACTCTGAAAGACTTTTTTTACAGAGTTGAATTTCAGCTGCGTGGCTCTCCACATATTCATATGCTCATGCGGATTGATAATGCACCCATTTATGGTCAACATGAATATGATGTAGTCACAAAATACATTGATGACCATGTTACTTGCTCCACAAATGATATGGTTCACCAAGACCTGATCGATCTACAAACACACAGGCATTCTAGATTTTGCAGAAACAAAGGAAAGCCAGTCTGCCGCTTTAACTTTCCAATGCCACCCATGCCACAAACTAAAATTCTCGAACCTCATGACACTGAAGTTGATGAAAAACACAAGCAGAACTACCAAAAGATCTCACAAGCACTTGCAAGCTTAAATGTTGACAATGACCTGTCCTTTCATGATTTTCTAACAAGTTTAGAAGTCTCTCTAGATGACTACTACATGGCCTTGCGTACATCCATTAAAGGTCCAAAAGTATTCCTAAAAAGATCACCATCTGAAATAAAAATCAATGGATATATGAGACTTTTGTTTACTGCATGGAAAGCTAACCATGACCTGCAGTTTATACTTGACCCTTATGCATGTGCAACATACATAGTTTCCTATGTAAGCAAAAGTCAAAGGGTGAATGAGTGCTTTGCTAGATGCCGCTTGTAAAGAAGCCAAAAAAGACGGAAAAAAATCTAAGACAGCAGGTGAGAGATATGGGAAATCAGTTCTTAAATGCTGTTGAAATAAGTGCTCAGGAAGCAGCATATCTGGTATTACAACTACCAATGACAAGAGTCACCAGAGATGTCATATTTATACCCACTGCCCCTCCAGATGAAAGAACATTTTTACTCAAAAGTAAAGAACAGTTTGAGCAGCTTCCACAAGATTCAACAGATATTGCAGCAAGTAATATCATCAATAGATATTCAAAGCGGCCTGAAAATTGGTGTCTGGCTGACTATGCATCACAGATTAATATTAAATACCTGTGTGGACACGGCAGATGATGCGTTTCTTGACAACACGGAAGATCTTGACATCACAAACCAAAATGAAGTAAATGCTGGTGTAAACACCGAAAAAACTCAGTATAACCTTGCCAAATGGTACAACATACACTTGCAGACAGATTCCAAGAGTTCTCAGATATGTTCGGTATACTGAGAAAATAGACCCAGAAAACTGCTATCGTGAGAGACTACTGTTGTTCTCACCATGGAGAGATGAAACCAAAGATCTTTTAAATGGTTCAGAAACATATTCTAAACAATATAACAAGAAGAAAATACAAATTGAGTTCAAAAGAAAACAGTATGAACACAATGCAGATGTTTTGCAAGAAGCACAGGACCAAGCTGAACATGACCATCAAACTAGATATGCACATATAGCTCCTACAACTGAACATGCTGAGAATGAAGATGCCAATCAGTCACCAGTTCCCAGTGAGTAGTTTGCATTTTTTTACCCAGAAAGGTCAGATAACATGCAGAACTATGATTTGACTGCTGACCTTGGACTGCCACCGAGAACTTCTGTACAAGAACCACTCACATTGCCTGGCAGAATACCTGATGTTGAATACAAACAGTTAATTAGAGGTCTAAATGAGAAACAACTCACAGTCTTCAAACACATCATCAAACATGTGAAATGTTCAAGTACACCTTTACATGTATTTTAAACTGGTGGCGCAGGTGTCGGTAAATGTTTTGCTCAGAGCAATCTTTCAAGCATTGCATCGTCACTTATGTGGCACTGAAGGTGACAATCCATTGGACTGCAAGATACTGGTTACTGCACCTACAGGAAAGGCTGCTTACAATGTTCAAGGATCCACATTACATAACAGTTTTCGAATAGATCCAAACAAAGGGTTTGATTACAGAAAATTGTCATCAGACATCCTGAACACACTAAGGACTCAGTATAGACACCTTCAGATTTTAATGACTAATGAAATAAGCATGGTAGGAAATCGCATGTTCAATATAGTAAACTTGCGTCTTAAAGAAATTAAAGGCAACAAAGAACCATTTGGTGGCATCCATGTAATTGTCATTGGAGACCTCTTCCAACTGCAGCCAGTAATGGACAACTGGATTTTCACTAACTTGTCTGATAATTATGGACCTCTTGCACTTAACTTGTGGGTAGACCTATTTCATATGTATGAACTTACTGAAATCATGCGGCAAAAAAAAAATGATCATGATTTTGCACAACTTTTGAACAGACTACGTGAAGGGCAGCAGACAAAAGGTGACATTGATACCCTTAAATCTTGTCTTGTCAGTACCAACAGTTCATATCCATCACAAACTACACATTTGTTCACAAACAATACTTCTGTGGACAATCATAATATGCAAATTTTCCAGTGTACAAACACAACTAAAGTAATAATAACTGCAGTTGACACGGTAATAACAGATGTCACAGAAGATGTTAAGAAGGATGTTCTTTCAAGAATTCCTGATAACCCATCAAAAACTGCAGGTTTGCTGAAAACGCTTCAGATCGCTGTTGATTTACCATATGATATCACCTGCAATATAGCAGTTCAAGATGGAATCACTAATGGTTGTTCTTGCATATTGAAGCACATACAATATCTGCATAGCAAAAGTGTACCAAGTATTCTTTGGGTTCAGTTTGAAGATTCAAACATTGGTTCAGACACTAGGAAAAATTATGCAACCTTTTACACTCCAGCAATATCAAAAGAATGGACACCACTTTTTGTCACCAAGCGCACATTCCATACTGGCAGGAGACATATACTGGTTACTCGTTCTCAATTTCCTATAAAAATTGGTGCTGCAAAAACAATATGGAAGGCATAAGGCAGTTCACTTGATCAGGTGTTTGTCGATATGAAAAGTACACTGTCAACAGCTTGTAACAGAAAAGACAACTGATCATGGAAGTATTATTGATCTGGTGTTTTCAAATTTCCCTCATGCTACAACTTCAACGATAGAAGCTCCATGGTCCGATCACAAAGCCTTGTTTACACTTGTTCCAAGGAGTGTTTTCCAGTTTCATCTAGATTGGTAAATTTTATATTTGTTATTAGGTCTTTTGAATAATCTTTCGCATCTTATACACTGTCAACAACTTGTTATAGAAAAGACAACTGATCATGGAAGTATTATTGATCTGGTGTTTTCAAATTTCCCTCATGCTACAACTTCAACAATAGAGGCTCCATGGTCTGATCATAAAGCCTTGTTTACACTTGTTCCAAAGAGAATTTTCCAGTTTTATCTTGATTGGTAAATTTTATATTTGTTTTTTAGGTCTTTGTTACCCATATCCCTGAAATTTGATATGAATAATGGTGTCACCTACATTATTTTAATTTGTTGCCTGTCCTAGGACATACTATCAACATATCAGTCAGCTGAGCGTCATGACCCATGGGTCACTTGTTGTCATGTTTGGTCCCTTTTAGAGGATGTTTGTTGTCCGATTTCATAACTGTCAGAAATCCAATATGGCCACCAGCTAGCTTTCTTTAAATTCCTTTTAAACATATTATCTCAGGAACTGTTAAAGTGGATGCAGTGGGACGTATATAAATTTAATCTCGCAAAAGATTGGGTCAAGGATTTCTTTTGTAATATGACAAAATAATAAAAATATATAATATATTTATGAAAGTTCAGTACAGTCAGTTTGTATTGAATAAAAATTCATACAGAAGTACCCTTTCCTCAATATTTCTTGCACGGATTTTCTTGATATTTTGCTATATATGTTGATCTTATATTTGGCATGTATGGTGTTCCTTTTGAGACTGACAGGTATCAAGCAAGCTATGGGACTAGTTCCTGAAAGCTTAACAACTATTCATTTTGCCTCACACTATCAAGTCAATGTGTTTTAACCAGAAATGTGATATATTTTATGTCATCCTAGAAAGTATCAACAAAATTTGTCAAATAGGTTCTTCAAAAAGTTGACTGGAAGTTGTGAATCTCAGCCCATGGTGTCGCAAGTCATGCTTTGCAGCTGAGCGTCATGACTCATGGGTCACTTGTTAATAGCCAAATTCAGATAATAAAATGAACACAAAATTAAACTCTCACTCGATATATTCAAGATGACAGTCTGGAAATATTTCATTTCAGAATCTGTTAAATACTGGTCGCTTTCTGGCAAGACACTGCGTACCGGGAAGGGTAGATTCTCAACCAGTCGGTCAAGGGTTGGTGACGTCACTTGCCACGCAACTTCGTATGATATCTTTCCTCTGACAGGAACTGAACGAAGAGCGTAGAGAGAAGTTGAATCATGTCTTGGGTCAAGAATATACCGTTCACGTGACTGCATAGTACCTTCCTTTATAAGTGCGACTTCATGCACAAGCGTGAAAAACTTTGTCGTTAGAAAGTAATATGAGGTATTATGGTAACTTTGTTCTTAATTAATTATACAAATAAAAATATTATAGCTATATTTTAGCAATATTATAATTATTTTACATCTATAGCGCTAATTGCACAAAGTATTTATCAAAAGTACTTTACACCTATGACGCAAAAGATCACAAAGTAGATTAAAGAGGACAATATCAATGTCACTATTGATTTTAGGCTAGAAAAACGTATAATGAAACCAATGAAATACAAAGCATTCAACTAGATATTATTTTATAATGACACCTATTTATGCTGCGCTCAACGTGTTTCAGTACAATTTACTCTCGTTATAGCGTTAGTTTAAATTAGCCTCGATCATCCGAATGATTGAAAATGTCGAAACCTTGTCCATAAAAAAATAATAAATTGCTATCGCGCTGGTCGTGGTGACAGTTTCCACTTATTTTGAAGACTGAATTTATTTTTTGTTACTGACGGGCTATGGTGTAGGTTCGTTTTGAAACACATGGACCTGTGATGGATGTGATGGAAGTTTTGCTAGTGTGTAAGATTCCCGAGATATTATGGATATTTTACAGATTTGATGGACATTTGGAGAGTGTGTAGGATTCCCGAGTTCTTTTGGATATTTGACAGATGTGATGCACGTTTGGAGAGTGTGTAGGATTCCCGTCATACAATGTTCATGTGACGAATGTGATGATCGTTTTGTGTGTGAATGATTCCCCGAGATGCTATGGACGTGATGGATGCGATGGACGTTTTGTGAGTGTGTAGGATTCCCGACATGCAATGAATATTTGATGGATGTGATTTAATGGACCTATGTAATGACCTATGCGATTGATTTTTTATGCTAGTGCAATATTCAAGATATGCTACGTATATTTGGCGGACGTGATGGACGTTTTGCTAGTGTGTTTGTAAGGTTCTCTAAATGCTATGGATATTTGACGGAAGTGATGGACTTTTTGTAGGTGTGTAATATTCCCGAGATATTATGGACGTGTACGATGTGATGGACGTTTTGTGAGCATGAATGATTCCCGTGATGCAATGTATGTGACGAAAGTAATGGACGTTTTGAATGTAAGATTCCCGAGATGTAATGCACCTATCTAATGACCTATGCGATAGATTTTTATGAGTGTGCTATGTGCAGATATGCTATGTATATTTGAAGGACGTGATGGACTTTTGCTAGTGTGTTTGTAAGGTTCCCTAATTGCTATGGATATTTGACGGAAATAATGGACTTATAAATAATGTGGAACAGAAAAGCTGTTCAGACAAGGAACAGGACAGCTGTGAAGACAAGGGATGGGACAGCTGTGAAGACCAGGGACGGGACAGCTGTGAAGATCAGGGACAGGACAGCTGTTAAGACCAGGAACAGGACAGCTGTTAAGACCAGGGACAGGACAGCTGTGAAAACCAACAGCTGTTAAGACCAGGGACAGAACAGGTGTGAAGACCAGGAACAGAAAAGCTGTGAAGACCAGGAACAAAAAAGCTATGAACCAGGAACAGGAGAGCTGTTAAGACCAGGGATAGGACAGCTGTGAAGACCAGGAACTGAAAAGCTGTGAACACCAAACACAGAAAAGCTGTGAAGACCAGAAACAGAAAAGCTGTGAAGGCCAGGGACCTGACAGGTGTTAAGACCAGGGACAGGACAGCTGTGAAGACCAGGATCAGGACAGCTGTAAAGACCAGGATCAGGACAGCTGTGGAGATCAGGGACAGGACAGGACAGCTGTGAAGACAGGAAACAAGACAGCTGTGAAGACCAGGGACAAGAGACCGGTAACAGCTGAGAAGACCAGGGACAGGACAGCTGTGAAGACCAGAACAGGACAGCTGTGAAGACCAGGGACAGAATAGCTGTGAAGACCAGGGACAGGACAGCTGTGAAGACCAGGGACAGGACAGCTGTTAAGACCAAGGACAGGACAGCTGTTAAGACCGACAGCTGTAAAGACCAGGGACAGGACAGCTGTGAAGACAAGGTACAGGAAAGCTGTGAAGACTAGGAACAGGACAGTTGGAGAGGGAGACAGGACAACTGGGGGAAAGTTGCTGAGAGCTCTCTTGGTTGGTAATCTCATTATGCATACCATATGTATGCTTAAATTAAGGAAGCCGCAATTGAAATTTGTTTATAATACCCATGGTTGATAACACTGCAGTTAACTTCCAAGAAAATCCAGATAATAACAACAGCTCTCTGGCTAAAGTTAAGGTTCATCTACAAGACAGAGTTCCTGATAACCATAACGTGTACGTCCCTAATGCATTAGAACATGCGTTTCATCAGTGAACACTGACGACACTGTCTTATGATTCCAACTTTATCATGCTGTGTTCATAGAATAATAATCACTGGCATGATATCAGTTCGTGCGTTCTTTGCAACTTCGACCTGTTTCGTCCGGGACAGGACTTCCATGTGGCTTGTTCACACGCTGGATACATTGGTTTCTGACAGGTGGCGCTACGATAGACCATACGCGAATTTTTGTTCCAAATTTAAGTCAAATGCCTCAGGGTTTATGAGAAATAATTTTTTAATTTACCTTGGTTATACAAAAAGTTATTGTGACTAATCTACGCACTCTCGATGGCTCAGGTGATGGCGTTGGGTAGTGCTCAAAGATGGAGGAAACCGGAGAACCCGGAGAAAACCACTGGCCTTGGACGGGCCACTACAAACCACTCTCATAACTACGACTGGGATCGAACCCGGACACAGCGGAAACAGCTGAGCGTTTGACCCCTCGACTGACCAGGCCCATAATTTAAAATGACCCTTTTAGGTAACACGTGACATCGTTTCCGACACCAGAAGATCAGATACGGACAGAGTAGTTGCGTGACAACGGTTTAGTACCGCCGTGTATTACAATTCAGATTTGAACTTTAGTTTGCTGAGAGTTGATTAGTAGAGGACGACACCATGAGTCTAACAGCAGAACTTGTCAAAAATGTATCATACACAGAGAGTTGAAAGTCTTTAACTCAATTTAGAAAAAAAGTTTGACTTTATATTAATTTTCTTATACGCATTAAAATAACAAAAAGGATGAAAAGGTAAGTAAAACTATATTTTTTCATTTTTTTCCCAGCGCATAGCAGGTACTTTAACCTGCACTCTTTGGCCCTACAAAGTCTAATGCCCACCAAAACACATGTATAACTTGCACTCAATACGATCTTATCAAGTCAAGCCATTGACAGCTGTTGCGTTCCCGGGCAGGCTTCTATAGAAAACGTGACGTAAAATCATTAAAAACGCTACTTGTGAGCTATTGGTCAAGCAATGCGGGCGTTATTGTTGCTCCTTTTGGTGGGCTGGGCCTCGGCTTATACCTGGGTAAGTGAGCACATAGTTCAAAATGGGGAAATCTTATTACATTAAATGCAGTAGTGCCCGAGAAAGGGGCGCTCGCTTCAAACGACCGACTTTTAGAACCCTGACATACAATTTCCCTTATTTTTTGCTTATTTTCGATGACTACCATTTTTCATGCAACTTTCAAATTAGGAAAAAATATCCCATTGCAACAAATGTTAAGAGGTTTAAATTTTGTATAAATAAATATAAATTATTATTTTATATAACATTGACCATTTATCCATTGACCATGATAGAGACCTTTTTTTATAGATTTTTGAAAGGCTCTTCGAATAATAGTATGCTGCCAGAAACCAATTTTAATATCCATGACTTTTAGTTACATTCAAAAGCGGATACTCGTGAAAAAGACCCTGAAAACGTGAGTCAATTCGGCCCTAATTTGATACCACCAGTAACTGTACATGCTAAGAAAAAGCCGAAATGCATAGTTTATAATTTGTTTAATGCTGATGCAATCGCTTCTTGTAATTTTATTTATATCCTGGTGTCACCCAGGCCCGGTGTCTACCGCACCGGCACCTCCTGGGTGAATAATCAACCCTGGGTCATAACATTGATATAAGTGCTGTTGGGTACAGTCTTCTCATTAAGCCTGCAGACCGCTCACCCTGGGTGTGGCCCGACTGTGAAAATCCCACCGCTCTTCGGTTGAGATATTAACTAATGAGCTTCTGTTCATGAGTCCTGTACTTTACCCCTGAGCCACTGATGCCGGTTATTAATATTTTGTTCATATCATCGACCAAAAGACATTAGTGCTTTGTTTATATCATCGAGCAACATGCATAAATATTTGTTAACATCAAAGGCCTACAATCTTTAATATTTTGTTTATATCATTAGCCAACCGGGATAAATATTTTGTTTATATAATAGGCAATGGGCAAACCAGAATTAATATATTTGTGTGTCATCGGCCAACCGGCTTCAAGATATTGTATATATATTCAGCCAACCGGATTTAATATTTTGTTAACATCAACGGCCAACCATTGTTAATATTTTGTTATTATCATAGGAAAACAAGCATCAATGTTTTGTTGTATTATCGGCCAACCGGAATTAATATTCTGTTTATTTAATTGGCCATCCTGTATTAAAATATTGTTTATATACTCGGCCAACTGGCTTTGGGACTTTGTTTATATCATCGGCCAAATGGCAGCAAACATTTATTTATATCATTGACTAAGTTTATTTTGCTCAACTAGGTAGCTCCTTGTTATATTACATTATAAGTCAAAAGATCATTATTCTTTTGCTAACAGACACTTAATTAGATTTGAAAATACTTCAAATCGTGAACACCTTTATTCATCGAATATTACACTTGTTTGGTTAGACGGGAATTTGAAAATGTACTATTCTGATACATATTATATCAATGATATGTGAAACCATCACTCTTGCTCCAAGGAAGGAAGTACACTGTATATATAAGTATCTACAAATAATATTAACATATTAGTCTATCGGTGATGATAACCATAGCACTTCTGGGAATATTTGGTATTACTCCGAATAGTAAGTTAAACGGGCTATTAAAAGCTAACTGCAGCAACACCATCAAAACAAAATATCTATAACAAAAAACTAATATAGAACATTTAACAATGCATGGTTTGGCAGCCGCTCAAACGTCGATTCATCTGCTTGTCAAACTATCATTTTCCCGAAGGTCAGACAAAAAATGACGTTATTCTGTTGGTAAAAATAATAAATATTACATTTACGGTTGACTTACGTGTATTCATGCAGCAGTTATTGATGAAAAGACTGGTTTTACTAGGAAAACTTGTCTCTTCGTACGTCATGACGGCTTGACAGCGGTAACTGCGGTAGCCGAAACTGCTTCAAACTTTAGTTCTTGTCGCTAGGATAACCACCACATATTTTTTGTGACAATATTTTTCCTTCATTATTTAGCATATAAAGCATGACCATATATGCATCTGATGTCACAGCAAATATTTGATCCAACTCTTGGAATGGGAGTTCTATGATAAATATATAATGACTCGCAGGCCCAGTTAATTTATAAAGGCCTGAATGACATGGCTGGGTTGGGCACCGCCGTCAAATACTTGTGGGCTCTGCAAACCTGCGAACGCTTTAACTAGTTTATATAATTTGAAGTTAATGCAGAGTTCCTGTGTTGATGTTGTGTCGCTGCTTGGCTGCATACGTGTGTCTATCTACCGGAACTGTTTTCTGAGCCTACTAGTTTGTACCTACATTAGGAACCTAATGAAATTGCTGCCATGGTGCCACGCAGTGTCACGGTTCACAAACACGCCTCGAAACAATAATAATACCAAGTAATGGTACCGACAATCGGTCGGGATAAAGAAATTTTACAACGGTACAAACAATCATTTGAATAAAAAAAAATTGTCTGGTGACCCAGCGTACCTTCAAAACTTAATTTGTGTTAACCTAAACCTACAAACAATTCCATTAAAATCATTTTATAACTTTACCCCATAACAATGCGAACACGAAAACCTAATAACCAGTGTAAACATGGTATTCGCAACCTGGCGGTGGTATAATGAATTAAAATATGGTAATGAGTCATACGTTCTGTGCAAAGTCGGACAAGAGTATACGACACTATTGTTAAGGGTTTTTGGGCTTTGGAATACTCTTACAATGCACCAAGGTTTTCATAATGGACCAAGACAACCTAGTGGTAAAACGCTTGGCTCTCTCTGCTGGCGATCCCGGTTCATTCCCTAGTGTGGCTGCGAGAGTGGGTAGTAGTCGCCCGTACAAGTGCGGCGGTTTTCTGCATGTCCTCCGGTTAACTCCACTCCTTCAGACTATCGAACGCAATCATCCGAGCCATGGAGAGTGTATTGGATTAGTAATTACAACTAGTTGCGCAGTAATCCATGAAAAATAAACAATTTTACATCAAATACACAGTTGGCGTGGATATAAATGGGGTGATAAGGGGAATGCAGTGAATTCAAATACGTTGGATACGAATTGTTTCATGGCAAATTACATAAATATGGGCGTCCCTGTGGTAAGAATTTCAAGGAATAAGAAATATTTTTTATGCATGCGCATATAAAAATATAAACAAAAGGTGTCTCTTGAAATTTGACACGTTGACAAGAACTCACAATCTTCTCAAAGTGCTTTTCAAAGGGACATAATCACTTGCTAAGCATGTTAAATTAAAATGGTACGAAAATATCCTACTGAAACCGTTGGCTTACCCCTCTGCAAGAGTGTTAAAATTAAGTGGACCTTGCGCGATCAATGGTGCCAATATAAACATAAACACACCGACGTTTTCTGTTTTCTTTTCAGGCTTACAGTTGGTGTTTCACAACCCTGTGCATTCATGTTTTGGACTACTTCTTGTTTGGAATCTGTCGCGCATTCGAAAAATCGGACCTCCGAACACGCGGCCTTGTTATGGTAAACATGCACACATGAACCCTGTTTACTCAAACATAGAACCATAACAAGGTGTTTAACTGCTGAAGGGGAGGTACTGAGACCGAATGCTGGAATTATTTTTTGCCTGGAAACGTGTGTATAAAGCGAAACTGAACTGCTATATACTACTAAAATTATCCTGTTTGTTTGATGTTTGTTTGTCCCCCCCCCCTCCCCCCCCCCCAAAAAAAAAACCGGGCCATGACAGTGGGTCAGTTTTGCCGTCAGCGCCAATAAGATTCCCTAACTTACAGAATGCACACCAATTTGGCCCTTCCACTTGCAGACAACAGAATTCCAGGCAGCATCACATCACAGATCTGTCGTACAACACCACACCGCTCTCCACCTCGCTATTGCTGACCTTCATTTTGCCCCATTACCACAAAGACACAAATAATTGGTTCCGTATCGAGCACCAGACGTCGATACCTTACGGGTTTGGGATTTCGCTGCCTTTCGGATATGGGGGCACACTACGCGGCAATATAATACCCTTCCTGTGGATCGGGACCCAACGGATCCATTTTCTAGTTTATGATATATGTGTCCCTGGCTTTTTGTAGGATGTGAATACCCCTCTGGATGACTACCTAAACCGCTCATCCCCCGAGTTCTCCTGGACTGAGTATGATTCCTACCGCGAGTTTGGTTTTACCATGTACATGATCAACTTCACCTCACACAGATGGATGGACGGTGAGTAATCCCATGATGTAATGCTACATATCACAAGTGACGTCACTACTGAAAAAAAGCTTTCAGATAAATAGAACTTGTTCAAGCTATAGAATTATAATAAGATTTTTAAAATAATGTTAATGTGTGGTACAGTGATTATATACGAGAATTTCTGCAAATACTGGTCAAGACTGAATTATTAACAGATGCAGTATATTATTACAAAAATAGTAAATGGTTTAGCATTTATCTTGATATCAGGTCATTTTGGTATGGTTTTACTTCTGACTATAAACATTGTTTCTTATATTCCTTAATGAGTTTATGTTTTATTATTTAAACATTATATTCTTATTATTATCCGGACACACTGTTAGTCTGTATCGTGATGCTAAATTATCGTATATTACAGAGACGTTTGTTCAGGAGACCGTGTGGTGGCACTACCTGTCTGTGGCCATCCCGGACTTTGTACGCTTCAATGATGCCATGATATTGTACATTGGGGCCGGAAACAATGATGACCAGTGAGTAAACGTTTCCATCATCATCATCATCATTATGATTGTTATCATCGTCATCATTATAATCTTACATACATCTATAGTTCCGTATTAATTTATCGAGATGACCAACGGCAATATTGGCAATTTGCATAATTTATTCAACAAAATCATTCATGATTATGTGTGTGTGAGGGGGCCCCTTACAGGAGAGCCTGCCCTGGGCCTTATAGATAAATGAAAAACAACTCTGACAACTTGCCGTATTTCCCAGGGAACCCATCGAGATGCAGGACGAGATGTTAACGAGAATAGGAAACATGGCCGTGTCCACAGGCTCTGTCGTCGCTTACCTGAAAATGAACCCCAACCAGCCAATACATTTTGTGGTACGTAACATGTTATATCAGGTAAAATGAACCCCAACCAGCCAATACATTTTGTGGTACGTAACATGGTTTAACAGATAAAATGAACCCCAACAAGTCAATACATGTTGTGGTACGTAACATGTTATATCAGGTAAAATGAACCCTTACCAGCCAATACATTTTGTGGTACGTAACATGTTATATCAGGTAAAATGAACCCCAACCAGCCAATACATGTTGTGGTACGTAACATGTTATATCAGGTAAAATGAACCCTAACCAGCCAATACATGTTGTGGTACGTAACATGTTATATCAGGTAAAATGAACCCTAACCAGCCAATACATTTTGTGGTACGTAACATGTTATATCAGATAAAATGAACCCCAACCAGCCAATACATTTTGTGGTACGTAACATGTTATATCAGGTAAAATGAACCCTAACCAGCCAATACATTTGTGGTACGAAACATGTTATATCAGATAAAATGAACCCCAACAAGCCAATACATTTTGTGGTACGTAACATGTTATATCAGGTAAAATGAACCCTAACCAGCCAATACATTTTGTGGTACGTAACATGTTATATCAGATAAAATGAACCCCATCAAGCCAATACATTTTGTGGTACGTAACATGTTATATCAGGTAAAATGAACCCTAACCAGCCAATACATTTTGTGGTACGTAACATGTTATATCAGATAAAATGAACCCCAACCAGCCAATACATTTTGTGGTACGTAACATGTTATATCAGGAAAAATGAACCCTAACCAGCCAATACATTTTGTGGTACGTAACATGGTTTAACAGATAAAATGAACCCCAACCAGCCAATACATTTTGTGGTACGTAACATGTTATATCAGGTAAAATGAACCCTAACCAGCCAATACATTTTGTGGTACGTAACATGTTATATCAGGTAAAATGAACCCCAACCAGCCAATACATTTTGTGGTACGTAACATGGTTTAACAGATAAAATGAACCCCAACCAGCCGATACATTTTGTGGTACGTAACATGTTATATCAGGTAAAATGAACACTAACCAGCCAATACATTTTGTGGTACGTAACATGGTTTAACAGATAAAATGAACCCCAACCGGCCAATACATTTTGTGGTACGTAACATGTTATATCAGGTAAAATGAACCCTAACCAGCCAATACATATTGTGGTACGTAACATGTTATATCAGGTAAAATGAACCGTAACCAGCCAATACATTTTGTGGTACGTAACATGTTGTATCAGGTAAAATGAACCCCAACCAGCCAATACATTTTGTGGTACGTAACATGGTTTAACAGATAAAATGAACCCCAACCAGCCGATACATTTTGTGGTACGTAACATGTTATATCAGGTAAAATGAACACTAACCAGCCAATACATTTTGTGGTACGTAACATGGTTTAACAGATAAAATGAACCCCAACCGGCCAATACATTTTGTGGTACGTAACATGTTATATCAGGTAAAATGAACCCTAACCAGCCAATACATATTGTGGTACGTAACATGTTATATCAGGTAAAATGAACCGTAACCAGCCAATACATATTGTGGTACGTAACATGTTGTATCAGGTAAAATGAACCCCAACAAGTCAATACATTTTGTGGTACGTAACATGTTATGTCAGGTAAAATGAACCCTAACCAGCCAATACATTTTGTGGTACGTTATGTGAAATATCAGATAAAATGGACCCCAACCAGCCAATTTATATTCTGGTACAACCAGAATTAAGCATTTGAGGCTGGCCTTTAACTTCATCATAAGGCCCGATCTGCGGCCTTACTCAAATACAACGAGAAAACAGTAGATAAGTGAAGTGTTCATATTGCTTCATTTACGTGTAGTGATACAATATTTGATATCAAGTATCTATTCGTCAGGAGTTAGTTTGCTTCTCATCAAAGGAATAACTGTTTTCATTCATCATTGCAATTATGAATTATTTTTAGATAGAAAAAAAACCCGGAAAAGTCCTGTTTTACATTCAAACAATGAAGCTACATATAAATATTTCTAGCCACAGTTTGTTTTACAGGTATATAGTTTTGTATATCATGTATTTCAACGTATACATGTATTACAGTTAAATTGTCATATGTATGCATGCTTTAATATCCACATATGTATTCTAACTATGTCCTTATTCGATTGTATTTTGACTAGGACCCTATAGAATAAAGTTGATGGTGCAAAGGGCATCTTGCCTAAATAATTGTTATTTATAAATAAATAAAATGTGAATATGCTGTTATTAAATATTCAGTTGGACCCTGTGCCTCGTGTAGAAGACTTCATCATCGGGTACACGTTCGGGGTATACATAGAGGAAGAAGGAACACCTGACCCCAACGTGGTGCTTCAACTCCCTATGGTTAAGGTAATGCACATGCAGTGTTCGCATAAATTGAACGATTTAAAACACACAAAGATACATGATGAATGACAGTGCTGGAGGACAGGGATCCGGATTCGAGTCAACTGTTTTACTGACTCGGATTCGTACTTGGACTAAGGCGTCCTGGATTCTGACTTATATTCAGAATCGGGGTTAACATACACACACAGATATATCAATCAGAAATATCTACTGACAGTGAGGGATACTGTTACTGATTACTCTTTCCCCTGGTCTTGTATTAGAGCCGGAACCCTGTCAGCCACACAAATGCGGCTGGCTTGGACAAAAATGACGGCTATCTTGAGTAGTAACCCGAGTTTCGTGGCTCCAGTCGGCTTGCAAAATGTCAGCTGGTTTAAACTGACCTGAAAGCCTATTCATTTGACCAGGATACAAAGTACCAGTTTTATTTCAACAAGTTATCTATATTACGTGTGACATGTTACTTTTTTTTACATTTTTCTAGCTTGTAATTAAATATTGAATAAAGTTTATCCTGGTGCATTTATAAGCCAGCACTTTCATACTAGAACAATTAGACCGTTTGTTTTCAGCGAAAAGAACAACAAATAACAAAACCTTCGAACATTTGATTCGGGCATTTTTAATTGTTAATGATTTATCATCAGTTAACTTTATTATATCTATGTTATCTATATTATCATCTAGATTTATTTTAAGTTATCTTTTTTGCGTGTGACATATTGCATCCATTTCATATTGAACTAGTTTGTGATTAAATATCAAGTATAGTTTGTTCTGGTGGTTTCATACAGAAAACACTTTCAAACGTTACAATCACACTGTTTCCTTTCTGCAACAAAATTCAATAAAATAATAACAAAAACTGAAACTTAATACAATTGTTAAACTTCAGGTAGGGGCCCTTGAAATATCACAATTGTTATAGTTTTAAAGAACGACAAAGCAGAGAGGTAGTCACTAAATGAAAACAATTTACAATGCAGCGAAATTCGGCTCAATTCGGCCTAATGAAATATCACCGCCTCCTGATAAACTCGGCTCGGGGCGGCTTGATCTGAACTCGGATGGCGGCGGCGCCGGGCTTTATCTTGCATGTAATCTTGTTGCCTTTCACAATCTGAAAATACTCCAAAACTAAATAGCAGACTATAAAGGGAGAATTGTGGGGAACTATTTTGGGTGTGATATCGGTGAAAAAGCGTAACAAGAAATAGTGCTCAAAGCAGTGGCCTGTTTTGCTGATTTTTTTTTTTAGATTACTGAGATTTTGCTTAGATTTGATCTTTATATTCTTATGTGCTTCTACGTTCCATCACTTTTAATAAAGTTGCAATTGTTAAGGGGACTGTTTCGATAATTACCGTGTGAACCTTTTTATAATAATAAGCCAGGAAAAGGGGATCCCATCGAACACAGTCTGTTTGTTTGTTTGTTTTTTTTACTGAGAGCATGTAGATAAACTAGTACATCACAGAGGCGCAATAAGAACTGTCCTTATAAGGAAATACCCAGGATTCATTAATATGTACACAGAGTGAGCAAGAAAAGGTAGGTGTATAGCTGACTTTAAAACAATACAGTTTTTAACAACAGTCACTTATTCCTTAATCCTTATTCTGTTGAACATTATAAGTCAATGTTTGTTATCCCATGGTAGTGTCGAATAAGATGTATGTTATATTTACGTTAAAAGAATTTAGTAATTTTAGATTTGTGTCGGAAGTAGCAACAGAAGTAGCTTTTATTGCCTTAGTCTGG
Source organism: Sipunculus nudus (assembly GCA_026874595.1). Taxonomy (NCBI): domain Eukaryota; kingdom Metazoa; phylum Annelida; class Sipuncula; order Golfingiida; family Sipunculidae; genus Sipunculus; species Sipunculus nudus. The sequence continues at coordinate 6,645,118 of CM049313.1, read as the reverse complement.
AGGGTATGCATTACCCTTTCGTATGTGTGGGGATACGTGTCTGTAACGCTTAAAATCTCTTTCGGACGCTCGGTTCTGGGGAATCAGGCGCCGATCGGACACGCAACAGCCGGCACTGACTATTTCCGACTTTTATAGACTACATTCGTTTGTGTTAACAATGTGCTGACAAAAGACCCTTTCATTGAAATCAAATGCTCATATATATGACTTGATATAAAATCATAATGTGTGTACAAGAACCTACACACAGCTAGTCTTTTTCAAAAGGTGTCAACCATTTACATTACAATCATAATGATATCTAATTATAATGATACGACATATGTCCTCAAAAATAATCATACAATCAATTTTACGTAACACTGCTAAATTTGACACAGATAATCTCCCCTTTAGACGCTTCAAAATCTCATGTAACCCTTAAATATTTTTTACCTGAGCGTAACGGACTCTCCATTTTTAGCTCAGCTGACTGTAAGTCATCTGAGCTTTAGCAATCACTCTTTGTTCGTCGTCCGTCTGGTCGTCCGGTCGTCTGCTCGTCCGGTCGTCTGTCCGTTAACAGGGCACAAATTGTAACCGCTGGACCTGGAATCTTCTAACTTGACATCCAGAGAGGTCCATGAAAAATATCCGTGGAAACCTGGAATTAGGTCTCTGTTTCCTATATTTGCGTACTATGGGGCTCCGAATATCTCCCAGAATAATGGAAAATTTGATACAAAAGGTCAAGTATCTGAACAACTTATGCATTGATCACATCACTATGATTTATTGCATGTATATTGGTCATGGAATGACTCATCAGTTTCTGCAGACTGATGGCGCCACCTGTATTTTTTTTTCAATTTTTTACAATTTTTTTCTCTATTTTTGAGACCTTTAAAAATGTAATCATATGTTTACACTGCACAAATCGTAATGACTAGACTACGATTCTTGTATCTCGACATGCAGGAGGCCCATGAAAAGTCTCCTTGAAAACCTGAAATTAGTTCTCTGTTACCCATATCCTCCAAGCTCAGGGGCTCAGAAGTACTCCCCAGAATAATGGAAAATTTGATACAAAAGTTCCAGTATCTGAACAACTAATGAATTAATCACCATGATTCTTTGCACGCATATTAATCAAGGATTGTTTCATTAGTTTCTGCAAACTGGTTGGTCCACCTGTTTTTTTTTCAAATTTTCATGCATTTTCTCTTTATTTTTGAGACCTTTTAAGATGCGGTCATCTGTTAACAAGGCACAAATTGTAACCATTGGACCTGGAATCTTCTAACTTGACGTCCAGGGAAGGCACCCCAGAAATAATGCAAAATACACACAAATTGCCAGATTCCTCAGGAAAGACTGGTTGGATTGTCATCAAATTTGGTGTGCTTATGGGTCTTAATAAACTCAAGCTTATATGCATGAACGATGATGCCACCTACATTATCTTAATAAGTTGCCTGTACAAGGACATATTGTCATGATGTCAGTCGGCTGAGCGTCATGACCCATGGGTCACTTGTTCTTGTGAAGCTCTTTTTTATTAATACTTTTTATTAATACTTCTTTGCTAAGCATTCCTTACGAAAGTTTTTAATGAAAAACTAAATTAATTAACCAGCAACAGTATTTACACTCTGGTAATAATGTTCATGCATATAATTCACAGTGTGCCAAGCTGGCTGTGGACGCAACAATACAGATCGCTGCCGAGAAAAACCCATCTATTCAGATCACTCGCTACATGCCTACAGGCTACTCCAAGGTGAAGTTCATATATGCATGTATATAAATATTCATATCTAATACATATACTTAACAGGGCGTCACATGTTCCAATTTGAATATTGAATGAAAATAAATATCCTGTTTCCATGGCCCATATCCTCAGCTATATACTTTATATTCACGGGGTTTAATTTTCACATTTTCTTTGCCTTTGGTGGGTTACATTTTCGCAATCTTACCTGACAGTAACCTATATAAAATATATATCATATTCCGGATTCCGTGGTCTAGCGTAAGAGCACTGGGCTCAAAACCGGGAGGTCGTGAGTTCCAATCTCAGCCGAGACGATGAGATTTTTCACGGTTGGCCCCCACCCAGGGTAACCCTCTGCAGGCTTTATTGGGAAACTGTGCCTCACAGTCGTGGTTCACTCCAAAACGAGTGCGCCTTTCGGAGGTTCCTGGGTGTTTCTGAGTTTAACGCAGCTAAGTTGATGACTCCAAGGGCCTATTGACACGGAGATACACGAACATGGTGTTATAACTGCGCTAGGTGGCATGAGATGTTATGTTTAAAGCTGCGTTTACTTGGCGCGCGGGATGCGGTAATCAGTATGAGTTAAGCATTCACCATACCATTCTGCTGCAGTTATATCCTCATATAGCATACCGCGGGCAAAATAAACGCAGATTTACCCTTGGTTTGCCTGTGTGCAATTTTAAGTAGAAAGTTCTGACCAGGTCTTTGTGAACTTTTGTGGGGTGTCAGGATACAAAAAAACTAACAATCAATGGAATTTGGGGGTTAATCCAGTTTACCACCATGTTTTACATTCTTTATTCTTCCTATTGTGACAAAAAGCTGTTGTTTTGTCTCTGTCGAGGCCCAGAGACACTCTTAAGGAACAAACAAGTAAATGGAGTTGTTGAACCGTGACAAACATTTAATGTATTGCTGTGTTTGATTATATCCTGGCGGAAATCGTGGATTCTTCCCAATTTCTACGCTCCTCGCGTAGTGGCTTTTACCTGCGGTCGTTACCGATCTCCTTCATTTGATTTTGGAAATGTGCCAGAACCCGTGTAACAAGACCAACGAGAGCGGCTGTTGCATATTTAAAATTTGGAGCTGGATGCTCAATGCGATACCACGCTTTCACTGGTATGAACTCAATTCTTTACTCTGTGCCAACCCTGGTGCTGGAACCATAAGAATCTTGCTATGCAAAGCAGCGGATAAAACGTAGGAGATATAGGACGACTACAGCATATTCTATAGATGAGTTAACGTACATTGGTTAGGCAGCTGTGTGTAACGAAGGAACCAACGATTTTTAAACTGAGGTACAGTAAACACGTTCTATTTTACTGTGCTCATATTATATTCTGCGATAATTGAGTTTTGTCATTGTCTGTATTATGTTATACAGCGTGGATGGGTGACGTATCTTCTGGCCGCCACTGATCGCCGAGTGTTCTGCGCAACTCCCATAGTGTTCAGTCTTCTCAACATGTTAGAGGTATACTCTAATATTTTGAATACCTTAATACCTTCCGTCCCATTATCTCGGTATAGGCAGCACTTATAAGTAATTGGCTGTATCTTCACTGTTAACTATATATTTGCTATGTTTCACAATGATATGGCCATAAATATTTTCTCGGTAATCTTGAAATATGTAGATCACCATATAACACATTTACGACATGTTGAAGAACCCTAAGCCTGTAACTTATTGCTTGATTGACAGTCTTTAATTGGATTGACAGTCTGATTGACAGCTAGAATTCAATGTAGTTCACGAATAAATTTGGTCATTCTTATACGCTATCATTATATTGCAAGAAAGGGGATTTAACTATTTTGTGTTAGGCAAAAAAATATAAAAGTTATGGTTCTCAGGCACCGCCTCAATTTTAACTCCCGCATCAAACATTTTAATTTTGATTTTCATCTTTCAAGAAGATAAAATAATAAAAATTTGATAAGATTTCATTTGTTATGTAGTGCTTTAATCTCTTTAGCAAACAATTCTGTTATTTTCATGCTTTTCCCTGATCATATGACATTTTTATCGAAGCATACAAAAAAATGTAAAATATAAAATATCGCTTGCCCGCACTGGTTTCTGAAAAAAGTGCCTGAGAAGTAAACCATTTATTATTGCCTTATACATGTATATTACAATGAATTATGGGATAGAAATTACTAATTTCAGAATCTGCACCATCACCGCCGGTCACTCGGAGGCTGGTCCTGGGCCTTCGGTCCCTATTGGGTAGAGGGCGTCACCAGGCACCTCGATCACCCACGGGCTTTTTCGCTGCAGTCGTTCATTGACCCGCTCCGTATGTAGCCCTATTGGTCATCACGAAAAAATTTCTTCATTATTACTTACGGCCAAAAACACTACTGCATCTCAGCGCCATCCTGTGTTCATTTAGCGAAACACAAAATGTTTAAGTAAGGCATTAAAACGGGATAACTCATTGGTATATCCGTGCACATTCGAGTCGAATCCCAAAGAGAATACATAAAGTTTCACAGAGTATAGCTGAAATATGATTATAGCTAGCGTTTAGGTAAACAAAAAATTATATATCTTAAACATCTATTATTCGTTCAAAGTTTGAATACTAGGACGCACTGAGAAGCGAAAACGGTAGTTACCGTTAATGACAAAAATCTTGTTCAAAGGTACCCTATATTACGTTCAAATGACGTGGCCTTGTATTGAAAATGCAACTGAGGTGTTGTATTCACAGCTTTTTTCAGTTTTCACACAGATGCCCAAACCCGAAGTTTCATGGAACACGCCGATGTCAGTGTGACCAAAACGTTTCCATCACGGGCGTCAATATAGGGGGTGTGGGGTGGGGGTATATATACCCCCCACTTTTTGGCAAGGGGGGGATGGTCAATGTAATCATCCCCCCCCCCCCCACTTTTCAGAGAATAATATTATAATATTGCAAACGAAATATATTAATAAATAGAATTAAAGACTTTAGATCTATTTACTAAAAAATGTTTTATTATAGCCTTGCTTAGAATTCACAAAATAACTTATTTTCTAAAACATTATAATTATTTGAAATATGATAAAGTATATACATATAATAATTATATATAGGCATATATATATATATATATATATATATATATATATATATATATATATATAGTTGTATATACCACTCACAGACGCTGAAAAATGTATATATATATATATATATTTATATATATATACAAACAAATTCATCCCCCCTACCCTGGAAGAAAAATTGACGCCACTGGTTTCCATGCACTTGTTTCAGTACTTGTTTCAGTTAGCTGACAGGTGCCGATTGCATGATATATCCTACCTCTGTGAGGGTATGCACAAATGATTACCAGGATTTTGTAATACTATCATCAGCCGGTCCCATGAAACTTCGGGACTGGGTCTACATGTGATTAGGTTTTAATTGCAAGAGGCTGAGCATACCAGGAAAGGTTATGTGGATAGACAGGTAGAATTAGCATTATATGTGGTTTGAAATCGCAGAACTGTATGAATAAAGAAGGGTATATCGTTTAGCTGTTACGTGATTTATGTGTTTCCGATGTCAGTTTGAAAGTTCGCTTTCTTCCATATAAGGTAGAGTTAGATTCATAAGTAACGTCAGATTCATAAATATGCGTATTCAAAAACGCAAAACAAATTATGAAAAACTAATATGTGATTGCATATATTTATTTTTACCTACGGTTTAAGTGAACGTCAAACAATCTTGAGATTGCCCTTCTTTTGCAGAGTACAACCCTCGGCTGACCATGCCCAAACTGCTGATCCAGGCGTCAGCTGACGAGTTCTTCTTTCCAGATGACTCACATTACTTTTATGACAGCCTGAATGGCAAGAACTACTTTTTGTAAGTCTACTTTACACATATAAGCACGTAACACACGAAAGCTCATTGGTGAAATTATTTGATAAGTTTAGTTTGATTTTTGGCCGTTGCTTGATTTGTATCTTTGCTGTCATTTCATTGAATTATTTTTAATTAGTTGTCATTTACATCAATAACATTACATTATGTATGTGTCTATATGTCGAATAGATTTTAGATTAAGGCTGTATCTCATTGGGATGTGACAGCTTGCGACTAGTTTGAGGCACAATAATTGTGAGAAAATACGACAATTTTTACTTGCAATCACACTTATATAATTTTTACTTTCAACACGTTTGCGTACATCGCTGTCTTTTTTTTACTGCTGTGCCATATATTGGAGGGGCCACATCCTGACGACCCTTAAGCCCTCCCCCGGCTTCAGGCGTCACTGCGTGTACATCTATTTCAATAATCTTGTATTTTTGTTTTTCTTTGCAAGAATGATTGATAACACAAATCACTGGACAGATGGCCGTCTTGATGACGTCGAGAGGAACATGGAGGCATTTTATCTCGCGCAACTGACGGTAGGTTTCAGATCGGGTAAACGTAATACAAATCTAATCATATTATCATATAATGCACTTGCCTATAAAATAAAACTTTAATATGAATTGTACACAAACTAAACCAAATTCCGGGAGAAGAAACATTTTGTCTATTTATATTTCCACAAAAAAACAAAAGGTTGTGCGATTAGTTCAAATACTATTTTCACATCTATGAGGACTGTAAAAAAAAAAAAAAAAAAAAAAACTAAAAATTCCTGTTCTCATCAAAAGCTTAGTATTTCTGAAACTATTAGCACGGTCATATCCAGATTTTCATGGAGCAATACATTTTTATGCTAGATTTAAGTTATTTTCAAATTTTGCCTGTGACGTCACACTTTTCGCCAGCCAATCACATCATTGCCCTGTCTCTGTTCTGGATGATATGCCCCATAACACAAGCACGTGCTATTTGGTTTACTAACCTTGAAATTCGCCAATATAAGTAAAATTATATTTCCGTATATATCATATCGTAGCAAAGGCATATCGTTAATAGATGTACGCCATTTCATCATTTAAACAAGACCTATGCATAATACCGATGCCATTTTTTGCATTAAGTAATTATACGAAAATATATAAAAAAAAGTTCTATGTTTGTAGCAAATTTGGGATTCGCGTTAAATTTATTACGTGTACGTTATAATGTTGTTTTTTTAAACAGCTCAGCTTGGGAGCTTAGTTGACTCCTATGGTTTAAAAAAATGTTTTATTACAATAGCAAGAGGAGAAGAAAACAGGGCACAGCCGTATTCTAATTCTTCTCACATACAAATTACAGATTCACATGATATATTTTTTGTTGTTGTTTAAACATTAAAGTTGACTCATTCCTGGTAAACTGATTTATTATTTTATCTTTACAATTAATTTATTTATTATTTATTATTTTTGATGGCATGTAAAGTACAGCTTCCGCTTAGGAAGTGATTATCTTTCCTGAAATGCGAACAAAACTTGTTTTTTTTTATTAAACAAATAAAGGTTGAATTTAAACAAACTTTAGGCATGAATGAGTGATGCTAAATAGATTTGTTAGATTAATATCGAGTTCATATTGAGATTTTAATCAATCATATTATGATTTATAATGGGTTATTTAATCCATTTATACAGAATTTCGTGTACCCAGAACTGGTCTGGATGCGCAATGAGGTAAGAGATGTATAGTGTGTTAATCTAAGAGACGTAAATTAAGGCTATAGGTATAACAATCAGCTAACTACAAGCCTATACAATTCAATATAAGCCTTTTTCTGTGTATCCGGTTAGATATGCCCTATTACCCGCCAAAACGGTACATGATGATTGAATCAGCCTAACTCAGTTAACCCAACATCAAACCATTCCTAAACAATTCGCATGCTCATCGGTCCAACTAGTATCCTCAAATGTTCCCCTATACAAGAGAGTCAAAACCTTATCAATAAAAACCTTTACGCCGATACAAAGAATTTGAGGCCTTCTTTATTTTGAGTAACGATTACAGATCGAATTTATACCGGCCTCTGTGGCCGAATTTCTGAATTTCAGCCGAGGCGGTGCAGGATGAGATTTTTCATGGCGTGAGCCTCCTGCAGGTTTAATGGGAAGACCGTGCCCAACGGCCCTATTTTACTCATAAATAAGTTCGTCTTTGGTTAGCTTCTCGTAGGTATATATGACCCAGCATTGGGGTTGATTACGCAACCAGGGTCTACAGGTGCAGTAGTAACCTGGCCTGGTTAACATCGGGATACAAAATGAGAGGAAGCAGGTGATGCTATCCCATCACCTCCAACAAAGAAATATTTAAACAGAAACATGAAATTTATTTATTATTCAACCTCAGCCGATCACTTTGTGCAAGACGTCTCTAGTATCTTGGGTTCGGTTGGGAAGGTCTATTTTCCTGATATAATGATTAAATAACATAATTGTATGATTTGCATAACAAAAAAATGTTCAAAAACATATCAAGAAAATAAAAAACAAAATGCTCAGTGATATACGTGCACTCAAAGGACACAATTGAGTTCCCCTCCCCGTATATTAAATTAAAGGATTTTTTTTTAAAACTGGTTTGTCCGTTTTTTTTTAAGTGTTTATGTTATTATATATACAATATATATTACCATTCTGTGATGTTATCGGTTTAATAAAGTGTTTATTTAAGCAAAGGAGAGTAAAATACCTGCATTTTTGCCAGGGTTTTATTTATACTAACAATATTGAATGCATGTGCCTGGGTTTGTAGACAGAACATACTGGAACGATTATGTTGCAAACTAACACGCCACCAATAAACATCCGTGCTTTCATGGCGGAATCAAACTCCACCGTCCGTAGGTATGTACACTATATGACTAAATTTGCTTGTTGATGTCTGCCTATCTAAATATCTACCCATTTACCTGTTAACTTCTCTTTCTAGCTCACTAACTTGCTACTTAAAAATTAATTAAGTTGAATTCATGGATTCAAATTTTTAAGTAAACTTATCCGATTTTTGAAATAACTTAATTAATTCAGTCAATACATAAAATCCACTCATTATTTCACTCAATTTATTAACACTATATTTTGTCAGATATTCTACAATTTAATCAACATTTTTAGCCATCCTCCTTTTTATATTTAATGTATATATATATATATATATGGTCAAAGAAAAAAGGTGATATATTCCATTGTCTTAGTCATGTTTGCTCTACATCCTTAAATCCTCCAGCAAATAACAACCAACTTAACCGAGTATTCACTTTTATTGTGGCTTTGTAAAAATGAGAAATTTCACCGGCAGGCGAGACTTCCGGTATGAAACCTTGGAGGGCCTGTCAAACATCTGGTGGGACCAGTACCCAGTTCAGGACATGGTAGGGTATTTTTTTAAAATTTTGTTTCCTAATTTCTCATCCATGATTTAACGGTTACATATAAGGCGTATATCATAGGAATGTTTGGGCAAATCATTATTTAACATTAAGTGGTGCTAGGAAGGAATGCTCGGAGTTTTTTTTTATGGCGAATTAGCATACATTGCGACATACAGGGGGATTTTCGATTATTTCAAGCAATTTATTACATTACATACTGACGTTATGGAGTATTTTGGGTTTATTTTGCTGGACTGGAAATCAGAAACGGAGGGGGTTTGGTGGGACGGGGCGGGGGGGGGGGGGGGGGTTCCATGCTGTTTGATGCCTGAACCCCCCCCCCCCCCCCCCCCCCCAACGCACCTATCGTTTCAGGACTTGGGGACTTATTGTTGAGGCTATGTTATTAGACTTCCTGGATTGAACCCCTCCTTTTCCTATATCATGGGTCCGCCCCTGGAATTTATAAATGGCCTTCCAAGTAAGAAGTCGCACCTAGCCTATTGTAGCAGCCGCACCTTGCTGTATTAAAAGCCGCATCTGTCTTGTTGTACTATTTCACATCATATATTTGTATCTTGCAGGGGAACGATGTATACTTTGTAGAATTCAACAAGCCATCCGAGATAGTTTGGGTAGCATTCTTTATATCGGTAAGGATAACGCTAAATAATACATACAATTAGGATTTACAATATGGTGCTTAAAATATGTCTTTTTCAGGGTGCATACCATTCTTTAGATATCCATTCATGATTTTGTTTTAATTTTTTAAGAATCCGCTATAAATGTGAGCCTCCTTTACAAGTTAGATACGGTATTCATGTCATTTTACACTGTTTTCCTCATTTGAATGTCTTTGTAATTTTATTTATTTTTAAATGCCAGTACTTTAACTATATATATATATATATATTTTTTTCAGGCGTCGTTTCCGGGTCCCGAGGGCAGGATAATAGATCTGACGTCAGAGGTCAACATCATCCCTGACGTCATGCCCTACCCACGATGCACTACGCCAACCGAGTGTGAGGGAGAACTCGTCTGATCCCGTAAATTAAAACAGTTTAAGCGAATAAATAAAACATGGTAAAAGAAATTCCTCTCTGATTCCAACAGTGTCTTGAAAGAGAGCAAATATAAAATCTGACAAGTAACAGATTACCAGCTATAAAAATGGACAGCACTAAAAACCACAGACACTTGTCATAATGTAGGGGTGTTGTACGGGAGGGGGCATAAAATAAGCCCTGGAGGACCCCTTCCCAACCGTCGTTTCAGCATATCTTATCGTTAATCAAGCTGGTTTTTCTTACAATCAGTGGCTATTTACCAAAAATATGCCGTAAAACGTCTAAAATGCCACCTTTCAAATTATATCGTAGTGTTCCTCTTCCATTTGTTCCAATAAAAAGAGGGAATGACACCTGACATCCTGAAACGAGAGGTCGATCACGCCAAGAGTTCTTCTTGAATGTGGATGAATATTCAAATATTATAAACACAAGGCGCAGTAATGAAGATGTCTAAAGAAACACAGGGATGTGTTCATGCATTTACTTAGAAAGGTTATACTTAAGGTTGAATCAGTATTTAGATTTCATTGATTTATATTTAGAATACTCGCGAACCGCTGCATACTCACAAATGATATTGCCGGAAGTGAGGGGGTATTCCAATACAAGGCTTACCTGCTAAAACACTTTTGAGTTGTACAAGTGCGTCATTTTTTGTTTTACTCATATAAGTGTGACATTAAGCGACACCTTCTGTATATCCAATAGTGCAGCACTTATGTCAGAATAGTTGTCTATTAACTTCTGTGTCCCGACAACTTAAAGTGATAACCGCTACCGTAGTGAGAAATATTCAAGTAGGCCTAATAAACCACAGATCCCTCCCAGGAAATATGCAGGGGTGGATTCAGGAATAAGGAAAAGGAGGGGTCTAACCCCGATGGAATAATGACGAAAACAAAGAAAGGTCTTAAATCCGGAAAGGGGAGGGGGGTCCAGGTCTGAAAATTCGTCTGAAACCCTTAAAAAATGCGGCGCCTAAAAAAAAGGGGGGGGGGTACGAAACCCTTTGACCCGTCCCCTGGATCCGCTTCTGATATGCATGTCTGCTCGATGACTTTCTGGTATACAGGAAATATTTCCATACGACAAAAAAGTGCTGAACCCGGTCATAATAATGAATCCTTCATTTATATTTACTCCTCACATCTCACATCTACTGTATTAAGATCAAGCGTCACGTTAACAGTATGAACTATTGTTTATAACCTGCAGGATTGCGATGTAGTACACGATTGATTGTACAACGCCACCTATACCTCTCTAATCTACACCACATTCCAGAATTTTTAACTGCCAAGTTATTTACCCCTATAAGGCCAAATGAAAACTGAGTTATATATAAATATAAAACACTCGTTCCCTTAACAGTTAATACAATGCAAATATCGCAAAAGTAAAGCAATACGCTACAACATATCGCAACATATTCTAATACGATACCGAGCCCTGAATTGTATATGTTTCGATCTAGGTTTGGTCTAATCTACATATATCACTATACAGTTCATTCCATCAACTTGTGCCCACCATTTATTTTGCTAGGACTGTTTTATTAGTTACATGTTAAGGGAATATTGATAATGGGCCTAATCTTCCACAAAGGAAATAAACATTTTATCTTGCACATTATTATAAAATGGAATTATTTATAAATACGAGAAGACAGTCTACATTGTACAACACCTATGGTGCTCAAGGTCATTTGTCATTTGCGAAAACAGCAGAAGTTGACTGGTACTGATAAGGTGGTGTAATATAAACACTCGATATGACGATTTAAAACATAGATGGCTACTGTCAACCTGATTTTTCGCGATAATTTTTTTTTTGTTTGCAAAAACAAAACGAGCACGAATGACAGAAAAAAAATTATTAAATTTTAAACATGCGACACCCGCTCTCATTGGTTTGATTACACCGAGACACAAGCTCTCATTAGTCTAATGCTTGGCCCTATGCCAGGGCGTGTTATCAGACCAACGAGCGCGGGTGTCGCATTTTTAAAATTTTGGTTGAATGCACATTGCGATACCACTCTTTCATTGGTCGTATTACAATTCTTTGCTCTGTGCCCAACCTGGTTTTCGAACCCAAAGAACCTTTTTTTTACAGAGCAGCGGTTACATGAAAGGATGTCTGGGACGACTACAGTGTATAACCGCTGCGTGAGGAGTGTAATTCTTAGGGAGTTCTCTGGCTGAAAATCTATGCATTTCATATCATGATCCGGTCATTTTGTACTCTGATAATAACGTCGGGACTACAACAACCTATACCTGAACGCTTAATGTAGCATACCCTATGGAAAGCGGTTGCCTAGAATTTTCCATTCCTTTGTATTTGTAATTGTAATGTGTTAATTAATTAGATAAAACATGAACTGTCTTTTCGACTTATTTTTTGCACTGGCTTTTAAATAGTAACCTTAATGTATATATAGCGCATAGCTGTAAGCATTTAATATATGTGTGATTTATAATTTTTCCCATAAGTAGCTTAGTTTTTGTTTTGGGTTCACAGCTTTCCATGACCATAAAAATATGAAAATATGTTTCGAGGAGTGCCATGCTATTTATAAACAAATTTACACGATAACATGGTAAGCCTGAGATCTTATCAAACATGTCAGCATACATCTGTCGAGTTCTCGCACTGATTTGTGGAGCGGACATACTGCAGTCTCTTCAGGTCCTTATCTCAGCAGTCTGTGACAGTCTGTGTTGGTATGCACGTGCTGCTTTTACTACTCCTGGCCGGCTGGGCCTCGGCTAATACATGGGTAAGGTTAATCTACTTATCTGAGGCTGAATGTTTCAGTATAAAATTCAGGAAAATTAGACGTAAGAGTGATGATATCATATAAAACGTATAAATACGTACAAATGTTTAAAATGTATGTTTAAAGGAAAATTATTACACGAAGGCCACCTCTATAACACGACCATCGCACTGTTATAATCAGTTTTGTTATTCTCAATTTTATGGTTTTTCATACATTTGTAAAACAACTATAAGTGATAACCTATACTGATCAGCTGAGACGCTCGCCTGTGAAGCATTTGGTGTATATGTACAAACATACATTAATGCAAGGTATATGTGATAATAGAAACAACGCGATGCTCAGAAGTGTATATTCGTGTCCCATCTGACCTTTCACGTGACGCACAGAAGGAAACACGCCATATTAAAGAGAAAACACAGTGAATAGAAGGGAAAATTAAGGGTGCGTTTTGGCGAGTTGTTTGGTTGGTTGTGAACAGAAGCTGGTTGCTGGATTGCACTAAAACGCGTTTGGTCAAGAAAAAACATGGCGTCTCTGAAATGACGAAATGAAGAGTCAACATTTGCCGCATTTCTTAAAAACAGGCGGGTGTTTTTATGAAAAAAATGGTAAACAGATTTTTTAGACCCACAATGAGATGGTTTATCCTGATGTCTGTATTCAGCTTGTTGTGGTTTCGTGTTTTTCAAGGCAAAATGATCCTGAAGCGACTGGGTTTCGACCCGTTTGCACTTAATGTCTAATAATACTTATGCTCGTTCCGGAGCCACGTGTAGAGATGTCTAGGCCCCGGTACTTTGATTTTGTATGAGGGCTTTATATACCATCCTCTGTCTGTGCAGAACCAACAGTCATTCTCGGTTCAGCTTGGTCCGACCACTGGTTCAACCAAAGCCCTGAACCGGAGCGCCAAAACGCATTTGGTCGTAACCAAACGTACAACCAAACTTTGGTCAGAGCGCCAAAACACGCCCTAAGTTTGCGTATAGATGTACGGAAAAGTCCTGCTCAAAGGATGGCATGGGAAAACTAAAACTACATCATTCTTAATATCCCAAATACCAGTCCTGAAAACATACATTGCACAGATTATAATCGCATCTCAAGTGCATAAGGCCCATATTACAATCAACGTCTGTAAAATCCAATAAAACGTGTTTGGATACGGAGCAAGTCAGACGACATCACTGGCCATAATTATGATGAACCAGTACTATAGTCCGTTCCAGCACTCCTGTCCACCTGTTTTTTTCGTGATAATTTTTTTGATAATCAAAGAAAGTCCAAACTTTTTAATCTTAGGGCAGAAAGAGGAAAAGCGTAATTAACTATTATGGAAATAATAGCGTACCTTATGTCATTTTCCTGTAAACAATTTAAAACCATTTTATGAGTAACAAGTCTATTCTATAGCGACATCGTGCCACTTATCTGTGAAATGGACATATCAGTGATTAGTGATGACGTCATAATAGACATGACGTGCTAAAGAGGCGCCCATATTCATGGGACCAATAATCAAGAGCTGCCGACCCCTGTTTACAGCGAAACTTGTATTCTCCACGTGCATGCGCTTACTGTTACGTCAAATCACTTTATACAAGGAGGATAAACAATGGCCACTTATTGGGGACGCCATGAACCACGGATATATATGAGACATGTCAACCAGGCCGTAAAGTGAATAATATTTATATTTTGAATAGTACCAAAAATTACGCATTTGCCTGTTTATGCCATTGGTGCAAATTTTTATTTGCAAGTTTGTCTTATGTAGAGATAAACGCGAAAAAACAGGTGGATATGGGTGCTGGAACAGACTATAAATAGCTCTTCAGTAGCATAAATGGCGTAATGCAGGCCAAGGAAAGGCCCGCATGAAACTACGCATGATATTCAGATGTTCACGAAGCGAAGCTAGGTAGTGTAATAGATTTGAAGCGTTAGTTTGCTAACCAACTGAGGACAAACAGACATTTTGCCAACAAAGGACCCTCTTTATAGTCATCATGGTCGGCAAGAAACTGCGCATGATATCCAGATCTACTCGAAGCGAAGCTATAGGTAATGTAATATAATAGATTTTGAGTGATAGTTTGCTAACAAACTGAAAAAAGGCCGATATTTTGCTAACAAAAATCTCTGCTTATCATCATGTAGGAACTATAATAAAAAAGGAATCTGCCAAGGTTTCTTGGAGAAGACCACGTTCTTTAGCACTGCTGTGGTGCTTACTGGCCTCCCAATGCCATCTTGGCCGGCTAGGAACTGCCTATGATATCCAGATCTACTCGAAGTGAAGCTATGTAGTGTATTAGATATGGAGTGACAGTTTGCTTAAAAATGAGAACAAGCCGATATTTTGCCAAAAAAGGACCGTGTTTATCGTCATCATTGCCGGCAAGAAACTATGCATGATATCCAGTTCATATTATGACACACAAACTTAGCGGTAGTTTGTATTGCAGTGATATTATTCCAACCGATAGACCTACATACGGGAACTGACGCAGAATGCTAAAGGACTCACCTGGGAGCAGCAACTTCACCACACATGAATATATTTCGTTTTGATATATTTCAAGAAATTATGGAGAAGATCACTTGAAATCTACGTGGAGTGAACAATCTACAGGAAGATGACAGGGGTGGATTCAGAGGGGAGCGCCTCCTTTTTCTTTAGCAAATATTCTAGGAAGTAAACTTATATACGCTTAGACCCCCGAGCCGTGTTAGCCACATGAATACGACTGGGTTGGACAAAAAGACCACTGACTTTCATAGTAAGCCGAGTATCGGGTCATGACTCGGTTTGCAAAATGCTGGCTGGCTTAAACTGACATGAAAGCCTATTCATTTGATGATGTTACAAAGTACCAGTTTTATATAAACAAGTAATATACATTAGACCCCTATTTAACACTATATAATAATGCGGGAACTTTATCAGTCAGCATAAAAATCATCAAAACTCAGTTTGTATGAGTAGGTAGATGTTTCGAGCATTCTTATTTGTAAAAGATATTTCTTTTTGTACAATTCTTTTTCTCAAGCCAACCTTAGCTGCACAAAAATCGGCTCAATTCGGCTTAATGAAATATCGGCGGCGCCTCCTATTAAACTCGTCTCGGCTTGAACTAAAATCGGCTGGAGGCGTCGCAAAATGGCGGTTGCAACAAAACCGGATGTGAACCTGGTGCTTTTTCATCCCTATATACTTCTGCGTACGAGAGCGTCTTTTTTATATGTGCCTGGGCGATGTCCCTCTTTTCCAAGATCCTGTGTCCGCCCCTGAAGTTCGTCGGTTCTTCCCTTGGCTAAGCTAGGACACATTTCTCAATGATAAATCGCTAAGCTTCCTTTTATAGACAAAGTAAAAACGTTTAATGCCGTCAGAGCCGTCTATGATTAGCGGTCTCTAAAGTAACAAGTGTTTGTTGTATATTTCGAAGGAATAACACCTGTTTAGTTTTCTTAGGATTTTGTTTCTGGAGGCGTGTCCCCATTAACATTCTTATTATAATTTGCAGTCGGCATTATAGGGAGTGCTGATTGGCTAGAGGTCGGTTAGGACTTGTGACGTCAGCAAGCAAATATAAGTCGTGAAAAAGGAGATGTTCGACACAAGTGCCCGATCAGCGTACCGGTCTGTATTGCCTGACGATGTCTACAGTGCAGGGGTAGGTCTGCGTGCATACGAGTCGAATACGCTGAGGGATAATGTATATAAGCGTAGATTGTCGGTGTCTGAAGAAGGCCACGGTGATTTCTCTGTAATCGACTTCACAGCGAGTATCGCATTTTGCCGACGGACTGGTAATCTGGCCAATTTAAACCTGTTGTTAGCGCTTCCAGGAACAGACCGAGGACATTATTTAAACACGCAACGGTGGAGCAACTTGATATCGTTGTGTGGAAGCATGTTCGGTTTCCTAGAGCTGGATGATTCCAGGAAGTTTGGGAAAGATATTTATCCTGGGTCAGGATAGAACTATCTGCGCTAATTAGTGAGTACTATGTGAATTGTGTATTAAGATTGATATCAGTACAAAAACGAGGGACTATTGGTGGTCGAAGCTCCGTGTATCTGTGGACCGATTGTACTGTGTACACAACGCGAACAAAAGGTGAGCCACGAATCGCAACATTCCGATGTCACGCGTGTCATGTGATCAGAAGAAATGTAAACAAAGAGACTGCTCTGTGTAGTGTGAGTAACAGTCTTGTTGCTTATTTCTGTGTTGATTATTGGATATAAGTTATCATCAGTGCTTGTACATGTGGAGCGCCTCTCCAGAGAATGTGCTTTCTTTAAAAAAATAATGTAATGGTTTGTTTTGTTAACATATGTCTTATTCAGTTTTGGGAGTTCACGTATATGAGTGTTTTTAAAGAACCTGGTCATTCACACATTAAGTGGTGTAACACTGCTACATTGTGGACATATGTGCCCTCTGTTAAGTTCTACGGCATGTTAGATAGTAGACCTCTCCCCAAGTTAGAGCCATTCAAACGTCATATCCGGAAAAAGAAAAGCCATTACATCACCCAAAACAAAACTTGACACTCGCATAAAAAATCTCTTTATCTGCCCATTGCCATTTCTAGTTTCCTTTTTTCTCTATTTTCTTGCACTGGGTTGCAATTAATTAACTGATTTTACTCACTTAATACTACCGCTGTTTCAGGGCTGCACTACTTGCGCCAACTGTTAGACGATATCAATATGGTCTCTCGTGGTGACCAAGAGCTTCCAAACATTATTAATTTATGATGAATTATAATATGTTGTAGGAAATACTGTTTATATATACCCTGTAGACATTAAGCCAATGCTTGCTAGTTAAGAAGCTTTGACATAAGCAATTGACCGAAAGATCATTCAGTAGCGGATCAAAAATTCGAGAACGGGGGGGGGGGGGGGGGGGGGGGGGGCTAATATTGGACTGGCGTTTGATGGTAATTATGAAAACTAAGTTTTTAATATATTACTTTTATTATTACGTAATACGTCTCCGTCTATAAAAAAATCAATTTTTTTTGTTTATTTCCAATATGAACCATGTTTTATAAAGATTATTTACAGATACACGTAAGAGAATATACCCCCTCTGGATCCGCCACTGTCAATGGGGCAATCCCAAGACTGGATCATTACCAATGTAATGGGTCTATTATTCTGTAAAGTATTATACTTGTATATCTTTATCTTTTATAATATATTGTTAAAATTTCGGTTTTTAGGACCAGAATACTCCTCTGGATGACTACATCAACCGTCCGGATCCTAACTTCTCCTTCCGGGAATATGACTCGTATACAGAGATAGGCTACACCATGTACATGATCAACCTCACCTCACACAGGTGGATGGACGGTAAGATGCACTGGTTATCATCATTATACTTTAGCGTTGTTGTTACTCACATATATTATTATTATTACCATTATAAGTATTAGTATTAGTGTTATTATCATTATAATTATCATCATTATTTTATCATTAGTATTCACAATTTATTGTTTTATTATTATTATTTGTGTTATTATTATTTTATTATTATTATATTATTATTATAATTATTATTATTAATAATATTATTATTATTATTAATATTATTATTATTATTATTTCCATCATCATTATTTTATTATTATTTTTTACAATTTGTTTTATTATTATTATTATTATTATTATTATTATTATTATTATTATTATTATTCATAATTATTATTATTTTTATTCTTATAATAATTATTATGTATAATTTATTATGTATCCGTTCCTACCGTGACATGACCCTTTGACAAAAAGATGCAGCACAGATGGACAGTCTCTCTGGTTTCTTATTCAGGTATTTATTCCGGCCCCCACGCGTAAAGGCGGACCATGGCTATAAGCTTAAATACTTATATACCTGTGGAGCGTGGTGGCATAATGGTTAGGGCGATGGACTTTTGACCGCAAGGTTGTTGGCTGGCGTCTCGTTCTGACCACCGTCTGCGCTGAGACTTCCAGGCAAAGTCTTTACAAGGATGCGCTCTCTCGACCCAGGAGTGAATGGGCACTGAACATGGATCATAGAGCGAATAACCTTCTACTCTATGAGCCAAACCATGTTTTTTTTGTTATTTTGAAACTTCATCAAGTCAATATGGTTTGTCCTCCTCTCAACGGATCATGCTCATTTGAAAACCTATTTGTCTTCAAGTTTAAGGGTTACAGTTAATACCTTTGCATCATTTGATTTCAACAGAAACCTGCTTACTTGTCGGAGTGTCACTATTGTGACAAGATGTTCATTGTGGCCATAAGATCAATTGATCATGTCGGTATTTGAATTTTGAAGCGCATTTCACGGTTATGACGTCATATTATAATGACGTCCTCACTTGCCAGATGACGTCATTACATATATCTAACCCGGTGTTAATTACCTACAATTTGACATATAAACGATTCTCTACCTTTTCTGCTTTTAAAGTTATGACCGATTTAATTGTCTTTCATGTGGTCTTAAAATATACATTGGTTGCCATGGAAACTGTATCAGAAAACTCATTTCCGACCAAATACAGGTTTGGCCATGTCCCATTCCTAATAATATAGATCATACGCTTTTCAGCTAAAGTGGTCGTCACGGTCACAAATTAAGCGACTTTTTCTGCCTGATATGGCTGTCGGGGTGGATGCTCCACAATGAGTCGAGAAAGGCTACAAGTATGAACAGGCCCGAAAGACAAGGAAGACAAAGTGTAAAGTGGGATGACACTGACATCGTCGGCGATATCAGACTATAAAGCCCTACCTTTACCTTTATACATGTTGTTACGAAGAGAAATTGTTGAGGGGAAAATCCTGGGCCGATGCGGGATTCGAACCCAGGTCGATGGCGCACAAGTCCGGCGTACCAACCGCTTCACTAGAAAAGCAAGCTGCACTAGCGAGACAGTTCGGTCCGCTTTTATGTCACCCCTTAACACACCCCCTCTTAAGAGCGTTCTGCTATCAGAACAAGACCAATTATCCCAGGAGTCACACTTTGGGGAGCTTATTCCCTGGGCCACAAAGTTAACCATCCCGGACGAACCCCACATTTATTAGGAAGACAAAATGCGCAGGGGAAAATATTGGGTAGATCCGGGATTCGAACCCATGTCGGTGGCGCACAAGTCAGGCGTACCAACCGCTTCGCTAGAAATACAAGCTTCCCTAGCGAGACAGTTCGATCCGCTTTTATGTCACCCCGTAACACACCCCCTCTTAAGAGCGTTCTGCTATCAGAACAAGACTAATTATCCCAGGAGTCACTTTGGTGAGCTTATTCCCTGGGCAACAAAGTTAACCATCCCAGACGAGCCCCACATTTGTTAGGAAAATAAATTGCGCAGGGGAAAATATTGGGCAGATCCGGGATTCGAACCCATGTCGGCACAAGTCCGGCGTACCAACCGTTTCGCTAGAAAAGCAAGCTTCCCTAGCGTGACAGTTCGATCCGCTTTTATGTCACCTCGTAAAAATGTACATATGAATTTGCAATAAAAAAAGTTTATACTTATAATAAACCTACTCCAGGAGCATGCAGGCTGCAGGTATTGACCGAGTGCTGTGTTCAGGTGGTATGACTCATTATCATAGGATTTGTCAAGAAATATTAATTAAATGTAAAAGGCTGACAACCACCTCACCATTATAGAAAACGAATTTTTTTCAATTGATAAAATTTGAAATTTAATGAAATTAGATCGTGATTGTCTATATCATGGACCCAAAGACTCAGTTTCGCTAGCCATCAACAGGTGTCGCGAGAGTTATCGGAAAGGTTTGTTGTTTATGGTTTCTCTCGTATTGTGTCACAGAAAGTTTCGTGGAGGAGTCCCTCTGGTGGCACTATCTGTCCATTGCCATCCCGGACGATGTCCGCTTCAACGACGCCTTGTTTCTGTATGTGGGAGCTGGAGACAACGACGATGAGTAAGATATACATCATACCGTAGTCAAATCCATCCCATAATGTCCACCTGTTTTTGCTATGAAAACTTTTGTTAGTTACATTTTAAGGGGAATATTTGTAATGTAGGGCAGAAGATCAAAGGACCTTACCTTCCACAAAGCTAATAAATACCTATCTTGCATATTATTGAAATGAGAAAAATTTAGAATATGAGAAATCAATCTTCATTTTATAACAAATCAGTCTCACTTAGGGCGGTCAAGGTCATTGGTCATATGCAAATTAAAGCTTCAATTGACAGTTCTAAAATTTTTAATTGACACGTCTTTCCCATGAGCAGCTTTCTAGTTAATTATCGAGGAATGTAAATCTTTAAGATAATTATCTAAAACAACAGTTGGACACAGGTTGTTTGAAAAGTCTATAGACGATGGTGGGAAGCTCGGTTCGTGTTATGATACTACGATAAATGTGTCAGTAACCACCACAAATAGAAGTACTGTCTAATGAATTATATAATGTGATACTGGTTGATCCTTGTTTAACACAAACGTATTGATCCTATATGCATTGTTTCATTTACAGTCCTCCTAACCTCATGTTTGACTCAAATCTGGACAGGATTGGTGACGTAGCAGTTAACACAGGAACCGTTACGGCCTACCTGAAAATGAACCCCAATCAACCAATACATTTTGTGGTATGTGAATCAATATTATGTAAAATATGGGCTAATATACGCGACAGTGGCGTCATGTTGTCTTTAAAGGAAGAGTGGATGACTCGCAATTTTTTTCTAGACATACACACACACACACATATATATATATATATTTACATAAATATATATTTATATATATAATATTACAATTAAGTATAACGTTTTAAAAAATAAGGTATTATATATGTCCAGTATATGTTAATTCTAAATATGTTTTAGATATATGATATTCATATTAATTTAGAAATGGAACTAAAGTCTAAAGTTATAATAATTAATATATTTCATTTTTTATAAATTTTATAATTTTAAAGTATAAATTTTATTCTCTGAATTTCATGGGGGATAATTACAGTGACCACCCCCCCTGTATTGACGCCCCTGGTACGCAAAATTGGTCCTAACACACAAACAGCATAGTGATCAGGGAATTTCGTACTCTTGAGAAGATCTAATTTAGGTGCCCGAGTGTCCAATACTGCGGTGACTGATTTAGGACACATAAAAAAAGAGAAAGTTTCTCGAGATGTCGAGAAAAAAATTCTGTGCCCTAAATCATACACCTTAAAATACAGTGCCTGGGGCGGGGAGATTGAGTGACCTTAGACCTCTGAAACGGCGACTGCAAATTAAAGATTTACATTAAGCTTCACGGAGTTCTTTGGCGATTTTGCATAATGTGTTATGCAGAATAGTTAGGGGCTTGTGACTGCATTTTATGGGACTCCTCAGATTAAATAATACACAACTGTGCTGCTGTCAAGTTAACCATTTGAAATACTATATTTTCCAGTTAATAAACTGTTTGTAATTCTCATATATGTGCGGTCGAATAAAATCTACCTAAATAGTAAATAATAAGTATCAAACAAATAATAAAGCTACTTATTGCAATACCACGTATACATGACACAGTCAAGGGTTACTTGGTAAGCATGTGGTTTATAGTGAAGAGGAGGTGACACATTATTTTAAAAAAAATGAAACATTTGGCATTTTGCAGGCGGACCCGTTCCCCCGTCTTGAGGACTTCATTATCGGGTACACCTGGAGGTTGTATATCGAGACTGTCGGCACCCCTGATCCCAATGTGGTACTGCAGCTTCCGATGGTTAAGGTACAGTATACACACACACACATACACTAACACGGATTCATTTATCCTTCTAATACACTCGTTACCGAGTACCAAAATTTTAAGACATGGACACCCGGTTTTTGAATTTTTTTTTATAACCCACCCCCACCCCTCCCGAGTTAATAAACAAGGGAAATAAATCGCGGAAACATTAAAATGGCATTTCCTTGTTTCTTTATAGATTGTAAGTGAACGCTACATGGCACCATATTTTAGTTGTGTAATGTTACTATTCGGACATGCGTTTGTAAATTGTGAAACATACGGTTGTGGTACTATTCTACGTCAGAGATAAATTTACCCCCTACTTTTGTCACGTGGCACTCAACAATATCACATCAGGTATTTATGTACGCCATTAAAAGATATGGATATACACACCATCACAAATAAGCACACATCATTATGTGGCTTACACCTGTTCTTGACCACCACCAGTTCATCATATGAAGTACCAATACATTAGTAACTTCAGTAAGGCCAATTAGAAGGGAGCCCGGGAGACGACATGGTCAAAATATTAGTTAATCCGTGCGCACGGATGAACGAATTACTAAACCGAGGCTATCCAAGGTGGCAGACCTGAAGGCAGACCTGTAAGCAATCCGTGCGCACGGATCAGTAATCCATGCGCACAGATTAATTAATATTTTGACCATGTCGTCTGCCGGGCTCCGTAAGTTCGTGTATATTGGACTTAAACACCAGTTCATTGATTAAGTGTATCCATGCGATACGCTACATCAAGGACACATGCCATTAAAAAAAAAACGAAAATTTTTGGCACCTACGTCATATGAGACAATAAGTCGAAAAAGATGTGTTGCACGTTAAATAAGGAGTTTTGGAAAGCCGCACTCACGCGATTGACTAGAGGACACGTGTCTGTATTTATTTTCCCTATATAACATCTATAAAACACCTGAGGTTTGGGACTGTTTTAAATAGTTTTAAAAAATAAATTCTGATATTAAACTTTTTTTAACTGAGAATTTATTGTTTCTTCAGTCACACTAGACCAAAAAAAAGGGGGCTTGTGAATCTCCTTTTGTTACCATCCTGGCCCGAATGCAGTGAAGCACAAAATACCCCACCAAGCAGTCCCAAACAAGCATTTGGACAACACCACTTTGATTGGCCACAGATTTGAAAAAAAAAATGACCAATACTGTCAATTTTATTGGAAATTAACATACTTAAAAATCAAACAATGGGGTGTTTTTGATGCTCCACCACATGATGGCTAGAGCCAACCAGAGAAAGCAAGACCATTCACTACTCTCTTTCAGGTTCATGGCTTGGTGACCCCAGGTCATGTAAACAAATAGGACAACGTTACCTAGAGGACTTCTAAGAAAGTAGGTCAAGACACCCTTCCCAAGGAAAACATTGTGTGGGGAATTGCAATCAACTTTATACTGAACTTTCCCTTGCAAAAATAGGAAAATAAACGATACACGACGCTAATTCGGTACTTTCTTTTGGTACAAAACGTGAGCCATTTTTCTATTGTTTTAAAAATAATTTTAGGGCAAGAAAAGGCTCTCTGTCTCTCTAAATTCCCCTGATTTTTGTAATATTTTGGTAATGTTTTTTTGCAGCAGAATTAATTATAAAAATTAACTTGCAATAGACTGTGATCTTTATCTTCAGCGTGACCATCCCTATGTAGTCGATTAAATCAACGACTAAGAGAAAATGTATATGCAATGTTTAAATTGTTTGACTTTTTCTTTCAGAGCGCAAAGCTTGCCGTGGATGCAACAATACAGATCGCGGCCCAGAAGAATCCAGCACTGCAGATCACGCGGTACATGCCCAGCGGATATTCTAAGGTAACTGCATAAAATTTATACTCACGCCTATACAATAGATATGATGAAAAAGATCATCCGGTAATTGTATAATGCTATCTAAAACTCCCAATAAACACATACCTATAGATGTATTTGATTGAAGTTGTGGTAATTTTATTTGAGAATAGCGCAGAATGCAGGCGCTCTAATAATAAACCCTTACACATTAATTTACATCTTGCTTATTAGAGATATTGCCACATCTGACGTCTATGAACTAAAGATAAACCCTTTATCTATATATGAACACAGAAAACACTTTGGCTGTTGGTTTTCTTTATATACTCGTGTTTATAACATATGGGGGACCGGCCAAAGTAATCCAAAAACATTTATCAAGGACATTTAGCTGCAAGTCACATGAACCAGAGTTTTGCAAAGGGTGTTCTGACACAAGTGACCTTTTAGTTTCTGCATATTTGCAACCAACCATCCAACGATGCGTGTTTTTTGTTTGTCTACATTAGCGTATGAACCGTGTTTACCAATAGTTTGTACATACACAAGCTCAGACATCCGTCACAGAGGCGTTTTCTTTACAGGAATTAACTAAAGTTCATTAATATGTACGCAGAGTAAACCAAATATCACATAAATTCTTCAGGAACAGTAGGCAAATGGATGGTTTTAAACAGCCTAATTGCAGTTTTAAATAATGATGGTGTTGTGCCTGGAATTCCAGTTGTATACACTGCCAAAGCATCAATGACGGAAGCTTATAGAAGTGAGTGAATTTTACTGTTAATGAAACCCCGTGACTTTGGAAACCCCCCTTTAAAAAAACTGCTACCGTGCATATGAAGTATTTAATAAATGTTATTATTCATTAACAGCGTGGTTGGGTGACGTATCTTCTGGCTGCCACCGACCGCAGAGTATTCTGTGCCGCTCCTATCGTCTTCAGCGTTCTTAACTTCGTAGAGGTAATATATATATATATATATATATATATATATATATATATATATATATATATATATCTTGTTAAGAGAGAGAGAGAGAGAGAGAGAGAGAGAGAGAGAGAATTTCACGTGTTTATCTTCTTATAAGGCAGTCGACTATCAGCTGACAACCCTTGAATAATGTTATGTTTATTATACATGATATCAAATTTATTTTAAACAATGTTATACATGTATTTATACAAAATGATGTTATTTTCTTTAAACCGTGTCTATCTACCAATGCTTAACAGTATAATCATTGTTCTTCCACAAGGAGAGGACACGGCACGCAAGGGTTTGCATGCGTGAAAATAATTTTGAAGAAAACTGGTTGTAACTTGACGGTGTTGTTGCCAGAAGGGCTCAATAGATAAAAGTTTATTTATGAAACCTGCGGATATTGAGAAAATTCAATGATAATTTCATATATACATATATATATATATATATATATATATATATATATATATATATATATGAACAGAATTTACATCATCACCGCCGGTCACTTGGAGGCTGGTCCTGGGCCTTCAGTCCTTACTGGTTAGAGGGCGTGGCCAGATACGTCAATCATCCACGTGCTGCCGAGCTTGCGACCTTCATTGATCCGATCCGTGCGTATATCTTCATTTTCTTTAATTTTACCTCTAGAGTACTCCCTAATCAGGAAATATATGAAATAAATTCTATTCCTTTTGCCTCGATCATAGGATACATCTTTTGTTTTCATCCAGGTCATCTAAGGATACTTAATTTTGTATAGTTTCTCATCATTTATTACTGTTACCTTATTCGTTCTTGCATTAAGGAAGCCATTAAGCCAAGATATAATTAAAAAATATCATCACTGCATACGAAAGAAATAAGGCTTATGTTTCTAAGTGTCATGTAATATTGATTAATTGAAATATATACCCTGTAAAAGATACATTCATACAGAATAATAGCTATGTATATTATAGGATGACTTATGGGCGTGGTTCGTAATATTTCCACTGCCAAGAATTGACATATGATTAAAGCCACGGCTTAATGTTAACGAAGAATTAACATCGAAATTATTAAAGTTTTAATTCATGGCACGCGCTGAGAATCGGAAAGTGTATTACCGTAAATAGCGATGATAGCTGTCATTTTAATTCAAGAATGATCCATGATTTGCGGAGTTTTTTTCTGTATACCTAGAAATATATTTATGGAAAATGCTTAACAGGGCTTCAAGCCCTCAAGGTTTTCGTTCTTTCAGAAAGGTATCGTTCAATCCATTTTACAAACACAATGCCGATATGACATGCAAGGACATACAATAGCCTGTTCTAAGAGTTTGTGTCTGTTGAGATTTGGCGATATTCTCTTCAGTTTAAATATGATAACATTGGATTGGTAATTAAACTGGTGAGAGGGCCATGGACTAACATAAGATGTAAAAATACAAAACAAAAATCCAAAATTTGTGTTAAAAAACCTCATGGTTCTTCGTAATCTTGTGGCATGGTTACATCTTTTAGAATATTTGTGGTACTAATAAACCATTAAGGGGCTTTTAAGTGTTATAAAAATGGACTTTTGTTGAATTTATTGAATTTTTATGATATTGATCAAGGTAATGTATAATTTTATGAATGCCAGTGTATCGATATTTTGCCAAAGGTCGATGGGATTGTGAAACAGACTACAGTTGAGCAATGCCGACTGTTGCTGATTCTGACTGTTGCTGATTCTGACTGTTGCTGATTCTGACTGTTGTTGATTCTGACTGTTGCTGATTCTGACTGTTGCTGATTCTGACAGTTGCTGATCCTGACTGTTGCTGATTCTGACTGTTGTTGATTCTGACTGTTGCTGATTCTGTCTGTTGCTGATTCTGACTGTTGTATATTCCACCTGTTGCTGATTGTGACTGTTGCTGATCCTGGCTGTTGCTGATCCTGACTGTTGCTGATTCTGACAGGTGCTGATCCTGACTGTTGCTGATTCTAACTGTTGCTGATTCTGATTGTTGCTGATTCTGACTGTTGTTGATTCGGTCTGTTGCTGATTCTGTCTGTTGATGATTCTGACTGTTGCTAATTCTGTCTGTTGCTGATCCTGACTGTTGCTTATTCTGGCTGTTGCTGATTCTGTCTGTTGCTGATTCTGCCTGTTGTTGATGCTGTCTGTTGCTGATTCTGTCTGTTGCTGATTCTGACAGTTGCTGATCCTGACTGTTGCTGATTCTGTCTGTTGCTGATTCTGTCTGTTGATGATTCTGACTGTTGCTAATTCTGTCTGTTGCTGATCCTGACTGTTGCTTATTCTGGCTGTTGTTGATTCGGACTGTTGCTGATCCTGACTGTTGCTTATTCTGGCTGTTGTTGATTCTGACTGTTGCTGATCCTGACTTATGCTGATCCTGACTGTTGCTGATTCTGTCTGTTGCTGATTCTGACTGTTGCTGATTCTGCCTGTTGCAGATTCTGTCTGTTCCTGATTCTGACTGTTGCTCATTCTGTCTGTTGCTGATTCTGACAGTTGCTGATTCTGTCTGTCGCTGATTCTGACTGTTGCTGATTCTGTCTGTTGCTGATTCTGACTGTTGCTGATTCTGTCTGTTGCTGATTCTGTCTGTTGCTGATCCTGACTGTTGCTGGTTCTGTCTGTTGCTGATTCTGATTGCTCCTGATTCTAACGGTTGCTGATTCTGTCTGTTGCTGATTCTGTCTGTTGCTGATTCTGACTTTTGCTAATTCTGTCTGTTGCTGATCCTGACTGTTGCTTATTCTGGCTGTTGTTGATTCTGTCTGTTGCTGATCCTGACTGTTGCTTATTCTGGCTGTTGCTGATTCTGTCTGTTGCTGATTCTGCCTGTTGTTGATGCTGTCTGTTGCTGATTCTGTCTGTTGCTGATTCTGACAGTTGCTGATCCTGACTGTTGCTGATTCTGTCTGTTGCTGATTCTGTCTGTTGATGATTCTGACTGTTGCTAATTCTGTCTGTTGCTGATCCTGACTGTTGCTTATTCTGGCTGTTGTTGATTCGGACTGTTGCTGATCCTGGCTGTTGCTTATTCTGGCTGTTGTTGATTCTGACTGTTGCTGATCCTGACTTATGCTGATCCTGACTGTTGCTGATTCTGTCTGTTGCTGATTCTGACTGTTGCTGATTCTGCCTGTTGCAGATTCTGTCTGTTCCTGATTCTGACTGTTGCTCATTCTGTCTGTTGCTGATTCTGACAGTTGCTGATTCTGTCTGTCGCTGATTCTGACTGTTGCTGATTCTGTCTGTTGCTGATTCTGACTGTTGCTGATTCTGTCTGTTGCTGATTCTGTCTGTTGCTGATCCTGACTGTTGCTGGTTCTGTCTGTTGCTGATTCTGATTGCTCCTGATTCTAACGGTTGCTGATTCTGTCTGTTGCTGATTCTGTCTGTTGCTGATTCTGTCTGTTGCTGATTCTGACTTTTGCTAATTCTGTCTGTTGCTGATCCTGACTGTTGCTTATTCTGGCTGTTGTTGATTCTGACTGTTGCTGATCCTGACTGTTGCTTATTCTGGCTGTTGTTGATTCTGACTGTTGCTGATCCTGACTTATGCTGATTCTGACTGTTGCTGATTCTGTCTGTTGCTGATTCTGTCTGTTGCTGATTCTGACTGTTGCTGATCCTGACTGTTGCTTATTCTTGCTGTTGTTGATTCTGACTGTTGCTGATCCTGACTTATGCTGATCCTGACTGTTGCTGATTCTGCCTGTTGCTGATTCTGACAGTTGCTGATTCTGCCTGTTGCAGATTCTGTCTGTTGCTGATTCTGACTGTTGCTCATTCTGTCTGTTGCTGATTCTGACAGTTGCTGATCCTGACTGTTGCTGATTCTGTCTGTTGCTGATTCTGTCTGTTGCTGATTCTGATTGTTGCTGATTCTGACAGTTGCTGATCCTGACTGTTGCTGATCCTGACTGTTGCTGATTCTGATTGCTCCTGATTCTGTCTGTTGTTGATTCGGACTGTTGCTGATTCTCTCTGTTGCTGATTCTGTCTGTTCCTGATCCTGGCTGTTGCTGATCCTGGCTGTTGCTGATTCTGACTGTTGCTGATTCTGACTGTTGCTGATTCTGACTGTTGCTGGTTCTGTCTGTTGCTGATTCTGATTGCTCCTGATTCTGTCTGTTGCTGATTCTGACTGTTGCTGATTCTGTCTGTTGCTGATTCTGTCTGTTGCTGATTCTGACTGTTGCTGATTCTGTCTGTTGCTCATTCTGTCCGTTGCTGATTTTGACAGTTGCTGATCCTGACTGTTGCTGATTCTGTCTGTTGCTGATTCTGACTGTTGCTGATTCTGTCTGTTGCTGATTCTGTCTGTTGCTGATTCTAA
The DNA here is from genome assembly GCA_026874595.1 of Sipunculus nudus. Lineage (NCBI taxonomy): Eukaryota > Metazoa > Annelida > Sipuncula > Golfingiida > Sipunculidae > Sipunculus > Sipunculus nudus. The sequence goes on along the minus strand of CM049313.1, from coordinate 6,615,219 downwards.
CTGTTGCTGATTCTGACTGTTGCTTATTCTGTCTGTTGCTGATTCTGTCTGTTGCTGATTCTGACTGTTGCTGATTCTGATTGTTGCTTATTTGGACTGTTTTTGATTCGGACTGTTGCTGATCCTGACTGTTGCTGATCCTGACTGTTGCTGATTCTGTCTGTTCCTGATCCTGGCTGTTGCTAATCCTGGCTGTTGCTGATCCTGACTGTTGCTGATTCTGACTGTTGCTGATTCTGTCTGTTGCTGATTCTGTCTGTTGCTGATCCTGACTGTTGCTGATTCTGTCTGTTGCTGATTCTAACTGTTGCTGATTCTGACTGTTGCTGATTCTGACTGTTGTGAATTCAAACTGTTGCTGATTCTGACTGATTATTATTCTGACTGTTGCTGTTCCTGACTGTTGCTGATCCTGGCTGTTGCTGATCCTGTGTATTGCTGTTCCTGTCTGTTGCTGTTCGTGACTGTTGCTGATCCTGACCGTTCCTGATCCTGACTGTGGCATATTCTGGTTCTTGTTGACTCTAGTTCTGTTGCTGATTCTGACTATTGCCGAGTCTGGCTGTTGCCAATTCTTCTTCTTATTTATCCTGGCTCTATTCTTGTTGATTCTGGATCTTGTTAATTCTGGCTATTGTCGATTCTGGTTCAGTTGTTTGTTCCGACTGTTGCTGATCCTGTCTGTTGTTGATTTTGGATGTTATTCTTTCTGACTGTTGCTGATCCTGCATGCGTGTTGTTGATCCTTCATTGTTGCTCACTCAGACTGTTGCTGATACTTGCTCTGGTTGATTCTGTCTGTTGTAGAGTACAACCCTCGTCTGACTATGCCCAAGTTGGTGATCCAGGCGACGGGAGACCAGTTCTTCCTCTGTGACGACTCTCACTACTTCTGGGACAGCATGAATGGTGCAAACTACTTCCTGTAAGTAGACTCACAGTTACGGTACATTCACGAAAAGTATACAGTGGTCTGAAAGGCTACGTATCTGATAAGACCACCTGTCTAATAAGACCACCTGTGAATTAAGACCACTTTTTCCAGTCCCATTAGTGGTCTTTTTACACAGGTTTCCCTGTTACATTTTACTTACAATAACAGTATAATCACAATAACAATACATGTAAATAGAATGACTTGAAAAATGTCAGGTTTCCAACACCAACGTGTATTCCCCGTAATACCATTCAATCCAAAAAAAAATTAAAACGATAACCCATGCAACAAATCTTGGAGAAAATGTAGGTGGTACCATCTAGACAGGAATGGGGTGGTCACCTTATTATATACATTTACTCTGGTGGGATATCTTGAATATCTGTCCTGCAAAATATCTGTCCGAATGTGCTGCCCAGGGGTGTTTGGAATGTAAATGGCAATTCTGACTATATATGTAAGATCTCGTAATAATTCAAATGCAATGGAAGTCGGTAAAAGGTTCATATAGGTTTGGCCATACATAAGGATATTATTATTGAAAGCTATGGAAAATGGCCAAAATATGACGTAGATCATATACACCATTTCAACAATGATGCAATTTTTTTTGTATTTTCTAGACAACCTTGTGATATTAAATGTATACATGTGTCCTCTCGTAAATAAAAAATAAATGTTTGGCCTAAAGGACAAATGATGGACTTGCATGCACACTGACAGAAACTGACAGACACTGCGCCATAGTAACAATCAGCGATCATCATAATCTGAAAAATACAAATTTAAAAAAATATGCTACAAGAACAGCTTGCAGAATGTCAGGTTATCTGAAAATATATTATTGTCAGGATGATAGAAAACACTGACCACGGGACGTCGGGACGTGTGGATGACGTATGGAGTAACATGGAAGCATTTTACCTCGCCCAGCTGACGGTAAGATCTTGTTTATTGAGCATTAATCAGTTAATTAAGTTTATGGTTTTACTTACTGAGGGGCTAAGTGATAATGATAATAATAATAAAAATAATAATAATAATAATCTTTATAATAATAATAATAATAATAATAATAATAATAATAATAATAATAAAAATAATAATTATTATTATTATTATTATTATTATTATTATTATTATTATTATTATTATTATAAAGATTATTATCATCATTATTATAATTATTATTATTATTATTATTGTTTTTACGACAAAAATAATGATGATAATAATAATAAAATATGATAATGATAATGATAGAAATATAATGTTTAAAAATCAGTTTTTTTAGGATTTTATTTTATTAACTTTGATTCAACATGACATGATGTATGTCTAAGGTGTTACATTATATTAATCAAAGAAATGCAACTTGAAATTCAATAAATTTAATCCTTATTATTATGTTTTTGCAGAATTTCCAGTACCCGCAGTTGTTATGGCAACGTAATGAGGTGAGAATTAAATTTATGATGTACAAGTTTATTTATAATGAAAATACACTTAAAAAGCTTATGATATTCAAGTTCATATTCGAGGTGGGCCTTCAGGGTTGGCCAATTTCTTTCACGGCTGGCACAATACAGCATGAAACTGGTTAAGTGAATCTGAGACATTTCCAGAACCAAGAAATTCATTCCATGACGAACAAAATTTAGTCATTGTAATAAAAAACCAAATCCTGCCTCTTCTTATACTGGTGTAAAGTATGCATTTACAGGTGTTAGTTTGAAATATCTGCTTTTGTTACTTGTGTATAAGACGTTATTGAAAGACAGCGTTTATGTGTTCCAAAGTTTCTGTTTGATTTCTATTTGTACAGGTAACACATAAGTAATTAGAAGTGTAGTCTTAGCCCTCACACCTCCGCCAGGATTCTAATCCGACCCCCTTTATTCTTCTCTAGAGGTTTACGCTTGACAAACCGTTGGCAAAAAGGGCCCTTTATAACGGTGAATGCATTTGACCCTCGTTGGGACGAAACGACATCCCTTGTCCAAATTATATATATGTATTCATTTGAATTAAAATTTATTTTGGTGATCTTGATTACCTACAAACTTTAATGGATTGTTCATTGGGTGTTTTCTTAGCCGATATGCGCTCAATACTTTTGCGTAAAATTACTAACAGACAAACCAACCAATATAAACTATAATATCTCGCCACCAAGCGGTTTTATTATTGACTTTAAGCTTTTAAATCATATAAAAATTGGAGATGTTGTTTCTTATCCAACCTTCCAAAATCTATGTACTTGCAGACACAAACGAGCGGTTCAATTGTCTTCCAAACCGATACTGCTCCGACGCTTATCCGGTCATTCATGGCTGATACCAACACCACCTACAACCGGTATAGATAATTAAGCTTTCCTATCTATCTTATTTATATCATGGTGATTTGACCTGCATCCGAGCTGGCCCATTTTCATACTACCATGTCTCTGGCGAACTTCTTTGGCGTCTATTCATGAATAATGAACAAGGCATTTGAACCAATCAAATGACTTGCCTGGTGCAGGTTCTAGGCCAAGCGTTCAACATTGGCATAGACTACTTGACCGATCAAATAAAGCCATACAAACCTGTCCCATTTCAGACGGCGTGTTTTTACATTTTTAGCGTTGGATTTGATTGGCAGTTGTAATTGCGGCCCGATCACTTGCAGGCTTGTTCCTTGTTCATGAAATAGACGTCAGAGCGGCTTGCTTAGTCAAGATATATGAAAGCGAAGCTATCAGACACTTGGTAGTAGGAAGACAATACTACAGGTTCCGAAAAACAAACTATTTTGAGCTGCTGGTTTATCCGCTGCCTGTAGATTGAGTGAATTTAGTGTTTTATGACTAATAACCTTATCGAGACTTGCGAATTCCAGATCTAATAGGTAGAAATTTCGTTGGAAGAGTACTGCCTAAAAAAAAATAACTTTTCCTGAACTTGGCAGAATGTGTCTGTCCAGTTCATGACATCACGGTGAAATCAAACAGATTTGAGAAAATGTTCATAACTTATCTCCTCGGATTTACTTCATATTTTATGTAAATTTTAATTTGTGTGCAAAATATAAGGACTGTATCTCTAACAGATTCTGGTCTTTAAAGAATTGGTTAATATAGTTCTATGTGTATAATGGAATTAAGGTGCCAAATGGTGTATCATTTTCTCAGACGTGACTTCCGTGAAGAGGCGCTTGACAGCGATACGGGTGTGGTATGGTTTGAGTACCCTGTTACGGATCAGGTGAGGTTATGTTTTTATCCGTGTCTGTTCGTTAGTTTATGTGTCTGTTTTTCTGAATGTTTGTGCAAAACACCTGATTTCAGCGAAACTCGGTCCACTTTTTCATGGACCCGGACGTGCACTTGAGGGTCCCGGACTCGGACTTGCACTCGTACTGAGCGGTTAGGAATCTGGCAATCAGGCCAAGTCGCTCTCGAGTCCAGTAGAAAACCCACCATGACGACTTATATGCGCGAGCTAATGACAGAATATTGCAAAAACAAGTTTAGACTACGTATACCAAACTTAATCATTGGAAGTTAAATGTTATTCAATGTTAAAGGAAAAACCTTGTGTAAACTTCCTTCCAATACACATGATGATCTCGAATTCGAAGGCGCTTTAAATCAAAACATAGAAGGTGGACTTGGACTCCAACCTCATTGACATGGACTTGGACTCGATTGGCCTTGATTCGGACTTGCACTCGGATAGTTTGGACTCGTTTACATCACTAGGAGGGACAACACATTGCTTTTGTCGGCTGATAATTAAAGAGGACAATCATAAGCCTAACAGCTCATTCATATACCCCAGACAAAAGCCTCCTTTTGTCATAGAGGAAAATAGGTCCCTTCCAGGATAACAATATTTTCTTCACTCAATTCAACTATTACAGCATAGGTATTATGGTTACAAAAGTATTAATATATTTATATTAATATATATTTTCTGCAATAAGCTACTGCTAGATGCTCTGTGGTATGGGACCAGAATTGTATATAGTGCAAACTTCTAACCTGATGAGTGCAACAACACATTGCACGAAACTACGTAGTGGAAAATATATCTGACAAAATTTGATTGATCTATATTTGTATAACTATACTTGTGTGCATAAACGTATATTCATATAATTATGTTGAACCTACACACTTTTTTGCAGGGTGATGGTATTTACTCAGTAGAGTTTGATAAGATCAACGGGCCTGGCTGGAGGGGATTCCTCATTAGCGTAAGTAAAACACATAAAGTCAAATACAGGTATTTGATATTATAGTGAAGGTGCTCTAACCTAAAGCTGCTTTTCATGAGGCGACCCTCGGGATCTGGCACCTTGGAGTCAGCCCTATATCCAAGGTTTTAACCTGGGCCAGCAAACCCTAGTTTAAACAGTACATGGCACACTGTTAATTGTCACTGCTTTCTCCGGGAGACATCGGTTATTCTTATTGTATAACTTATCATGTCAGTGCTCTAGTGGCTTCACCAATCCAATCGATGAAATCCTTTGCGCAAGATCAGTGGTTGCCTTTATTTTCGCGAGGCTAATATTTCGCCATTTTCACAATTTCTTTGCTTCGCGAGGGTTCCATTCTAGCGATCTTATACCCTGCAGTAACCTACACACAGTAAATCCATTATCACACTGATTATTTACTTTGTTCGCTCATTCTTAAACAAATGACGAGGACTCTCGACAACAAGTCGAAATTTTTGTCCCTTTAGGCTAAAAAAATTAAATTAAAAGGTATGGTTCTTCCTGGTATCGCTCGTGTCCATTTTAACCCCCCCCCCCGCATCAAAAATTTTGATTTTCATCTTTCAAGAAGATAAAATAAAATACAATTTTGATCAAATTTTCTTTGTTATGTAGTGCTTTTACCTGTTTATAGGAAATACATTGTTATTTTCATGATCATATGACATTTTTTATCGAAGTATACAAAAAAAGGTAAAAAAATAAAATATCACCCGCCCGCACCGATTGCTGAAAAAAGTGCTTGAGCACCATACCTTTTTCTTTTGGCCTAAGGCATATGATATGAAAGATCTGATGTTATTTATAACATCTATCTTTGATTTACAAGTAAAGTAAAAAATATGCTACCAACTAGATCGCGTGGATAACGTAGATAAAATGTCAATGAGGCTATATTATTATTGACCGTTTACCTATATAGAATAGAAGTCTTATTTACGAAGGTTTATTTTTCGCGATTAATTTCCTGTCGCGAATATCGCGAATTTGAAACCTTAGCGAACGAAAAAAAACCCCATTACATTATAATGTTATTGCTGCAAACGACACATCCAGCAACCGTAGGTTTGCTTTGACGCTCAGCACTACTTGTGTATTGTTTAGTATTCATCATTGAAAGCTGTTATGACAATTAAAACGTGTTATGTTTTGACCTAAATTCGCTTGCATCAGATGGCTTTTTGATGATCTCAAAATTACTCTAAAAATTTCAAATGTGAAGAAATGAACTTTAATATATTTCAATGGACTTCAATGTGCTTGTATAACGTTCCGATTTCTTGTGATCAGGAAGCACCAAAACAAGCAATTTTCTTTTTTAAGTGGTTCGTTCAAAAGTCTAAACATAACGATCAACAAATATTACTCCAGCCCATGCAGGGCGGCTCGTAGCCTGATGTTATAAGGCGTTTGACGTACTGTATACGGAGGGGAAGGATTCAGAGGGGTAAAGGGTGAAAATCGTAAATTTTCTCAAGAAAATTTACTGATATTCACTCTTGTGTTTTAACTACAAGTTATGATTACTGAAACCGGCTTCTGTGGCTCAGGGATACAGCACAGGACTCAAGGCTGGGAGAATGAGAGTTGGAATCTCGGGTGAGGGGGTGAGATTTTTCACGGTCGGTCACCACCCAGGGTGATTGCAGGCTTAATGGGACAGTTGTTCTCAACGGTTGTGCTTCACTTACAAAAGAGTGCGCCTTTCGGGGATCCCTAGTATGACCCAGTAATGACCGGCAGGTGCAGTAGTCAATTGGCCTGGTTAACACTATGATATAAAATGAGAGGAAGCATGATACTGCCCTGTCAGTCCCAAACAGATATGGAATTCTGCAGATGTATGTATACTTAGCTTAATAAGCATTAAAACATTGAAATTGGTATCCTCCAGCAATATATATATATATATATATATATATATATATATATATATATATATATATATATATATATATATGTATGTTACGACTACTGAATTATTACGAGCCTGGAGCATCAGATGAATTAAAATAATGTATCATACTGTATTCACTTGATTGATCACCAACAGGCATGGATATAAAACTTAATGTCAGCTCTTTTATCTATGAATAATTAACTGTAATCTCGCACGTCAAATACAGGCACAGTTCCCGGGTCCTGAGGGAAGAACCATAGATCTGACGTCAGAGGTGAACATTATCCCCGACACCATGCCCTACCCACGATGCCAGACGGAGGAGGAGTGTGAAGGAGAGATCGTCTAGTCTGTGTTAACCAACAGAAACTGCTAATAAAGGGATATATATAACAAAAATATGTTTCATTGTGACTTCGGATATGTGGAATTAAGAAGTTTACAGGTATTTTCTCTTACGGGACAGGCCTTGTTTCAGGGGGAGGGGGCATGTTCTCCTCACCTTTTTTGGAGGTGGTGGACATATAGTTCCTTTTATCTCACTCGCATCGAAATGGAATAAAATCATTAATTTTCAAATTCGAGATTATTTCCGTCATATCATCAGTCGATATTCGATAAATTTCCGTCATTCTTGTTATATTTACGTCATATTTTTTATCAATAATCACTCAATTATATACCTCATATTGAGAAAAATTCGGAAATTGTATGTGTTATACCGTGTTTTTGAGTGTTTGATTCTAATGTAAATTATGAAAAATGTACTGAAAACTGAACAAATATTATTCATGTATAATGAAAACTTATTCCCCCTAAATGACAATCTGAAACTTTTACATATGACATTTTTAAATATCTTGTTGGTATCAGTCTATTGCGATGTTTCATAAATTAAATTTATGAAATAATCGTTGAGTAACAAAATAACTCTTCTTCCACAGGGTAGTGCCCTATGACATTAAGAATAGATTACTGACTGTCAGAGTGCCTTTATATCTAGGTCTGAGCAATGCATTATAAGGCCCCACTAGGATGCAAATATTTTTGTAATTTTTTGACAACGCCCCATGGCCTACAGGAACACTTTCAATTGACATAAACCAGATTAATCGTTAGCATTTTTAGTGTACTTTCTAACAACGCCAAACATGAGCGATAAAAGTCCCATTTTAACTCAGCATATTGATTGTAATAATGTAATTATTTAATTCACATTTAAAGGACACATTTCATGCATAAAAAAGGACACTTTGTCATGGGTACAGTTAATGAGGATAACCGAGACTTTGGCTGTGTGAGACTATTGTTCTTTGTTATGCGATTGCACAACACTTGGGATTAAAGGTCGTCTGAAAAAGTTCTGAGTCCGTTTAATGTAGTCAGTAGCCACTGTCACATTATTATAAAACCCCTCCGCATGTTCGTTGAATTTCTGACCGCATGAATACAGGCATGGCTCGCACGGGTTACTAGACGCAGCCAACCTGTACTCGATACAGGAAATGACTCGTAACAATAGAGACGGAGTTTCAGTTTGGGTTGTGAGTTCACATGTATTATCTTGAGTTTATTCATCAGCCGTTGCATAATGTTCAGATTATCGGCTGTTCACCACAACATGAATACAACATGATGGAAGACAACTGCGATGCATTCCTCGATATTGCCTGCATCACGACTCAAGCAGGCTTACCAGCACAAATATCATTGCCTACTGAGTCGGGTTGTCACGGCTATCCACAAGTCTGCCAAAGGTTAATGACCGGAAAAAAAGTGCTCTGGTAAAATAGTCTTTTTTTAAATAAAGAGTGAATAAAAAAGGAAAATTAGCGGCAATTTCCCATTTTTCTAATCACAAACTGAAGATACGCTTCGCATACAAAGTATGTGTATATATATATCGCTCCAAAATCAGAAATATACATTGCACATCCCCGTGGATGAATTAATCATTTTCCACACGTTGTGACTGATGCTAGACATTTGCACACACAAAAATTGCAAAGTGTCTAATTCTTGTTCTAAATGGACTTTTATAGCAGGGGAAAAATAGTATACATCCACATTTTTTTAAGTAAAGAGTTTTTTTTTTGGGGGGGGGGGGGCATTTTGTTGACTTTGTATAGTATTAAAATACAGCATGACGAGTTCACCAGATAGGTCCAAATTCATCTGTATAAATTGATTTGTATAAGTTTGGATCTATGGTTTGTGGGTTTTTTTTCCGAACCATGATAAAGTTCCATCTTCAAAAGCTAAAGTGTCTCTTATCCGATATATATATATATATATATATATACATATATATATATGTATATATATATATATATATATATATATATATATATTGTTACGGAGCCTAATATCAACAGATCACGTATGCGTGATGAACATTAATTTTGTCAGGGAGATTCTGTAACACCAGGCTGCGTGAAATGTCTAGGGGAATGAACAAAGAAGTCAGTGGTCTTTTGTTAACAAATAACCATAATTTATTCTTAAAACAACCCTAACATTACAATACACTAAATCAATACAATGAAACAGTATAACAGCAGCATAACAGCAAATCAATACAGGCCGTTACAACACGAGTTATGCGTGACACACAAAATGCCAATAACACATCGCACATCCGTGTGCACAATAAAACAATCATCTGCAAGACCGCTGCACACAATAAAAGGGCACCTGTAACAATATATATATATATATATATATATATATATATATATATATATATACAGGGCTTATCTTACAGGCTCCATTTCAGGTATCCCATGTATTATTGACTGGACATTTGAACCAATCAAATGACTCACGTATGGTCCTTTTACTCAGGTTTCGAAGAAACAATATTTAGATATTAGCGGCCTTGCAACGTCAGAACGTTATCGGGAGTCTGACTAGTCACATAAAAGCATTTATACCACGGAAGTACACCGGCAGAAATTCCAAGGCGGCCATTAACCATGCAGGGAGAAAGATGACAAATGTGCCTCGATGGGAATGTGTGGGTCAAAATAAGTCAAAATGAATTTTGTTTCCTTGATATGTATTAAGAATGTCGATTTCTGTATGAATTCACCAATTTAGATACAATCATACTTTAAAGACCTATGCCTATATTTTAAATTGTAAACGGTCTAAATCATATTTTAAAGACACAAAATGACTCTTGCGTATTTCCAAATGTTCATACAACAGTTAAGCTAAAATACAAAGCACTGCACTATCCTGATCATCGGAAGGACTACCTAAATTGCTTCTTCATCTGTGTATGTACCACTGGTTATTAACTGACCACTCCTGTCATAAAATCAAGAAAGCTGTCCAGGATGTATAAACCTGCAATATTTTAGGCAGTTATGTCAAACTACTACAGAGATATGAGTGATTTTAGCCCATGCCAGACAAACAGACAGACGCTGTGCAAAAATTTGGCCCAATCGGTCAAACGGTTCCCGAGATATGAGCTTGGATGTCTGCAGCGTGAACGTGAATGTAGGTGGCGCCACCTGTCATAAAATCAAGAAAGCAATCCAGGATGTATACGCATGCCGAATTTCAGGTGAATTAGTCAAACCACTACAGAGATATGAGAGATTTTAACACATGGCAGATGAACAGATGGACATTGTGCAAACATGGTTGCAGGTGGCGCCATCAATTTTTGTGTTTGTTATAAGGCCATCCAAGGGCTACATTTGTACAAAATTTTTTCCTGATCGGTCAAACGGTTCCCGAGATATGTGGGTTTATGTATCGAAACAGACGCACAAATGGACGCTGGGCAGAGAGAAAAGGTCAGAGGTCAACGCAAATTGGTTAGGCACCAGTTCATATGTGACCCGATAATTGGTGTAAGTTTCGGAAAAATCCGTCCAGTAGTTTTAGAGGAGTTCTCCGGAAACGATCTCGGCGGCGGTGGAACCCGGTCAAAACATAGTGTCCGCAAAACTTTGTTTTGGCGGATACAATTATATTGTTAACGATTCCAAACATTTTAGGGACTCGGGTCTCGGAATTGGACTCGGCCGTGTACTCGCACTGGGCAGATAGGACTCGAGAAATCTGGCCGACTCCATCTAGAGTACAGTTAAAATCTAATTCACATATAGACTTTTATGCATTTGCGAAATAATATCCGAATATTACAAAGACTATATTTAAAAAATATAAATATATATATATATATATATATATATATAAATAGATCTGCAGGTTTACTGCAAGCAACAACTACTAGAGTGCTCTATGGCATTTCACCAGAGCTTTATAATTATACAAAATGAAGACGAGTCAAGTATTTTCAGACATTTTACTACTACGTAGTTTCGTGCAAGATGTTGCTGCACTCGTCAGGTAATGCTGTCTGGCTGAGATGGACTAGCATAGATATGCGACCCTGAATGTATATATGTTACTGGCCTGCTGTGTCACTTGTAACCAAGACTGCTGAGTGTAAATGTGCGCCCTGGGGCAAAGATATACCAGGATCAGATAACGAGAGTCGGGATACGGGAGGGCTGGGGTCAGAGGTCGCTCTGTGAGGGGGGGGGGGGGCTGTACTGAGAGCAGTAAGTTACAGTGCTTAAAGACGGCTATATGTGTATAAACATGGGGCTCTTCATGTGTTTTCTTGCGGCTGTTATGAAAGAAAGGAGAGAGAGAAAAAAAGAAATGGGAGTATCCTATAAACTAAAATCTATGTTATGAAATTCTTAAGGAGGAATTTGTTCGCATGTCTACAGGCGGTGACGAGTTCGTTCCGTTTATTCAGGGTGGCCAAATGGGGGTTGCAAATGATATAGTATTTTTCCCATAAGCATAGGTTACATCTGTTGGTAGCGCTGTTATAAGCCTTTGCCTGTTTCAGTATTTTCCATGTGATACTGTAGTCTACACCTTTGTCTTTTAACTGCCATATATATTTGCTAAGTTCTGTGTTAAATTTCTTAGATTTGTTCATGAAGGATGATTTGTGATTTGCATATCGTGACTTGAATGAATTTTCTGTTAATCCTATGTAGCTTTGTTTCGGCTCACTTTTGGCTGTTACGGTCGCTTGGTATACAATTGATTCTTTCAAGCAGTGGCCGGACATGGGGCATTCCGTTGGTATTCTGCAGTTGCATTTGGTGGGATTAGGAGCATTTCCATTCCTTGAGAGTTTTGTCTTGTTATGTCCATCAATATATTGTTTCATATTAGGCATGCAACTGTAACTCAATTTAATGGTATTTCTGTTGAATATTTTGTGCAATTTATGTTCTTTGGTGAATTCTTCATTCACAATTTTCAGGAAAGTCTTACCAATTTTAGTGTTTACGTTTTTACTGTACGGTGGGTTGTACCATATGGTATCTCGACGTCGTTTTCTCTTTTGGTTGCAAGCTGCGGGTTCCGATGTTGAGGTATATTTTAATTGGTAGTTGTATCCGCTTTTTTTAAGCGCTTCCTGGTATATGGGTGCTGACTGGTTGAATGATTCGGCGTCTGAGGATATTTGGGAAAGACGTTTGTTGACCGAATCGGGTATATTTTTGGTTATTACAGGTGGGTGGTTGGATTTGCTGTTGACATATAATGGCGTATTGTTTGGTTTCGTAAACGGTTCGTGTTTACCACGCTGTAGGTCCAAAGTTATGTCTAGGAAGTCAACGGTCTTTTTGTTAACCTCAATTGTAATTTTTAGGCAATGCGTTTTGAATATTTTGCATAGGTCTTTCTTTATGGCTTCTACCTTTTTGGGGGTTTCCTTTGTGATTCCTAGCCCATCATCCCTGTACAATCCAAATAGGTTTCCGTGTGTATTTGTGATGAGATGGAGGAGGAAGGAGCCCACAAGTTCACATGTTTCGGCACCATCGTAGCTACCCATGGTGACATCAAAGTTGGATTCTGGTGTTTTTTTACTCCATGGTTCTCCGGCGATAAAGAGGAACGACTTTTTAGAGTGGGTTATTATTTCTATTTCCTCAGTTGTGATGCTATCGTAGGTGGAGGCGAAGTCCAGTGCTTTGTTCAGGAGATCTAATTTGATTGATGGATAAAAATCAACTACATCAAAGGAAATGAATGAATATTGTTCTTTGTTCGCAATTTTGGTTACAAGTGACACAGCAGGCCAGAAACATATATACATTCAGGGTCGCATATCTATGCTAGTCCATCTCAGCCAGACAGCTTTACTTGACGAGTGCAGCAACATCTTGCACGAAACTACGTAGTAGTAAAATGTCTGAAAATACTTGACTCGTCTTCATTTTGTATAATTATATATATATATATATATATATATATATATATATATATATATATATATATATATATATATATTTCTTATAACAAAGAGGTGAAAGAATAAGTCACAAGATGTTTGTTTTCAGTTTCTGAATTCGAGAATATGTTACTCATGCACCAAATAACCATTTACCATAGTTAGTTAAAAGTTTATCACAAATCGTGTGTATACCATACTACATTATATGTGAAACCTGCAATTTATGTTATTTACTCCAGCTATGGATATATCCTTCCCCGTGAAATGCGTGATATACATCTTTGTTTGAAGTAAGTCAGAGAGATCTTTTGGTTTTCATTAGTAAGGGAGTAATTTTTCTTCAGTGTCGGTAGAAAGATGTCTATTCAGTGAATTACAGGATATAATTATGTTGTCTAAAAAACATCTACAACAAGGGACCCATGGCTCACGTTTCTCAGCTGAATTATGCATTTTTTTTTGCAAATGCATATACTTATTTCTTTTGTTATATATATATATAAAAATATTTTAAAAAAATATAAAAAAAATAAATTTATATCCTTGAAAAACCTTCAACATGTAAATTAGGTAAGTATATTCGCTAATGTTTTGACAAATACATTATGTTCGGATCCGTAAATTCTTAAACACACGCAATATTGACCTTATTTCTGCATGGCAAGTGCATAGAAGATATATAGAGTACCATATATGCCAAATTTGAACAAAACAACACCAGCGGTTTTCATAGTGGGCAGTCTTGAAGCGTAACAACGGTTTTTTAAAGGGGCCCAATCACTTATAAAGCATGTTGAATTCACACGAAAAATGGCATCATCCCTTTAAAATAAATCTGTATCTGCCAAAACATTGCCTTAAAATCGTTTGCTTACTCCTGTAAACGAGTGTTAAAAACAGTGGACTGGGCACAATCACAGGTGTCAACACAGTGCGTGGAGCCGTGTGCGTGGCGGAGCAACAACATGTGTCCATCAGGAGATGCCCAGATTGACACCGCCCAAAAATGTTATAAATGTTCCCGCTGGCTGAAACACTGTGTTGCGGCTAAAAATCGGACCTGCGGTCCAAGGCCTTGTTATGGTAAACAGACACACGTGGACTGTTTACAAACACGCGGAGCCATAACAAGGCATATTCAATGTACTGAGACTGTGTGTTGGGATGGTTTTGTTTCACTGAACAATAGTATGAAAGAATAGGCATAAGATCGTTCCTTTAAGGGAAATGGAGGTGTTTTCATAATTTCTCAAAGGTAAAATGTCACAGTGACTTAGTTTGGTGTGGTAGGAGAACTTGGGGACATCTAACTCTATTTCAAATGTTGTCTATAGCTCAGATGACCTAGTGAGCTAAAAAAATGATCGTACATTTTTGCATGTTTCAAGTGTATGTTGTTAACGGGGGAAGAAAATGTTTTGACCGCCCCGCAAACGCAAGGTACGCTACTGCGCATATACACTTACGGACACATGGAAACAACCCAATTACAACGGACAGAAAGATCAAACTGTCGGTTTTCTATATTTTTTAGTTACTTTTAGAGTGATTTCTCGGACTCTGTGGCCTGTTGAACGACATATATCTCAAATAAAAACATGAAAGCAGAGACAGCTTACATTAACTGACAAACAGACAGACATACTGACAAAGTGACACAAGATTGACACCAGAGGACTTTACCTGGTTATGGAGAATACTCAGACGAAGAAAATAAGCTATAGTTTTATGTAATTGAGGCTTATTATTTCTGAGATATGGCTAAAACATGATATGCTGGGGAGGTTCGCATCAAGCGCCCCCTAGCGGCCATATCCGGAAAATGAAAAACTGCTTTGGGATAATACTGTAAGATATAAGATATATCAGTTTCAAAATGATTCCTGCTTACTTGTGGACTCATGCTATTACTAAGCCTGTGCTCGCGCTAGCCGCTCGCCACGTCGCCAAATGCGAGTAATTTGTCCAAAATGCGAGGAAACTTTTTGCAGAAATCGCCACGGTGGCGATTAAAAAATAATACACAAATCCCCATGAAAATCTGGTTGAAATACTCTCTCTTAAATATACCATCGATTAATCCGTGATCGTGTTTGTTTACAACTGTCAAAAAATCGGAGAATCCGCAAAGAATTTAAGGAGAATATTTGGAGTTGTTCAACATTGCGTGAACAACCATAAAAATTCTCCGGCTCTCCGAGAATTCTCTGGCAGATGCCCTTTATTCTTATAAAACAAAAACTAACTCTGCTCTGATTGGTCGATAGTTGAGCATGGAACTTAGCTTAACGCTCATTGGACAGAAGGTAAATTTCGCTGATCATCTGTGAGTTGTGACACGGTTTACGTATCAATATATAACAATATTACAGCGATTGATTTCACACACCGTAATAAATAAAGCGTACTGGGTAATGTGTTTTCTTTATTAAAGTGTAATTAGCCGGCATCTATCAAATATTTTCGTCAGTGGTTAACATATACGGCCTTATGGTCTTGTAACACCCGCCGCTATGGTCGGCGAAATATATGCTATCCTTGAACGGACATGTTCTCAAACTTTTAAAGATCGTTTCGCGTGTTCCCGCGCGCGCTACGTCTGACAGCATGATGTATCATTGTATGGACATATAATCTGAAACGTGAAGAAGTAGTTATGTCGGTAAAAATAACAGAATTCTTAACACGTGCTGACACAGGACGGCCGTCGTCTGAACACGTGAATGATGCCACAGATCAGACCGATGCATAGGAAAGCAAGGCATTCCAAAGAAAGATGACTTCCGAAAACACGAAGAAACACTGGATCACAAGTAAGAATTTAGATCGCTCCTTTAGATCAAAGTCGCAGATGTATTCCCGTATATAAACTTATAGAAGAAATCTACTCTGTACTGTAGTTTGTTCCACTGTCATTAGGATAAATACGTTTTTAAATACTGTCTACTCAGATACCAAATGAAATTAATTGCTTAAAATCTTAACAATATAGCAAGGTATGTGCATGGTTCTCCTTTGCCTTTGGGTAATGGTGTAGAATAGCAGGTTCACCCTTCAGTGGGACAGACTAGTCTAACATTCAGTATAGACTTGTCTAATTTATAATTATTTTACCTTTTCAAAAGAGCACAAAAAATTGAAATTATTTATCATTTGTTCATTCAGTTTTTTTAAGATAGATTATGATCTGATAAATTATGAATATGAGACAATAACTAATAGACCTTGATGTCTCAACTCAGTGTTTTATATATATATATATATATATATATATATATATATATATATATATATATATATATATTCACTAGTTAATAGCTTTTTATTGAATTTTATAAAAAAAATTCTTTCCCCACCAGGATGGCCACTAATGCAGCTTCACTGGGAAAGGATATGCAGTTTTCCACCAAGAAAGCTTGCACAACTGCACATGACACTATTCTGTGTCAGATGAGGACAGTGTTAACAATGGCCTAGTGTGCGATCCCAACATCCCTAAATTCGAACCTCATTGAGATGCAGGTTGAGAATGTAAGTAGCAATACTCTGTATAATTAGCATAATCTTTTAAGTTCACTGGGCAGATCAACCTGACCAGGAACATATACTTTCATTATTTTTTTTTCTTTATGTGTTCATGCTCATTCATGGAACATTCAAACAACAATCAAAGGTAAATCTTGTTAAAAGAGGTTTTACTCATTTTCAACTTTTTTAATTATCAAGTTTGTACAAATTATTGAGGTCGAGTCAACTGCCTATCAGCATTCATGAACAATTGTGGAAATGCTCAGTTATTAGTCAGTATATTTAACGTATCAGAATACAATATTTGATTTTGTTTTATAATTAATGATGAACTGAATGTACCAGTTTCTATGAGGTTTTTATTCAGTTGAATCATCAAGTTTATACTGTCAAGATATTTATGTAGTCTTTTTTAAAATGAAATGATCATTCATATTCCATTCACAGACTAAACCAAGAAAAATTTCATTTTCATTTGGTGTAAAAGATGTATGTAAGGACATATGTTGGAATATGGAATTTATTATCATGTTTAAATTATGTAATACTGATGCGTAATCATTGAATCTGTTGCTTGTATACAATTTTCAGGGCTGCACATCTTTGAAACTTCTGCAGAATGAGAAGACTGATGATGGCCCAGATTCTCAGGACAAGACCTGCAACAGCATGTACAGTCACCATACCAGCATTGATGAAATCTACAAATGTTTATCACAAGTGGTTAAGAATGAAAAGGCCCTTGAGTTTCAAGATTCTCCCTGCAAGTACTATTCCCTAGAGGCTGATGAGGGGACTGACATATCAAACAAATCTATTCTGATAGTTTTTAAACGCTATGTAAACAACAGAGGGGATTTAACCACAGAGTTTCTATCTGTGAAAGAACTGCAAGCTACAAATTCTGAGACAATTTTTACTGCTCTAGAGCAAGTCATTTGTGAAGGTGGTTTAGACAAAACCAACATGGTTGGACTAGCTACAGATGGTGCAGCTGTCATGACGGGCATACACAGTGGTGTTGCAACAAGGTATTGCACTGATTAAAAAATTTTAAATGGCTTTTCTAACTTGAGGAAATAAGTTTTAGCTCAGCTGACTCCTGAATTATAGAGTATCCTCCATAATACCTCACACTGGTATTTAGGTCAACATGGCCTTATCTGCAGAATATACCGGCTAAAATACAGTATTCCAAGTTCATGATTTACAAATTTATCATCAAGAACTATCAGTGTGAACTTGGGTAATTTCGAACATGGCACATGCCATATTCATATACTGGGGCTGTTGAAATCTAATTGCATATGCAGCCACCACATGCAGCCATATATATTACCAAGTTGTCAGCTGAGCATCATTACCATTTGGTCAGTTGTTTTATTTGGAATGTATTTTAACTTTTATTTCAGTTTCAGATTTTCCTCCCATAACCTGCAGTCGCCAACTTTAAGAGTTTGTTTAGATTTGACAGGTTGTGTAATCATACCTAAGTATTTATTTAACCTAAATACATATGGTGCACAGAATAAACAAATCACACAGCTTCTTGCTTTTTTTTTTATTTACTGAAGCAAAAGAATCCTTCATTGAAGAGATCACCACCAGGCTTGACATTGCTTTTCCAGAGCATGATATGATGGCCCATTTCAGATGTTTTGATCTCCATGACACATTAGATGATAACTTAAGGAAGGATCATTTAGAACAACTGTTATCATTTTATGGGGATAGACATAACATGGTAGACCCAACCCAGTCTAGAATGGAGTGGCTTTCTCTACAGCCATATGTACATTCAAGCAAGGCAACTATGGAGGAATTCTACAAGAAAAAATTGTTGCCCGAGAAGGAAGTCTTTCCAAATATGTTCAAACTGGCTAGTCTTGGCCTCACTTTGCCTGTCACATCTGTGAGCTGTGAAAGAGGGATAAGCACATACAACCATATAAAGAATGACAAGAGGAACTGCCTGAGTATTGATTCCATGAATGACTTGATGACTCTTAATTTGGACTCAAAGCCTCTAAAAGAGTTTAACTTTGAAAGTGCATTCAATGCCTGGATCACTATGAAGGACAGGAGAGGCTTTGTAGATTTGAATAAGAGGGCTCTAAAACAGTCTCAGGCCAACACTTCTACCAAGGATATGAGAGAACCTCTTGACCTTTCAGTATCAGATCCTTATTAAGTCAGTGTGACATCACTTCCCAGAGGGGACAGTGTGATTATCAGGTGTTGGACTGAGGCTGTTTTATATATGTGCACTAATCTTATGACATTATTGCTTCAAAGTCATTTAATCACACATAGGGCTTATTACGGCTTGCAGTAACAGAATGTATTACTATAAGAATTACTATTGATTTCCTATTACTACTAACCATTATTATAATGGTGTCATGAAAAACTTTAAATGCCATGGCTATTGTTAGTATAAATTTCCTCCTATTTTGGTATTACTGACTACACAAAGATTAAAATACTATAAGAAGAACAAACTTTATTCTAGGAGTATGTTTTTCATGTTAGCTCAGATGAATACTGCCAAATGACCTGTAGTTTGACTGCAGGGCTTCTTTATTTTAACAGGATATATACTGTTGTATAATAACCTGTGTTACCACTAGTGTCCACATCTTTGGATAACTGCTGGGCAATTATACATACTTCAGTCAATAAACATGGTTATCCTGTATGCTTTATTCATTACAGTGGGTGAAATGTGTAATGGGTAATGTACCTTGTCCAATGAGCAACTGGCTAAATTCCCATGCCAAACCTTTGACCAATCATAGCAGAGTTCGTTTTTGTTCACTAGAATCAATGTTGGTCCTTCTGAGTAAAATCTTTTACCAGACCTAGGTGAGTTGAATTACAAATGTTACAATCCATGGTAGGTTAATTTCACAAGAACAAAAGAAGAACCTGCGAATGTTTTCAGACATGACTTCCTTAAATACTGAAAAGCTATGTGCACGAATGGCAACAGGCCATCCACCTTTAATTATCAGGTTTGATGGGCCATCTTATTAATTTAGTGGCTATGCTATAGATACCCCTATTGGAGGAAAGCAGTCGGTGACTAAATTAAGACCTCATCAGTATTGCTGCTAGTTTTCACACCATAGTAAACCCATGGGCTAGTAACAGTAATTAATAGTAATAACAATTTATTATCTTCTTACTACTACTATTGTTCATAATTTTTTATCATTTTTTTTTCTGTTACTGCCTACTACTGTTTAAATGTTTTGGAATGACTGCCTATTGCTATGATCTATAATATGTAATGTATTAATCAGCTTAGAAGATTAATTCATTAAACGTTTCCTGTGGCTAACCAAAGTGAGCTGTGGCTAATGATTTTCCAACCTAATTAGCCACAGTGGCTAACAAGTTTCTATGGCCAGCGCTAGCCCAGTAAGCGATATCTCGAAATATCTCGTTTGACATGATGTTGTACGAGATATTGCAAGACTTGTAATATAATCAAATAACACTTCTTGTATGTTACCTGATGCAAAAAAACTAGACCTCTCTAGCTTTAAAACTCCCAAAGTTAGAAAAATAAGACCCCATCATGAATTTCCCCCCAAAATGCGTAAATAAGGTTACAGCAAATTTCAGGCATCTACACACCAAAAGAAAGGCCTGGGAATGACAATGAAAATGAGCTAGGGTTGAAGTAGATACGACTTAAATTAACAATGATATGAGGGAAAAAAAAACTATTTTTGGGGTTTTTGTGACCTTGACCTTTCACAGATCATGGCCAAAACAATGGCACCGAGGGACATTTATTTTACAGAATTCCTGTAAATATGGGCAATTAAATCACAGATGACGTGTGAACATCACAAAATGGTTAATTATATATATCAAGTATGTTAACATAAATTGAATATACTGAGTGATTTATTGAATAAAACAGGCGTATAACAGAAATTGAAATCATTTTATAAGATTGTCTGTATGTATATTGATATTTTAAATAGGAACCACCCTGTTTATACACAAGAAGAAAAAAAAATTAAATGCATGTATTATACGGATATTATCTATGATAGTCATAAATATTTTTTATTTTGTTAAAAGATGTGGTTTGACCAGTCCATATATATATATATATATATATATATATATATATATATATATGTGTGTGTGTGTTTATATATGTTTATATATATATGTATATATATATATATATATATATATATATATATATATGAAATGACAAAATAATATCATTTAAGTAACAAAACCCAAGTATGGTGGGGTCAAAACCGCCACACAGGTCATTTATGTACATGTATAAGACATATACTATATACTGGTGGGTAAGACCTGTATGAGCGGCCCAAATTCTGTCAGTAATCCTTTCTTGGCTTCTCTTGGAGGGTAAAATAAAATGTGCCGCTCTCCAAGTTCAAGTTTCATAGGCCTATGGCAATACTTTTTTTAAATCTTCCTTTTAACTTTCATGTTCCGTATGTAATAATTTAAGTATATTGTATATATGACAATGAGAACTGTCAATAAA
The DNA here is from genome assembly GCA_026874595.1 of Sipunculus nudus. NCBI lineage: Eukaryota > Metazoa > Annelida > Sipuncula > Golfingiida > Sipunculidae > Sipunculus > Sipunculus nudus. The sequence goes on along the minus strand of CM049313.1, from coordinate 6,593,753 downwards.
ATCTTAAGGTGAATTTGTGAGATAAATGTTGTATTTGTTTTTAGTAAAAAAAAGACACTGCATGCGATACATCCAGATATTATTTACATGAAAATAATATCCTTTAATCTGTAATAAAGTAAGTATTAATTTTACTTTAACTATAACTATTGAAAGTTAACACTTCGTATATTATTATGTATTGTCAATGAATATTATTTATCTTGTGTATTGTTGAAATAAACAGTGTATAATGATCGTATTCTTATTATTACTTATTCATGGTGGTCATTAAATCACACATTAACCATAGAATATACAAGTCCCATGTACTATCTCATGCATGTGTGATTCCAAGTGATTTTTTTTTATTTGTTTTAATAATTACCAAAAGATGCATCTTCCCTTTTACTTTAATGAACAGCTTAATTATTCAAGAATGTAGGCCTACCTTTCATTGTATTTCGGTAGATTCTTGATGTTTTTCGGTATTCTTTTTCATTTGAATAATGAGAATATATTTGTCGATCACCAAAATTTGAGTCGAGTTCGCGCTTTGTCAGTACAACAAATCTGTAACTAACATCCATAACAGCGATCTTGCATCTTTGAATGCAAGTGAATGTCCATTGGTTCATTTTCAACATGGGTACAATATAAAAAGAACTATACAATTAAATTCGTATCCTCGTCATTAAACAGTTACTAACCTTTTCACCAGAGATATATGCCAAGTACATGTATATAAGTAATCACAGGAGAAAACATATCTTCCCATGCACATGACCACATCAATACATTGACTGGGACACGCGCTTCGACAGGACCAAGATTGTTACATTTTGTTTAAACTCATTAGGAGCTGCTGTGAAGAGTGACGGGCATATGTAGGGTAAATGTAACATTTTTTTCTCTGTTTACCAATGTTTAACAAAAGAGGGGGTACAGGAACATATAGGCTGTGTCTTATGACTTTCTGAAACTGGCATATAAAATGTCCATATGGACTCATATATGGATGCGTCAAATCAAGCGTTGTCCAATCCCTGCGTTTCTCCTCCTCTTAAAAGAAATGTCAAACGGGCCCGCGTGCAGGTTACAGAGCCCGAAAGCTTCCGTGGCAACCACCATAGCAACCATGTGGCCTAATTCACAGGCGCGGACTGAAAAAAAAGCAGGTCCGGACTGAATGCATGTTACTTATGAAAGGGACACAGTGTGTGCTTTATTTGCATGTCATGCAAAGAGTGTCTGTAGTTACATATTTTATACGGCGAAGGCTATAATTTTTGCAGTCATGGGAAAGCGTGTCTGTCTTTCATACTAAAACGCATGCATGCATGCGTGATGGCATATGTATACGTGCATGCGGGTTTCCATTTTTTACAAAGTTGCTAAAACGTGTGGGGACCGTGCATAATTAAACAAAAGAGGCCATGGGCAGAAAGGCCATGAAATGCCCATTCATATGGTGTACAGCTTATGTATCTTAAATGTTTAGTTATGGAGATATGGCTAAACAATTATACTAAGTATGGGGTTGCAGTGGAGCGCCCCCTAGCGGTCATTTTCCCAAAGGTGAAAAACTGCCTTCGAGATATTAATGTGTGACATAACAGGTATCAGTTTCAAAACGATTCCTGCAATTCTGTGGCCCCTAAGGCACCTTGCATTGAAACCACGAAATCTCATTGGGCGAGAAACGGTGCGAGATTTGGCGAGTTTTTTTATTGGATCACCAAGAACTCACCAAGGGCTTCAAGTTGCAAAAGAATTGACCTCCTTAGCATAAAAACTGACAGAGTTAGAAGCTCAAAACTGCATATTTTCAAAATTCAAAAATTTTACCCCAAAAATAGAGAAATCTGGCAATAGCGCACTTTTTCACCTATGCGCAAAAATAAGCCCATGGACTCTAGTTTAAGGTGCTGTGATGGAAATGGCCCAATGTTTAATAGTTGTGGAGGTATAGCACCAAAACAAATTTTCATGTTTTTTCATCTGCAACGCCCCCTGGCGGCCATTTCCAAAATCTGAAAAAACAATTTCGAGATATTCTTATGTTACATAAAATATCTCAGAATCAGGGCGATTGCTGCAAATTTGAAAAATATCATGAAATTCCATGATTTCTCCCAAAAAAATGTAACCATGGTAACGGCAAATTTAAGTAAGCTACATGTCAAAAGAAAGGCCAGGTGATGACGAAAAAAATGAGCTATTGCAGAAGTGGATAAGCCTATATATGGCGAAGTTATAGTGCAAAAACCGTTAACCATACCTGTCGTGACCTTGACCCTTGACCTTAAAGCAATGTTGACCAAAAACAATAGGGCACCTAGAAATCGGTTTGTCAATCAAGCCTGTAAGTTTCAAGTTGATTGATGCAAAAGTGTGGCCTGGAGAGTCGTGACAAACAAACAAACAAAACATACGCAACTGACGAACATGCTTGCCGAAATCGAAGATTTCCGGCAAGCAATAAGAGCGATTTTTCAAGCATATTCGCGCACATAGAAACACCCCTTTACTTCTGTCTGAAGTAGCACTTCTGTGTTGGAAATATAGCAAACAAATAATGAATTTTGTATGGACTTGGTGAAAGGAGCTCGTATTGTACTGTTTATAAAGCTAACTCAGTAACTGGAAGCCTCTTTGACTTGATGGTTTAAGAGCAAGAATTTTGTTACATTGTGTTTAAACATCGCAACTTTGAAAGTGTTATTTTAACATCTGTGAACACTGGTTACGAGAACGATGAGTGGTGTGTAGTCTGAGGCTTATATTGTAGAAACTCTCTCTCAATGGATATCAGACTCAATTTATTTCCGGGCCTAATAATACAGAGTCCGATAAAACTGCATCTGAGAACTGCATCCGGTTAGCCGTGCAGTTCAACTCTGCCTTTGTGATCTGTTAAAACATATAGGCAACCAGGGTTGCCCCAGGCAAAGTTAAAACCCTTCCTATGACAAACAAACCATGATACGGTTTATTTATGTGTTTTTATTTAGCACAAAAACAAATGAACAGGCACTCAAGAAATACAAGACTGGAAGTCCCCAAACACGTTAAATACAGTTCTAGCACCCCATTAAATTTTCTTGCTTTGGTTCATGGTGTAAAATCCTTTACATAACATAACATATATAATGTCCTCCTATAAAGGTAAAAATAATAACAAACAAATTTGCTTCATGAAACTTACCCTGTAACCAGGTCAAAGTTTGATGCAGTGTTTACTTAAAATGCCCTGAATGCAAGTTGATGAATAGACTGATTGAGGGATTTATAAGTATATCAACGGAGTGTATAACAGGGTGTGCAAATCAAGCTGCATGGATGAAAATATGGCTATGATATATATTGTTGAAAAAGAAATATTTTGCTCTTATCTTACTTAAAAATTTAAGAAAACATATTAAATATACTAACCAGCTGTTCTGAAATACGGAAATACTAACATTAAAAACATCACTTACTGCTATCTGGTATGCGGCTGGATAAAATTTGACAAACGTGAAACATTTTGGTCTGACAAACCTGAAACATTACGTCTGCTAAACAACCACATCCACATACCAATGTTACATGATGCTCATATAAAAACATAACCCAGTTCAACCTACCATATATCATGGTTTCTACTACCCAGAAAGCCCAGGACTTTACATGCTCTCAGAGTAAACACTCTGATTTTCTAAAAGAGATGTGATAAGCTATAACATGATACTATAGTTACAACTGAATCATAAGTGTCCCATGGGCCATAACCCTCAGCTGAATTCAAGGAACTTTGGACAATAGGTTTAATGACTCCAACAGTATTCAAAATCATGCATTTTTCCAATAGTCCTTAGAAATAGGTTACAGGCTTTGGGCTTTCCAAAAAGATTTTACCAGGAACTCCCTAGATGGTAAGTTAGAAGTTTTTTGGTCCAACTACTACAATTTGTGCCCATCTGACTAATAGTAAGCAAAAATCAATGTTCTTTTACATATCTTGCAGGATATAGATCACCATGACCTAATTTCAGGGTTCCATTAAGATTTGCCAAATTTTTCCTAGGGTGTCACATTAGTAGATTCAAGGTGCATCAGTACAGCTGTGAGCCCTGTCTGACTGTTTGGGTACTCAAAATCATGTTTTTGGCCAGTGACTAGCAGAATATAGGTCACCATGACCTTATTTCAGGGTTCCATTGAGATTTGCCCAAGATTCCCCTAGATGATATGTTAGAAAATTCTAGCCTTCTTGGGCTAACAGATACAATTTGTGCCATGTCTGACTGGTAACTCAAGATCATGTTTTCAGTCTGTACTTTGCAAAATATAGGTCACTATGACCTAATTCCAGGTTTACAGGAATATAGCCCTACGACCTCCCTGGATGTACAGTTAGAAATAACTAGGTCTAACGGTTTTTGACCTGTTAATGGATGCACTGCTTCATCTGAAGGTCTCAAAAAGAGAGAAAATAATGTGTAAAATTAGAAAAAAATAAAGATCGCACCGCCAGTCTTCAGAAAATGATGAAAAACTTCATGACCAATTTTTATGGACCTCTATGGGTTTTCAGTTAGAAGTTTCTAGGCCTAGATGTTACAATTTGTGCCTTTTAAAGGGACGACTGCCCAGCCGGACGGACAGGATGACGGACAAAGAGTGATCGCTGACCTAAAAAAGGACTCTTGACATCAGTGATGTAGAACTGGAGTCCAGACTTGGACTCTAGTCCAGACTCAAATCCACTTTTTCATGAACTCAAACTCAAGACTTGGACTTAATGGAAATGGACTCAGAGTTGACTTAGACTTTTAAGACTTGAGACAACAAACCCAGTCTCTGAACCTGCAGAAAATTTTGTTACCAAAGGTCTAACAATAATATAAGAATAAATCCCGGAGTAGTGTATACAAACTATTGGCAGCATATTTTAGAAAGATTAGATTGGTCAATACTGAGTTTCTACCTGAATGCCCAAATAGGACAGACACCTACCTAGATGTAAAGTGTAAAATAAAAAAAAGAAAATAAGTATAAACTAACATTAAAATACACATGATTGTCTCACATTTCTCTTTTATTTTTATTGGATGTGACTTGGACTCAGGCTTTGACTTGATCAGTCTGCATTTGGACTCGAATACACCGCACATATCCATCAATAACCCATTCATCCTATGATCATCCTCTTACTGTAAGTGCTCTGAGGGTAAGTGCCTTATAACATTACCCTAGCAAGAGCATGGTACATCATGCCAATTTCTCAAAGACATTAACAGTGAACCACAGGTCATGAGGCTTGGATCCCAAGCACTTGTATTTCCAGAGCTGAACAAAAAATGAAAACTTTCCAGGATTACAGTGAAATTTCATAACTGTCTCTTTTTTTTTAAATTTGTTAGCTTCACATTGTTCACATTTTGACAGATTAATGGGATGTATAAATGACTAAAGCAAAACATTTCTATTTCAGTCCAATGCAAAATACAGGATTCTTGCAAAAATTATAAATAAAACATGACTGGGTGTTTTTCAATCTCAAAATTACCATTTAACTTGGATAAAATAAAGGATTTACAGATAATGCTATCAGTTGTGTTGGGAAAAAAAATAAAGGCTTGCCACATATGGCAAAGTTCAAGGCATTCCAAGATCACAGAATTTAGGTCCCTGTGGTCCAATTTTCAGATTTCCAATTTTTTCCATTAGAAGTCACTAAAACCAGTCTAGAAGCTTACTATATCTAATGCTAAGATTTTGTGCCCATGCTAATGGGCATAAAGTGGGGGAGATTTGTGCCTGGCCAGAAAACTGCAAAAAATAGATAACATCAGCTTAGCATGACTGAAAATCAACTAAACTGGTAGCAATAGTCTGAGTGCATTCAAGCCCCAGATCATTTCATGTTTTATCCAATGAGGTTTGGTTTATGGTTTGAACTTTTTTAACCTCTTAGTCAGATTCTGGCCCACCATTGACCATTACTTTGTGGTCTGAACGATCTCCCTGTCCATGCTCCCTAAGCGAGTCCAAAAGGAAGAGTTCATTTTCACCGAGCTCTTCTGTGATGTTATCAACAAGTCCTTGTTTGCCGACTAGAATATGCTCCATGCCCTGCAGGAATACAAATATGAGAGCATTCAGTGTCATATACACTAATTCCAACATGAAAATATCATATGCAAGAAAATGACCAGAACAAATAGTTACATACCATGATAAAAATGGCATGTTCGCGAAGGTGGCATTTTAGCTAAAACAATGAAATTTTCATATTTGCATTTTCCTTAATGTCTGATTGGGTGATATGTTACAACAGGATGTCATGTTAAACTTATGAAGTAATATAACTAAAAACACCAGTAGAAAGGTGCTACTTTAGAAAAGAGCTGAAACTGAAGTGTAAGCCAAATGTCACAAAGGCATACCATAATATAGGACAAATTGAATATCCTATCTTAAAGGAACCTATTCACATACCAAATGTGTTAAAAATCCATGACATATAGTGAAAAACTATAAACTTTAAAACTTGGTATTATCTGCCAAAATTTTGTTCTAAAAACTTTTAGTTACTCCTGTACACAAGGAGAAATAAGTTTGCACTGGGTACTTTAGTTTGCACATGGACTGTGTTTACTCACAGACAGAAGCATAACAAAGTGTAAAACAGGTGAACTTGAGGTAGTTAGTCAGGGGCGGAAATGGGGGGGGGGGGGGGGGGGGGGTTGGCCTTGCTCCCAACCACCAACCTTTTTTTAGACCAATTTTAAACCATGACAGGTAAATTGCTCAGAATAATCACACAGTGACATCCCTTGAACCCCCCCCCCCCAGCAAAAAAATCCTTCATCGACACCTGTATATCCATGTGCCTATGTGCATTTTAGGGAAATCTTTAGTATTCAGCCAAAATAAACTATAAGCCTGAGATAATGCACATATAACTGTAAATTTTATATACATTTAACACTGTAACACTGTTATATTTAACACTAAGAATAAATATAAGCAAAACTGTAAAAAATAGGGTACCTTCCAGTGGGCAGGCTTGGTTTGCATCTTGTTGTCCCTGAGATCAAGGCGGCTTAATCCTGACAAATTCAACAGAATATCATCACTGACACCCTCAATGCTGTTACCCCTTATGTTCAACACACATAAACTGGAAACATCACTTACACTGGACGGTATTTCTGAGAAATCATTAGAGTTCAAGTTCAAATACGCTAACTGAGGTAGTCTTGAGAATGATTCAGGCAAGGTTCGTATTTTATTTTCACCAAGGTGTAACCATCTTAGTGACGCAAGTTCGTGGATTTTGGAAGGCACACTTGTCAAGTAGTTACCCCGGCAACACAAGTACAGCAAACATTTTAAACGACAAATCTCATCAGGTAATGAAGTGAGTTGAGTTTCTGCCGTCCATAGTTGTTGCAAACATGGCAAATCACCAATTTCTCCCGGGAGCACTCCGAGAGGATTCTGACACAAGTTTAAGTATGTCAGTTGTTTCAGGCAACTCACGCCAGAGGGCAGCATGGTCAATTGGTTGTTGGAGAGAATCAGCTCTTGAAGTTCTGGAAGTGCTGTGACCTCTACAGGAGGCATCAGCAGTTTGTTATCATTAAGACACAGCACTCGCACGTAGTGCAGCTGGTGGATACTAGAGGGCACCACCGTCAAATTCCGATGACTTAAGTTTAGCACAGTATTCTTATTCTTGTTTGCCTCCTGCACAATTTCCTCTGCCTTCAACAATTCCATGTTTTTCAATCATCCTGCAATAAAAAAAAACAAACAAATTTTTAAGTGTAACTGAGCACTGTTGATTCTATATTTTTTATTATGTTGACTTAAATTTTATGAGGAATAATAATGCAGCTGACTTTGAAAGCTGTTTGCTTAGTCTTTCATTTAAGCTTTTCCATTGACTCAGATAGAAAAGCAGAATAATGCTGTAGGGCTTAAATTGTGAGCAGAGCTGAGGACACAGTGATTTTAGGTAATTTGCATAGATCTCTGTTTTAATTGTGTAGTTTTTACTGACACTCATTTCACATTTATGTACATATTTTGTAAACATAGACCTATATTATAGAGGAGGTGTATATGTATTGTTACGGAACCTAAAAAACAACAGATCACGTAGTCGTGACGAGCATAAATTTTATTACGGAGATAAATAAAAATCAGATTCTGTAACACTAGGCAGCATGAAATGTCTAGAGGAATGAATAAAGAACTCAGTGTTTTTTTTTGTTATCAAATGATTATAATTTATTCTTAAAACAATCCGAACATTACAATACACTAAATCAATTCAATTACACAGTAAAACAATAAAAATGTACAGTACCAGAGTGTCTGGATCCTAGGCTTTTCTGGATACTACCACTGTCACAGCTCAACAAGTCCTTTAAAACATATAATCCAGATGAACAGTTCATGTAAATCTTCTCAGAGAATAATAGTCCAATGTAATCTCGAAATCAATCTGTTTTTATCCAAAAGTGAAGTTCTGGCAATAATCCAAAAGGCAAACTGAAGACTGTGTTAAATCTGTTACAAATTTCGAAGAATATCAATAAGTTCTGCAATTATCAGAAAGGTCCACAAACTGACTCACACTCTTCTGTGTCCGCTGGAATATTTCTCTCTCTCCTCCACTTGGTTCTAATCACAGCCCCTAATGTAAAGCTTCTCCACCCAATGCCCAGAAACTTCTAAACCACGAACACTCCAAAGAACAATACACACGCACTATGCCTGAACAGACCTGAACATTCCGGACTAAAACAAAGAATGCTATGTTTCTACACTTCAGAGTTCAACCACAGATTACACAGAGTGCTGTCTCTACTCTCTACACGCCATAGCAACGCCCTTAGCCTGCGCTACACGAATCAGAATAACAACGCAAAAAACATATCAGCACACGCAACACTATGAAACAGATACATGTTACAGTATATTAGAATAAGGGTTATATATTGAATCAATATATTTGTGTACTTCAGATTGTGTCCTAAAACCAAATTATTATAGCCCATAGGCCACAGGCTCAGAAAGACTTGATACTGCATCGGGTTGCCAGGTTGGTAAGCTGTCAGTCAAACGATATGTAAGAACATTGGCTCTCAGCAATCCTTGCTGGGCTGGTATCTGTCTTTCTGGTGATAGATACATGACTACGATAAAATTGTATTAATATCATGAGAGGTTGAGGCAGCCCCCTATCTTCCTGTGAAAGGGCTGCTCTGATCAGTTGGAGGGCGCCTCCAGGTTTATGCCAGGGGACAGGCAAGTTTTTAATGCTCAGCATTGTAGGCCCGTGATTAGGTCATGCAAATCATTCTATGCCCATGTCTCCTCAGAACATGCCCGCCAGGCAATGGGAGCTGCTGGTGCTTTGGAGGGATGGCAACTGTAACTACACTCCCTGGCGGACCAGAAAGACTAATTTTCTTTCCCAACTGTCTGCCCCTGTGTACACCCTTGGTGTCATTGTTTTTTTTCGAAAGGACACACAGGCCCTGGCTTTGAACCAATTAGGGCTCAATTACTATCGTTCCAATTGGATCAAGGCCTGGCTTCCCTCCACATAGCCGCCTAAATTGAAGAAACTTTTGATGACCTGAGATGGGACCAAACTGACATATTTTAGTCTCCCTTGGTGGCTACCCTCCACAGAATTAGGTTGATTTCGGCCCCCATTGATATTGGTCGCCAGCTGCAAGTCGACCATATTGGCTGCCAGCGCCAAGTGAGCAACCATTTTGGCTGCAACACTGACTGAGCCAATGCTGGGCCCTGACACAGCTTCGGCGGCGAATAACCATTTCGGCCACCCCGCTACCTCATATACCAGCCGCCGTTCCTGAGCTACCTTATTACAACATACACTGCTACCTATAAACCAGTATACTATATGCCTAAACTCAACTACATAAACACCTTCAAACAAAATCATCTACGCAAGCAACCTCAATCAGAAATAAATGAACAAATATAATTTTATACACATTTCATTACATATATGATAATAAAAGAAATCACATATTTTTTTTCATTTAATTCAAATGGAATCTACATATACATCAAGAAATCTAAGGTTTTTAGTTAGTGCCTGTTAATAAAACTTAAGACGATTTCTTTAAAATGCGTCACAACAATTGAAAGCTGGTTTGCTATCCATTCATATACATTTGTTAAAGGAAGAAATTTAGTTACAGGAGAAAGTAATGTGCTATAATATACAATGCAAGTAGGCCTACGTTATTTTGTAATCGATGGCGACCGAAATTGACCTATACCCCCTCTGTGGGGCCAAAAATAAGGGCCTGTCACCGTCATCAGGCAAGAACTGAGGTAACTGCATTAAATGCGGCGGTATCCAGGACCCTGGATACCGTCGCATAAAAAGCTTCAGAGTAAACTAGAGAACTTCAAACCCTTGTAGGAAAAAAAATCGTGTAAAATCAAATAGTGCGTTCATGACAAGGAAACTTTAAGTAATCTAAGGGAGATATAGTACTTTATTTGAATGACCAAGAAATTCTGCTAAATATTATGTTTTGGTATGTAAACAAGACTCGCTTTTAAAACTTTGCAACCCTTGCGCTTGATACTGTCTCAGAATCTGAAACAATGAACTGCGTGACCTTTGCTCGCTGAGCCAACACGGCCCGTTACCACTGGTTACACAGGCGGCTGCCAGCCAACCATGGCTGGAGGAAAACCCAGAGCTGACATCGTTCCCTGTGTATCACTGTTTGTAAAGTTAATACATATTCTTCTAATCAACATGTAAAGTGGACAAACACTGTCTAAGTGGTATGTTATATGCGTATTTGATAAGAATATCTTTATTTCTTAACAAATACGACATTTTCAGATGAAATATAAGAATTTAATTGTCATGTGGAATGTCTCCAGTTTCCTCAAATCATCTTCTAGGGCTCTCGCACAGCGTAGCGTAGTGGTACGGACTAAAACCCGGATGCCACATGTCACATGTCACATGCCAAAGTGTGTGGACTAAAACTCGGATGTCACATGCTAAAATGCGGAAAATGGAAGCCGGGTGCCAATATTGAGGGTTGAAACATCGGATGCCCGACAGCTTTAAATTTATAATATGATAAAAAAAAAACATGATCAGTGTTCCTTAAATATCTTAATTAAAGAAATTCAGAATTTTGGAGTTTCTAAACCATTACTTAAAAACCCTCAATATTGGAACCCGGCTTCCAATATCCGCATTTTAGCATGTGACATCCGAGTTTTAGTCCACACACTTTGGCATGTGACATGTGACATGTGGCATCCGGGTTTTAGTCCGTACCTAGCGTAGTAAGAGACGACGGGTGCTAGGGCTAGAACTGAGGCAGGTCACCAGTCACTTATATTGCACTCAAATATATCAAATTTAAGATGCTTGTCATATAATTTTTTTATCAGATCCTGAATGGGGCATTGATAGTGACACTTCCACTGTGATTCTGTCACAGCCAACACTGGTCACTGTCTGGAAATCATATTAAAATCATTCTCATTATTTAGTCTTTGTCTATGAAACCGGAAAGAAATTCATAGAATTAAAAGGACCAAAGGAACTTTTGAATGTTGATTAACAATAACGTGGCAAGAAAATATGGTAGCGCTACCTTTTTGTGGTAAATCTTTGAAAGTACCTGATGGTCTTCGCGTTTGTTTACCGGTTGACAGCCATGCCGCCATACTGCTAGACGGCAAAATATACAGGTGTTTGCCTAACAAAAATCTTTTGCACTAGATGGCGCTGTGTGTCGGCGATGCGCGCGCGTGTGTGTGTAAGAACACTTTACATAAATATATTTCAAGAAAAATTATAAAAAATAAGCATAAAAAAGTGCAAAAGCACTTTATGCTCTTAAAGGAGTGAGAAGCTACATAGACTCAGACTGCTGTCTTACATTACTTAGATGCTGTATAATGAGTCACATGATGTATTGTTGCACTCAACTTACAAGAAAAATACAAAATTAAGACCAATAAAAAAAAATAATAAGATAATAATTATAATAATAATTATAAAAAAAAAATTAGGTTTGGTTCTCAGATTCTTTTTTCAGAAATCATCGCGGGCGGGCGGGCGATGTTTTAATTAATTTTTTTTTGTATGTTTCGAGAAAAATGTCAAAAGATAAGGGAAAATCAGGATAATAACAGATTTATTTTGCTAAACAAGTAAAAGCATTACATGACAAAGGAAATTTTATCCAAATTGTATGATTTTATCTACTTGAAAGAAATGTCTAAGCGGCGTGATCTCAAAATTGGTAAGTTTTTATTGAAAATCAAAATAAAAATTTTTGATGCGGGGGTTTAAAATTGACGCGGGCGGTGCCTGAGAAGCACAACTTTTATTTTTAGGTCCTTTAGAAAAAATGCAGCAACGAAGTTTACGATATGCCTTTAAAGACTACAAAAGTACATATAATAACCTCTTGTTAAAATCAAATTTACCTTCGCTGGAAACAGCCAGAAAAAGAATAGTGCTCATTTCAGTGATAAAATACTTCATGGTCTAGGTCCAGTGTATTTAAATTAATTACTATGTAGAACAAATAGACATTATAATTTAAGAAAAAGTAAAAACAGACTTTTACTTAAGTATAAAAACACAGAAATATGGGGCATCATGACTCTTCAACATCAAGGTGTGAAAGAGTGGAACTCTCTGCCTGAAGAACTCAAGGCTGTTCAGAACAAAATACATTTAAAAAGATAATGTACATTGATAAAGTATTGTCTTGATCAGTTTTGATTTTTATCAAACCCTAGTGATTTTATTATACCAGTATACTATTTTAACTGAATTATCATCGTTTTTTGATCTGTTTCTATCTATGATTGCACCGTCATTTTAAAAGCAGTATCACCATATACTCACTATGTACACGAATGATGGACTGATAATACAGTGAAATGTGTAAACACCATACTTGTTATCTTGAATCTTGACTCTTACTTTTTAACATGTTTCAGACACGGGGGGTAATCGTAATCAGTAATCGTAATCGATTACAATCGAGTACATGTTTGTTTGTAATCGTAAACGATTAATTTATTTTGAAAGCAAAGTAATTGTAATCGTTATCAATTACTCTTCGAAAGTAATCGTAATCATGATAATTAGATACGATTACATTGATTTTATTTGTATTTTTCTGATTTTAAATAGCTACAGTTAATGTTTCCTTATAAACTGATCTTTCATTCTTACCACTGATGAAACACATTAAGAGTATTCGGCTGTTTGTTTATATCTGATTGCCATCAAATTATACTTAAGTAACAGATGTATCAGATGGAAGCTAGCTGGATGGTGTGTGTGAGCATTCTGAGATTAAATAAATGAGGAGTAAATCAAATCATCGTTTTAAATTATATATCTGTCATGTTAAGTATGGCCTTTATACCTCAATTTAAGAATATGGTGAACTGCTTACTATAAAAGCTCTTAGCTATACTTATTTGTGTAATTGGTTTTGCAAAAATGAGCATGCAGTTAAGTGAGCCAGATGTTATTCACCTGCCAGTCACCTCCTGAGCAAATCACCTCATTAGTATATGAGCAAAGTTATGATTGAACCTAGTCATGATTAATTATTCATACATAACCATAAACAGATACCTTTGTACAACATCTTGACAACACCAACAAATATATGTTCAGCAGATTACATGTCTTAAATGCATATAACAGCATATTATATCTTAAAGGATATTTTTTTTTTACATTTTAATGGATAAAATAAAAAAATTGCGGCCCTATGTCTTCCATTTACATGCATCAATACTGAATATAAAACAAAATTCAAACACAGAAGGATCAATTTCTATTACGTATGCCCAGAACCACTAGCTGGATCACGGTATTTGCTTAATTTTTTTCACATCTTATATTTCATAAACACACGGTCAGGTTACTCCCGAATAACTTATTAGCTGAAAAGGATAAGGGTATGAAACTACAGAGGGAATCCAGCATCGATCCAGGTGTAAACAGAGACAGATTTAAAAAAAGCATGGTTTTTTTTAAACATACTGTTTGCCCAAGCAAAGCTCTTAACCAACCGTTGGTCTTTGGCACCATAAAACCTCATGCTTAGGCTTTGTGGGATATGTAAAGCTATATCCAGCTGGTGACGAGGCCAGATGAAGCCCACGGAGTGGCTATTATTCGGTCGGGCTTTTTACCGAGCGCTACCGAGCGTATCGAGCGTACCGAGCGCTACCCTGGATTCACACCAGGCATTGCTCTGACCCGCGTAGAGATACCGAGCGCTCGGTCTTTTTACCGATCGCTACCCTGCTCTAACAACGGCCAATTAATGTTCTTACATACTTGGAACTACCGAGCGCGAGGGACTGATTACCGGTAATCACAAGTAATCATCCTACAAGTAATCTCTACCCTGGGTCATGTTATGTAATATGTGAGACTGGCCACAAGTATAGGCTTACAGTGCTGAACAGTCTAAACATACAAACTATGGACAGTTACATCTGTACAACATCATGTCAAGCGGTGACTGCAAACACAATTCTGTCTAAAAATCAAAGAATTTAGATTTCACCAGTTCAATAATTTTATATACCGTAAATTAAGCTATGTCCAGAAAATGGAATAATTAAAGGAATTGAACAGACCTGGGCATAAAATTTTGGTAAATGTAACGATCTCCTCAATGTTGCAGCAACCATACTTTTGGCCCCAGAAACCCGCATTAAAAAATCATATTATTTTTGTACCCACCCTGCCCGGCAAAATCATAAAAAAAACTCAACCCTCAAGGGCCCTCGGGGCGGGATAGGCTGCGGACCCCGCAGCCCTGGGGTGGTTTGAACTGGTTTCTGGCCCAATCGGGGCACTAGAGCATAATAAACTCTCAGCTAAGCACCCCCACCAACAAACAAGCATTTGACGTGATGTAAATAATTTATAGTTTTCCTTCAGGCTATTTCATCTATTTCATATCTTGATGAGACTTACTACTCTGTCAATGCTTTGCACAAGTTTTCTTTCCTTCGATGCATTTGAATAATAGTTAAGTATGCAATTCTTGTTTTGGATTTTGGCAATATTTATAGGTTTGTAATCATGGCTGTAACCATGATTACTTTTTGAAGTAATCATAAAGTAATCATAATCGTAATCGATTACATGAAAATATGTTGGTAATCGTAATCGTAATCATTTACTTTTAAAATAATTAAAATCGTAATCGTTTTCAAGTAATCACCAAATGTCTGATATGTTTACATAACATATCTCATGTCGGTGACAAAAGCTCTGGGAGCTTATGTTGTAATTATTGACCATAGAAATCCGACTTTAAACAAAACTTATCTTACCTTAAAATATTTAAATACTTTTCTTGATTCATTAAGAGGCAAATTTGATTTTGTGTTGTATCGGCCCTTCAGCTTTCCAATGCAATCTGTATTTCCATGATGACCTTTCCATATGGAAATCTGAAAATATGCAATGAAACACATATTTTCATTTTACATGGGGTATTTACTTTTGTAATCCTTCTCAATGTTAAAGGCATTTTTAATATGGCGCAATCTCCATTAATTGATGTTTTCACTTTATGGTTTGCCTCTATAAATATGTTAGGTATGTGAAACTTGCAGGAAAGCAATGTATTAATAAGCCTTTATAGTATCACTGACTGAAGCTATTTTGCTTTATCGAGCTGCTACAGGGCGCTGTAGTCTCGGACTTCATCAGCCCAGCGCGCGTAATTTTGATGGAGCCGATAGACGTGATGTCATATGCACAAGACAAGCATAGAGCCGCAATAGACCGTCACCGTTTTCCGCACCAGAGACCGAGAAGGCAGAGAGTAAGAGAGAAGGAGAGAGACACTGCAGCACCGATACCCTCACAAGTAATATCATCATCAGCAGATATAGTATAAACCGGCAAAAGAAAGTTCCTAATCTAGTGATGCCCGTATAAGAATGGTATATATTTATGGACACACACACGCATATATATATATATATATATATATATATATATATATATATATATATATGGTTTAATGACAAATATTAAATTACATGGAAAAATATCAAAACCCAGTTTCTTTGTTTTTCCTCTGTCAGGAGGAAAAAAAGAATGAAATTTTAAATTTGATAATCTCATTTTTCTATTTCTTTCCTAGTTATTTTGGAATTAATTTTCATTTTTCCATATATCTTTTCTTTGACTCTCCAGTAATTACGTAATCCACAGTTTATTACTTTCTAAGATATATATATATATATATATATATATATATAATATTATATTATATCTTAATACCATGCATCAACAACTTACCCAGTATGAATCCCCCCCCCCCCCCCCCCCCCGTTCTCGAATTTCTGGATCAACCACTGCTGCTGAAGATGCAATTTCAACTGCCCCTGGTCAGCTGATTACATGATCATATACGGTATCCTGACTATCGGGAATGCGGCACGCTAACCACAGAGCACGAACTGGTCGTTAATTGATCCGGAGGGGTCATCTGACACAACCAAAGGAACCTCCAGCTGGGTAATTAAACACAGCACACGGGGTGGTCTGTTGATAATTGCTATATGATCATATATGATCAGGATTAATTAACGATCTGTAGCATTTGAAACGGCTATTGAGCAGTAATTGTAATTAGCGTATTGTCATGATATTATTGTGATAAATTAGGGCATTTAGGCCTAATAAAACCCGGAAAAACTCGAAAATTCTCGGAAGCGTGGTACAACTCGGAAATAACTCGGAAAGTGATAAAATTAGTTTGATTATATTATAAACATTATAATGTTTCACATTCATCACAGTTGACTATGCGGGTTTCTGTCCTGAGTATATATACGTAGGGATGTTTAGGGTATAGAGCAGGGCAAGACGCACCCCCGGGGTAAAATGCCCACCCCCCTTTTACTATTTATGTTCCATTAAACTGACGCCACCAAGCGTTCCATTTCTTTCAAGCTATCTGGTATAGGCGTTTTGAGAACTTGAGGCGAACAACAGGGCGGCTGCTCGGCATTTGGTGTCATCGAAAAGGTATGTGGTGTATTGCTTACAACATAGATGAGTTTTTAAATGTGGTCTGTGGTATACCTTTGGCATCTACTTACGATAAGTCTGAAAAAAAATGATACATAAAACCTTGAAAATGATTTAAAATGGAGTGTTCAGAATGAAGATTACAGAAGTGGCAGCAAGACGCCGGTCAAATTAAATCACGTGATTTGAGGCAAAAAGCCCACGTGGTTGTTGCGGCGAGACGCCCACTGGGCGTGTTACCCCCTAGCAATAAAGTGGGGAGTTAGATTAATATATATATATATATATATATATATATATATATATATATATATATATATTTATATATATATATAATTAATATATAAATATATATATATATAAATAAATATGTTTATATATATATATTTATATAAACAAATGTATATATAAATATATAAATAAATAAATAAATAAAAATATATATAAATATAAATAAATATATAAATAAATACATATATATATACATACATTGATATATATATATATATACCCCATACATAAGATATTTATATATATATATATATATATATATATATATATATATATATATCCCATACATAAGATATATATATATATATTTACAGTTTAACCTGTCTGAAAGATTACCTGTCTATTAAGACAACATTTGAGTGAACAAAAAGCATTCACATTGGTTTAAACTGACCTGTGTAATAAGACCAGCTGTGAATTAAGACCATTTCTGGCCAGACACGCGAATGGTCTAATATAACACAGGTTTATAACACAGGTTTACACACACACATATATATATATATATATATATATATATATATGTGTGTGTGTGTGTGTGTGTGTGTGTGTAATATGTATGATGGTGTGTGTGAGAGAGAGAATGAGAGAGAAGAGAAAATGATTAAAATGCTGTCTCACTTTTCAGATGGCTCTTACATATACTTTGAAATCCGCCCGAGATGCCTACGGGCAGGATGCATTAAGACTGGCTGTAAAAGCTGTTGTAGAAGGAGCAAGTTTAAAGAAGGCCTCCAGAGACTTCGGCGTTCCCCGAAACACCAAAAAGAGCTTAGCAGCGTCCAGATTAAATTCTGAGGAGGAATGTATTTGGACTTGCAAGTAACCTAATGCGTAGCCTTGGCTTTTATCTAATTAAAGGGGCCTAATCACCTATAAAGCATGTTAAACTTACACGAAAAAATAGCGTCTTCTCTTTGAAATCAAATGGTACCTGCCCAAATATTGCCCTTAAGGGTTGGCTTACTAGAGTTGACCTAGCGCGATCACTAGCTGGCGCCAACCTTAACATAGCGTGAGGGACTCCGTGTATCGCCCGGGCCACAATACCTGTCAATCAGGAGATGCCCTGAGTGACATTGCCCAAGAAATGTAATACATGTTCCCGCTGGCTGAAACATTGCGTGTTGCAGTGGATCAGGGACCCGATACATGGGAAAAGGTGCGTGTCATTTAGGCCGAGGCCCGTTTACCTATCGTACAAACCTGTTGAAATAGGTTCTACAATGAATTTACATTCGGGAGGTGGGCCGTAATGTCCATTCAGGACCGTAATTTAAAGTCCAACCAGCAGAGTTATATCAGAGGACATGAAAGTCCATGTATGGACTAGTTTGAACTACTCTTTGTTCGAGATCTGTCGCGGATGCACAAAATCGGACCTCTTGTTACGCGACCTGGTTATGGTAAACAAAAACACGTGGACCATGCTTACTCACACACAGAACCATAACAAGGTCCTAACAGGTGGCTGTATGGGAGGTAATGAGACTGTGTACAAGGATGTTTTTGCTGGGAAACTTTAAACTGGACTGATGGAGTGAAAAAATAGACAAAATATTTTTCCTGATTACATCATTTAAAGCGTTTCTACCTAAAGGCTTTGTGTTATTTTGTAAGTTACCGAGTGAATGTGGCATGCATGTGTGAATTTTTATAGTTTTCCACAAATTGGCCATCAAATAAAGTGTAACCCATTTTCTAGTATTTCAGCATAAAAAAAAATAACATGCGATTCGATGTTGGGCTGTAATTTTTTTCTTAAATAAAGTACTATAGGAAATTGCGTTTGCACTGTGGTTATCAATAAATAGAAGCTCGAGAATGAATGAAGAGGGCGGGGTTACATGCCCGACCATGGGCATATTGCCCCAAGTCTTGGGTAAAACGCCCATGGTCAGATGATATAACTTTTCCTGATTTCGTCGATATTATAATGCCAAAATTCCCATCAGAATTTATTTTCTCTAATATATCTGAACTGTTAACAATAAAAAATATGATTTAAAGATGTTTAAGAATCATCAGGAAACATATATTTGCCATTGGTGCGTGCCAAATAAAGTTAGTTGTCCATCCATTTCCATTTTGTACTCTCTCTCTCTCTCACACACACACAGTGTACATATAAGATGTTGTAAAGTTCTGTGATGTTTTCATGTGCTCGCGTCAGCGTATATATATCTGCGTAGGCCTATGTGCGTTTATATGACTGTTTTGCGTGAACTCTGGGATTTGGGGTAAAAAGACGTCACTCCCCCATTCTTTTTAAGCTAGAACACTTGCATGCCAGATCCACTGAACATCTTCAAACGTTTGCCAGATCACGCATATATATACGCACATTTGACCCGTAGCCCGCGAATCCCCTCTTTGGATATGTTATGCGGGGCGGGTTAGGCCTACATCTAAGAAAGTGCGGGGCGGGCTGAAATAAAGCCTGTGAGGGTCGAGGCAGGCTGCGGGCTGATGATCTGGCAATTTAGTTAAACATTAAATTAAAGTTATACGCACATGGAAAACAGCTTTTTTTCACGCATATACGCTTATATATATATATATATATATATATATATATATATATATATATATATTATGAAAATTAAGCCAGCTTTAAAATAAGATTTCTAGTAAATTTGAAGTAAGTGAACAATGGATAAAACACAGCCTCTTGGCTTACGTTATTAAACATAATTTACATTACTTGGGATTGCCCTGTTTACAGGCTTCTTGGAAATGAAAAGTGGGTTTGTTTGCTTTGTGGGAATTTGTTGTGGGCGTTGATTCACAACATGGCATGGCTAAACCATCACTGATTCGGGCCGCAAATTGTTTTATCAAGCAATTGTTAAAATGTTACATGTTACCGAGCATTTTGGAATTTTCTCCCTAGGCAGCCCTCGGGTTTGCTTTATCATTACGTTACCAGGTGGCGATAGCAGTCGAGGGCCCGATGTAATATTTTACGACATACTGCCGTCTGATGAACATTTACGGCAGTCGCCGAACTGACAGCTTGTTGATACCGAAGTGATGTTGAAAGGTCCTTTTAAATATAAACAGAAGCACTCAAAGACGAGCCTGTAGGCCTGAATATCGTTCTCAAGGCGTAAGAAGGACAGAATTATCCTGATGTAGTGTTTTAGGCCAGTATTTTGGACGACATGACCACTCAGGTAAGCCGAGCCCCTGTTGAGCGTCGTGACAAGCAACACGACACAGTGTACTGCGAACATCCGCTTAATGAAACCCCACTGTGAAGCTACACACATACTGTTATATTCTGAGGGTATAATATATATTATTTTTCAACCAAATCATCCACTCATCATACTTTTTTAGCGAGGATATTGTTTCCTTTAAATTTATTAGTGTAAATTATTGTACTATTGTATAAATGACTAAACTTTAAGTGTTACTCTTTATTAATATTATTAAAAATGACTTTAAATCATGACACTGTTTTGCTTCTGTGGTCCTTGTGGACTCATAACAGAAATGGTATTTATTTAATGGATGCCAACAGCATCAGGGTTGGGTTTTAGCCGGCTAAAACCTGTTTTATCAGCCATCAGCCATGGTTAAAACTGGCCAAAATTAGGTTTTAACCACTTTTAACCGGTTTTAGCTGGTCAAATAATCAGTAAAAGCTAGTGTAGTGCCTTCGAAAATGCAATAATTGCAAGAATACACAAAAACAGAGTATCAAGTTTATTTTAATTGCAAAAATAAAAATTTACTTGATGCAGAAAATAAAAAAAAAATTATAAATACACATAATAAGTATGATACACCATTATGAGACCTGGGGGGTGTTTCAATAAACTGACTATTCAGTAAAAATACAAAAAAAGACTCAAGTTTGTTTGGGGGCTTAAGCCCCAAGCCTGTCAGGTAGCAGGCTTAAGTCCAGCAAACATGGCCACATGACACACTGTTGAGGCATATACGGCACAAAATTCAACTTTGGCTGATATTGCAAAAGTTTGGTTCCACATTTTCCAGCAGAACCTCATGGTCAGGCCACAGGCTGCAGCTCGGTTATATAGCTTGCATCAAATAGAGTATTATATTGTCAAATCCTTCTTGAATGTTATCCTTGCAGTATCAAAAGAGGCATGGAAAAGGTTGTCTGTAAAAAATCATATATACTGAACAAATTTTCTGATTGCACACTATGGATACATATATTTGTGTGTGGATGAGGACCTTATTTCCTGATACATGGTTGCAAAGTTTACTCATGATGACAAAACAGTAAGAAATAATGGAATGTGGAGAATTTCATTACTGATTCTGGCTGTATGGCTGTAATGAATTGGGCTAGGTATCCCCTAAAAATTTCATATTGGAATATATTGCGTTATGTGATATATATCACATTGTTTCACAATATTTTCATTGTATTCAATTCATAAGCAATATTGCTTATTAATGCTAATGTACTCAGTAATATACTTACTTTTTGTTGACAGCACCAAAAAAAATATTTAAATCAAACATTTTCTTTTGGCCTTACATGTGCAAATAACTATTAGTGATTTCTGTACTGCGACTTAGATCCAAAGATATTGTAATGGCTTTGACTTTAAGCCTGTCATTAATTACAGCCCTTTCAGATGTCTTAATTTGAAACAGGAACTATATTTTTACCTGCAAGAAAAATGAAAAATATTAATATTTCTGAATATTAAATATGCAATAGTCAAAATGCAAATCACTGTATTATGATATACCGATATGAAAATGTACATGATCTGATACATATATAAAGTACATTATTAAACTTGAAATTCAGATTCAGTATTCTTAAATATTCTTTGAAAGATAAACATTTTCATTGAATCCTCTCTTGTCATAAAAATTTACATAAAAACTGTAAAAATAAGTTGTAATTCCTGATAATAGACCATTTCCACAAACATGCTTACCTCAGGTGGCTATCATCTGCTATAGTATATGAATAAATACAACCAGAGTATAGATTTATCATATTTCTGAGCAAAATATGGTACAAAATTTATTTCCTTAGTAAGTAAGCATCAATATTTATCTACCTGTTGTGTAATGCCAAATAAATGTATATCTGAAATATGTCAGTTTCTTTTAATGGTGTGGATTTTCACACACTTGGATGACTTATGATGTTCTCAATGTAACAAGGCCATAATTAAGTGCTAAATTACATCCATCTGTGTATACCATTGCCTTAAATGAATTTTGTGTATGTGCATATGCTTAGGTTAACCAGTTGGTAATTGTTCCTTTGTATTATATAAAATTGTTATGTAACACCTTATTAACTTCACAGCATGTTAAGTGTGGGCTGCCTGTGTAACTTACTGGGTAATTAACATATGATTATATTGTTAAGTAGTTAGTATTCATCCATTTTGTCTTTTTATTATGCAGCTATATGCAATTTTATAAACATTAATAATGTACAGTACAGGGTAAATTGGTGTTAAGTCCATGTGCTAGGATGGTTTTGTTGGGAGATTTTCATAAATTTAGCCAGAATGAACTAATAGCCTGAGATAATACACATTATTGCATTGTTTATGTACTTCAAATTTTTAGTTATCCTATATAGATAAAATGATAACATAGCCAGGGGAACATGCAGGCTCTATTTCTGTTTAACAAAATGACCTTGGTTAATTATGGGTGTTGGTTAATGCTGTGCCAAATAAATATGTACCTGTATGGTTTGTTAAGAGTCAACAGACAAGTTACATTAAAAATTACTGATTTACAATATGTGTAATTATTATCGTCATACAATGAATAGCACCAAATGCTGGTTGGTACTTGTAAAAAATGTGTCAATATTAGAGTTGTTACAAGTTTTACATGTGTACATTTCAGCTTGTTTGTTACTGCCTGCTTTTACAAACATATACAGTAATTGATGTAATGAACGCCCCCACTGTAATGAGTGCCCCCCCCCCTCCCCCCTGAACTTTTAAGAGATATCTTTCAGAAAACTGAATGGATGAGCCTTTCTTACCTAAAAAATCTTTGGCAGAACTTTTTTTAGTTGCCCATTCTGATATCTGACAACTATAAACTAAAGGTAATCTTTCAAACTTTCATAAAAATAGGCTAGGCAACAATGATCCCACTGTGCAAAGGTTGCTGGCAAGTCCGATTAACAAGATTTTGTAAATAGTGTTTTGCTACTGGTGACCTTCCATATTCCTCACATATGTAATAAACAACCTTCAGGGTCATACATCTGTCACAGATGTATTATAAGAACCTTTCTTAGTAGGATTAACCAACAGTTCATTAATGTACAGTTAAGCCAGAAATTAAATAACTCTTACAGATAAGTCAGGTGAATAGCTGGGATTAAAGATTTATTCAGATAGTTATTTCACTGTCATCTGGTAACATTAAGAAGTAGATTGAAACAATTAGACATTTACTTAAACATTTTTGCATCAGCAATGTCAGAGTAATGAAATGGGTTGAATGAAACCATACAGGCTATTACAGCTCATCAGTGTTTTAAAGGCTGTTTTATGTGAGACAGAGTTCATTTCGTGATATGATATCTAGTTGTTTAAAGGTGCATATTCAATTTGCAATAGCATGAAGTGTTTTATATCTCATGCTATTGGTTATGTTGCCAAAATACAAAAGCAAAACCATCCCAGCACATGGGTATTCACTGGTCAGAAGCTGGCAAAATCATGATTTGTGAAGTTGTGCAGTATGGCATTGTTTTCCATTTGTGTACTGGAGTAAGCAAAGGGTTTGAAAACGAATTTTGTAAGATACTGTAATATATTAAAGAGAAAAAAACTTTTATTTCTTTTAGATTTATCATACTTGTTATGTGAATAGGTCCCTTTAAGGTCATTTGTATAACCTTTGACTGTAATTCTCACAAGTTCATAATGAATCCAGAGACAAAGTGAAGTCATCTTCCTTATGTAGTTATCAGTAATTTAGTAAACCTTGTCTGTATTGTCTGCAAAACGTTGTATTTAATAATGGCACTGGAAGATCAATGATCATATTGTGTTGCACCCACCAACCCATCACCTATATTAATTTTTTTAAACACTGTGAAAATTACAGACATTAGCCTAGGACCACAGTGCAAGTGTTAATATATGTATCCAGCTCTACACTCCGCATAATTATCATTCTCCAACTAAGGCCCACCAGCTGAAACCAGGGATCTAAATTAGCTACTTGATTAATGGTCTCTTATTTGTCATTAATCAACCAGGTTCATACAGTGTGTGGTATGACTAAAATGAAGCTGATGTTCATTGCTGTCATTATTGGTTTGAGGGAAAATGTTTGTAACTAAAAAGTGAAAGCAGCCCTTGTTGTAAATTATTAACAATAACATCAGTTATGAAACTGGTATTATGAAATGAATATGGA
The DNA here is from genome assembly GCA_026874595.1 of Sipunculus nudus. Classification (NCBI taxonomy): domain Eukaryota; kingdom Metazoa; phylum Annelida; class Sipuncula; order Golfingiida; family Sipunculidae; genus Sipunculus; species Sipunculus nudus. Next base: position 6,568,954 of record CM049313.1, on the reverse strand, counting down.
TAAAGCAGCCAGCTGGATTGTAATTGTTTAATAGTCTGTGGTATCCAAACAAATGTTTCTCTGGCTTTTATCGGTTTTATCAGCAGAATTTCCTGGTGTTTATGTTGTGACAGTTTTCTTTTGGCACTTAAAATCTTGTTTCCCGTTGGAAGTTTTATATTCAATGATTGTTATATCATTTTCAAATAAATACTTCTCAAATTCCGATAGCAGCACATGTATAAAGATATTCATACAGGCTGGTTCCATTGCAGAAATTTCAGTTAAAATCTGTTGAGTGTTCTTGGTCATAATGATTACATACCATTGTTGCTCAGATATGAGCCCCCACACTTCATCAAAAGCCAGACCCTCAAGTTTCAAGAATTTACAAGCATCACAGATGCTTATAAATAAAAGCTGCACAGATATTTCCTTATGAATGACCTTGATGTATAAGAACTGTTACATATCTAAAATCACTCAGTTGTGTGTTGTTTGTCAATAAAAATTTTGTTCTGTCTTGTTTATTCTTCCTTATGTGATTTCATAACTCATTTATATTTAAATCAAGATTAAGTATATTATTGATAGGTAAGGTGCATGTATAAAGCTGTTTCCATGTGCTTCTATATGCATATATATGCATGAACTGGTATTCATATATAGTGGTACAGCGGATCTAGCGGGTCTTCCTAATTACAAAATCATATGAACAGTTTTTTACACATAAATACACATATATAGATAGAGTTGAATATTTCTGATAGGAGGTGCTGTGAAAGCCATTTATTGTTTTTTTTGGGGGGCGGGGTGGGGGCGGGGGGAAGGGAAAATGGCCCCACTTAGGAAAGCTTAGCATTCAGGGGTGTAGCAACAGAGGAGTTGTGTGACAACGGTCCTGTGCCACCACCATCAGTTATAACTTTAAAATAAGAGTGCGCTGGATCAATGGTTTGGTCGATGTAGGTGATCATTATGTTTATTTATGGCTCTGATGAAAATATATACCATGAAATAGATAAATATTTTTGTGCCATAGCCCTAACAGTTGTTTCAGTTGTATGGTGATGTACCACTTAAAGAACTACAACATTGAATGTTTATCATGCTGACTGAAGCTGTCTTTCAAAGTGTGCCAATATGTGTGAAAAAAGAGCTGTTTTGAACTGGCAGATATAGTATATACATATACAGCGTATCTAACAGATCTTTTCAAAAAAGATGCTGAACGACATCATTTTAATGGGAAAACCTTAGTTCATGCAGACCCTGTGCATGAAAATCACTCCTGTGGTGATTTTCCTGTATATACGTTGATGGACATATAGAAACACCACAGTTACATTTTAATATGAGTGATATTTCTCATGTATATATGTGTGTAGGCACATATTGAAACACAGCTTATTGAACAGTGTATTTACCAGTGGTATTTTCATATGAGCTATTTTTTCCTCTTATACGTGTGTAGGCACACTTAGAAACATGGCTTATTGAACAGTGTATTCACCAGTAGTATTAATTGTTTGTTAAATCAAATTCAATAATTGAAAGATTTAAAAAAGACTGGTGGTCGATTATAAATGGATAATGTATTCTCTATATTACCATGAAATTTGCTGTATAGAATTATACTTCAAATATTGATCGAATATATTGTCTAATTTGTATATCAGGCTGAAGTGAAGGGTCAAGGTGATGGCCAGGTTTTTGACACTTATTTGTTGCACAAGGTTTAGCAACATAAACAGTATTCAATACGAAGTTTGAAATATGTTACATGTATACATGAGAGAGGGATTGAATACTCTACCAGTATCAAATTATACACAGTTATTTATATACATTTTTTGTGTAAACACAGATTTGGCCAAGTACTAAACAATTTGTTGGACACAGTATTTGACATACCGTAAATTCTCAATAATAAGCTGCATGTCTATTTAGAGCCACACCCAGACTTTTCTGTTCCCTGTCAGTGATTCCCTGAGATGAAGAAGATCATGAAAACCCCCTTTTTAAGGCCACCTATGGACATCTGGTGATAATATAAAGTCAAATGGCCTAACATTTCCTCTTACAGAAAATATGACTGTAACAGTTCTGTGCAGTTGATTCTTTTGTGCACTCACAAATGTTTTTTATGTATTTTCAGAGTGTTCAGGTGAAGCTAGAGTTGTGCCACCATGCCTTTGTGAGACAGAAGCCCCTGCCCAATGGTTACACTCATGATTGGGTGGTGTTTGTCAGGGGGCCAGAAGGAACAAACATTCAGCACTTTGTGGACCGTGTGATTTTTCATCTCCATGAGAGCTTCAGTAAACCTCGAAGGGGTAGGTGTAAACTTTTAATACCTCTACCAAGGGGGATGAGGGTAATACCAGGGCTTATAATAAGGAGACATATAGGAGACTCCAGGACGTTTAGGTTCAGAGCCACATAAGATTTCAGAGCATCCCATGAGAAAGGGACAGTGTTAAATTTTGCTTTATTGTGTCATTTATGGTTATATATAATGTCATGTTTTGATTATTTTATTATAATGTATAGGGCCAGTCGTCAGTTGTCAGTGAGTGTTATTGACTGGAATATTTGAGGTAGTCAGCTAATAGGAGAGACAATTATTTTGTTTCTGCAGCATAACTAGCTTGGAAGCATTTCGCCTTGGTGCAGGGCTGAGAATAACACGCTAGGAACCCAGGCTCTCATTTCATTTATGAAGCCATAAGAAGGGTGCATACAGAATTAATAAAAATGCATGGGCAGTAGTCGGACATGAATTACATTATTATCCTCTTAAATTGTTGTACTGGAGTCCATTCTGCCAACCGCAGTTGAAATGACTGTATGAATTCTTAATGTGCATATACCGACCCAAGTTTGACGCATGTAAATATATATAAAATAAACGCCACATGGCATATTAAAAGAGCTCTATGATTTACAGCTTGATTCCAGTAAAATGTTCCCAAATAAACACAGAGTACTCCCACCTGCCATCTTTCTCATTTGCCAAAAGCTGGCAAAAGCATAAATGACACTTTTTGCCTTCATTTTAAAAGAGTTACAGTAAGTAACAGAAAAAAAGTTGATATGCGGACATGCATATTAGCCTATAAAGGTTAATGCCATTTCCAAAATTAAGCACAGATTACCATTTGCTTCAAATGTAACACTTTATTCAAAAGTGGATCAATGTGTGCTTAAGGGACTCCAGGTTTGTCTTTTGTGCAACAGGTTTCATATACATAGGGATAAAAAAATCAAAAGTATTATTCCATTGCCTGTATGTTTGGATATTAGGGCAGGCATATCAAAGATTTGGTTGAGAAATCATCATGTGTTAAATGGTGCAGCATAAGTGAAATATATTGATATTCTAGTAGGTGTGTGGGTTGGCCAGTGTACACAGCAGGTCCATCCACAACAAGAGCGTCCAAAACTTAAATCCCTATACAGTATTATTATATGTTGTCTTTTGATGTATGGAGAAATTTCCAGTCTTGATGGAAATAATTTCTTCTTTTTCATGTCCTTGTAACTGTTTGAATTATCACAATTTTTCATTTATTTAGATTTGTTTTCAATACACTCTTTATAATATCTTTTCTGATGGAGCAATGTATATGTCGAGGCCCAGATTAGAATCTGGCCCAATTTAAAACTGGGCCAGCCCAGATCAAAATTTTGATTTGGACCGGCCCAGATCAAAATTCCAATCTTGGCCAGACCAGTTTTAAACCGGGCCAGCCCAGATTAAAATTTTGATCTGGGCCGGCCCAGATTAAAATCCTGTGGTGAAGACTTAAGGATTTAAATCTGGTCTGGACTGATTTTAAACTGGGCCAGCCGAGATTAGAATTTTGATCTGGGCTGGTCAGGTTAACAATCCTGTGGTGGACTGATTTTAAACTGGACCAGCCCAGATCAGAATCCTAATCTACTCCTAGGCTGGCTTCAATTACACTATATTTACCTAGCTTGCCTTTAATCAATTCAAAGAATTTGTAAGACATTGTAAGTCAATAATAAAGAATATTTTATGAATTTATTTCATATTCTATGAAAATATCATTGGTTGGACTCCTTTCATATTTATTTTGTAATTTTACCTCTTATGTGAAATGTCTAAAATATAATTATAAAAGAAACATGTTAAACATTGGTATTTTACAGCTAAAAACTACAAATATAGCTTGCAGAACATATGCATTAATTCAACAAACTAAAACAAGATTTAATCAATAATTATTAACATATATGTTACACAATGTTAAGCTTGTGATCCAAGACCTGTAAATTCAAAATTTTATTTGTTATTTAAAGTTATTAATCATTTATCATAAGTTGGGGTTTTTGGTCTGTGATCTCCCCCCCCCCCCCCCCAGTCACCCATTAATAAATTTGCACATATTGTAACATTGGACCTGTAACTTCTAACATACTACATATTAAGGAAAGAAGGCCCTGAAACATCTATTAAGATACCTACACTTAAGTCACTGAAATAAGGTGACTGAAATTTAGCAAAGAAAAAAATATATATCTAGTGTACATAAATTAGGTTGATATTTGCTTATTTGTGTGAATTATTAACATGATCATAATGTATTTAGATAGAACAGTGGGAACAATATTCACCAACTCAGCATTTTTAACTACTGAAGGTAGAGAATATTTGCATTACAGCATTTAACTATCTTCAATTTAGATTAGTTATCAGTTAATAGATTAGCTTTTTTTAAGTTATTAACTCCAAAGTGAAACCTCCACCATGTTTGTCACCCTCTGAAATAAAATTCTAAATCCAATTTTCACGCATGTTCACCTCTATTTTTGAGACTGCCAAATGACAGCAATCATATCATTTTCTCAGCTGTGGATTTTCTGCTATTGAAAATTACAGTAATGGTATCACAAACCTCTCCCTAGCCCCATGTTAGGGCACAATGTCATGCTGCTCACCCAAATGAGCATTAATGAGCATTACTTTTGTTCACTTATAAATGAGTAAAGCTGGTATTTAATTTATATATTGCATGTATATATTTAATATTACACATGTAGGACTTCCGGTCACATGATCAAGGGGTGAGGACACGTTTTTTCTAGGGTCCCGCAACACGTAAAATTTTAGACAGTACGTCGTCTAAATATTAATCAAAGTAAGAAGATATGCCTCCTCGAGGCAAAGGCAAACAAAAGAAGGCCAGCACAAGCGGAGATATGGATAAATCTCTGCAAAAAGACGTTCCAGACGAACAGTCAGAGTTGGAGGTTATGGGAGCCAGTGCATGCAACGTGAAGGACACCCCAATAACAAATGACCAGTTGCAGAAAACCTTGGCGGACCTTATGAAGGACTACAATGCAAGAATCAGTGAACAGATAAGTGCCTTACATACTGATATTACCAAACAGTTAATGGCATTAACAGCAGACCAGAAAAATATTAAAGAAAATGTTAAATTTATAGAAACAGGACTTAATGCCCTTGACCAACGAGTGGCCGTGCTCGAAAAGCGTGAAAACATGCTGACAAAACAAACCGCAGAATTGCATGCGGAGATTACCTCCTTGAAAGAGCAAAACAGACTGAAAGAACTGGAATTGGACAGAATTAGAAAACTTATTGCAGAGGAGGCAAATAAACAGGAGAGATACTCCAGGGAATGGAATATTAGAATTATTGGGGTGAAAGAGATATGAACGGCGGAGAACTGTTTAAATACTGCTGCTAGAATAATTAAAACAAATAAAATTCTGGGAGACCTAGGGGAAGTGGAAATTCGCAGTAAAATAGAAAATGCACACAGAACCGGTAGAAAAGGAGAAAGACCCAGACATATACTAGCAGACCGGTGAGAAACGAAGTCCTGAAACAAGCCAAAAAGAAAATTAAAGACGGGGACATGCATTTCGCAGAAGACCTTACAGCCACAGACTACAACACAAAGCAGAGGGCCATACTACAAATGAATGCGGCATATAACGACGGAGCACGCGTGAGGTTTTGGCGGGGACAACTGTTTATTAACGGTGAACGGGTGCCGATACAAGACCAGCAAGCAACAAACCCTCGAGGCAACTGAAGACAATAAGATAAGGACTTGGTTGTTCATGCTGCACATAATTATTGTATCCCCAGACAAAGTCGGGGGATACTATGTTTTCATACCGGTCCCGCCGCCGCCGCCGCCGCCGCCGCCGCCGCCGCATATGAATCTTGTTGGCGCGATAACCCAAAAAATATTTCACGGAACTTTACCAAACTTGGTATATGTATAGATATGGGTAAGAGGACGACGCCTATTTAAAATGAGGTCATGACCTTTACTAGGAGAGTGTCCTTGACCTTGAATAGGTCCAATTTTGGGGAAAATCCCACAAATTCTTTAATATCTCAAGAAATCTTGCATGGATTTATCCCAAAATCAAGTTGATGGAAGATCATGGATAGGGTTGTCATGTTCCAGAAACTGGTGGCGCCACCTATTATTCTTTACTTGTTTTCGTGCCGTTTAATACCCTAAAAATTGCCACCTTACAGCACTGTGAGCATTATAAGTCAAAAACTAATGGACAGATTTCTTTTAAATTATGCATATACATAGGTATGGGTTATGGGATGATGCTTATTTAAATTGGGGTCATGACCTTTCCTATGATAGTGGCCTTGACCTTGAATATTGCCATATATGGTGAAAATCACACACCTCTTATCATATCTCCAGTGTTGATAGCCATATGGATTTCAAACATGACTTATGTATGGCCCACCACTAAAGTAAGAACCCTATAGGTTCTAGGGTCATGAGGTCAAAGGTCAAGGTCACTGGACTGGCATTTTAAAAGATACTGTGGATGCATTTTAAGCCAAACTTTCATCCCAGGTCTTCCATCTTGAATATATAGCTCACTTGCCAATAATGGATGATCCATATAAATTTTGGGGTCACAAGGTCAAAGGTCAAGGCCACAGGAGCTATCTGTCCAAAAATTAGTTTCTGGATGATAATTCCTGCTTTTATTGATGTAATGATTTCAAAATTGACTTATATATGTCCCATTGAAATAGCAAGACCCAAATTGATTTTGGGGTCATGAGGTCAAAGGTCAAGGTCACAGGAAACCTCTTTAAAAAGATTGTGGATGCATTTTCTGCCAAACAAATCATCTCAGATCTTTCATCTTGCACATATAGTTCACCTGCCAAGAGTGGAAGACCCCTATCAATTTTGAGGTCACAAGGACAAAGGTGAAGGTCACAGGAGCCATATGTCCAAAAATTAGTTTCTGGATGATAATTCCTGCTTTTATTGATGTATGGATTTCAAACTTGACTTATATATGTCCCATTGGAAAAGCAAGACCCAAATTGATTTTGGGGTCATGAGGTCAAAGGTCAAGGTCACAGGACACATCTTTTTTAAAAAGATGCGGATGCATTTTCAGCCAAACATTTCATCTCAGATCTTTCATCTTGCACATATAGTTCATTGCCAAGAGAGGAAGAACCCTATCAATTTTGAGGTCACAAGGTCAAAGGTGAAGGTCACAGGAGCCATCTGTCCAAAAATTAGTTTCTGGATGATAATTCCTTCTTTTATTGATGTTTGGATTTCAAACTTGACTTGTATTTGACCTATTGGAAAAGCAAGACCGGAATTGAAATTGGGGTCATGAGGTCAAAGGTCAAGGTCACAGGAAACCTCTATAAAAAGATTGTGGATGCATTTTAAGCCAAACTTTCATCCCAGGTCTTCCATCTTGAATATATAGCTCACTTGCCAATAATGGATGATCCATATAAATTTTGGGGTCACAAGGTCAAAGGTCAAGGCCACAGGAGCTATCTGTCCAAAAATTAGTTTCTGGATGATAATTCCTGCTTTTATTGATGTAATGATTTCAAAATTGACTTATATATGTCCCATTGAAATAGCAAGACCCAAATTGATTTTGGGGTCATGAGGTCAAAGGTCAAGATCACAGGAAACCTCATTAAAAAGATTGTGGATGCATTTTCAGCCAAACAATTCATCTCAGATCTTTCCTCTTGCACATATAGTTCACCTGCCAAGAGTGGAAGACCCCTATCAATTTTGAGGTCACAAGGTCAAAGATGAAGGTCACAGGAGCCATTTGTCCAAAAATTAGTTTCTGGATGATAATTCCTGCTTTTATTGATGTATGGGTTTCAAACTTGACTTATATATGTCCCATTGGAAAAGCAAGACCCAAATTGATTTTGGGGTCATGAGGTCAAAGGTCAAGGTCACATCTTTAAAAGGATGTGGATGCATTTTCAGCCAAACGTTTCATCTCAGATCTTTCATCTTGCACATATAGTTCATCTGCCAAGAGAGGAAGAACCCTATCAATTTTGAGGTCACAAGGTCAAATGTGAAGGTCACAGGAGCCATCTGTCCAAAAATTAGTTTCTGGATGATAATTCCATCTTTTACTGATGTATGGATTTCAAACTTGGCTTTGTTATTGACCCATTGAAATAGCAAGACCCAAATTGATTTTGGGGTCATGAGGTCAAAGGTCAAGGTCACAGGAAACCTCTTTAAAAAGATTGTGGATGCATTTTCTGCCAAACAATTCATCTCAGATCTTTCATCTTGCACATATAGTTCACCTGCCGAGAGTGGAAGACCCCTATCAATTTTGAGGTCACAAGGTCAAAGGTGAAGGTCACAGGAGCCATATGTCCAAAAATTAGTTTCTGGATGATAATTCCTGCTTTTATTGATGTATGGATTTCAAACTTGACTTGTATATGTCCCATTGGAAAAGCAAGACCCAAATTGATTTTGGGGTCATGAGGTCAAAGGTCAAGGTCACAGGACACATCTTTTTTAAAAAGATGTGGATGCATTTTCAGCCAAACATTTCATCTCAGATCTTTCATCTTGCACATATAGTTCATTGCCAAGAGAGGAAGAACCCTATCAATTTTGAGGTCACAAGGTCAAAGGTGAAGGTCACAGGAGCCATCTGTCCAAAAATTAGTTTCTGGATGATAATTCCTTCTTTTATTGATGTTTGGATTTCAAACTTGACTTGTATTTGACCCATTGGAAAAGCAAGACCGGAATTGAAATTGGGGTCATGAGGTCAAAGGTCAAGGTCACAGGAAACCTCTATAAAAAGATTGTGGATGCATTTTAAGCCAAACTTTCATCCCAGGTCTTCCATCTTGAATATATAGCTCACTTGCCAATAATGGATGATCCATATAAATTTTGGGGTCACAAGGTCAAAGGTCAAGGCCACAGGAGCTATCTGTCCAAAAATTAGTTTCTGGATGATAATTCCTGCTTTTATTGATGTAATGATTTCAAAATTGACTTATATATGTCCCATTGAAATAGCAAGACCCAAATTGATTTTGGGGTCATGAGGTCAAAGGTCAAGGTCACAGGAAACCTCTTTAAAAAGATTGTGGATGCATTTTCAGCCAAACAATTCATCTCAAATCTTTCCTCTTGCACATATAGTTCACCTGCCAAGAGTGGAAGACCCCTATCAATTTTGAGGTCACAAGGTCAAAGATGAAGGTCACAGGAGCCATATGTCCAAAAATTAGTTTCTGGATGATAATTCCTGCTTTTATTGATGTATGGATTTCAAACTTGACTTGTATATGTCCCATTGGAAAAGTAAGACCAAAATTGATTTTGTGGTCATGAGGTCAAAGGTCAAGGTCACAGGACACATCTTTAAAAAGATATGGATGCATTTTCAGCCAAACAATTCATCTCATATCTTTCATCTTGCACTTATAGTTCTCCTGCCAAGAGAGGAAGAACACTATCAATTTTGAGGTCACAAGGTCAAAGGTGAAGGTCACAGGAGCCATCTGTCCAAAAATAAGTTTCTGGATGATAATTCCTGCTTTATTGATGTATAGATTTCAAACTTGACTTGCATATGTCCGATTGGAAAAGCAAGACCCAAATTGATTTTGGGGTTATGAGATCAAAGGTCAAGGTCACAGGACACATCTTTAAAAAGATCAAGGTCACAGGACCAACATCTTCAACAAGATTGTGGATCGTTAGATGGAATAAACAATAAAAATGCCAAGTGTCAGTATATGCTGCTAAAAATGGGGGTCTGTTCTTGTAGGAGGGGGGCCTACTATGTCTGGGGATACTCTGGCACCTGCGGTGCCAAGAAATGTCTAGTTTCATAATGTATTGTTTTTCATCCTTTACACAGGTTGCCATTGGTTAATTAACAATATAAGCTGGCATGAAAAGACACGTGGCAGAGTCATAGCGCATGCGCAACTTTGAGGCGGCTCACTCATTTGGAACACCTCGACCGAATTAGTTATTAGAATTATTGATAGGGGGCGCTGCAACAAAAATAATATCGAAGCGCCACCACGTGTGTTTCAATGTCACTAATTAAAGGCTACATGGCGACGTAAATAACATACAGGGGCTATGAGACAGGGTCCAAGAGAGAATTAACGGTCCAGAGTCCAGTGACAGGGAGTGGTATCATATTTACATTTATTTTTTTTATTTTTTTTTATTTATTTAGATCCATTTAGGAACAATGCTTCTCTGTGAATCGAAAATTGTTGAATTTGGCAATGTTGTTCAGGTTTATCACCTAATATCACCCAGGTACATCAGGCGTGGTTTTGTATACATATTTGTTTTCTCTCGCAGTGGTGAACTTTTCGTGAATAACTATGTAGAGATACAGGTCATTACGAAACAGACCTCTAGCCAGGTCACCCATGTTCATGTAATCATGAAAGTTAATAATGTACTTTTATTATTATCATTACAAATCTTTAGTTCACTATCACTGACATTACTATTAGACAGTACTTTACATCTTTATACTAATGTCGAGAAATAAAGTAGTGAAGATTATGTCCATTAATGTCCGTGGTTTGGGTAATTTTTCTAAGCGAAGGCAGATATTTTACTGGTTAAACAAGAAAACTGATGTGGGAATCATTTTTATGCAGGAAACGCATAGCAGTAACAAAGCTGAATGCAAATGGAGGGCAGAATGGGGTCACAGGGTTGTATTCAGCCATGGGGATTCAAACGCGAGGGGTACAGCTATTTTAATTAAGAATAATATATCCTGTGAAATTTTACAGCAGATTGTGGATGCTTATGGGAGGTTTGTTATATTAGATTGTATATTGGGTGATTATAAATTGACATTAGTCAATATTTATGGTCCAAATAATGATTTACCAAGCTTTTATGAAGAATTATTTCAGAAGATTGAGAGTATATCTAATGATCATAGAATTATTGGAGGTGATTGGAATTTAGTCCTTGATTTAAAGTTAGACCAGACTAAACAGCGTCATAATAATAACAAAGCTAGGAAAATTGTTATAGAATACATGGAAGAAACCCAATTAAGTGATATGTGGAGATTGTGTAATCCAGATAAAATACAATATACTTGGTCCCGTATTTTACCATCACCAGTAAGAAGCCGACTAGATTATTTTTTGGTATCATGTGGTCTGAAAGGAATGGTAACAAACACCGATATTATTCCTGTCTATAATTCAGATCATGAAGGTGTGATTCTTGAGTTGAATGCCCATTTACATGAAAAGGGTCCTGGATACTGGAAATTAAACTGTACCTTATTACATAATCAAGAGTATACTGACATTATTAGGACAACTATACAAAATGCACAAACAGAAAATAAAGAAGCCAACCCACCCTTACTTTGGGATATCATTAAAATGTATATTAGACGTGAATCTATAGCTTTCAGCAAAAGGTTAAATGCAAAGAAAAAATGTAAAATTTTGGAATTAGAAAACAAGATTAAATTTCTTCAGAACTCTAACAGTCACACTGAATTAGAAGAAACCAAAAGAGAGCTAGAAAAATATTTGGAGGAGAAAACAAAAGGGGCTTTATTCAGAAGTAAATGCAGCCGCAGGGTTGGGTTTTAGGCTGCCCAAAACCTGTTTTCGGCAGGGCAGAGCCTAAAACATGCCTTTAACTGCCTAAAATAGGTTATAACCTGCCTAAAACTGCCTTTAACTGCCTAAAACCTTATTTACCCTTACCTATGACTTTTAGTTTAACTATGTTTTATTGTTAAACATCTAAATGCATTAAAGAAATATGCTCAACAAATTATAATTGAGGATCATTTTATTCAAACTAAACAAATTAAACCATGACACAAAAAAAAGCAACAAATGAATTCAACACTACTTCAGGGATTTCCTTATGAACACAGTTCTCCGACTCTCCTACCTCCATTACTGCCAATTTATAAAAAAATGCTCTTACTTTAAGCTTATAACCAGATACTTTTATTGGCTTTTTGATCACAAGGGATTAAATTTTGTGATAAATGGAAAAGAAGTTTTCCTGGATTTAAAATGTTGTTCCATTTACACTGATGAATAGTTCTTTATACTGTAGCTTCACTAACATAACATGTTTATTTTGTATGCCTGTAGCTTCAATGGCAAAAAAGCATTGGATTGGATTTATAAATTATTACATATCTTTTATGCTAGCCATAAAACTAAAAATATGATAATATCTGATAATGAACAAGAATTTCCACTATTTGTTTATTCCCTTAGCTAGGTCATCCCTTGTCAAATTTTAAGATTTTGTGCACATACTTATCTTCTATATAATGATGGATATACTCTGTTTATTGTATGATGAAATTGTAAAAATGGAACCCTCATTAAACACTATAATTAGTATAAAACTGAAAATGTGAAAATATTTTGCAATGAATATGTTGCAAACCACAGAATATTCATAATTACTCAGGGGCTGTGTTAAACCTGAAGGCCTGAGGGGCACTGACTGCATCACTCAGTAAAATGTTAGCTCAAGAACAGTCTTCAGGGCAAGGGCTTTGATTGCATCCTCCTAGTCATGTATGAAAGTTGACATGAACATCTACCAGGACATAGTAGTAGGACTTATGACCATTGGGTCTTATGACCCCATCACCCTGATAAATTGTAATTAACTTGTCTAATCAAGTAGTCCTCCCCTCTGATAGTGATACCCTGTCTTACAAGGGCAAACTGGAGGCTGTATTACATCATTCAAGGTAGCTGGGCACTCATCAGGAAACCCAAAAGGTCCAGATAATGTCATTACCTTGGCCAATAAAACTATGTGCCACACAAACATGGTGTCATGTTCAGACACCTATACAGGCTCTTTGAAGACTGCATGGTACCAGCCAACAGGAAATCATGCATTTCTAATACTTGATAGCTTCCAGAAGCCCAGCAAAGCCTTGTGACTGCTTCACCCCAGCCAGTATGGTAGTTTTACAGATCTTTAAGTAAAAAATGTAACAAATATAGGTTTTGGGCACTTTTGGTGCCTAAAACCTGCCTAAAACCTGTTTTAGGCGGGGCGGTTTTAACCAGGTTATAACCTATGGTTAAAACCTTCATGCCTAAAACTTGCCAACCCTGAATGCAGGTGGTATGAGCAGGGGGAAAAATCAACTGAATATTTTCTGAACTTGGAGAAAAGGAACTTTAATAAAAAAACAGTAAATAAATTGATCCTCAATGATGGGAGGCAAATATCTGACCAAATAGAAATTTTCAGAGCTGAAAAACATTATTATGAAAATCTCTATCAATCTAGTTTATCCAACCAAACAATTCAAGATAACAGTTTTTTTCCTAATATAGGACTTAATGAGGGACTTTCAGAGAATGAGAGAATTTTATGCGATGAACTGGTTAAAGAACAGGAGATTTTTAAAATTTTAAAGTCATTTGCAATGGATAAATCACCTGGATTGGATGGTCTCCCTGCAGAGTTCTATAGACATTTTTGGACAGATATCAAGGAACCCCTTCTGTCAGCTATTAGATATGGACTAAATGTTGGACATTTAAGTATCACCCAGGGACAGGGAGTTATTACTTTGTTACAAAAAAAAAAAATAAATCTCTTCTTGAAATAAAAAATTGGAGGCCAATTACACTACTGAACACTGATTACAAACTCATTTCAAAATGCCTAGCAAGCAGAATCAAATCTGTTTTACCAAGATTAATTAATGAGGATTAGACAGGTTTCATTAAAGGTAGGTACATAGGGGAGAATATAAATAAGATCATTACAGTTATAAATAATACAGTTGAACAAGATAAAGAAGGGTACCTCACAACAGTAGATTTTGAAAAAGCTTTCGATTGCTTAGAATGGCCGTTCATTTGGAAAGCATTGGAATATTTTGGGTTTGGAAAAAATATAATAAACTGGATAAAAGTATTATACCATGAAGGGAAAACATGTATTATAAATAATGGGTGGTGCTCAGAATTCTTCAAAATGTCAAGGGGAGTGAGACAGGGGTGTCCCCTGTCTCCATACCTTTTTATAATATGTGCAGAATTGTTAGCAAAAAAAATTAGAGAAGATAATAAATTAAATGCAGTCTGCTTCAATGAATATAAATATAAAATACTGCAATATGCTGATGACACAGTTTTTTTATTCTCAGACATTAACAGTGTTATTGATAGTGTGAATATAATGAAATGTTTTGAAAAAAATTCAGGTCTTAAAATTAATCTAGGGAAAACTGCAGTTATGCCTTTGGTACATAACCAACCAGGTATAAGCCAAGCTAAAAGAACAATAGAGAGAAAAGGTCTAAAATGGTCAGAGGGTCCAGTTAATATTCTGGGTATATTACTTAGACCATCCTTAAATAAAATAATAGAAGACAATTACAATCCAAAATTGGAATCCATAAGAAAAACATTAAGTACATGGTCAAACAGATACATGACACCAGCTGGGAAAATCACTTTAATAAAATGTTATGCTTTGTCACAATTAATTTACTTGTGGTCTGTCCTTCCTGCTCCTAAAGCCAATTATTTTAAAGAACTAGAAAAAATTCTATATAAATTTGTTTGGTCATACAAACCAGACAAAGTGAAAAGATTGACATTAATAGCTCCTTATAGTAAAGTCGGATTGAATATGATCCACCCTGAAACTCAAAATTGCGCATTAAAAATAAAATGGATTGAAAGAATCTTAAAGAAAAAACCTGACAATCCTTGGAAAAATCATATATTAAGTACCTTACCTATGGGGGAGCTTACATTTCAATGTAATCTCAATCCAGAAGATTTGGATGAGATCTATTTAAAAGACATCTTTTGGAAAGAAGTCATGCAAGCATGGTGTAAATTTAATTTCTGCATACCAACAGAAGTGAAAGATATTTTTGGCCAGGTTCTGTGGTATAATTCCCATATAAAGATTGATAATAAGGTATTATTTTTTAGAAAACTTTACAACTCAGGCATAATATACATAAAAGATATTATAGTGAAAAATAGAGGATTCTTCAGATTTCTTACATATGAAGAATTTCAGGCACGTACCAATTTAAATATAAACTTGCTTTGGTACAATGGTATGTTGGATGCAATACCAAATGATTGGAAAAAAATTCTTAAAGTAAACAAAGAAATACACCAGATTCAAAACAATATAGAAACCCTTTTTAGCATGAAAAAGGTAACTAAGCAGGTTTACTGTAAAATGGTTGAAAAGATCTATGTTGTCTCAACAAACCCACTAATTAAGTGGGCTATAGACTTGAATATATCCAGCTGGGAAAGCATTTTGAGTGCTTTCCCTAAACTGAAAAAAGTTTCAAACTCAGTGCAACTTAGAATGTTCCAGTTCAGATTACTTAATTGTATTATGTATCTTAATAGTAATTTGTATAAATCAAATATAATTGACAACCCCAGGTGCTCATTTTGTAAGTCAGAAGATGAAACATACATTCATCTATTTTGGTCATGCACATTTGTCAAGTTAGTATGGTCAAATATACTTTTATGGTTAAAAGAGAATAAAGTGGCTGAAAAGGATTTTAAGTTTGACTGTGCACCAATAATATTAGGTGATTATACAGACATTATAGGCAGTATTGTACTTTTTGTTAAAAAATATATATATGATTGTAGAGGTAAAAAGCAACAAGCCTTCTTTGAAAGGAGCAATCTTGTTTATAAAACATGTGAAGGAAATAGAAAAATATATTGCTTATAAGAAAGGAAATACTATTGTACATGATAAAAAATGGAAGAAACTGAACTTTTTTACAGAAAACAGTAACACACCAATCTTAAATTTATAATTTAGGGTTCTAGGGTCTTTTTTTTAATCATGAAATAGTTTACACGTAGACATTTAAGTGATTGATAAAAGTATGTTAATTATATGAGTAGATATATGTGATAACAACTGTTATAAATAATCAATAAAAAGGAATGTTCATTTATATTTTCACATAAGGGTAAAGTGTATTGCTAGCATACATATATAAATGGGCAATGAATTGTGATTAATTATAAAAACGTGGTTACTTAAGTTTTACTGAGTTAGGTCTGTATAGGGAAGTCTGTATCATATATTAACGGTAAGACAGGCAATGTTATGTACCATTACAACTTGTTTGTCTCATGAATGTAATTTTCATCAATTTAAAAGGTGACAGTTATAGCATAAAGATATGTATGTTTCACTTAATTATCAATAGGTGACAAGAGAGATTTAAAGCATGTAAAAATAACAGTTAATAGGGTATAATGTAAATTGTCCCATAAGTGTACTTGGTCTGCCATTCTGGCAATAGCTATTCATTGTAAAAACTGTTAACCTTCTCTTACAATAATAGGTAAATAAACATCCACTAGGTCAGGATTAATTGAATGATGTATTAATCATACAAAGATTGTTATATTAGAAAACCAAAGCCATATTTTTTTTATAAGGTGATATGGGGATATCTGGTTTAATTTGCAACAGGAAATCAACATATTTTTTTTTTGTATTCACAGCTAGTAAGGTATATATTGTAATCAGGCAGTCAGTTACTTGAAGATTAGAATGAATTAGATCAAGTTTTTTATAGGGCCCTAGGGTCAGATGAAGTTAACTTATCTTTGATAATTAAAAAATAGGTTTAGTACACAGGTAGCTAGGTACCAGGTGTGCATTAATATAACAGGTTGCATGTGTATTATAGATCTGTTAAAATTTAAGGATTAGTAACAATTTTTGTTCTATTGAAGTGTTTTGCTTGCAGAGATTATATCTCACCTGTGCCAAAAAAAAAAAAAAAAAAAAAAAAAAAAAAACACATGTAATTTTGCTATTCAGAACAGAAAATTATCTCAGTTAAGTTTTAAAATTTTGATATTAAGTCAAGTAGATGTCTCAGAACTGACACATATTCTAAACTGTGATAAATTATGGTAGTTGGTTTAGGTTAAGTTCAGATATGAACTTGAATGCTTGAAGAATAGATGAAACAAAAGAAGCACATTACATTTGTTCGTTAGCTTTTTCCTCAGTAAAATATTTTAAATGATCTTGTTCATTATGTGTTTTGTGCCCTTCAAAATGGTGTATCTGGAATAAATGTTTACTGTATTATCTGATTTTAGATGATAAAAATCAAGCTAGCCTAAGATTAGATTAGGATTCTGATCTGGTTAGGCCCAGTTTAAAATCAGTTCACCACAAGATTGTGATCTTGACTAGCCCAGATTAAAATTTTGATCTGGGCCGGCCCAGTTTAAAATCAGTCCACCACAGGATTGTAAACTTAACCAGCCCAGATCAAAATTCTAATCTGGTCCATCCCAGATTAAAACCAGTCCAGACTAGATTTAAATCCTGAAGTCTTCACCACAGGATTTTAATCTGGACCGGCCCAGATCAAAATTTTAATCTGGGCTGGCCCAGTTTAAAACTGGTCTGGCCCAGATTAGAATTTTGATCTGGGCCGGTCCAAATCAAAATTTTGATCTGGGCTGGCCCAGTTTTAAATTGGGCCAGATTCTAATCTGGACCTCGACATATATACATTTTGATCCTTGCAACCAAAGAGTTCTAAATGTTTCCTTGTTGAATGTATTGTTTGTACTGAACAAGCAGTCATCAACAACATATCTGTAAGCACACTTTGTTTCTATATGCCTGTCTATGACGGGAACTATTATGGTATACCATCTGTCCGTTAACTTAGTGTTGCCACAATAACTTATCGGGGGTTTGAAGGATTTTCATGAAACTCACAATAACTACTTACCAATGATTATCTCGCCCAGGTTCTATTAACAGCAAAATGCACAAATATTTAATGAGGTCAGAGGTCACTTGGCTACTTTGTGGTATCGCTGCAATAATTTCAAGGAATATGATGGATTTTGATAAATCTCAAAAGAAATGTTAATCAATAAAATATCTCACCTAAGATCGATTTCCAGCAAAATCCACACATATGGAATGAGGTCAGAGGTCAGCACACTTTGGAGGCACCATGATGACTTACCAAAAATCCTATTGATTTTCATGAAACTCATTTTACATATTAACCAATTGATTTTCTCACCTCAATTAAATTCTCAGCAAAATTCACTCATATTTAATGAGGTCTGAGGTCACAAAATATGCAAAGGGCATATTATACACCATTTGTGGTTTTCATATTGTGAATTGGTCTGCTTTAAGAAAGTATGTGTGTATGATGTTATATTTTCTTCATTTCAGTAAAAAAGGAGCCCCCATATGAGGTTAGGGAGAGTGGCTATGCAGGATTCCTCATGCCAATAGACATTTACTTCAAGAACAAAGAGGAACCAAAGAAAGTCCGCTTTGAATATGATCTGTTCCTGAATCGTGAGGACTGCCCACCTGTCAATCATATCCGATGTGAGAAGCTGACATTCCAGAATCCAACAGAAGAGTTCAGAAGGAGACTGATAAAGGCTGGTGGGGTAAGGCAGACATCTTGATTTTACTGCTTATTTCAACTATATTTGACATCACCCAGTTTTACTGGGGTGCATATAAAAGCAGACCTAACTTTCTCACCATTGAAGCTTTGCTCGGGTTCGAATTCCATGATATATTTCCCCCTGTTAAAAATGTCTATGTGACTGTATATATTTATATATTTCCCTTTCTGTCAACTTGCTGTCACTATGTTGGTCCCACACCAGATCACTGATTATGTTATGGAGTCTTATTTTGTGAAAAACTTTATAAAGGGACCATTAAAGAAAACAGATTATGATGATTGGTTGTAATGAAAGGTTAAAGGTTGATTTATGGAAATAAATAATTAGCTCAGCTGATGTTAAGTCTTCTGAGCTTTAGTTATGGTCCTTTGTCTGTTGTCCGTCAGTCTGTCTGTCAGTCCGTTTGACTGGCACATTTTGAAACCGTTAGACTTTTTAATTCAAAAGTGGCATACTGTTAGATGTCCCCAAAAATCTTCTACCAGACCAAAAACTGGGTCACTGCCACTTTGTTCCTTTGAGAAATTAAGGATATACTTCAATTTTCCATTAATAACCTATTGTTACACTTCAAGACTACCTAATATCAAAACCACTAGTGTTGTTTTGTTCATAATTTACGTAATTATTCCCTATGTTTCCTATGATCTTCCCAGAAATTAAGTCCGTATTGTATAATTTCTTGAAGTTATTGGCCTAAACATAATATACTTTGTAAAAAATCAGGAAAGATATTTACTCACTTAACATGATAATTTCTTAGGCTAGAGACTTTTTTAAGGTATATAACTGTGTTTAATCAAGATGCAATTGTATACCCAATTGAGTCTGAATTTTGTTAATTTTTCAAGTCAGTAGTATAAAAATAAAATTGTTACCTTTTGCCCAACTTTGACCATGGCATGTTTTTTAGCTCAGCTGACTGTAAGTCATATGAGCTATTGTCTTGGTCCATTGTCTGTCTGTCTGTCCGTCCGTCTGTCCGTCTGTTAGACTGGCACGTTTTGAAACCATTACACCTATGAATCCAAAATTCAGCATACTGGTATATGTCACCAAAATCTCCTACCAACCCAAAAATTGGGTCAATATGTCTTCGTTCCTTCGAGATATTTGGGAAAAACCTCATATTTTAATCAAAAACCTATTATCACACTTGGGGACTGCGTAATATCAAAACCACTTATATGTTTTTCTTAATATTTTCCAGAAGTAATCTCCTATATATTTCCTATATACATGCCAGAAATTAAGTCCGTTAAGTAAAATTTCTTTAAGTTATGGGCCAGAACATAATGGACTTTGTAAAAAATGAGGAAAAATATTAACTCACTTAACATGAAAAATTTTGAAACTAGAGACTATTTTCCAAAGTATATAACTTTGTTTAATTAAGATTCAATGGTTTACCCAAAATTAGATCTGAATTTTGTAAATTTTTAAAGTTATTAGCATAAAAATAAAATCAATACCTTAAATTTTGCCCAACTTTGACTATGGCATGTTTTTTTATGCCCCACAAAGTGGCCGGGGCATATAGTTTTACCCATGTCCGTCCTTCCGTCCTTCTGAAATAAAACAGTTGTAGGGACTTTTTTTCGCAATGCCTACAGATATTGGCCTGATTTTTGGTGTGTGGGCAGATAATGACCAGTTACAGATGGAGATCGCGTTTGGTCTTGATTGACCTACTTTTGACCGTTTTACGGCTCCTAAACTTAGAAAATTTCATGAAAAATATAAATTTTCATGACAAATACACATGTACGGACTTTTTTTCGCAATGCCTGCAGATATTGGCCTGATTTTTGGTGTGTGGGCAGATAATGACCAGTTCCAGATCGAGTTCACGTTTCATCCCAGTTGACCTACTTTTGACGGTTTTACGGCTCCTGAACTTAGAAAATTTAATGAAAAATATAAATTTTCATGACAAATACACATGTACAGATTTTTTTTTGCAATGCCTGCAGATATTGGCCTGATTTTTGGTGTGTGGGCAGATAATGACCAGTTACAGATTGAGTTCGCGTTTCGTCCCAGTTGACCTACTTTTGACGGTTTTACGAATCCTTAACTTAGAAAATTTAATGAAAAATATAAATTTTCATGACAAATACACATGTACAGACTTTTTTTCGCAATGCCTGCAGATATTGGCCTGATTTTTGGTGTGTGGGCAGATAATGACCAGTTACAGATCGAGTTCATGTTTCCTCCCAGTTGACCTACTTTTGACTGTTTTACGGCTCCTGAACATAGAAAATTTCATGAAAATATAAATTTTCATGACAAATACACATGTACTGACTTTTTTTTTGCAATACCTGCAGATATTGGCCTCATTTTTTATGTGTGGGCAGATAATGACAGTTGCAGATCGAGTTCGCGTTTCATCCCGGTTGACCTACTTTTCATTGTCTTATGGCTCCTAAACATAGAAAATTTCATGAAAGACAGAAATTTTTATGGAAAATGCACATGTATGGACTTTTTTTCACAGTGCCTGCAGATACTGGCCTGGTTTTTGGTGTGTTGCTTGATAATGACCCGTAACAGATCGAGTTTGCATTTTGCCCTTGTTGACCTACTTTTGACCCTATGACACCTCCTGAACTTAAAATTTTTTCAAAATTTAACAAATGTTTCTAATTTGCCCCAGGCGGGGGCATTCGTGTCGTTCCGACTAATATAGTTCCTGTAAGTACTATTGATTTAATTTTCACAGCATGTAAACATAAGTATTTAATTTGTTTAAATCTGAAATTTGAATATAAAAGCTTGAAAATTAGGCAAGTTATTGATTTGTTACTTGAGGCTCTATTGTAGTCATATGTTTGCCCAGATGCAGGGTCCCACTCCAGGTCACTGGAATTCAGCTATGCCAGGGTTTCTGATTTGTCACAGTCACTGGGGGAGATCCCCTGCTGTGACAGGTGTATAGTTATTCTCATATCACCACCCCAATCCCTTCCCCCCCCCCCCCCAAACCCAACCCATCAAGTGTTATGCAGTGACTGTTATTGTTTCATTGTATCTTCTTAATTGTTATGCTGTTTCCACTCTAATATACAAAAACATCCCTTGAAAGAGTAATTCAAGGTGTAATCCAGAAGATGCCATTTTGTGTTAATGTAGCATTTTTAAAGAAATCAATTTAACAAATATAATTCAACCCATCAGTATGCTTAAATTTATAGAAAATGAAGCAAATTATGGATAAATAAAGGCACAATTTAAAATTGTGATCTCTGAATCAAGTTTTATTTTTATATATTTATTGTTTTGCAAATTTATTTATGTGGTAAAAAATTAATAAAGATTTGTATGCATGATGTGGTGTTGTCTGACAAGATTTAGATTAATGATGATGCAATTTAGAATTATGAATCAACTTTTATATTCAGAAATATGTATGTTATATTTGAAATGTATAGAAATATAAACTTATAATGAAAAAATAGATGTGATTAAAAAATGAGAATCTAATACAAAAATTTGTTTATTATTTTCCCCTCAGCAGAATTAGAGATCAGGTTTGTTTGCCCTATATGTATATGCAGAAGTGTTGTTAATCCCACCATCTCCCCTCCCCTCCCCTCTCCCTGCTGCCATTGATTCCTGTGCACATGGACATTAGTTTTTATTGCAAATGTGTAAAATTTATTTTAATTAAAAAAATAATAGGATTAGAAAAAATTAAGATCTTTTTGAAACATATTCTTGCCTAAGGAGAATGGAACATAAATTGATCAGCTCTGTCCATCATCTCTCTGTTATCATTAAATATATATAAATTATGAAATTTTTCCTTTAAGCACGGTTAAAATAACTTTCATATGTCGCATGTTTTTCGAATTAAGCTATTTAAGTCTGAAATTTGAAAGCAAATTGTATATTCAGTTGTGTATTATTGCAGATGTTAAACTTTAAAAAAAATTGATATAATAAATAAATTAAGAAATAATTGAAACTTCATATATATTATCAGCTTTGTTTGTCTACCAGTCTGTCTGTCCTTTATTAAGTATTAAGAAATTATGAATGAACTTTTTTATCCTGTAAGCATCGTTGAATTAAGTGAAAATCTTATGTATATACACTATAATAAAACAGATATGTTTGTAACTCCCACCATTTCACATCCCCAACCCCACCCCCCTACCACCACCAAGTCCTTTCATCTGTGGACTGGGGACATTAGTTTTATTTCAACTGTATACATTTTATAAAATAAAAAAAAATATATTTAATAATATATATTATAAAGAAAAGATTCAATTGAACAAATGTGTAAACTACTGAAATGTCAACAGTTAATCAAAAAGCCAACTAGTGATCATGGTAATAGTACAGATCATTTGTTCACAAACTGCTTTAATGTTTCAGTTTCAACATTAGGAAACACATGGTCAGGTCACAAAATATTATTTGCAACAATTTCTTGCTCATCAATACAAACCAATCATATAAACCAACCATAGCCAATATTACCCCTTCCTCTTACACTTTTATCTCCATTTGATATTATTTTAGATTTTTACCTTCAAGGTCAACTTCAGCTGAGCACAGTGACCTATAGGTCCCTTGTTTCCTGTAATACTGTTGATTTATCTTTCACAGCATGGAAACTTAAGTAATTGATCAGTTTAAATTGGAATTTTGAAAATAAAAACTAAAGAATTAGGCTAGTTATTAAAGTTTTTTTTGGAGGTTCTGTTGTATTTATTTGCATTGTCCAGCTGAAGGCAAGCCACTTCTGGTCACAGGAGGTCAGCTATGCCTGGGTACCTGATTTGTAATGGGTCATTTTGGGAGATCCCCCTCTGCCTCAGTGACAGGTGTACAGTTATTCCCATAACAACCCCCATCTCTCCCCCTAAGGGAAATGAATAGGAAATAAGGCTTTATTTGTCCTGTATGTATATGAAGAGGTGATGTAATTCCCACAGTTCCCCTCTCCATTGAGTCCTTGCACCTATGCACTGGGGACATTAGTTTTATTGTAAATGTGTAAAATCTATAACATTAAAAAAGAGTAGTATTAGAAAAAAATTAAAATCTAACTGAAACATACTATTGCCTCAGGAGAATGTGACATCAAGTGATCAGCTCTGTCTGTCCATCATCTCTCTGTTATCATAAAATATATATTAATTGTTAACTTTTATGATGCTATATTTCAAGTTTATTTATGATGCCTGGTATGTGAAAAGGCCTATTCAATGGCATATTGACATTAAAAACACACATTTCAGTAGATTAATAAAATGTACAGATTTTTAAGTGTAGTCAAACATTTATTTAAAAAAAAATTAATTGTGGGGGGGGGAGGCTTATATCCTCTTTATCTTTAACATTTGGGGGCTTGCGAACAGGGGGGCTTTTTTCTAGGGGGGTCTTAGTCTGTACCTTCCCCCCCCCCCATGATCATGAGAACTTTAATGCTTTTTTTATCACCCAAAATAGATTATTTGCATATATATTAATTGTATCCCCAGACAAAGTCGGGGGATACTATGTTTTCATACCGGTCCCCCCGCCGCCGCCGCCGCCGCCGCATATAAATCTTGTTGGCGCGATAACCCAAAAAATATTTCACGGAACTTTACCAAACTTGGTATATGTATAGATATGGGTGAGAGGACGACGCCTATTTAAAATGAGGTCATGAACTTTACTAGGAGAGTGTCCTTGACCTTGAATAGGTCCAATTTTGGGGAAAATCACACAAATTCTTTAATATCTCAAGAAATCTTGCATGGATTTATCACAAAATCAAGTTGATGGAAGATCATGGATAGGGTTGTCATGTTCCAGAAACTGGTGGCGCCACCTATTATTCTTTACTTGTTTTTGTGCCGTTTAATACCCCCAAAATTGCCACTTTACAGTACTGTGAGCATTATAAGTCAAAAACTAATGGACAGATTTCTTTTATATTATGCATATACATAGGTATGGGTTATGGGATGATGTTTATTTAAATTGGGGTCATGACCTTTCCTATGATAGTGGCCTTGACCTTGAATATTGCCATATATGGTGAAAATCACACACCTCTTATGATATCTCCAGTGTTGATAGCCATATGGATTTCAAACATGACTTATGTATGGCCCACCACTAAAGTAAGAACCCTATAGGTTCTAGGGTCATGAGGTCAAAGGTCAAGGTCACTGGACTGGCATTTTAAAAGATACTGTGGATGGATTTTAAGCCAAACTTTCATCTTAGGTCTTCCATCTTGAATATATAGCTCACTTGCCAGTAGTGGATGATCCATATAAATTTTGGGGTCACAAGGTCAAAGGTCAAGGCCACAGGAGCTATCTGTCAAAAAATTAGTTTCTGGATGATAATTCCTGCTTTTATTGATGTATTGATTTCAAACTTGACTTATATATGTCCCATTGAAAAAGCAAGACTCCAATTGATTTTGGGGTCATGAGGTCAAAGGTCAAGGTCACAGGACACATCTTTAAAAAGATTGTGGATGCATTTTCAGCCAAACATTTCATCTCAGACCTTTCATCTTGCACATGTAAGTCATCTGCCAATAGAGGAAGACCCCTATCAGTTTTGAGGTCACAAGGTCAAAGGTAAAGGTCACAGGAGCCATCTGTCCAAAAATTAGTTTCTGGATGATAATTCCTGCTTTTATTGATGTATGGATTTCAAACTTGACTTGTATATGTCCCATTGGAAAAGCAAGACCCAAATTGATTTTGAGGTTATGAGGTCAAAGGTCAAGGTCACAGGACACACCTTTAAAAAGATTGTGGATGCATTTTCAGCCAAACATTTCATCTCAGATCTTTCATCTTGCACATATAGTTCACCTGCCAAGAGAGGAAGAACCCTATCAATTTTGAGGTCACAAGGTCAAAGGTGAAGGTCACAGGAGCCATCTGTCCAAAAATTAGTTTCTGGATGATAATTCCTGCTTTTATTGATGTATGGATTTCAAACTTGACTTGTATATGTCCCATTGGAAAAGCAAGACCCAAATTGATTTTGAGGTCAAAGGTCAAGGTCACAGGACACACCTTTAAAAAGATGTGGATGCATTTTCATCCAAACATTTCATCTCAAATCTTTCATCTTGCACATATAGTTCACCTGCCAAGAGAGGAAGAACCCTATCAATTTTGAGGTCACAATGTCAAAGGTGAAGGTCACAGCAGCCATCTGTCAAAAAATTAGTTTCTGGATGATAATTCCTTCTTTTATTGATGTATGGATTTCAAACTCGACTTGTATTTGACCCTTTGGAAAAGCAAGACCTGAATTGATTTTGGGGTCATGAGGTCAAAGGTCAAGGTCACAGGAAACCTTTTTAAAAAGATTGTGGATGCATTTTCAGCCAAACAATTCATCTCAGATCTTTCATCTTGCACATATAGTTCACCTGCCAAGAGTAGAAGACCCCTATCAATTGTGAGGTCACAAGGTCAAAGGTGAAGGTCACAGGAGCCATCAGTCCAAAATTTAGTTTCTGGATGATAATTCCTGCTTTTACTGATGTAAAGATTTCAAACTTGACTTGTATATGTCCCATTGGAAAAGCAAGACCCAAATTGATTTTGAGGTTATGAGGTCAAAGGTCAAGGTCACAGGACACATCTTTGAAAAGATGTGGATGCATTTTCATCCAAACATTTCATCTCAGATCTTTCATCTTGCACATATAGTTCACCTGCCAAGAGAGGAAGAACCCTATCAATTTTGAGGTCACAAGGTCAAAGGTGAAGGTCACAGGAGCCATCTGTCCAAAAATTAGTTTCTGGATGATAATTCCTTCTTTTATTGATGTATGGATTTCAAACTTGACTTGAATTTGACCCATTGGAAAAGCAAGACCTGAATTGATTTTGGGGTCATGAGGTCAAAGGTCAAGGTCACAGGAAACCTCTTTAAAAAGATTGTGGATGCATTTTCAGCCAAACAGTTCATCTCAGATCTTTCCTCTTGCATATATAGTTCACCTGCCAAGAGTGGAAGACCCCTATCAATTGTTAGGTCACAAGGTCAAAGGTGAAGGTCACAGGAGCCATCAGTCCAAAAATTAGTTTCTGGATGATAATTCCTGCTTTTATTGATGTATGGATTTCAAACTTGACTTGTATATGTCCCATTGGAAAAGCAAGACCCAAATTGATTTTGGGGTGATGAGGTCAAAGGTCAAGGTCACAGGACACATCTTTGAAAAGATGTGGATGCATTTTCATCCAAACATTTCATCTCAGATCTTTCATCTTGCACATATAGTTCTCCTGCCAAGAGAGGAAGAACACTATAAATTTTGAGGTCACAAGGTCAAAGGTGAAGGTCACAGGGGCCATCTGTCCAAAAATTAGTTTCTGGGTGATAATTCCTGCTTTATTGATGTATAGATTTCAAACTTAACTTGCATATGTCCCATTGGAAAAGCAAGACCAGATTTGATTTTGGGGTCATGAGGTAACAGGTCAAGGTCACAGGACACATCTTTAAAAAGATCAAGATCACAGGACCAACATCTTTAACAAGATTGTGGATTGTTAGATGGAAGAAACAATGAATTTGCCAAGTGTCAGTATATGCTGCTAAAAATGGGGGTCTATTTATAAAGGGGGTGGGGGCCTACTATGTCTGGGGATACTCTGGCACCTGCGGTGCCAAGAAATGTCTAGTTGCACTATATAATAATGGCCACGCATTTGGAACCCTGATAAACTTTTATCATAATTTGGGTAGTTTACCTGATCTTAAGGAATAATTGCCCAAGCAAAGCATTTTTAACCTGTCTGGCTGCTATGCCTTACCACATGAAATGGCAAAACTTGTAATTGATGATATTTCATTTAGTTTTGGAGTGAATTCAACCAATTCTGAACAAAACTGTAAGTTTGTACTATTGCAAAAGTAAAAGAACTCTTGTGATAACACCCTAATCACACCAATGAAAAGTATTCAAATTAATGCAACTTTCAAATTGCAAATTGAATTTGAATTGAATAAAAATGATTTAAATTGAATTGGAATTGAAAGATTTTCTCCAGCACATTGAATTGGAATTGAAGTTTCATTAAAGTTCTTGAATTGGAATTGAATAAGAATTAAATAATTTGAAATGACCCCAGGTCTCGTTAATACATCATGGAGGCATTATAAGAACTTCTTACAACCAGAATTACCCCTAGATCATTAATTTTTACACATAGGAAGTGAGAAATCACATAAATTCTTTTTCAAAAGGTAGGTGAATGGCACCTTTAAAAATTCAATACTATTGAGATAGTCAGTTTCTTCATGCCTGACCCTTAGTTAGGTGGGTTATTCACTGGTATTGTGGCCACTCTCTTTCTAGAGGTCACCTATGATCCAACCATGGAGGTGATAAAAGAGTGACATACATTTTTATGTGCAGTACACAACAGAGTTTGATTAGGTTCCTGAAAGCGGTATACATGTAGTCTCAGAAAGTTTATGATTTATTAAATAAACATGTTATTTTTATGCCAGTTGAGAAATTTTTAAACTTTCTCATTCGGGCATTTGTTTCTTTGATCACACATTTTTAGATTTTCCTGCCATTCTGAATTTCAGGTTGGTTTACCAGGGCCTGGGGAGTACTCTGGAACAGTCAGTGAGTCGACTGGTTCAGCACCTGAAGCGGGCAAGAAACCTGTCAATCCTCCCCAAGAAACCAAAGGCCCAGTACATGTTACAGAAAACAGCGAATTTGTTGAGTTGTTTGGACCTCCAATCAAAGCAGAAACACCGAAGAAGAAAGACAAATCTCATAGTTCCTCCAAGGTAAACTAAGGCAACCCTTGTGAAAACTGATATATCTAAAATCAATTCAAAAGTTGTTTTAAATTATTATTAAGACCAGAAAAGCATATATTTTTTTTAACCAGGTGCATCTTTTTTTCTGATGGTGTATATATATATATTTTTTTTTAAGATCCATTTTCATATCAATTTAAAAAAAAATGTTTAAATAGTACACTATTTGAAACACCCAGTTACAGCCAGCTACCTTTTAGTGGGCAAATATTCAACTAAATGACTGTCTCAAACCCTTTCTTCTTTTTCCTCTATCATATTTCCATCAACTGTAAAAATGAAATTAAAATCTTTATTCAGTTAATAATTCTATTTTAAAAAGGAAAAACATTTATTTATCATCTATTAATTTAACAGGTGAAAAAACCTAAGCAGGTTAACTTTACCAACTTCCTGCCTGACCTTTTAGGAAAACATGGTGTATAATTATGAAAAGTCATTGGTTATGCTTTAATTTATAGTAACTGAAACTTCTTTTCTCTTCAGGAAAAATCACGTTCTAAAAGTAGTAATCATCCATCATCTTCATCTTCATCCTCCAAATCTCACAAAGACGGCGGGTCCTCAGGCAGCCGTGAAAAATCTTCCATTTCTCCAAAAGACAAGTCTCCAAAAGACAAGTCTCCTAAAGACAAGTCCATCACCCCACCAAAAGACAAAACATCTGCTTCTCCCAAAGAAAAATCAGTTACCCCACCAAAAGACAAATCATCTCCACCGAAGAGTGAAAAGCTTCATAGTCCTGCAAAAGAAAAAGAGAAGGAGAAATCTTCCAGCAAGAGACCACCTGAAGATGCACCAAACGACTCCAGTGAACGCAAGAAGAAGAAAAAAGAAGACAAGAACAAGGATAGATCTGAGAAGTCTGAGCGCCATAAGGAAAAATCCAAATCTCCAAAGGATAAGGAACATTCTTCAAAATCCAAGAGCTCTAGTCATAAAAGCTCAAAGAGGTCAGAAAACAGTGAAAGTGGTAGTCATAGTAACCACAGTAGCAGTAAGAGTAGTTCCAAATCAAAGCCCACAGAACCATCTAGTCAGAAATCAAGTACTAATCAGCAAACACTCCCGTCCTTAGAAAAAATCAAAACGGAGCTGCAGCCATTCTCAGAGCTGTTGAGTGATGGAGAGTTATCTGATGAATTTGATAGTTTGTTTGATTCTGTGACCAAAGCAGCTGATAGTGAAGAGCCAGAAAAGGTGCCTCCGCCATCTTTCAGTAGTCTCTTTGAGGATATCAAAAGTTCAATTGATCAGGATGAGGACAGTATGTTAACACCGTTACCAGATGCTTGGAAAGGATCTCCAAATCCTCAAGATTTGTTCTCAAGTGATGGAAGTGAACAAATCGCTCACTCAGATGGAGAAAAATCGAAAAAGAGGCATTTGGAAGAAAAGAAAAAAGGCAAAGAGAAATCCAAGAAAGACAAGTCTGAAAGGAGAGAGAAAAAGTCAAAGGAACATAAAAAAATGAAAAAGTCAAGTTCTCATAAATCTGAGAAAACTTCTCATGATAAGTCTTCAGATTCAGTTACTAAACACATGCATAAAGTTGTAGATGAAGAATCGCAAGACAGCCTCATAGCAACACCAACAGAAAAACCA
Organism: Sipunculus nudus; assembly: GCA_026874595.1. Taxonomy (NCBI): domain Eukaryota; kingdom Metazoa; phylum Annelida; class Sipuncula; order Golfingiida; family Sipunculidae; genus Sipunculus; species Sipunculus nudus. Next base: position 6,538,671 of record CM049313.1, on the reverse strand, counting down.
GTGAAGCCATTAGATAAACCAATGGCCACACTTCCAAGTAATTTAACAGGTTCTCATGCGGACAAACCGTTTGCTGTTGTAAAACCAGTGGTGCCATTTTGTGACAACGCTGATTTCAATGACACTCTTGATCACATGGACACAAACGACAGCAAGTTAGACTTGCCACCGCCTCAGCTTTCACCATTCTCTGATACCCCTGTTGAGCCCCCTCTGGCAAGAAACGGGGTTATTATGACAGACTTGCAGGAAATTCATCGTATTCTTCAAACCAGCAGCAATCGGGACCTTCTGCAGAAAGTGGTTGATACAATTGAGCACACAGGATTGTGGGATCTTACTGAAACCACTCTAAACTTTGACCTATGTAAATTAGATAGTAGCACAGTTGATAAGATCAAGGATGTAATACATGCAATGTCTTAGGAGAGTTGGATGTGAATGCTACTTTGAAAGCATGCAGATTTACTAGTAAATGACTTGTCCAGTGACTTCTCAAGATCACTCAGTCTTTGGGTTTCGGGCATAAGTTCAAGGAAGGCCCTCTGTTTCTCTCTTTAAAAGAGTTGTCCAGTGTCTTGTGTTGTTGTGCAAAATAAGCTCTTGTTACATTCATTGATAACCCAGAAAGTGCTTAAGATAGGTAAATGTAGCACTTAGATGGTAGTGTAGGTGTTGTTACAGTGTGGTTATATCAGCCAAGTCACATATCTTGTTTTAATTCTAGTAAGCTTCTTCATTTTAAGGCAGGTAGCCTGTGTTTTATTAAGAACATTTTAATTTTCTAGGGTCTTTTGTGATCTTACTGCACTTTTTAAGTGACCGCACCCAGAAAGTGAAACGATAGTTGGATAATGTCCAGGTCTATCATCTTGTAATATGCAAGATAGCAGTTATGTAATTGAAGCTAAAAATACATTACCAAAATAATAATTTTCTTGAAAAGATTGTTTATAATCCAAAGAAACATTTTTCTGTTGACAGGAAGTCCTTGAGATATTTTAATTTATTTATTGACAGCCCTCTTTAAGTCAAGAAAATATATCTAGATTTTCTTTTGAGTTCTATATGTAAGAAAAATGTCCTTCATCATTATACCCAAAGATATTATTTCTTGCCATAAAATATTTTTACTAATAGCATAAGATATCTTTTTCTTCTTATCAGGAGAACACATTTTTATCATAAGAAAAAATTTTGTTACCACATTAAGAAAATATAAGAAAAAAAAAATTTTTGTTGCCCCACTTCATGAAAAACATTCTCACCATAACTTATTTTTTTGATAGTAAGAAATTATAGTGAGTGGGGCAAGAAAATTTTTTTTTGGCATTGTACACAATTTTCTTTCTGCATTTTTGTGTCTGTGCATTTAAAGTATAAATGCATCTACCTTGGTAGCATTAGGAAAAATGTGTAAGTTAGGGAAATACATTTTCAAGAAGTTTATGAAGAAAATGTATTTAAAGACAGTATTAATATGTAATTACTGACTATTTGATCTCACTGGTATACTTTAATCATGACTGCAAAATGCTTATGATAGTTACAGTGACAGTAACAGAAAACTAATTTATGGTAGATCAGTATGAACTGTTCAGTTGTTACCTTTGGTTTGCTTTCAGATTATCTTATTTCACAGATTATTGTGAAATCAGGTAATATCGAAAGTCTTTAGTCAGTTATTAGCTATTCATGCACCCTGCATTAACTGCAAATATATTTTTAAATAATCGTATATATGATAGTTTTGAAAATATTACTTACAGTTGTATGTAAAAAAAACTAGATTTATATAAAGAAATATAATTTTGTGTAAATTATTGCATTATAAAGGGGATTTCTCATTTGAAATTACAATGCTGTTAAAAGGCATTTCAAAAAGGTATAGGTAGGTATAGGAGTTTGTTTTTATCACTTGGACATAATTTTCCTTCTCAGCTTTCTTCTCAAGACCTTCTTAACATTGGGATTCATTTATTTAGCTTAGGTTAGGATATTTTGTGCACTTTGAATATTTAGGAAATTAATTTGTTGTTTATTGTATGTATATTATCAGCTTCATGCCTTGGGACTTTAGGCTTGTAAAATGTCTACATATCAGGGTGCTTATGATCAACCCAGGTCCATATGTTTTTTTATTTAAATATCTGTATTTAGTAATAATAATAATAATAATAATAATAATAATAAGAATACAGACACAGTTTTGTTCACAACTCTTAGTTCTATCCTTTGTCAGAGTAGCGGCAGCCTGCCACCCCAAACGTCGATTTTTCCGGGACTGAAGACGATGGTCGCAGGCCCCTATCATTTTATTTCCGAAGGCCTGAGTGTCATGTTGTCATGGCTACTGTCAGAGGTTCTTCCTTCGCCAGTGAGTCCAATTCTGCGCCATGTGCCTGGAAGCCAACGGCTTTGACAGAGGTGTTGGGATTGCACATTACAGCAGATGGACCTCTGGTGAATAAATTCCATAACTTTTTTAGATCATAATTTACAAGATTATGTTACAATAAGATAATTTACGGTAGAACATTTGAGCGACAACCTAAGTGACCAAATAAACAGAAATTTAATCCAGAATAACTGTGAAACAATTCCGTTTAGAAAAATACTGCAGCTTTAAATTGAATGGAGAGCCGCGGATGGTAGGCATACCACCTTAAAGATGCTGATTTGGGGAACAAAAAAAAACAAAAATACAATGCATTACATAAATCCCATTATGTTTTATTCTTAATAATGCTTATGAAATTAAGAAAGCACTGCTACCATCATCAGGCTTTCTGCCATGCTTCCAAAATATTTAAATAGGCATTCCTAATTCTAAAAGTATTAGTTCAGCTGAGGAGGTCCGATTGTTAATTTGAGCTCTTTTGTATACACTGTGGAAAGATATGGGATAAACCTTAACTTTGATCAAATCTTTAAGTGTTGTCGCTTCCAGTCTTTATAAATCAAGCTTTGACCAAACTTAGCGGCTACTCCCTTCATTATAGCTGTGCTTCGTTATGCTCTTTAAATAATTAGTGGACATATTATATATACCATTTGAGTCATTCCACATACCCATTGCTTGTAAAGGCTGCCTTTGATGTATATGGGAGTCCTGGCGCAGGGTCAAAAATGTTCTGGAAAATTGCAGTGGGTTTTTGCCATATCTGCCAAGTTTCTTCACATTCAAACTTGCAGTACCCTTATCCCACGGGCCCAAGAGATCTTGACCCTGTGCCAGCACCCTGGTGGCAGTACACAACAAAGATAGCATCACAGAAGTGTTATGATTGTAATTTGAATGTGACCATTGTATTCGGTCATGTGATTCGTCACGTGATTCGGTCATGTGATTGTGTCGACTCCCAAAAATAAGTGACCACCTTATGGTTTAACAGTCAAAACTCTGACCCTGCTAGTAATTTCCTGGGTGATCTTTCAAGTATTTAGGCATTTTAGTTTGTTTTCAAGAAATATGTACCTATCTTTTTGTTCAGTTTTATTATTATTTATCAAAATGTTAATGTTGCATGGTATGTAATTACCAGGCAAGATTCCGGTTGGTGTGTAAAAAATCATCTTATTTGAATGTCATACATATAAATATATATTATATCCGAATTTGTGATTGGTTGTTTGATAACATGTATTTGTGTGGGTGTATTGCGTATGGATTAGATGGCATGAAATTGTAAGGCACAAAAAATCCATAAATTTATATAGTTTGCGTGTTTCAGGAATAGTTCTTAATGATGCATGCATGCCAAATATAAAATGTAAGCGTTCATAATCAATTATTAAATACTGTTATAAATGTTTATGGAAAATTACTCAAAATATCTGCAAAGGAAGGAGTACGGAGATGAAACTCACAGGACCTTAAAATGAGACCACCTGATTCAAATGTATATTGATTAATATTGATCTTTCCAGATTTAAGGAACAATAACATTTTCAGTAGAACGTGTATTAACCCACGATATTAGTTCATTTTGACTGAATATAAAAGATTCTAGCATCCTGAAGGACTCCCTAGCTCCAGTTCATCCACTTTATACATTACTGTTTTTGCGTGAAAAAAACACAGTCCACGTGTCTGTGTACCATAATAAGACCGCGTGATCAAATGTCCGACCCAAAAAACAATAGTGTTCCTTGGAGTGTTTCACGAATCCTCCAAATAATTTCAGCAAAATATGTTCAAAACTTTTTGCGTAAATTTGGTGGCCGACTTCCACCTGGTGGAGAGTATAATAATAATGGATACTTCAGAGGAGAGAAATGTTTTAGACTTTAAAAATTGGAACGACACAATAGGAACAATCCCAATATGAATCGTTATTGTTTTATTATATCATAAACTTTACAAGATTCCCGCGAAGTTTCCTGAAATTTTGCTTCAAATCGAATCAAATATCAATTTAAAAATGAAAATACGTTTTCGAAAGTACAAGTGCAAGTACAGCTAATAGATGGCAGCACATGCGATTCGCTCATATTCGAGTTCGTCCGGTCCGCTTGTTCCTGAAGATATCAGTGTTTTCCCGTATAGCCTTTTTTCATGTGTATATAATATGTTATATTAATATTTTTTATGGCAGACGGTGCAGAGGCTTGCACTGATTTCTTAAGATTATCATTACCAATGGCAATGAGTGGTTCTAATTCACTCTTAAGAAAAAGTGACTGAGCAAACCCATGCACAAAATTTGTGCGTTGACCATTGACTTTGTGCCGGTCACAGAAGCTGTGGGAAACGAACATGCGTGCGAGCAAAGATATCAGAAATAAACAAGGAATATTTATTTATATATATGTATTGAATAATAATACTTATTATTTTGATAATTTAAAAATAAAAATGTACACACAAGTAGTGTCGTCAAACGGGCGTTTGAAGGCGTGGCCAGTTCATTTTGAGTAAATAAAACCTGATGAAACAATTCATAAATATGAGGTAAACGTGTTCTAAGACAATAACCAAAGTTCTTGATATAGCTTCCCTACAATTTGCATCTTGCTACCTTTCTTTTTTTTCAGTTCCAGCACGATGTGATAGTGTATTTCAGACACAGTGGTCAAACTTAAGCACATATAACGTATCTCGCCAACTATCGCCAACCTATCAAAATGTTTTCATCTTTAGAAAGGTCAATTGCAACGACTACCTTCAAATTCATCATATTTCACTTGCGTCTCCATATGATTTCTTTTATAGATTAAGGTTAAACGATAATTATGGGGCAAAGTTTCACGAGACTCGCCAGGTCCACAATGACGGCATAATTCAGGTATGTTTATATGATAATTCTAACTTTAATTATTAGGTTTGTACATGCAGTTCCTCTCTTTCATCACTACATAATCAAGGCCAGGATTCGTTTTCAAATCATCGTGAAGCGTCGAATTCTTCTGGTCAGAGTGCCATCCTTCGTGTCGGCCACCCACAAGTGAGGCGGCGAGTAAGCAATGGACGTCGGGCGGTTCAGGCCGTCTGATGACGTCAGCACCTGTCTGATAAAGGTCCCGTTTTGGGCATACTCCAGTATACTATTAGTGTCACTGTCAATGACGAAAAGATGTTCATCTTCAGCCACTGCCGTCTGCTGAGGAAACTTTAGTTGCCTTCTTCCAATATGTCCAAATTCCAATTCAAGGGAGCCGCTGCTGTCATAGACTAAAATCTTTCTTTCGGCGCCATCTGTTAAAAAAAGCTTTGATTTTTTACTATTACACACCACTGTTGATATCCAAGACGTTCGAGGCACATCCTGAGCTAACTGTGAGACTGTCGCCGACTTGAGGTTCATCTTCAAAAGTTTTGGTGGAGAGACAATCATTAGGTTGTCACTGTCTACGGCACATAAGCCATAAAGATCATGCATTATCATCACTTTTAAAGGATTATACGTGTGATCATTCAAAGCAGAATTTATGTTTATTCTTGTAACATAAGAGCTCTGGCCAACTCGTAATCCTGCAAATAAATGTCCCTGAGAGGTTGTAATGTTGATGATAGTATAATTCTTTTCTTGAGAATGGAAACACTTTATTCCTTCTTTACCTGAGAGCTCTAGATACTGGACCCATCTCTTCTCTTTCATTTGCACAAAAACGCCACCATCGTCTGCTGGGGCCAGACTTAAAACATGTCCAGCCATGAGTTTTTCCACTTCCTTCTTGTATGTCGGTCGCTTTTCCACAGGCGGTCTCCTGGGGGTGTCAATATCTATAAAAGTGGGAGCTCTGGTCGTTTTTTCTTTCTTGACTTTTCTAGGTGTTTCTGACTTTATATACAATGTTCCGATATCGGGCTGGCTCTTGCCTTCTTGAAAGGATGGTTCAGGGACATCCTTTGTTTCATTTTGTATTTGGGTTATAATGTTTTCCAGTCTGACTCGGATCCCTGTGCTGACATTTAACAACGCTTGGTTGGTAGGAAGAGCTAAAGCGTCTTTCGCCATACTCATTTCCTGTTCGGCCTTAAGGGTTAACTCATCAAACCTTTCGATCTTCAAGTCCGCCCTGAGACGTTCCAACAAGTCTTTCTCTTGCCTGTCAATTTCTTCTTTCATTTGCCTTGAACGTTCATTTATTCTCGCTTTCATTGATTGGAAGACTTCCCCAAAGCCCTCCATTATATTCTTACTGCTCTCAAGAGATCCAATCGTGGTTTCCAAAGACGTCTTTTCGCTTTCCAAACCTTTGCCGTATTCAACAATATGGTCTCGATGCTGACATGCATCGGGTTGATTGGCGCACACCCCGCACAGTGACCTGATAGGAAAACAAGCTTTACACATAAACTCCATTGGTTCTTTATGGAGGTCACATATGTCTCTATGCTTGGGTCTCTCTAGGGCTCGCAGAGAATGTTGATAGTACGCGGACGAGGTGATATGCTGTTCTGCGCATGCGCTGCACATGTAACGGTGACACGTGTCACAGTGTTGTTTCGCTAAGGTGCGCACATCATTGCTGAGACAAAAATAGCAGAAGTCCGTTTTTAAAGCAACGTCGAGACTTTCTCTCATATTACTGATATAGAAGCTCATCTGAAGACCGGAAACGCCCGATGGTGGAAGAGTCGTTATCCGGTTTGGACAGTTAGGGCATTTTATCACGGCAAGGTTTCTGTTGTACGTGACCATTTTATGCAGACACTCCTCACAGAACGAATGATGGCACTCCAGGAGCCGGGGGTTCCTGCTGCTCATGTCATTTGTGCATATACTACATTCGAGATGTTCCTTCGGGTCTGTCGCCATATTAATTTTATATACCTGCAAGATATGGTAAGTTTATTTTGGTAAGCACTTTAAATATATGACTTTATTAAAGTTGGAACCTTTAATTTCTTGTAGCTGTCAATGTTAATTTGTTTGTCATAAATCGTAAAAGTCATAAATGTATTGGTCATAACCCCGTTTACATAAATCACCCCTTCCGTACTTCCTGTTTTGTAGAGTGCCCGCGAGATGGCAGTCGTTTTCGATCATATGGCGGATTTGTGAAGTATTCTTCCATTCATAAGTATTTACTCAGTACATAAAAGCAGTCTAATCAGATATCCTTTCTGTAGATACTGTGTTATTTTATTCTTACTCTCCGTACATACTATTGAACTCTAGGTAATTCTATCCCAGAAAAGACGTGCGCGCGTGTTTATCTAAGAACTGTTAGTAAACACAGCAGTAATTAAAACAAAAGAAAAAAATGTAACAGAGGATCATATGTGCGGAAGATAAAAGGTCACTGGTTGCAAGACGCTCTTTGCATAACTCTAGTTCGTCCAACGTGATGCCAGATGTCCTTGCTGCATGTGTTTATGTTAGATTAGGGGGAACCCAACACGTGCATTGAAATGAACAAAACGAACAGCGTGTGTGCTGTGGGATCAGCGTTTTCTGGCCTTTTGTATGAAAGGTTCAAGGCATTATGTTCGGTTAATTGACGTCAAATTCCCAATAGACCCTTTTTCAACAGTTCGTAAAAACTGGTGGCGCCACCTTTATTTTTTCTAATTTTACGCATTACTTTCTCTCAATTTTTGAGACCTTCAAATGAAGCAGTTCGGCTGTTAACAGGACACAAACCGTTGGACACAATGACGATTTGGAACTAACATTTAATGAACTTTATACAGTGAAACCTCGCTAACACGACATTCTAACCGACCTGTGAAAGAAATCGCTGAAGTAGAGTTGTCGTGTCACGCAATGAAGAAAATTTCTTGAATATGCTCAGTCGGGACAGGAATGATCGGTGTGATAATACTGATTGAAAGTCATCGGAGCTTTAGCGATCACTCTTTGTCCGTCGTCCGTCCGTCCGTTCGGTTGTCCGTTAACAAAACGTAACCGCTCGACCAAAAAAATTCTAACTAAACACCCATAAAAGTTTCATAAAAAATCTCTTGTATATTTTTTCAATTTTTTTACCGCATTTTTTCTCAATTTTTTTTTTTACCTTTAAATGAAGCAGTCTGGTCGTTACTGGGGCAAAAAGCGTAACCGTTATACCTAGAAACTTCTAACTGTACATCTAGGGAAGTCCTAGGCAAATCTCCTTGAAAACCTGAAATTAGGTCACGGTGACCTGAATTCTGCAAGACGTGACAGAACATGATTTATCGAAAATGGAATGTTTTATTTACATATTGTATAAGGAAAACATAAAACAGCGAAGGTACTTTATGTACAACCAACATTGTACATATATAGAAGTACTCCCGCATGGCTGGGGGGGGGGGGGGGGGGGGGGTTATGTTTAGCTTAGCATACATCCTTTTAAACGGAGGCGTCTATATTAAAAAGTTGTACAATCACATGCGACTTACTCATGTTACTTACTGCAAACAACTCTTTATGTCATTTAATTGGCTCGGCCAGGAGGCTATGCTTTAATCCCTGTTTGTGGGTGTGTTTTGGTGTGTTTGTGTGATAGGGTGTGTGTGTAGATGTGTGTGTTGTGTGATTGTTCACAATATAACTCACGCAATATTGAAAGAAATCCCATAAAATTTTCAGTGCACATCGGAAATGGACTAATAAAGAATCGATTTCCAATTTCAATTGGCGTACACGCCATGTGACAGAACATAATTTGAGCACCCTATAGGACAGATTTTCATGATTGGTTAGACTTAGGCCTAGATACTTCTAATTTGATCAAGACTCGGGGAGGTTCCTGTAAAAAGTCCTTGGAAATCTGAAATAATGTCACTTCTATCTATGTATTCTGCCAGCTGTGTGAATGAACGTGATATTAGCACTCTATAAGTCAGATGGGCATAGTTTGAGCATGAGTTTAAGCAAAAAAGGGCAGACATGCAGACTTCGAAGAACATGAATTATGTCCTCATGATCACGTATGTGCCACAAAGAAAAAAAATAGACCAGGGAAATAGATTTGTTTTTTTTATTTTACCTATACTGATGTTTGATTTCTGTAAAGTAAAGAGATTACTTTGAAACTCTCATAAAAATAGGTCAGGAAACGCTGATCCAATGGTACGCAGGTTGTCAGTTTTATTTATATCGGCATGTTTGTTACATATAATCCAAACACACTCAAAAAGGACATTAGGCGGCAAGAGAGACAGACCAAAGTTTTCCGAAGGGCGTTTTGCGACTAGCGACCCTCCAACTTATGCACGCAGGCCGTAGCTTACATGTTTTTCCTCGTTTGACAACATTGCTGTGTTTAATAACAGCTTGTGCATAAGCAAGCTGATACATTGGTCAAAGAGGCGTTATAAGAACTTTTTCTAAACAGGAATTACCTGAGTTCATTAAATTGTATAAGCAGAGAAAGCCAGAGAAAGCATAAATTCTATTGAAAAATTAGGAGAACAGCCGACTTTAAACAGTGTATCAGAGAACAGTCTAATGCGTAAGTGAACTGTGGTCTCAAGGATATGTATTCTCGCGTTTATAGAGAAAATGAAATTTATTGAGAAATAAATTTAGAGTAAACTCATTGACAAAGAAAGCCAGAAGGTTTCACAACCGGTTGTACAGGTGTTGTTGCATTAATGGTATGTGAGGGTGTGTGTGTGTGTGTGTGTTTGTGTGTGTGTGTGTGAGAGAGAGAGAGAGAGAGAGAGAGAGAGAGAGAGAGAGAAAGAGAGAGAGAGAGAGAGAGAGAGAGAGAACAGCCAAGGAATTATATATATCATGTACATTCTCAACATTATATATTATCTGTTGCAACTTAGCGAAGGTTTTCTGCGTTGCCGTGATCAGTTACTTTCAGTAAGTGTTCATAAATATATCTATTATACCTACCTTAACTCGCAGTATATGCACACAGGATCAACTGAAAGTAAACCGCCTGTAGCGATATGCTGAGAACCTGTAGTCTGTTCAAGTGCCTCACCGACCCAGTCTTTATTTATGATTGCCACACTGCACATTAAAACGTATACGCTGACTACAACAAACACTGTTAAACATGCTGTACGCACATTATCTTACCACCGAGCGTGGCTTCTACGAAATGAACAAGACACTAGATCTACTTCCTGGTTCAACGTGAGCTTAGTAAACTGCTTCACTGTCACTGATTAGAGACAAGTGATAGCTATGATTTTAATATTGTATATATATATAATGTTTTTTATCTTATATTTTTTACCAGAGTAATATAATAATAATAATAATAATAATAATGATAATAATAATAATAATAATAATAATAATAATAATTATTTATAGTTTATTAATAATTAATAGTTTATTGAGAAATAGAAGATAAAGAATGTGGACTAAGGGACACTTATTAAGACATTCAGTAACATCGATCGAGATCTAGGATTCAGTGATGTTATAAAATCGAGGATTAGGGTTCAGTAACATTTATTCAGAATTTAATTCATGCCTTTTCTCCAAGAGTGACGTTCACCAAGGATTAAGGTTAAATGTCGTCCAAGCATGTCGTGGTTAAGCGACATTTAACAGGAATTGGGGTTCATAAAGGGTCTTGTACACCTATCTGACAGAAAATGAGTCTGAAATGACTTATAAAAAGAAGAACAATAAAGAAACGAGAGACATAAACATATTGAAAATGGAAATAAATGCTTGTCTCTCAGTAGATAGGAAGAAATGAGACGAAATATTCAATATCGAGTATTACCCCCCAAAAAAATCATTTAATGATAGTCCGGTATTCAACGTGATAATACGTTTTCTGGGAGAATCTGCAGTGGTTAACAACTGGTCCGCTAGACGGCAGTAAAGGCTCAAAATCAAGCATGCAAGAATTTGAAAATCTTGCAATTCAAATGAACGAATAACAGAAAAATTAAATGACGTTTCATTTTATAGCAAACTATATCGACTTGAAACCGGCTTGGCTCGGCGACGGTGCCGGACTCAATGCTGATGAAACAATAGGGTTGTTTTTTCATGATGATTTCGAATTCCTGATTAATTATCCAGGAAAATTCGCATTTACTCGCGGAAACTGAAGATATGCACCCTCTTGGTGTACACATTGTGTCTGTGGTCTTTTTTTAGTTGTATTATTTTGATTAAGTCGGTTCTATGACGAAAAACATCCAGCGACTATAAACGCTCTCACCAGGTGAGTATGATCCTATAATAACGTGCTATGACTGGTGTAAATCTACCTACAACAGACGTCAGGTGCACACGCTGAAGCACAGACTACTCCGGGGCGGATCCATGGCATTTCTCCAAGGGGGGGGGGGGGGTTACTTGTACTGTTTTTCGTAGAGGAGACAAGAAAATGTTAATATAAGAATTCATTTACCAGAATTCAAATAATACAGAAATGGTTAATTTATTTTTACTGAATGGTATAACAACAATGATTGCATTTTACTATGATTCTAGCTTTGTAGAAAAATAATGAAGTTTAAATAAACTTATGCTTGGCAGTTAAAAATAACTTTGCCTTTTCGTGCTTAAACCATTTGCATTTCTTCATATAATGAAGGCTCGAACATCCTTATAGGGTGGGCTTGGTTAAAAGCATGATTGTTATACATCTTCAATGGCAATACTGTCTGCATAATGTATCCTCCAAAAGATGTCAAATATCTGCAGGCATTGAGGACCTGATATTAGGTTTGATTTCTTCGTGAGGGAGAAGGACCGTTCTGCGTCTGTATTTGTAATGGGCAGTGCGCAACCAGTAACTGACAACTGATGGATATTGGCAACTAAATGCACCAGTATCAAAAGAAACTGTACGATTTTCTGCCGGAAGGTGCTACCTCTAATGCGCTTGATAACAGATATAGGAAACTGAACACATAAAGTTCACTGAACTCAAAGCCGGGAGATCAAGAGTTCGAATCTCACGGTGAGATTTTTCACGGTCGGTGTCCACCCGGGGTGAACGTTTAGCAGAACTAATGGGAAGGCCTTGCCCAACGGCCATATTTCACTGACAAACCAGTGCAGGTTTTTCTCGGTGTTTGACCCAGTAAAGGGGCCGATTACACACCAAGGGCAAGGTGTAATAGTCACCGGGCCTGGTTAGCACCAGGATAAAAATTGAGTGCCAACTTGTGTTGCCATGTCACATTGTCTGGAATGGCACATACTTAGTAATGTAATAAAAGAAATAGTTATGTAAACATTGAAAAATAAATGGAGGCTGTTACCTAACACCCATAAAAACTAATAAAATGGGCACATATATATTTTTAAACACGAATATTTTTCAAGGTTTCATTTTTTTGTAACCCTACCCCCCCCCCCCCCCCCCCAATCCCCATCCCCATCGGATCCAGCCCGGCTGCTGCCGCAGGTAGTGGCTATATATAAACAGCCACATTCGGCAGCACAGCTCCAGGCCCCGCACTGGCTGTACCTGACTTTCTGATAACTGTGCTGACCCGCTGCTAAGCTAGCGCGTGCGGTTTTTCGGGGTTAGCGACTTCACAGGGTTTTACACGGGGAGGTATCTATCTTGTGTGCTGTATCATCGCGAGTTCTGTACCTATGGTTCCCACTACATGACTACCGAGTCTGTATTGAAAGTGTCCGATATTTTCCGGGAAATCACATCGTCTCTTGAGCAACCGGATCAGGGTTTTGCGACGTAAGTATTGATCCCATCTCAGCTGGTTGCCATGGTTACTTATCCCATATGTATGCCGTCAATCGGGTGCCGACTGCGTTCCGGAAGTTGATGAATCCCATTGACGGAGCATTTGGTACATACTAGTATTAAGACCCTCACATACGATAGTCTTTATCACCTGGTTATACGTTACATGCGGTCATTACTATCTTTAAACCTCAGAGAGAAAGGTATACTAAAATAGTTACAAAGATGGATGTGCCCTCTTTGTATGTATTACAGATTGTAATCCATGTCTTTACCTTTCCTTTGATTTCGTTGCGATGTAGATGGGCATGCGTAAACCTTATTTCATGAATAATGCGAGTAACAAATATTATAACCAAGTTATAATTGGGATTATATAAGATACATTTTAATTCAAAGATTTCATAAGTGAAGTAATTCATAAGAATTTTTTTCTAATATAAAAAAAAAAAACAAAATCAAGGAAATAATTATTTCGATTATATGTATTTTTCACACTATCGGACGCCAATATTGTTCCTTTCCATTGTAATCCCAACATCAACAATTATTTATAATACCGAATGCACAAACCATTTTGAAGTGGTGTTTCCATGTGTTTCGAATGTGTGCGAATTTGCAAAAATGCATGGCAGACGTATAAAGATGTACAGTGCATCTAGCAAGTTTTTTTCAAACAGACGATTGAATCACTTCAGTTGTCCTCACTTCAGTTGTCCTGCTTGCTGGTTCTTGAGTCTGACATATCGCTTTCTACGGCCATAGTTTTGCAGGAATCCTTTTGGAAATTGTGCATCTTATGTCCTACATTAATATCTCGAAGGTGGGTTTTCATTTTTGGAAAATAGCCACTAGGGGGCGCTGCACCTGAAACCCTAATGCATATCTCCAAAATTATAAAGCTAACCTACAAACTTATAGCTCAATGTAATCCTATGCCCCTTCTCCATCAAATTGTCTAGTCACTTGTTATCTCAGATGTGTAACATTGTCAGTATGTCTGTCTGTTTGTCAGTTGTCCTAAATGGAGTTTTCCTTTTGGTTCTTGTGCATTTATATATAATTATACAGGCAGCAGGAATAACTTTTTAACTTAACCATATCGTATATAGGAACGATTTATGTTTATTATTATTTATGTAGGTCAAAGTTCAAGGTCAAGGTCATCGAACACGCCAAAATTTTAATTTCCTCATAACTTTGTCATTATTAGTCTTGTCTTCACAAACTATGGCTCATTTTCTTCCTCTTCTTCATAGCTCAACCAGTTAACTATTTCTACGTCATTTTCGCCAAGGATGTTAGTCGAAAGTATTTCTCTGGATGAATCCTTTGAGGTCCATCCGAGTGCAAATCATTAATTTAATTTTCCTTCTTTCCTCAAATTTTTATGTTGTCTGTTCGTGTTTTGATATGACAAAACTGACATTTGACCATGGTAACAGTTATATGATACAGATTTGCACCTATAAATATTTTAACCTGGCTCATTGTACCCCAGTTCGTAGCTGATTATCAGTAAGAGGAAGAAGGGGCTTCCAGTGATCTAGTTTACTTAGAGATTGTTACACTCCTCACGCATCGGTTTTCCACTGAGTAGTTCAAGATCTCCTTCGTATTATCCGTTGCTTTGTGTAGCAAAATTCTCCGAGTTACATCAAAAAGGCTCACAAAGAGCAAACAATTGTAATCAGACCAATAAGAGCGTCGTGTCGCATTGTGCATCCGACTCGCTGCTGGTCTGGTTCTTGGCCTTATCCCAGCCCTGGTGTTGAAACCCCGAAAATATCAATTTTAGACCAACGAGAGCGCCGTGTCACATTGTGCATCCAGCTCCAAGTTTAAAATCCACTGTTGGTCTGATTCTTGGCCACATCCCAGCTATGGTATTGAGACCCCAAAAATATGAATTTCTAGAAGGCCTCTGATTCCGAATCTGTTACCGTTTGGATGTTCTTGCACCAATGTGAACTCCGGCCATCTGTCTCTACTCGCGCATGAATCATTTCACAGAGAAGGATAACGGAACCTCATTATCTCGTTCAATTCCAGGTAAATAATCATAGTTTATCTTGTATATATTTGATGAGGCACAGAATAAGTCGACCACCCTGTTTCTATAACAAATTCCAGCTGCTGTCAGCCAAGTTGATATGACACAGAGCGCAACAGCACCTACCTACCATTTGGCTGGGTTCATTTCTAACATTGCTTGCCATTATCTTGCTCCACGTTCCGTTTACTTCTGTATTTACTCACACCCCGCAGATCATTTGTACACAGGTTCATAAAGTGAACAGACATTAGCACATGTTGCAGTCACTCTAACAAACGTCGCATCTCGGCACTGCGCCCGCAAAAACTCCTCGCGTTAGTAACATCTACCTAGCTAAAAATCATGCAGAGGTCATATTGGAGGTAGGTTGATTTTTTATTCCATTTATCCTGAGGATTCAGATATATTCGTGTTTTTTATTTAGTGTATTTTGAATTTCCATGATTTTAAGAACATAACTAAAATTAAAATTGTATTGATATAATGACTGCCGACTTAATCATTTCATAAATACCGTAATTTAATATATAACAACATGGTGTGACAGGCATTCGCTAAATTATTTAAACATGTACAGCATGCAACTTGGAGTACTCAGTGTGAAAACTAAGACAATCATTTCTGCGAACCAACTCTATGGAGAAGAACAAAACAAAAGAAATATTAATGCCATAAAATTTCCGATTAAAT
Source organism: Sipunculus nudus (assembly GCA_026874595.1). NCBI lineage: Eukaryota > Metazoa > Annelida > Sipuncula > Golfingiida > Sipunculidae > Sipunculus > Sipunculus nudus. Next base: position 6,522,842 of record CM049313.1, on the reverse strand, counting down.
TTCACAGAATCAGTTCCAGTTTGTTATCAAATAACAATTCCACTTTAAAGGGGATCAGAGTAATTAAGCGGGAAACAAAGTTGTCAATGTTTATTAAGGTCTTGCACGAGACATATAATAGGTACATGTTGAGGACGTGCCGCCAGCAGAAATATTCATCTTGTTTGACGTTTGTATGACAACAGAATACCTTCAGTCTTTAAGTCTATCTAAATTGCCGGTTCTATTAGAAAAATAAATATGCAAATTACTTATTTGTTATTTACAAATTCCAGGCACTGAAAATAAAAAAATTAATATTTCAGGTTCTTAAGATGAAAAATGTTGAAGTGGTATATTCTTATAGCCTTGATTTTGATAACCCTTTCGACATTTTCTTATATTAATTTTAACAGTAAGTAACATTGAGTTAACATGACAGGGGAATTATTTTGAGGTGATGGCATTTTTAACGGAATTAATATTACAAGCAACTTTTTATACAAGGTTACAAAGAAGAAAATTTCATTCGGTTCAGCTTAAAGCATTTTCCCCTTCGTTCTTATTTAAAAGAAATAAGAGTATAGTGCCGTTTTTCTTCCCTTTCTACCTGGGCTTTATACGGGGAGGGGTGGGGGTGGGGGGGATGGGGGGGGGGGTAGGCGGTATATATCTCCCCTACTTTTAAGCAAGGGGGGATGGTCAATGTAATCATTCCCCCTGATATTTAAAGTATAATATATATATATATATATATATATATATATATTGGAAATGGAATATATTAATAATTGGAATTATAGACTTTGGTTCTATTTCTGAGTTTCCTATGAAATATTATATATCTAAACCTGATTTCGAATTAGCATGTACGGGAAACATAATACCCTTTTTTTAAAATATCATATTTAATTGTAATATATGTGAAATGTGTCACAGATAATATATATATATATATATATATATATATATATATATATTGTTTATATGTAATATGCAAGTAATACTAAGTGTTATATGCACTTATATACTTATAAACCTGTGCTTTTGAATGCGAGGGCTCTGTATTGAGTCTACTCGGACTCACTTTGACACACTTTTTTTACCTGTAACCCCCCCCCCCCCCATCTATGATCGATGTGTGACCGTCTAAATCACACGAGGCAACACGGGGAACTCAGTATGCGGACCCCCCCCCCCCCCCACACACACACATACATCTGGATCAGTTTCTGGGGAGTATAAGGCCGAAAAAAGAGGTATGGTTCTCAGGCACTTTTTTCCAGAAATCAGTGGGGGCGGGCGAAATTTTATTTGTTTCCTTTTTCTTTGTATGCTTTGATAAAAAAATGTCATACGATCAGGAAAAAGCATGAAAATAACAAAATATTTTGCTAAACACGTAAAGGCAAAATATCTTAATTGTATTATTTAATCTTCTTCAAAGATGAAAATCATAATAACAATTTTTTTGCGGGGGTTAAATTTGACACGGGCGGTGCCTGAGAACCATATTTTTGTCGGCCTAATATGTTTAAACAATCATTCCCAATTCGAACCGACATATCGTATAATTTGGTAATATAAAACTTTGTTTTTTTCTGCGGGAGATATCCTACACCCTCAGTTAGGTGTGATGTGAAGCCGCTGGTACCGAGGTTAATAGGGGTGAGAGAAATGATCGTGTGTTCCTGATGTGTGAGGACGCACTCCGATGAATTACGGGGGGAGGGGAAGTGGGATGGCGCCATTACTAGAGATGAAACATAGCCATCAAAGGTGATAGGGCAGGTCGTGGCCACAGACAGCTTCATCAGCAACTGATAACGTGGCTGCAATTGCCATAGCAGCTGCCCAAACAGTTACAAACGGCGCAGTTTAACAGTTCATATTTATACAGCTTTGCGTCTGCACAGATGCAACACAAATTTACCTGCTTCCTGAATTGTTATTTTTCACATTGTTTGATGCAGAAAAATGGCGGCAGAAGCGGAGGAACAGACGGTTGACTTCAGTCAGGCCTGGGATTTCTCGGACATTGTCCTTGTGGTGGAGGACAAGAAGTTGCACGCCAGTAAACTCATTCTCAGTATGTGGTCCCCCGTGTTCAAAGCCATGTTCCGGGACAACTTCCGAGAGAAGGACGCCAAAGAGGTGGAACTTCCGGGCAAGAATTACGACGATGTTTGTGAAATGTTGCAGGTCCTACACCCTCCAAATAAAGATATATGTGGTGAGTAAACTTTTTTTTTGGGGGGGGGGGGGGGGTATTTATATGTTGAAAATTTGAGGGTTTTTCTTCTTCTTTGGAAACCGCCAGTATATCTAGCGATGGGTAATTTATATCCTTGTAGCACACTCGTAAATTCTTTCGTCAGCGCCCTTGGTAGTCCCAAATGCCGATTTCAGCACACGAAGGTTAAGATCTTAAAATATAATAAGGTAAACAAAGATTTAACAACATCTAATTACACTCTTTCAAGTGCACACGTACCACATATCCCTCTAGGTTAAATAATATTACGAAAATCACGAAAAAAAATTACGAAATCATCCAAGAAGAGAATTAACAAATTATGAACCAATGCCAAAATGAGCAAATATTTTCTAATGTTTCGTTAAATTGATAAACTAATACAAGAGTCAGTGACCAGTCCCTTAAGCCCAGTTTCGCATGATTCATTCTTTCTGTCGTTACATTAAATATATCAGGGAAAACTTGGTTAAACATTATAAAACTGCTAGAAACATTTTTTTCCTCTCTGAAAATCATCATCTTTTATTAATTTAAATACCCCAGGCGGTATAAGTAAAGCTTTAGACATGCATGAAAATTGCAAACAAATATCATCACCGCCGTCTTGTAGTTTGTACACTTATCAATCCATAAACATTTACTAAACCTACGGTCATATTTTACAGGAGACAACGTGACGCAGTTATTGCCATTGGCGCAAGAATATCAAATGGACCGAATTACGGAAAGGTGTGAAGATTTCCTCATGTCACAAGCCTGCACCATTAAGAACTATATGATTGCTCAAAAATTCGGTCTCACCAAATTAGAGGAGTCGAATCTCGCATACATGAAACGTGCACCGGTCTATAGGCTCAAATCGCAGAACGGATTTGATGAATTAGACAAGGAAATGTTACAGGAACTTCTGGTGGAAAAGTGTGAGAAGTTCGAGATAAATCTCGAATCTTTGCGTGAGCTCCGTATGGTGCTAGAGCGGAAGAAACCGACTACGTTTCCCGGCATGCATCTGTTGTGTGAGACTTGTACTTCCGCCCGTGAACAGCAGGTCGATTGCACTAACTGTATGAAAGCATGCTGTAAAAGACTGGTTGAAATTATACGTAACATTGATCGGTAGTGACACAAAATTAGACAGTGCTCGCGAAACCGCATATCTCCGCCAGCGGCACATTATTGATAGAAATTGCCAAATTAAACAGATCACAAAACTCGATGCAGTTTTAGGTGCTTTGTAAAGTGAAAATTTGATCAATAATACCATGAAACTGACAACAGCAAGCGTAAAACCTTGATGAAATAAAGCCAAATAACGAATCACGCCAAACAGTGCAGTTTTTTATAGTGTTATTTGATCAACAGTAACATAGGAGTTACTCAGCAATAGCATGACCGCTAACCTCAGAAAAAGACCCAATTTTTTTCAGTGTAGTGCGGGTTTGCTCCAGCAGGTGAAAGGACCAGTGGCAACCGCATTTGTAAGAAGACAAGGTGTACAAACACACACCTATTTTCATATGGCTAAGGATGACCCTTAATAAATTAACAATTGAATAATTATGTCTTAAAGTTCTAAAGAACAATTAACTTAGTATTAAGAGACAGATGGATACGAGAAATAACATGATCTCCTTGCGACACTGCGTCGGTTAGCAGAAGTAAATGAGTTAACAATTCAGGTAATAACAGGGTACCTCAGATCCTAAGCGAATACCAAAAAGACGCAGTCTTTAAGACGGAGTAAATGTGAATCTTGCCGCATATTCATCCGGAAATAAATGTTTCACTCTGCAATAAAACTTTCGATTTTTCTTGTCAAAGTGACTATAGTTTTTAGCTCAGCTGACTGTAGCGATCACCTTTTGTCTGTCGTCCGTCCGGCCATCCGGTCTCTGTCCGTTAACAGGGCACAAATCGTAACTGCTGGACCTGAAATCTTCTAACTTGACATCCATGGAGGTCCATGAAAATTCTCCTTGAAAACCTGTAATTAGGTCTCTGTTACCCATATTCTTCAAGCTATGGGGCTCCACAGTACCCCCCCCCCCCCCCAGAATAATGGAAAATTTGATACAAAAGCTCAAGTATCTGAACAACTAATGTATTGATCACCATGATTCTATGCATAGATATTGATCATGGAGTGTTTCATCAGTCTCTGCAGACTGGTGGCGCTACCTGTATTTTTTATTTTTTAAGGATTTTTTTTCTATCTTTTTAAGACCTTGAAAGATGCGGTCATCTGTTAACAGGACACAAATCATAACAACTGGACCTTGAATCTTTTCTCTTAACATGCAGGGAGGTAAATGAAAAGCCTCCTTTGAAACCTAAAATGAGGTCTCTGTTACCCATATTCTTCGAGCTATGGGGCTCTGAAGTACCCCCCCCCTCCCCGGAATAATGGAAAATTTGATACAAAAGCTCCAGTATCTGAACAACATTGATAACCATGATTTTTTGCATGGATATTGGTCATGGAATATTTCATCACTTTCTGCAGACTGATGGCGCCACCTGTATTTTTTTTATTTTTACGATTTATTTACATGCTTGGAGTTCAATAAAAATATCTCTGTGGAAACTTGAAATTAGGTCTCTCTTACCCATATCCTCTGAGCTATGGGGCTCAGTAGACAATAAGATTAACTTAAAATTTGATACAAAAGCTCTAGTACCCCAACATATTGTGCATTGATTGCCATGATTCTTTGCATGCATTTTCATCATGGAGTGTTTCATCAGTTTTTGCAGACTGGGTAGCCTCACCTGGATTTTTTCCAATTTTTATGCAATTCTCTCTATTTTTGAGACCTTCAAAGATGCGGTCGTCTTTTATCAGGGCAGGGAGGTCAATGAAAAATATCCTTGGAAACCTGAAATTAGGTCTCTGTTACCCATATTCTCTGAGCTATTGGGCGTATAAACACCCCTAGCATAATTGAAAATTTGATACCAAAGCAGGGCACAAATTATGACCATTGGACTTTGAATCTTCAAACTTAAAATCCAGGGAGGTCCATGAAAAGTCTCCTTGGAAAAATGAAATAAGGTCTCTGTTATCCATAATCTTTGAGCAATGGGGCTTATAAGCACACCCCAGAATATTTGAAAATTTGATACCAAAGTAGAGCACAAATGTGACAAATGTTCCCCTTTGGCATCCTGAGAATTCCTCAAAAGTTATCCCCTCAAAACCTGAAATTGGGTCAGTGTGACCTATATTCTCGAGTTCTGGGGTATGTTTGAGCATTCCAGAAGTAATGAAAATACACACAAATTGCCAGGTTCCTCAGGAAAGGCTGGTTGAATTGTAATCAAATTTGGTGTGCTAATGGGTCTTGACGAACTTAAGCTAATAAACATGAATGATGATGTCACCTATATTATCTTAATTAGTGTCCTGTGCAAGGACATATTGTCAATATGTCAGTCGGCTGAGCGTCATGACCCATGGGTCACTTGTTCTTTGGATCTCCTCTGTTCGAAATGCGTTATCTGGTAGCCAATAAAAAGTAGTTCACCGTAATTAAATGGGGACCTCTTGTGTAGCTTCATGCATATTAAGTGAAACCAACAAGACCATTAAAAATGTTCTACGAACTCGCCAATTCCATTTTTGTGATTCATTTTTGTTAGCAAATGCAGGACGGGTCCTCGGTGGTGTTGATAATTTATGCTATGGCAGTTTCCCCGAAGGAATCCTAAATGTATGGAAGATGGACTCAATGTTGTGTAGATCATTCTCACCATTTCAAGAATTTAAACAATTTTTTGTATTATCTAGGCAAGCTGCCAACATTATAAGTGTTGTGTCTTGATCAGTAAAGAAGAAAGAAAAAAATAACTTGTCCATTTGCACAATAGTCCGTAGAACAATATTTTTTTTTGGTAAGGATGGAAAACTTTCTGAATATATACGTTGTTATGGTTTATATAAGTTTTTATTGGGGGGGGGGGGGGGGACACCCAGCTATAACGTACAAATCGTCTGGTCCCGTGACTGTCCGCTTAAGGGGTTTCAATGTATATAAAAATGATCTTTAGGTACGCCCCTTTCTCATCGTTGCAAATGTAATGAATATTAATCCTCTGCACCAGGATGTAATGAGGCCCTAGGCTACAACCCGTTTAGCCATTATGAAATTCGACACTGGTCGAAAGGTACATATTTACATCTCCGTACCATATACGATTAGGCTTAATGATAAGAAGAATTCGCGTTCCTTGTGGTTTGAACCTGTTTTCAAGCAGAGCTGGTCAATATTTCTCCCATGTGGTCCTGCCCAAATATATATATATATATATATATATATATATATATATATATATATATATATATATATATATATATATATAGGCCCGAATAGATTTATCGTGGTATAGGAGACCAGACAGTCATATGTTCATTTGATTAGTTACAAAACTCTCTGCCAGATGGCAGCAAATACGACACAAGATCACTTAAAACCGACATGGGTAGTATTTTATCGCCGTGAATGGCCAGCTTCACCTCAGTGTTAGCCAATCCACTTCGTTGGTTTCTATGAACAGTTGTGGGACTTTTCCTATTAGTTTCTTAAACTGAGAAAGTATAAGTTTATCCATCATCACATAGTATAACTCTGTTATTCCCTTTTAGCACTGACAGGATAAAGCATAACTGAACTTGCTGAAAGAGTCTCATTTAAGATTTAATGAAAATTTAAAAATGATTAAGCGATAAAGAGACGGTTCATTTCTGTGGTAGTTAATACTACTTAGCCGTTACATAAGTAGGCCTAAGCCATGCAATGTTTTCATGTTCATTTACTTATATAAAAGGAGGTTGGTTCACCTAATGTCCCTAATGTTCTCTGATACCCCATTTTATAGGTTATTTTTCCCGCAGTGACCTTGCCCACATGAGAATAAATAATTTTTAATGAGCACATCATTTTGATTAATTTTTGCGTGGTTTTTAAATTGCGTGGAGGATACCACCGGAAACAGGCAATCTGCATTCGGCAAAAATCGGAATGGCATTTTTGTCGGCTGCGTGTTTATGAGAGGTTCGTACAGATAACCACCGAAAACAACCGAGAGATCTTCGAGGAAGCCAGGAATTCACAGCACAATTTCAAGACATTCCGTACCCCTGTCACTTTGGACCCTGTCATTTCGTACCCCCAAAATTTTGTATCTCAGCAGATGTCACTCTAGTGCCTTTTATAAAGGAGTCAAATTTTATGTTTGATTTAGCATTTGCATTTTTGTTTTGATAAATTATGTAAAATTATTTATTTAAGTCTTACAACATAAACAAATACATGATTCGATGTTGCATGGGGACGAATATGCAGGGTACGAACTTCCGAAGTGTCACCCCAGAGAACCACGCCGCACTACACTGGTTTTTAGCATGATATGCATAGCCCTTTTCCTGCTTTAAAACAGCCTTCTTGCCTCCAATTATATATATAGGTCATCTTTTATATCTGCCTATAGAATATTATTCTATCGTTTATGAGTACATACGATTAAATTTCTGTGTAATTAGGGAAATGAAAACTGCTGGGCTCTTGACCAGAACCGGATGAGGGTGGGAGCACGAGCGGGGCTTGGCTTGGGGGGAGGGGGGCAGCATATAAAATATATATGCCTGCAATCCTTTAGTTACTGTCAACCAAAATCTGAACATGCACATCCCCCTTTGTCTTACATTGACCATTTTACACACCAGCCAATTTACAATCCTTACCTGCATTACATAACGTATATGAAATTTTCTCTTTTCATTACAAGCACAACATTCCTAACAAGCTGCTTCCTACCCCCCCCCCCCCCCCCCCCCCTGTAAAAGGTCCGGTTAACCGGTTAAATCAGCTTGTTATAAGATAAATCATATTTCATAATTTACAATGCTGAACACTTTCCGAAATTATAATTTCAGGTAAATTTAAAGTATAGTTGAATGTGTGTGTGTTACATTATGGTTATTAAAAAGGATATTGGAACTTTTATAACTTCGTTGGCAAAAGAATCCTACCAAATGTGCGACAATTGTAAAGATGCTACTGCCGTCTGACATAGCTTACCTAAACAAGTATTCATCGGAGATGGCGTGGCGGTTTTTCCCTTGGGTTGTCTTATAATTTTCTCAGAAATTTCATGAAAAAATTTTGATGAAATGTCCTGAATTTGATTACTGTAAACTTTGACTATTCCTTTCCTTTTAGAGAGGAGTCAATTTCTTTATGAAGCCGAGACCGGGGCCATTCACCGGGTTTTTGGGCCAGGTTTGTTCAATAAAGCAGACCTGGCTCTCATCCTTCCAGGGAGTAGGTGAACCGCCACCCACACTTTCTATTAAAATATAGGAAAATAGACAAATGTTCTTGGTGGAGGCATTCATGCAGGCTCATACTACCATTCTAGTTGGTTTGATTCACATGCCTGTATTCAGAACTTTTCTTTCTCTAAAAGTTAGTTTTGATTCTTAAAGGTGTTAACATACATTCATTTGTGGTAAAAATAGTCAATTTCGATCGTAACATTTGTTTTTGCCCCAGCGGTTTGCAAGCAGGAAGGGATATTGTACAGTTCGGGTAGGAGCACGTTATACTTAAAAACACTCATGAATATAAAGCTTGTGCATATATCATTTGGCTGGTTGCGCAGTTTTTGGATCAGACCCCCACCCAAAAAAAAAAAAAACATTTTGAAGTATGTACGCGAAATTATTTCGAACGCACGCAATAGTATGTCGCACGTGAGAGATATTTTTACTAGGTTTCATCAACAGACTTCATATATATTATTTTGAATTATCAGAAATATTCTCAGGTATTTGACTAAAACATTTACTCCAGCATATCTACTGTTGAAGAATGCACCCACTATTTAAGGGACTTAACTAGAAAGAAAGCATGACTGATAATCAAACAGCACTCAAGATTAGTAAAATATTAACATGTCTACTTGCTATCTGTTGTTCTTACTTCGCGGACAAAGAAATTAGGATATGGAAAGAACTTTCTAAACTTTTAATGGGCAACTGCCAACAAGCATTTCTCTTGGAATTCGGAAACCAATAAAGCGATTGTTTTTAACTATCCTTCACATAGACATTTTATTAGAATTGTCATCCATGGGAATGGTAAACATAAATAATCGATCGCTGCAATCTTAAACAGAACGTCACGGTGTGCAAGCAAGCTGAAATCAACATTGATCAGAGAGTCCCAGCTGGGAACAAGTGTGTCAGGTATGATCAGCAGAGCTGCAAGGTTTTCAGCCCTTAGAGGGCAAACGTGTCGGAATTCAAAATGGACCAGAATTTCCCTCGTTCGTCACTTGTAAGTGTACTGATAGGCCTCTCATACCAAGAGTCGCGAACAATTCCTTTCGTCATGGCAGATGACCAAAATGAAATTGACAAGTCACGTCAGCAAACACCATACGCAATGGCGGGATCAAAATTTTCGGTGAACTGGGCAACTACCAATTTGAAAGGGGGCTAATATGACAAGGTTGTAAAATTACCATACATGTCAGTTAAAATGTTGAAAATTCATAGCTGCTTTTATTTCATATCAGATTTGCTACCTTAATTTCAAGCGCAATGCGAGGTTAGGGAATTCGCTAAAATGGACATCCAACACATTAATAATAAAATACAAGAAATTTTGGTTACATTTTTTTATTTATGAATTTCTTCAAACAAACAGTTCACGTCATGGCAAATGAGCTTTCACAAAATCAGTCATTCCAAAACTTATGGTACTCCCTGAACGATCGTTCCAGTCAAAACTCATGGTATGATAAATTGAGAGAACATTCAAAGCATATACTTCAGCAAAACACAAAAACATACAAAGCAACAAAATGTCTCGAGACTCAAATTATCAACCCATGCACTTTTGGGACTAACGAGTAAAAGGACTTAACAGCATTTTGTTTGTAACAATACAAACACAGGGTACACTAAGTAAACGCTTTGTTGCTATTTAATAGATATATTTGTGCACCATTCATGCATAATCAAGCGACCATACTCAAACAATGATTTAGCAAAATACAAAACTAATAAATATCACACCTCACACCACCAATTTAAAGAAACAAAAATAAACATCAAAGGGTAATTACTCATGGTCGCCAAATATTTGCAGAACAAACGTATAAATGAGAACTCCACGAAATAGTGTGAAGGAATTTCCAAGAAATCTCCATACAGATCCATGGCAATCTGTTCACGTGACCAGTCGGTTACACCAATCAGAGATTTATCTTCCATTCATTGCGACTTCATAGTGATCATCTGTGTTTTCCCTTGGATCCTAGCATGAAAGAAAATGGAAGTTAGGTACAACAAAAATTAGGAACCCGATTTAATCATGTTTAAAATATAAACCAGGAAACTGATTAGGGCATTCAAGCAATAAAACTAAGTCGTTTACACTTTTCATCAAATATAAATAGTCATCTCGAATTAAATATAACAGTTTTATAATGCAAAACTTTAAAACGAGATTTTTTTTGTAAATTGACCTCCCCCTAGGAGATTTTCACAGTTGCGATGCGGCTAAAGGGGAGATGACAGACTCGTATTCCTGTTTGAGTTGAAGCATATTCCACGGATTTCCATTTCTGTCCGGCTTTTTTTGTTCTTTGGAAAATAATCATAACTGTGCTTGTTGTACCTGACCTGACTATGCAATAAAAAGGAAAAGGTTTTTTTTTTAATATACGTAAACCACCTGGAGACTGCATGAGAGAAAATGCGATTTTGACAAGCCATGACGTGTACCTAGTAGATGCTTAAAATAGCACACCTTTAAAATTAATTTTAATCATGTAAAAACTCATTATGAACTTGAAAATTCATAAATACATACCGATGGAACACCGTAACAGCCTAACATTTATATTTTTGTAAGATTTGAGTCTAATATTAATTTAACACAACTGTTGTGACCTAATCAGATAAATGCGCAAGACACTAACTCACGGCATCAATCGCCTCCGGTAGGAGTCGTTAGTATGGTGGGAAAGGTCAAATACCGGGTTATTAAAATGACCTTTACATGGTGGTTATTTTCACATTGGCCCATTTATTGTATCTCAGCAATATTAAAATTAATAAGCAATTTCGTGGAATTTATGTCCTTCGCTTCCGCCTCGTTTTCCCGGGCTTGCCTTCTGAATATGTTTCAGTTTTTATTTTCCCCTGAAGATTCCTCCACATGTCATAGTGGCTGTGTTTTAGTTTTCATTGTTCCCTGAAAATGTCTTCACATGTCAAAAGATTTGTTGTGAATTTGAAACAAAAGGGGAAACTTTTTTTTTGTAGCTGGTGTTAAACAAGTGACCCATGGGTCATGACGCTCAGCTGACTGGGGGATACTTCTGAGGGATACTTCTGAGTCCTATAGCTTGAAGGATATGGGTAACAGAGACCTAATTTCAGGTTTCCACAGACACTTTTCATGGGTCTCCTTGCATGACAAGAATGAAGATTCTAGGTCCAGTTATCACAATTAGTGCCACGTTAATAGATGACAGCATCCTTAAACGTCTCAAAAATAGAGACAAAAATTCGAAAAATTTGAAAAAATAGAGGTGGCGCACCCAGTCTGCAGAAACTGATGGAACACCTCATGATCAATATGTATGCCAAAAATAATAAACATCAGTGTTGTAGTTATTGAGATACTGCAGTTTTTGTATCCAATTTTTCATTATTCTGGGCGGGGGGGGGGGGGGGGGTATTTTGGAGCCATACAGCTTAAAGGATATAGGTAACAGGGACCTAATTTCAGGTTTCCATGGAGACCTTTCATGGGCCTCCCCTGTGCGTCAAGAATGAAGATTCTCGCTCCAGTCTTTACGATGTTTGCCCTGTTAACAGATGTTAACAGATGGTCTCAAAAATAGAGAAAAAAATCGTAAAAAATCGAAAAATATAGGTGGCGCCACCAGTCTGAAGGAACTGATGGAACATCTCATGATCAATATGTATGCCAAAAATCATGACCATCAGTGACGTAGTTAATGAGATATTGAAGTTTTTGTATAAAAATTTTTTACTATTCTGTTGGGAGTTTGGGGCCCCAATTTAGAAGGATATGGGTAACAGAGACCTCATTTCTGGTTTCCAAGGAGATTTTTCATGGACCTCTCAGAATGTCAAGTAACAAGATTCTAGGATCAAGCGGTTACGATTTGTGCCAGGTTAACGGACGGACGGACAGACGGACGGACAGACGGACGACGGACAAAGGGTGATCGCTATAGCTCAGATGACTTAGTCAGCTGAGCTAAAAATTTTAAACAAACCCTCCGAAACCAATCTTAACCAAGGTATGCATGAGAGCAATTACGGAGCCAAATTTGAATGAAATCTGATCATATTTAGGAAAGGTATGGCACGGAAACGAAAACCTGACGGACAGACGGACAGACAAACCCAATTTAATGTCCCAAGTTACACGGAAGCGGGGGACAAAAATACTGCTGAACCGATTTCCACTAAATACTGTAGGGGTAGCATAAGTGATTCCAAATGTAAATTTGAAACTGATCTGGATAATGATCAGATTTTACTTGGCCGAGCTATTAGAATCACGGAGTATAACCCCTGTTACCTTTGCTCCGCCCGCCTTTCACTGTTGCCTTTTGGTTGTAAACGTTGGTTTCATTAGCAACTGTAGCATCAGGCACGTCATCGTTCGCGGGCAGCTGGTGTCATAAATTAACATATTATGAGTTATACAGAAACGTCGTCATCCGTGGGCAGCTGATGTAAACATAAATAGCATATATAATGAATCATACAATCACGTCACCGTCCGTGGGCAGCTAGTGTAAACATAAATCAACATATATCATGAATCATACAATCACGTCACCGTCCGTGGGCAGCTGGTGTAAACATAAATCAACATATATCATGAATTATACAATCACGTCATCGTGCACGGACAGCTGTTAGAACAAAAATCAACATATATCATGAATTATACAATCACGTCATCGTGCACGGACAGAAGGTGTAAACATAAATCAACATATATCATGAATTATACAATCACGTCATCGTGCACGGACAGCTGTTAGAACAAAAATCAACATATATCATGAATTATACAATCACGTCATCGTGCGCGGACAGATGGTGTAAACATAAATCAACATATATCATGAATTATACAATCACGTCATCGTGTACGGACAGCTGTTAGAACAAAAATCAACATATATCATGAATTATACAATCACGTCATCGTGCGCGGACAGATGGTGTAAACCTAAATCAACATATATCATTAATTATACAATCACGTCATCGTGCACGGACAGCTGTTAGAACAAAAATAAATATTTATCATGAATTAAACAAACACGTCATCGTGCGCGGACAGATGGTGTAAACACAAATCAACATATATCATGAATTATACAATCACGTCACTGTCCGTTGGCAGCTGGTATTAACATAAATCAACATATATCAATGAATTATACAATCACGTCACCGTCCGTGGGCAGCTGGTATTGACATAAATCAACATATATCATGAATTATACAATCACGTCACCGGTCCGTGGGCAGCTGGTGTTAACATAAATCAACATATATCATGAATCATACAATCACGGCATCGTGCACGGACAGCTGTTAGAACAAAAATCAACATATATCATGAATTATACAATCACGTCATCGTGCGCGGACAGATGGTGTAAACATAAATCAACATATATCATGAATTATACAATTACGTCACCGTCCGTGGGCAGCTGGTATTAAAATAAATCAACATATATATCATGAATTATACAATCACGTCACCGTCCGTGGGCAGCTGATATAAACTTAAATCAACATATACCATGAATTATACAATCACGTCACCGTCCGTGGGCAGCTGTTGTAAACATAAATCAACATATATCATGATTTATTCAATCACGTCATCGTGCGCGGACAGCAAACACAAATTACTCAATCTGCACTGATAATTCCTTTTCAGGTGCAGGCCAGAAGCGGATCCAGGGGGAGGGTCCAGGCGGTCCAGACCTCCCCCCCCCCCCCTTTTTTTCAGCCGTTTCAACCTTTTTTACGGGTTTCCGGCCTATTTGCGGTCTATTTACTCCTTTTCAGGACCTTGGGACCTTTTGTTTATTAGTCCCCCTGGGTTGGACCCCTCCTTTTTCTATATACTAGATCCGCTATTGCAGGCCATTGACAGTATGTAAAGTGAGGTGCCAAAACCTTCAAGCTATTCATTTCGAGTAGTCTGCAATGATTCTGAAGAACTGATTCATCAAATTGTCCTCAAACTTTGAATGATGAGAAGATTACATCTGGGGAGTATGCGCCTTAGGTTTCATAAATTAATCGAAGCTGCCAGTGAAATACACTTACATGACTTAATTTTAAAATGCTGAAAACTGAATAAAAAAAGCTTAAACTGTGATAAAGTGATAAAGACCACTAAAAACAACCCCAATGTTAAAGATTTCACCAAGACATATGTACAAAATATAGTGAGAATTCATATAGCCTTTGCCGAGAAAAGCCATTCATACTGTCTGAAAACAATGCAAAACTGCACGAACTGCACGGAAATGATTCTCAAAATTGGGTTTGGACAATTTTCTTTAAAAATGCCATGATGACAGGGATATATGCAAGATTTTTTTTTATTTAGTTAACCATAACTGCAAAAAAAGGTCACAATGTTCATAAATGTGCAATCTCTTATAGGCCCGTAACACAAAATAATGCACATAAAATGACCAAAATTGTAGATGGAGCCGCAAACTTTGTAATTTGGAAAAAGTGCACAAGCAATCACAAAAATCACCACTTCTACACAAGCTGTCGGGAGTATCTGTCCCGGCATTGTTGAGAATAGCTCCCAGTGTTGAGAGACGCATGCCGCACCATGGCTATAGCACACAAGTGAGCTAAAAACCCACGAAAAACATTTCAGCTTTGTGGCCCATACGATAGGTTTCATGTAAAATAATTTTCACATAAGGTCCCTATAACCCTTCTCTTTTCACAAACCTTTGTGTCTGCTGGAGTTTCCGTGTCTTTCGCGGACTTTTCCAGGCTGGGGTCCGTCGTCTTAGTAGAAGGACGTCCGTTATCTGCCGGGGACACCTGTTAATTTGCCATAAATGCCACAAAACTTCATGTTAGAGTCTTAACTATCCTAACAGATCCCCCACTCTCTCGAATAAAACCAGTGACCCTGGGGGCATGAGGCCAAGCTGATCTAGGACACTATGAAATTATATCAACTTAGATTGTTGTCATTTAAGCATTTTTGCAATTGCCTCTGCAGCATTTGTAAAGGACATATTAATAGATCCCCCCCCCGATTTTCCACGGGGTTAGAATCATAAGTACAGGAGGCATATTCTTTCAATTTGTGCATTAAATGTATGTAAATTGTTTTCTCGGCCTCTATTATGACATGTTAACCCAGACTTCTTAGCCTGAAAAAAATTATGTTTAAAAAGTGTGTAAAAATAAACAATTCGGCTGCACCAGACTGGCACAACTGACAGGGCTATCCATGATCAATAAGATTACCGAATTTCAGAAAGGTCCATGTAGTCATTTCTGTGATATCTAAAAGTATGAATTACAGGATACAGAAAAACACAAAAGAAAGAGCTTTTAGACATGCAGTGTTATGTAGTTTGATATTAACTTATTAAAACTTTCTTTGCTGCATGTCACTAGCTGCTCAAAACTGTGTACAATTTATTTTTTTATTTTTCAAAAATTTTTTAATTTCATGGGATAATTAATGTAAATTTCTGAACACTGTTACGGAAAGTAATATCAACAGATCACGTTGTCGTGACGAGCATAAATTTTGTTATGGAGATAAAACAATCAGATTCTGTAACACTAGGCAGCGTGAAATGTCTAGGGGAATCAATGAAATCAGTGTTTTTTTGTTAACAAATATTTATAATGTATTCTTAAAACAATCCTAACATTACAATACACTTAATCAATACAATTACACAGTAAACCAACAGTCAATCAGTACAAGTGTATAAATAAAGTGTACAGTACCTTGATACCACTACTATCACAGCGACAAAAAGTGCATTAAAGCTTATAATTCAGATGAACAGTTCACATAAATCTTCTCAGAGAAAAACAGTCCAGTTCAATCACAAAATCAATTTGTTGTAATCCAAAAGTGAAATTCTGATAGTGATCCCAAAGGCAAACAGAAGATATATAAAATCCGTTACAAATTCGAAGAGAGGCTACAACTGCCGCAATTATCGAAAAAGGTCCAAAAACTGACTTACACTCTTCTGTGTCCGCTGGAATATCTCTCCTTTCCCCTGCTCTAAAACACAGCCCCTTATTTATATAAATAAACTTTTCACCTCAAGCCGAGAACTTTCTATTTCTCGAACAATCCAAAGAACCCAACAATACACACGTTACAGGAAAATATCTCGAACAAAGTACGCTGTGTTTCTACATATCAGGGTTCACACGTGGAAAGCCCGGCTCGGCCAGGCGAGAAGGCCCCAGACTAGCATGACCGTTGTTTACACGTCAGACCCCACGCGTGGGCCGGGCTATGCCGCCAAAGCAACGGCCAATGCACATACACATGTAAGACTGCTGCATACAATTAAAGAGACATCTATAACAATACATATACCATTTTATGTACTAGGTTTAAAATGATACATATTTTATAGGGTCTAATATACATACGAAGTATAATATAAATACGAAACAGCTTAGCGATTAATGTTAATTTAGCTGTTTTATGCAGGCATACTACCTTAAATACCGAGCTAAAAAGGCTAATTTTGGCAGAAGGGAAGGATTGCGGATACTCGAAGGTGTTCTGCTGTGTGCTAAACAATGGGTTCGTGATTCAGACCAAATCACACGTGACCCATCACACTGGAGTCATTTCGCACAAGGAGAGAGGGAAATTTATCTAGAAAACAAGAGCACCGCAAACGTGCATAATACGCCCGTTAGTATCTGGTGATCTCTGACCTAATTAAATATGCGTGAATTTTTAGGAGAAGGTAATTCAGGTGAGAAATTATTGGTAAATATGTATGAGTTCATGAAAATCTATAAGTGCCTCCAAAGTGCGGTGACCTCTGGCCTCATTATATATGCATGGATTTTGCTTGAAATCAAAATTAGGCGAGATATTTTATTGATTAGAATTTCTGATAAGTTTTATCAAAGTCCTACATATTCCTCGTTGGTTATCGCGGCAAAACCATAAAGTAGCCTAATTACCCATGACCTTATTAAACATGCGTGGATGTTTCCAATAATCGAACTCGGGCAAGATAATATGTTGGTAATTAGTTATGGTGCACCGGTGGGTTTGGTGAAAATCAATTCCCCGGTATGTTATCGCGGCGACAATAAAAGTTAACAGACGGACGGTATACCATAATACTTCCGTCATATGACGGGCGTATAATAACAAACAGAACATTTTGTTCTTGATATATATATATATATATATATATATATATATATATATGTATATATATATATATGACATAGCATATCTGGAAAATCTGGCAAGTGAAGAGGTTACAAAAGTTATGCGAGGTTATAATGTGCGAGGAAAACACTGAGATAAACATTGTCCAGACTTGGCGAGTGGATGGATGACAAAGGTTAGGGAGGTTATTTTAGAAAACACATGCAGATAGTTCTCGAATTTTAAACAAATAACAGAGCTACTACACAGCAATTAAGTACAAAAGAAACAATTCTGTAAAAAACAGGAATTCATAGCATTCATGGCGTCCTTATAGACCTAGTTAACGTTAAAATGTAAACGTTTTAGAAATATACATGTATAAAAAACATGCCTTGTTCGTTCAATAAAATATCCATACAAAGTCTGAAACCATGCAACAAATAATTATAATGACATTAAATTACACAGAAATAAGTACTGCCTAAGCATTTTCACTCGATTCCTTTCAGCCGCAGTCGTATGAAATCGTCAAAACTAAAAAAAAGGATAAAGGTAGCGGCAGGGTATGTTGGGGGCAGGGTACCAGTCTAAATTGAAAGGGAGGAGGCCAGTCTACATATAACGTCGTCAGGACGTTGTTCTCTGGTGTGAGCCAGCGAGCGGGGAAGACTGATTTGATACGCAGGGCAGCTGAAGACAAGGGGCTAGACGGAGGTTAAGCACGTTGTTGCCGTGTGGGACACGTAGCAGGCTGCTGTGAAGTAGCTGTAGGCTTGATCAGCTAAATACTAAGCTGTTTTTAAACTTATTGTTACAGTTGACCTGTGTTGGTTGTTTCTACTCTCGCCAAAGCAAAACCCCCTCCTTCTATTCTTGTTAAGCCCGGTTTATCGCTCGGTCAGGAAGCTTGCGGGGTATATGTACCTCCCCGGGACTTGGGAAGTCAGAAAATATGGTACATAAATACCTAAAACAACTAATACCAGTTCACGTGACACTTCACGTGGACGAGAACTATCAATTCACGTACCTCTGCCTCAGTTTCGTCTTGAGCTCTGTCGTCTGCTGGTTCCGTTTTCTCCCCTTTGGCTGTGTCCTGACCACTGCTAGTAGGGGGTGTCACCTGCTATCAAGTAGTTCATATTATCAAGTGCATGAAATTTTATTTGATTGTTACATGTCACAGGCATATAGTATCCGAAGTGGTTTAGGTAAATTCAAAATTATTGATAATCCTAAAATTTGCAGGAGGGGACGTGGTCATTCCCGAGCATTTTTCTGGCTTCTACGTACAAGATACGAGTCTGATAGCCACAAAACTATCTCTGCAGAAAAACTCCCACATGGAGACTGTCCTCGGAGTACTTACCTGTCGTTTTTCCTTGCCTTGATCAAATCATGTCCTCCATAAAGTAAAACACACATGGGGGCTGCCATTATATGAACAGACAAACGCGGATGTCGCACGCACATTGCATATCGAAATATAGGGTTTATTATAATGCTTTAAACACACTGCATTCGTATATGCTTCCAGGAAGCACAGCGATACACACCTGTCCAAATGATGATTCAAAACCAGTTTCACAACATTAAGTCAAGCATCTCTCTAAAATAACGGCAGAATTAGTACATACTGGGATATGGTTTAACGGTGAAAACTTAAAGCAGTTTACTGTGAACTCAAAATTTTACTTAATATATTCAGTGTGATATACAATTTTTTACAAAAGCCAGCTGAGTGACAAGTCCACCTAGCTTGTTCGTTGTAAACGTTATTACACTACTTTTGTTGACACAAGTAGACTTTACATAAAAATGAATCATCGGTCAAGAAATCACGTTCAGCCGAAAGAGGGATTCAGGAAACTTTTTTTTTGAAAGAACAAGCAAATTCGCTGTTGCCGTGTGGGACACATAGCAGGCTACTGTGAAGTAGCTGTGTGCTTGATCAGCTAAGTACTAAGCTGTTGTATTAAAGTTATTTTTACAGTTGACCTGTGCTGGTTGTTTCTACTTTCGCCAAAGCAAAACCCCCTCTATCTATTCTCGTTAAGCCCGGTTTATCGCTCGGTCAGGAAGCTTGCTGGGTAAATGTACCTCAACGGGAATTGGGAAGTCAAAAAATATGGTACATAAATACCTAAAACCATTAATACCAGTTCACGTGACACGTCACGTGGACGAGAACTATCAATTCACGTACCTCTGCCTCAGTTTCGTCTTGAGCTCTGTCGTCTGATGGTTCCGTTTTCTCCCCTTTAGCTATGTCCTGACCACTCTTAGTAGGCGACGTCACCTGCTATCAGGTAGTATATATTATCAAGTGCATAAAATTTTAATTTGATTGTTACATGTCACAGGCATATAGTATCCGAAGTGGTTTTAGGTAAATTCAAAATTATTGATAATCCTAAAGTTTGCGGGAGGGGGCGTGGTCATCCCCGAGCGTCTCTCTGGCTTCTACGTACAAGATACGAGTCTGATAGCCACAAAACTATCTCTTCAGAAAAACTCCCACATGGAGACTGTCCTCGGAGTACTTACTTGTCGTTTTTCCTTGCCTTGATCAAAGTAGTCCTCTAATAAAGTAAAACACACATGAGGGCTGCCATTATATGAACAGACAAACGCGGATGTCGCACGCACACAATGCATATCGAAATATAGGGTATATTATAATGCTTTAAACACACTGCATTCGTATATGCTTCCAGGAATCACAGGGATACACACCTGTCAAAATGATGATTCAAAACCAGTTTCACAACATTAAGTCAAGCATCTCTCTAAAATAACGGCAAAATTAATACATACTGGGATATGGTTTAACGGTGAAAACTTACAGCAGTTTACTGTGAACTCAAAATTTAACTTAATATATTCAGTGTGATATACATTTTTTTTACAAAAGCCAGCTGAGTGATAAGTCCACCTAGCTTGTTCGTTGTAAACGTAATTACAGTAAATGTGTTGACACAAGTAGGCTTTATATAAAAATGAATCATCGGTCCAGAAATCACGTTCAGCCGAAAGAGGGATTCAGGAAACTTTTTTTTTTTTGAAAGAACAAGCAAATCCGTTGAATTTATGTCCTCCGCTTTGGGATATTGTTGTCTTTCATGCTTGACAAGCAACCACAATTTTGACATGTGGAGAAAATTTTGAGGACACATGAAAACTTAAACAGATGCACTATGACATGTGGAGATATCTGCAGGCGACCATAACAACTAAACACATTGAGAAATAGGACAAAATCCTGAATGACATGTGGAGACATCTGCAGGCGAACAAAAACTAAAAAACATTGGGAAATTGGACCAAAATTGATATTGTTTTTGAGCAGGAGAGAAATATTTTTCAGGGAGGCACTCCAAAACCCATTTGAACCAAGGTAAGCATGAGAGCAATCACTGACCCAAATTTGAATGAAATCGGATAGTATTTAGTAAAGTTATTGCACGGAAATGAAAACCTGAAAGACGGACAGACAGTGACAGACAGACAATGGCCAGATACTCCAAAACCAATTCCAACCAAGGTAAGCATGAGAGCAATCACTGACCCAAATTTGAATGAAATCTGATGATATTTAGGAAATTTATCACACGGAAATGAAAACCTGAAAGACGGACAGACAGAGTGACAGACAGACAATGGCCAGATACTCCACAACCAATCCCAACCAAGGTAAGCGTTTATCACACGGAAACGAAAAAAAAAAACTGTTTGACGGACAGAGAGACAGACAGACGGACAGACAGACGAACTTAAAACAATGTCCCTCGCATCCGCGGAGCGGGGGACAAAAATTAAGTTATGCTCTTTGTCTAGGTTGGGGGTTAGAGATAGATCGCAATCTTGTTGAACAAACATGATCACACATATTGAAGCTAGTCCGTCGTTAAGAAGACCACATTTTATCAGACCTCAACAAAACTTACCGGAAAGAATTGCACATCTTAACATGCGAGCATCTAGTGAAATTAATTTCATACTATTATAAAGTATCAAATTTTATCACAGTCAGTTTGCGTCATTTATTGTAATCTTTCAATAACAGCACAACAATTTCCAGTATTGCATATATGGACTGAATTAGTTACTAGTACATGGAGCGGAGTTACATTTTTCAGTATGCGTGCGATGGATGGAATGTAGTACTATATGGAAAGGCTCATTTACGTAATTGGCATTCACGTAATTTTGAACCATTATTTCCATATCATTGCAGCAAACTGTCTTGTCCCTATCACACCCACCTCAGAGTCCGTATCAGCAGGAGACTTTAGGCCGGTTGTTGGCGTGTCCAGACCAGAATCTGTGGCTACGTCAGATCCTACAGGGTCGTAGCCTGCTGGCGGCACCTGTACCACAAGAAAAGAATTAATTTTTCTTTCAATGGGTATTTACGGTAACGAACAACTGATGTGTGATTAAGATATTCTATATGTTTTTTTTTTGTTTAATACTGTTTATGATATTGAAATCATTATCCATCTAATCTCCAGGGAAAAAAGCTAGGATAATGTTTCTTAGAGTGACCCCTTGCTCTCTGTTACTTTTTTATGTTCCGTTTTCTCAGTTGCTTATGCAGTCTGAAACATGAGAGAAATACGTAAACTACTAGTACTTTGAGAATAACATACAAAGATGAAATAACATTTGGATTCGTTCCATTGAAATTACGTTCACAAGCCGTCTGCGAAACCAACTGTGCTGTAATGGCAAGTTGCAAGCGAGAGATAAGCCGGGATCTCAGAAATCCCTTTCACACGGCACCTAAAAACAGGTTTCAAGCAGTTCTGAAAGCAAATTTAGCGTTCACACGACAAACCATAGCGTTTTCAAAACAATTTAGCCAAAACATTTCCATCAAGCTCATTTAAAACAGTTTTGAATTTAAATTTATCCGCTTTTTTCCGATAAAGTGTCATGTGAACGCTCAATTCGCATTCAAGATGGTTTAGACCTGATTTTTTCCAGCAGAAACTAGGTCAAAACCGAAGCGCGCGAATTCTCGTGTTAGCATGTTGTAACATTGTTCAACATGTGAAAAATACACTTCGTACATTTGTGCTAGATGCCCGTGTGAACGCTCAAAACGGATGCAACCCGATCGAGTTAAAACGCTTTGCACAATCGTTTTGTAAACTTGAAAATAACTTGAAAAACTTTGAAAATAAGTTTAAGCCTATTTAGATTATTGTGACTGATGATGGCAATGTCCGACCGAAGTCACGGTGACAAAGGGACTGATTCTCTCATGTGCAAAATGGTACATATATTACGTGTATCAGTTGGGGCGGATCCCCACTAGCATTGAGTAATAAAAATATAAACCAAAATAAAAAGCAGCACGCTTACAATAACACAATATACATAAATGAAATGAAATTCCCCGCTAATTCGATCCCCGTTGGAATGTATATGACGTAAGCATAGTTGTGCACAAGGGTACACAACAGCGAGACAAACAGTGATGGATACGTGGGCTAGGGTTGAGGCGACAAGAAGCAAAGAATATGAAGTCCATCTATTAAAGACCGTGCGTGAATATACCCTTCAGTTTTAGTTATTAAAAGCCTTTTTTAATGACTTATGTAGATTATAGACCATTTCAGTCAGTTTAGACCCATCTTCGTCAGATTGAATTGTAGACGGATTTTATACTCGCGCCGATACCTTTTCCGTGCATCAGCGGTAGATATTGAAGCACCCTTTTTGAATTTACTGGTTACCTCCCACGAGAAAGGGTAACCTGCTCGTTACGAAAAGTACAGATGATCGTTAAAGAAAATATTGCTGTCAGATGGTAAAAACACAAAGACAACAGGATGTCAGTTGGTCGTGCGAAAGGAAGGCTACTTAATATGATTGCATGGAACTTCATAAGATTCACATGGATTGTACCGTCTTGTTCCATTTGTAAATCCATTTTAATGGTTCACACAGTGAAAGATATACTTATGACGTATTGTTCTCTTAGAAGGACAGCTAGGCTTTGCATCCCTTTATGTAACAACACGATAGCCGCCGATTCAAAGCGGCAATGATCATCTTGCATGACAGCCTCTTCTATATGTCATGAAGATATATATCCTGGAAAACAAAGTGTTGAAAACAATGAAAAGGCCTGTGATAGGTAAATGCGTGTACACTCCGAATGAAGATAATAGAGGATTTCATGCCACTGATGGTCTACGATAGCATGTGGCACTCTTCAGCTGAAACTGAACTATTGTAGTGATGAGTCGTTTGCCATAGAATGAACTATATCTTGAATGTCCGTTCCTCTTTGGCAAGAATGTCTTTCAAACAACGGTTCTCTTGTAGATATACAAGGTGTGCGGCTTTGAACGGCTGGTCGTCCTTTATAGGAACTTTACATTTCATTTTGGTAACTTTACAGTAATTTACATATCCCCTCATGCAGCATTGCACTTAACCCATTTGAACTGATATCTGAGGTACCTTTGTGTCATCGTCTTTTACTTGTAGCTTTGAGCTCCTTGGTTCCTTCCCTGGCGTGACCGGTTGAATTTCTGTTTCAATCTCCTCTTTGTCTTCTCCAGAATCATACTCAAGAGAATCGTCACTTTGATGCGCGTCAGGATCGGCCTACATGAAACATATAATAGTTTGTTAAAGTAATTATGTTCGTTACATCCATCAGACAAACCTTTTACCATGAAAGAAATGTTTTAACGCTTTGTCACTCACACACACACACACACACACCTATATAAATATAATATATATCAGTATGTACTGAATATATTCTCAATATTCAGATTTCTACGATTCATTTTGTCACCGTATGAAAGGCGTATTCTTAACTGCAAGTATTTATTTTACATGGATTGTACGAGTTGGATAATATAAACTTTTAATTTTACATGGATTGTACAACTAGATATAATAACCAGTACGAAGCACTCTCTATGGCTCGGATGTTGGCGCTCGGTAGTCGGTAAGGGTGGAGGAAACCGGAGAATCCGGAGGAGACCAGTAGCCTTTGACAGGCCACTTCAACCCACTCTCATAGCCACGCCGGGTATCGAACCCGGGTCGCCAGCGGAGAAGGCCGAGCTTTAACACTCAGCTGTCCAGGCTTGTCTTTGTATCATTTCACTTTACATTTTAACAAACAGAAGTGCGCATTTGTTCAAGCATTTCGTGTTGGCATGGACCTTAATTTTATAAAAGATACTCCTTGCTACAATGACCAACTGTGCAAGTCCTTGTATAAATGCATGTCTGGATCTCTTCTCGAAACAGGATCCTGCAGAATGGGTTTAAAAAAATAAATGCTTCATCATGAAACAAGTTGTTTCCATTGGTGTATTGATATATCTGTTGGTCAAGATTTATCTCATGTTTTCTTTTTGGTAAATGTGATTATACAGGCAATATAAAAGTATATAAATTAGCCAAAAATGCCGGAGGTTGTCGTGGAGAGCCGGCAAATCAGCCTTGTGCTGGCCTCTCTAGATCGACAAAAAAAAAATACTTTAACAAACAAACTTTAGGCAAATCTAAGTTATCTTGTGGTGAGAAAACTGCTGTTTTTCCAAAATGATGATAAAATATTAAACCAATTTTTTTAAATTTTATTTTACATTATAATCAGTTCCACAATGGCTTTCTACAGTTTTCACTGAAGAAATCAACCGCGTCCGATGCGTCTCGTTTGTCAAGGTGCAACATTTCTATCCCAGCTAATATCAAAGTCGCCTGATGTCAGCAAGAAAATACAGAAACTCCAGTGGGTTACAACGTAACCCGATGAATATTTTTTCAATAGTTTCAAACAGGTGTCTTAAAATCAAGGTAGCGGTAATAATTTAATTTATTATTTAGCCACTGTTGTAGCGAGTGTGTTAGAATTCTTAGACCGTGACCTACCCCACTTGTAAATCAGTCTAGTTCAAGGTTAGAAATCTGTTAAACGTTTCAATTGAAACAATTAAAAAAAGCCGAATGTATGCCAGTGGCATACCAACATCCGAGTGCTGATGTGAACGCTTTGCGTAACGGATGATTCATATTACATGTGCTCTGTTACTAATTCGACCATTTCACCAAATCTTACTATTATTATAATCCCCATAGTTTTTTCATCGATGAATATTATTCTTAATTTGGTCAGAAGGACTAAACCTATCATACCACGAAGTCTGGATCCTCGTCAGACTGGTAGTTGTCCAGGTCGGGTTCCAGTAAAACTTCCAAACCCTCCTCCCCCTCACTCTCGCTCTCCTCCCACTGCTTCCTCTTCTTGCTTCCTTTAATATAGAACAACGATATCATTTTAACATAATAATGATACAATAAATGTTATATGATAATGACAATATTTTTTTAATAATAATGCCAAAATTAAGCTTATTTAATGACTTATGTCACATAATTATGACAAAATTAATTTTGCATAAAAAGGACAATATCAATTTTATATAAAAATGTAAAGTTTTACATGAAAATTATTTTATTTATAATAATGACAGTATGAAATTGATAAAAATGACAATGAATTTATATATTAACGAATGAATTTCATATAAAAAAAAGACTATTTTATTTAAAAATTACTTTATATGAGAATAATAAAATTTATACATGATAATGAAATTATTAATTCTGTATAATAATGGCAATATTATTTTTATATAATAATGACACTTAATTTTATATAACGACAATATTAATTTTATAAGATGACAATTTTATATGACAATATTAATTATATAATAATGACTATTGATTTTTGATTTTTTATAATTATGAAAATATTAATGATATATTATAATGTTAAGATTAAACACAAATATCAAATTTTATATCATGAGGATCCTACAAGGCTCTGGAAAAAATATGGAAATTTTCTTGGGAGTATTTTAGAAAAAAAATATACCAGAAATATAGTAGTTTACACTGCACAGATATGGTTTTACGTCACATCCTGTGACTAACATTTCGAGAAATAGCGTTTACAGTTCTGTTAAATTGGTTTTGATGACAGCTGTACTGGAATACCGCAGCTCCTACATGCAGAGTTCTAAACAAAGAGCTGAATGACTTAAATAATAAGAGATCCATATACCATTTTTGAATAACAATTATATCAAAAGCATGACTGTGCATTTAAAAAATATAGCATAAATATATTACAGGAAATTAGGGAGTCGGAGAAAGCCCTGATATCACCAAAGCATGATATATTAACCTGATACGGCATAAATATTAACATGATGTATGTATACACAGCTTACATCATAAGGCTAAGCTTTTCTGTAATGAGTTTATTAAAATCTTTGTATGGCTAAGCTTAATTTAACTCCATGATATCCGATAATATCAACGGCTTATCAGTTTCAAGTAAGTAATCTCCTTTCTGCCATTGCGATTTTTTTTTCAATATAATTAATTTTATTGTACATGCCTCCAATAAAATTGTCATGAGTAATTAAATAGATTTGCCAAGTTACATAAAATAAACCTTTATGATGTTTATGTTTTATGAGATTCGCGGAATTTGAATGAGATGTTCCAACATAAAAATAGGCCATTAACTAATGTTACCGGCTGGTTGCGAGTTTTTTTTTTTGTACTTGTGGGTTGTTTTGTAATCGACTCTACTCAGTATAAACGAATTTAAAGGCGCTTAGATGGGGTGTTAAGGATATTCTCAAGAAACAACCATTATATTTTTTAGGTTATCGGGATCACTGTAATATTTTGAATTGTAGTAACCATTGTGAGATAGGCAATTTCTTAGTCCTGGCGGAGTGCCAGGACCGTTCTTATAAAATGAGGGCCGCCTTTGTTATAGAGCTGAATGTGACACTGTATGTTGCACACAAAGTTTGACTGCGATCCTTGAGGAGGTTAATGCAGTCTCATCCTACATTTCTTCTTAAGGAATAAAATATCATGAAATGAAGGAAAACATTCATTCATATATATATATATTTATATATATATATATATATATATATCTTACATATAAATATATATAAGCATACATATGAAATTTACACATGTATATATATATATGCAACTAGAGGTGGTCGGACAATGGTCCTCAAAGGGCCCCACATTTCTGGTAATGCTGGACTAGTTTACATGTGGGTGAAAATTTAAATGTAAATGCCAAGCACACAGATCTATTCGTCTATCGAAGCATGCCATAACGTCTTATTTTACATAGGTTAGTGGAAAACATCAAAAACATTACGGAATAAGATATATTTTGTAAGCATGCACGTGTGAAATGTAAACGTAAGGTGTTTCTTTGAAATGTAAAAAAAAATTACTTTTAAAGTTCGACAGCTGAGACCAGTAGTCCCAGCCATCCCACAGTGCACAAAAGAATATATTATTTTCCAGTAGAAGCGACCTCTGGTGGAAGATGCGTGTACCTTTCTTTGGCTCCTTACTGAATCCGGGTAGGCGAGGGAGGAAACGCTTACCCACACCAAGCAGACCGGACAAGGAATTCCACACCTTCCTGGTCAAAGAGGAAGGCCTGCGTCGCCTTGGAGACACCTAATTTAAATAAATGAATAATCATGCTTTGTAACAGAAACTGGTCATTTAATCCAAGGTAAACAATGACCTTAAGGCACAAAGTCACCGACATTGTGTTAAACTAGGAAAGTGTGGCATGAATGATACCCACATAACCCCAAACCTCGGCTAGAATCCTTTTTTACTTCATAATTCTTGCAAAATACAAAATTTAAAATAGAAAATCCAGGGTTAGCTTTTGGCTTGGTCGCAAAAATGGGGTATACCGTCGTACACCTTACCGATACACATCCCTTTGCAATCAAAACTTTCCCGCAGTTACATTCCCGCATGAAAAATGTTCTCAGGGTACTTTCTTTTCGCTTCCCCGCCTTTATCGACCCCTGACAAGTTTTTCTCTCGCATTTCCTCGAAACAGGCCTTGCGGTTGAGATTTTCCGTACTTATCAAAACCCGGATGTCACAAGCCGGGTCACGGAGATCTCGGGTCAACTCCGCTAGTTAAAATTTTTCAACTTTCGAGTACCAAGCGAATCAAAAAATTGAGTGTTTGAGACAATCAAGTAATCCTGGAAATGAGAATTTTAAATCCTTATGGGAAATCTTCTAAACATGAAACATTCAGATCGTGGGAAAACATCTTTGTGTTTATCAAGTACTTACACAGGTAAAACTATCGACTGCCAAACACGTTTTAACCAAACTCCCGAACGTGCTTTCGTTTTCGGGAAAATAAAGCTAATAGTGTAGTATCTGCCAAGAACAATACATTGACAGTTTTTTTTTCCAAATTCTGCAGACAAGAATCAAAACGTTCTGTTGAATGGCAAAGCCGGTAAGTTTAAAAAAAGATGCAGAACAGCCTTAAGTCACTGTTGCCTTAATAATTACCCCAATTTGCCGAGAACTCTGGAAAGCACCGTTTTATCTATAAATCCATAAAATACTAAGCCTATCTTGATGGGAGAAAAAAGGACTCAATCAAGAGTAGAAACTTCCAGTCAATTTGTAGTTTCATAAGGTTTTAAAAAAGTGTGGAGAAAATTAAAGGAAGACCCAGCTGGGAGACACGTCTCCCATAACACGGGCTGAATTAGGTTTTGTTGGTCTACGAAGAGTTGATAAGACTTCCCAAGATAATTTTTTATCTTTTCCATTGATCTTATAGTTACGCATTGTAATGCTAAGGAACATGTCTAGGAAATATGCCTATTTTCAAGCAAGCGCAAAAAATATAAAAAGGCCCTTAGGTGTAAAGATGTGAAGGGAAAGTCTGGTCACGTGATTTGAAGGTAAAATCGTACTGGGAATTCAGTAAAATTCAATAAATACAAAAATAAAAAAAAAAACAACAACATAAAATCAAAATTATATTAGGCATCCAATCAACAGTCTTTAGGTAAATTGAAACGCAGCAAACCAGTTTTCCCCTGGACCCTGAGATACATGCTAGATGCGAAACCTTTTAAAGTCACCACCTGTAAGAAAAAAAGTTAGCGTGTTTCACAAGAAAGTTTAGTACACTAATGCGTAATTCTAGAAACATATCTAGGTACAAAGCTGTTTATTTTGTTAGGTCCTCGTGAAGAAATATTTTCCTAGAAAACTTTTTTTAAAACAAAACAAAAAATCCACTTGTTTTTAGATTTAACCTGTCAATTGTTTCATGTACTAGACAGTGTAGTGTTAATTACCAAACCTATGTTAAATTATATTAGACGTCCGTCAGGACCAAATTGAAATATATAAACACCCCGGGGTTAAATGTACTGGATGGGTTTACTTTTATCAATTGTATTCATGTTAATCAAGTTATTCATGTTAATGAAAAGACGTCTGGAAGAAAAACAGGGCTAGTTACATTAAATTACAATGGAAGTAATGATGAAATATAATAATGCACAATTCATATTCCACGAGATAAAATAAAGGGTTGACAGAATTCGTAAAGCAATTTAAAGGTTTTAACCTAGGCAAACTTTCAATCACAATCGAACTCCAGTGCCACAAGGATAGCTTGTCAAAACGTCAAACAAGACCGGGCCTTTTATTTGTATTTGCACGAAAACATGATGCTTGTCCCATCCGTGAAATAAAAATAGTTTCAGTAAATTATTTTTTTTTTGTATAATTTTGATAACACTAATAAATGAACAATCACAGGTAGAAACATTATCTCCTTGGCAGAGGAAGTAAACATAGAACAACTAAATCATCTAATGAGAGTGAGCTTACCAAAGTGAAAGGTGGTCAGCGAATCACCTTATCGGCCTCCTAACATCAGTGTCTACGACCAGAGGCAGCCCGTCATCCAACGTCAATTTTTAATTAACTGAAGACGCTGAGATGACAATACAAGCTATTGGGTTCGGATCAATTCTAGTAAACGAAGATGTGCACGCTATTTCTAACAGTACTTTTTCATTTTCATCTGGTTGTCTGTCATTTTTACCCGAGGTAAGGCAAAAAGCGACGTTATTTTGTGGGGGAAATAATAAATATAAAATCCACGGTTGCCACACGTGTTTTTATGTAGTAGTTACTAATGACGCGGCTAGTTTTACTTGAAAAGTTTGTCTCTACGTCCGTCATGACGGCCAGACTGCGGAAACAGAGGTAGCAAAGACTACTTTAAACTTCAGTTTTCACCGCCTGGGTAACCCCCACAAATGTTTGCAATTTTTTTTTTCATCAGTAATTAGCAAATAACAAAGCAACCATATAAGCCTCTGATATAAGCCAACTTGTACACAGAGACTATTTTTTAAAGATTGTTTGTAACCCTGTACTCTTTTGTGTGAATTCTTCTTTCGTAAGCTTATGTTAAGATTATCGGCTGTTTACCACGATATAAATGCAAATGGATGGACAACCGTTGCTGTACATTTCCCCGTATAGTTTATATCGCGATCCAAGTTAGGATTACCAGCCCCTATGTAAATGCCTACAGGAGTGGTTTATTCGTGGCTATCCCTTCTGTACTTTGGTTCAGATATGACAATTTAAGCACAGGGTCCAAACTGACAAAAAAATGCAAATACCCGAATTTGTGAAGAGCAGAAACATCGAAAGAAATCCATGTTGGGAAAATTCCCAAAACTTTAAAACTCAATCACGGTATCAATCTCTAGCAATTGGCAACATTACTTTTGTCGATGTACTGGTATGAATTTAAGATGCATCATAGATATTTAATATTTGATTTCCTTACCATACGTCTCGTCTGCACGCCTTTCTTGGGCACTCTTTGTCGCGCTTCATGTCCTCTTTTGACCAGCCATTTTAAAATAGAAACCTGAAAATCAGAGAAACTCGAATACAGGCTACTGAAACGTGTTGAGTTACGGTAACTGCCGGTACTTTTTGTACTTAAATTTACTTAACTCCAACTGAATTTCATTTTTTTCTGAACACCTGGATCTGATATATTAGAGAACAAAAAAATATACATGTAACTATAAATTGTAATTATCTCCAGTATTATTCTCAGGATTCAGGATTTTTTAATTGCCAGTCATTTTGGAAGTTCAGACACCATAACGCCACTGTGCCCTACAAAACATTTTATAAAATATACCTTGTTTGAGACTACATTGACTTCAAGAATCTAACTTGTTTATTCATTAGTTTTAGTTAGAAACATTTCTGAACCAAATCTTGTCACTTTTAATTTAAAAGGTTTGATTTCCAGCTGAAAATATATTTTCATTTTACCTAGTCTTGGCATCGGTAAAATGGATGTCTACTTCACTAATCCTTTTCATGAATGGTATTTCAATGAAATATGAATATAACCATATTCGAAACATAAAAAAACATACAAGGCACAAAAATCTATAAACAACTGATTGGGTATATACATTTCGTTTGGTTACAAGTGAAGTACCCTTGCACCGGGCGAGGTCAGTGGTACAAATCAAGCGGCGTGCACGGTCAAATTACACAACTTAAAATATTAAGATTTGTATCTGTATTTCTGTGTTTCTTCATTCATCTTTCCTTTTTTACGTATTCTTATGGTACACAGACACATGTGCCGGGTTTACTCACATGTGCCGGGTCGTTTTTGTTGGAAAACTTTTCATCCAAAATTGACCTAATAGCATAAGAAAAAAATCAAATTTGAAAATGTTTATGTACTTTGTGTTGTCACAAGTGCATGCAATAAAATTCTTACCCATGTTGACAACGGGTAATGAAGAATTCTGAAGATTTTCTGACGGATCTAAAATACACACAATAAATAAATAACAAAGATAACATTGGGAATGCATGTACATAACCAGACAGCATATTTGGCTCTAACTTTTGCTGTGCTATTATAACTATGATTGGGAATAGTTAACGGTCATATAAAAGCCAATAATTATAAAATGCTGCGACTGCTATAAGCAAAAGTGTTAATGTCCAGTGGCGCCACCTGAAGTTTTGATTACATCAGTCACAGGATCCATGTACGGTTATATGGTGTGGATGGCCATAGCAGTTCTTGGGATATTGGGTAACAATATGCAGGCTAACAAATCAAAATGCGTTCAGCAAAATTAATTTTTTGTACAGTCATTTTTTTTAATTCAACAAAATTCACATTCATTTAATAAGCTTAATGTAAGGTATAATGAAAAATACATTTCTTTGTATGCACGTTTGATATCGTTAAAACATTGCAATCAATAGCAATATAGTAATATTGGGTCGATTCTGTTAATACAATCACGTTTGCCACCCACAGATCGCAGAATATAGATCACCGTAAACTCTGCATTTTCCCCGCTTCTTGTTGTCCCTTGCTTGACCTATAAACATGTTTTAGTGTTTATTGTTCCCTGAAGATAGTTTCCACATGTCATTGTGGCTGTTTTAGTTTTTATTGCCCCCTGAAGATGTCTCCACATGTCATGTTTAGTTGTGAATTGGGACCAAAGACGAGTTTTTTTTTTGTTTAGCTGATGATTAGAAATATTCAGACAAACACTCTAAAACAGACCAATACCCAGGTATGCATCAGAGCAATCACTGACCACTATTTAAATGAATTCTGATAATATTTAGGAAGGTTATCGCACGAAAATCTGACGGACGGACAGACTCGACATAATTGGCGAGTATTCTGTCACTGTCCCCTCTACCATTCAATGCTAGACAAACATGTTTACTGTAAAAACTGTGACCTACCCAATATAGTACATGCAGGCCTGTTGTCGGCAGGCTCTTCACTATAGTGACGATATTCCTTGGCTTTTGGTCCTGCAATATTAAATGGGTGGATGAGTGTTGTAAAAGGACCAAGGGTTTTCCCTTGAAACTAAAATGGTCAGCTTTTATTCCCAAATCAAGAATTTTTCTCCAGTATATAGTGTTATTTCGTCGTCATTATCAAATACGTTTTTCTACTGTATAGTTTAGCAAGAAAAGGTCTAATATCTACCCTTAAAGAAGAACATTAATATATAACGTAGCAAAATAAAGGCCTTTCGTTGTCATTATCATTGAATAGTCCTCTTCTGCAGAATTGTTAGGTATTCTTAAACAATACAAAAAATACCGGAATTTTGGTATGGCTCGTGTTTTTTTTTTATAAAATATAACAAATGGCCCTTGGGCCATGACGCTCAGCTAATTTTGTCTGGGTGCCGATGTTTTTCATTATGTTCTATATTGTCTGTGAGAATAGCCTATTGCTTAAGTTACAGTGTTGAAAAAAATGGACAAATTTTTAAAATTTAAAAAGACCTGCCCAGGACCCCCCTGGATTTCAAAATAAAGGGTTTCAAGGAAAATAGATACAAATTGTACCCTGTCTGTCAGGGTGCTCAAAAACATGTTTCTTGTCCTTAGCTAGCGGAATATAGGTCACCATGATCCAATTTCAGGTTTCCAAGGAGAATTGCCAAGAATTTCCCTGAATGTCATGTTAGAAGAGTCCAGGGCTAATGGATACAATTTGAGCTTTGTCTGACTGTCTGGGTGCTTATATGACATCTTTTCTGATAGGTTGCAAAATTTGGACATGGTGATCTAATCTAAGTTTTCCAAGGACCCTGGCCAAGGATGTTTCAGAATCTTGCGTAAGAAGATTCTAGGCCTTATAGATACAATGTGTGCCCTGACTGACTGTCTGGGTGCTTATATGACTTTTCCTCAGGGTCGCAAAATATAGGTCATGGTGACCTTATCTAAGTTTTCCACAGACATTTGCCAAGGACGTCTCAGAATGTTACATTAGAAGATTCTAGGCCTTACAAATACAATGTGTGCCCTGCCTGACATTCAGGAGGCTCAAAATCAGGGTTTTGTATTGAAGGTCACCATGACCTTATTTAAAATTTCCAAGGAGATATGCCTAGAGCCTCCAATGAAATTGTGTAAGAAGATTCTAGGCCTAACAAATGTCCCCATCTGACATTCAGGGTGCTCATATGACATCTTTTCCCTATAGGTCGCCGAATATAGGTCAGAGTGACCCAGTTTTAGGTTTCCAAGGACATTTGCCTAGGACCTCCCAAAAATGTCAGTTAAGAGGTTTGTAGGCCTAATGGATACAATTTGTGCCCCGTCTGACTGTCTGGGTGCTCGAAATCATATTTTCAGTCCATAGGTCATAAAATATAGATCACCATGACCTAATTTCAGGTTTCCAAGGAGATTTGCCTAGAAACTCCCAGGATGTTGTATTAGAAGATTCTAGGCCTCACAGTTACGATTTGTCCCCATCTTACATTCAGGTTGCTCATGTGACATCTTTTCCCTATAGGTCGCAGTATATAGGTGACCGTGACCATGTTTCAGGTTTGGAAAGGACATTTGCCTAGGACCTCCCAAAATGTTAGGTAAGAGGTTTCTAGGCCTAATGGATACAATTTGTGCCCCGTCTGATTGTCTGGGTGCTGGAAATCATGTTTTGACCCATAGGTCACAAAATATAGGTCACCATGACCTAATTCCAGGTTTCCAAGGAGATTTTCGCAGATTTGAGAATGTGCACATCATTTTGAGTAATTGCTTGCATGGGTTTTGAAATTGCGAGGTGGTTACCACCGAAAACATCGAACTATCTTCGGCAAAGACGCGGAATGCCTGTGTCGTCTGTTTATTTACAACACAGGCGCGGGGTTAAGGTCTATTGTGCATATGAGTGACCCCTGCTGTCTGTGACGGATTTAAGCACGTTTAGCTTGATATTTGATCCAGACAGCGACCGACTTGCATGGTCAGTAAATGTGAAAAACGCGTGACTCTAGATGCCTTGGCACTCATTTTTATGTCAGCAGGCACTCATGGTTAATCCACCAATTCACCCAGGTAATCATTTTGCATAATATTGAAACGACCACAACAAGTGTCGCTGCACTATCATGCACCGTGCTTTTACATCTTCAACCATTCTGTAATGCCACTTTGTAACTGTGAGAGTCTGTGTGTGGAGACTGTGGCACAATGTCATCAAGGACATATTTAGTGGTTTTCCACTTTAAAAACTTTATCATTTATAGTCCCTACACTTTATACCTTTATCCGAGTGGTTTCCCACCTTAAATACAGGATGTAGCCTCTAATAAACACATTTCTTACTTTTGTTTCCCCATCTTATTTACATTCTTTAGTCCCTATAAAACACATTAAGAATGTTACATCTTCAATACACCTACTGACAACAGGTGTACATTGAAGTGTCATATCACGGCATACTGTCAGGGGGATGGGTAGGATCCAGGGTTTACAGCGGGTCCAGGATTTGGGGAGAGGAGGAGGAGTCTAACCCTGGGAGGCTTACGACATAACCGAAAGAAAGGTCCCAGAGTCCGGTCGAGACCACAAAAAAAATGTCCTGAAACCCTGAAACAGGTTGCGGCGACTCAAAAAGGGGGATCTTGGACTCAAAAAGGGGGGTCCAGACCCCCTTGATCCCATTTAGCTCAACTTCTGCCACAATTGAGGTATGCATATTCCGGTTTTTTTTTCGGGAACAGCATCCTTGCCTTAAAAAATGTATTCAGTTAATATAATATTTTCCTTACATCAATATATATTTTATACGTCAACAAAAATAATACGTAACCAGTCAAAGGTCTACGAAAATGTGAATGCCAAACCCCCCCCCCCCCCCCCCGTCCCATTCCGGTAAACAACATGGCAGACCAGGTCTTCAAGGTAAACGTACCGATGTATGAAATTATTGTCACGACCACAGCGCCATAAAATAAATGTAAAAATATTTGTACATATCTTATTGAGAAAGTATCCCAATGAAGATCTATATTCTATATTATCTTTTAGAATAGAAATAATTGAGCCAACATTCCCCCACCTCATTAAATACATCCCCCCAACCCCTTTAAAAAGCTCGGTTACCGGGTTTATCAGCCAGTTTCCACAATAAAGCAAATTTCGAAAGGCTGGTGTCCCTACTTTGTCGTCTGTTTTCTGCTGCTCGTCGGCATTTTCTGTTGAATCAACAGTTTCCTCTTTGGTGGGCTCTTCTGGGGAGATTTTCTTTAAGGCTGCATCCGAGGCGCCCAGTGCTGTCTCCAAGCCTGCCAAGACGAGCTGTCCTGCAGCAGTCGAGAACGTCCAGCCAAGTGCCGCCTCTGTTGTCCCCTGTATAGTTTTGTACATCTAAAACAGCAAGTCAAACACTATACACGTGGTATTGTATCCTGAAATTCACAACTGTTATGTAACTTTTATGCACTGATACATGATCGCTATGTTATGTTTTCTGACTGCTTATTGAATATCTTAATTTGAAGGTCCCATATTTTATTTCTCCTATTCACGTTTTAGATATGAAGAGATATTACAAAATTTTGTAATTTTCAAGTTTGCAAGTTAAACTTGTGAAACTCAAAATTAGAGCTGGTAAGTGAAACAACTAAAAATATTGAATCTTTTCAGTATATTCTTGGGAAGATCGATATTTACCATCCGTTTGATTACAAGACGCTTGTGACCGTCACAAAATTTAAAACCTACATGAGTTTGTTCCACAAGCCACACGTTTTACGTATCTTTTCTCTCTAAAACCACTGTAGAGTATTAATTAACGTATCTTTTTAGCATATTTACGGTAATCACAAAAATATTTATTGTACCGGAACTTTACGTCACTGCTGCCACTATTATGTCCGCCATGTTCTCTTGAAGAGATTAAACCGTTGTTACTTTTAAAGGACTTTTTAATTATTGTATCAGTATTCTGCAACCATAACTTTATAAAACGAATTCGTATGCCATACTGTTACCTCCTCCGGAGTCTTTTTGATGATAGGAGCTTTCTCCTCAAGGCGGGTAAGTGCACTGCAGGCAATAGAATCCAAACTGTCCGCTGAAAATAAATTCAACATGGAACTCGTTCATTACCTCCCGCAGGAGGGAATGCATTCATCCACGTTCGTGTGTTTGTGTTTGTTCACTTCATAACTCATGAATATCACGACATTTTCAGGGCATTTCAGGAAAGGTTCAATGAATAATGGGTTAAGATTTTTGTGCTGTTCCGGCATATGATCAGGATCCAAATAGGTAAGGAACGAATATTCACAAATGTATGCACCATGAACCTGACAAAATGGCCGAATAAGTTAATGTAACCATAGCTGGGGGAGCATCCTATAATACCGACCTATCACAAGGCGGAGGAATGCATTCATCAGAATATATCGTGATATAACTATGAAATGTCACGGTATAAATTTTAAAGCTGCCCTTTCACCTATCTTCTGAAAATGACACCCCCCCCCTTTTTTTTTCATCCGCTGCAAGCTTTTTTTACGGGGTTTTCAGACAAATTTTGCGGCCTGGACCCCCCCCCCCCCTTTCCGGACCTAGTGATCTTATTTTCAGGTTTTTCACAGGACATCCTCGGATGGCCCCCTCTTTTCCTCAATCCTGGATCCGCCCTGTTGATAACGTGTTTGTGAACACAGCAATTAACCTAAGGTGGCAGGTTGCATATATGCGGACGTAAAAAAGTCACTTTTTTGTAAAAAGCCATTTGCAAAGCTCTGGCTTATTTGACTTGTCACGTGATGCCTTTGTTGAATTTTTTTGGTGGGCCCCCAAGCCTGTGTGTGGTGATTCCCACGTGTTCTGGCCTTTTTTTTTACAAAAGCTCCAAGGGATTACCGTTAGTTTATGATAAGTCCCCTCTAATTTGATTGTACAGCGTATAACATTTACTTTGAACAATTTTACAAAAGAATAAGACATGTCATTAGGAATTGTTATATGGTAATAAAAAAGTTACCTCGCCTTCCTGTGGTTAGGGCTTATGAAGAATTATCCTAGTGTGGCGTTCATTTACAATTTTATAATTTTTGAATAAAATATTTGAGTGGCGGAAATGTAATGGATTATTTCACTGGGTTTCATTAATCTTTTTAATGTTCTGTTGGTTTTTTCAAAATGCCGTTAACATTTTGAAATATATATAAAAATATTCAAATTTCGTGTTTAAATTCATGGTTTAAACCAAAATCTAAAATTTGGAATTTCATTTGAATAAAATTAATGAAAATACTAATAAATTTATCAGTGCTAACTTCCGCTGCAACACAAAAGCTCATATTCTAAATTTAAATAATTTGATCACTTATTTAAACTAAGCTAATGACTTTGAACTTTAAGATTTAAAACAAGAAGTGTGACCATGTGATGGTAATAACTATTATCTGCTTTTACTTAAATTAATATTAAGGTGAAAAATCAAAATAAGACTTGACAAATACTTTTAATAAATTCAGAACATCTAAATTAAGTCCAGTCATGTTCTAATAGCACTTAACACACAACATTGTTTCACATGACTGTTCCCTTATGCAAACCCAGTTTATTCACATTTTTTTTAATATCTCTGCCGAGGTAAGATGACAATGAGTGCCGAATTCAGGCCTTTTGCAGACGTTTCCAGAGGGGTAGCTTGACTGGCTTCAAACCTTAATAAAGGCTGGAGTGTAGCAAAACATGTCTCAGGAACATTAATAATTAGAACGACGACTTAGGAACGTGTATATCTTCAAACTTAAATCGTTTGAATGACGACTTAATACATGTATATCTTAAAACATTAATTATTAGAATGACGACTTAATACACGTATATCTTAAAACATTAATGATTAGAATGACGACTTAATACATGTATATCTTAAAACATTAATAATTAGAATGACGACTTAATTCATGTATATCTTAAAACATTAAAAATTAGAATGACGACTTGACACATGTTTACCATAAAACATTAATAATTAGAATGACGACTTTAGACATGTATATCTTGAAATATTAATAATTAGAATGACGACTTAGGATATGTATATTTTAAAACAATTCTTATTTGTAAAGGTATTTTAAAACTAGCTTCTATAAAACGGAATATGTACCTCGGCATAAGTCCAGTTCTGTTTCGCACTGCATGACAGGTCATTAGAACGTGTATCTTGACGATAACCAGGCCCAATGGGCCGCACCTGCGGGTCCCAGGTACTTAATTATCCTCGATGCTTGGTCATAACATCAAGGGTCCCCAAGAAAGTGCACTCTTTAGTAAGTGACACTCCCTATTAAGCCTGCGGAGCCTGGGTTCCAATCTCCTCGACTGAGGTTCGAATTTCAGATCTGCCGAATTTCAGGTGCCCTTTAATTAACGACAACAAGAGGTTTGGTTGTTTTTTTAAACTTTCGAGTGTGACTGCAGATTTTAAATGTTGAGGTAGTTCGTTCCATGATCTAGGCCCTAAAAAAACTAAACGCTCGTGCCATAGCCATGCAAAGTCCATCTTGTGAATGGTTCTACCAGTTGGTGCAGATCAGGTGACCTGAGAGACCTTGTGGGTTCATAGGGAACAGTAAAATCACCAAAGTATCCAGGGGCTTCAAAATGTACACAAAATGGAACCTATTGTGAAGGCAGTACGACCGATTTTAAAATAACCATTCTGAGCTAAAAATGGGTGGCTATCTTTGTTAAAAAATATGAATTCCTCGACCCAAGAAACCCAATAAACAGTACTGAAGGAGCCATTAAAACAGTAATTTTAAAAATGTTGGGAAGCGGCCATCTTGGACTTCGGGCTTTCATGGGCTCAACCCTCAC
The DNA here is from genome assembly GCA_026874595.1 of Sipunculus nudus. NCBI lineage: Eukaryota > Metazoa > Annelida > Sipuncula > Golfingiida > Sipunculidae > Sipunculus > Sipunculus nudus. The sequence goes on along the minus strand of CM049313.1, from coordinate 6,482,474 downwards.
CAGATTCTCAAGTGTACATTCAGGGAAACAAAATCCATGGAGTATTGAACCACTTGACCTCATTATGGATGTCATATTACAAATTTGAGAGATAAGATATTTTTTGCTAAACATCGGCAGCCATCTTAGATTTTAGGGTGAAAATAGGTCGAAGCACAAATTTGAGGAGCCACTATAGAACGCGGGCTTCGCTTCTTTTGAGGAACATATAAATAAAATTGTCTCCTCTCATTCCCTACTTTAACCCCTACTTTTCCCTGTAGATGTCTCTACACTTAACTCTTCTAACATAAACAACTATTCTAAGCATCAGAAGTCGCCTGAATCTGGAATCGAACCTACGATCTCTAGACTTGGAGCCCTACACGCTACTAAGTGAGCCGTGAAGACGAGGTACAAACAGGAGCAAGCTTTGTTCATTTAGATCTGCGATTGAAGAGGCATCTATCGCGAAAATAGGAAACCATTTACTATTTTAACAGGAAAATTAAGCTTTAGGTGGGGGCCGGAGCCCCCACACCCCCGTTAAGACGGGAAACCCAGGTTCCCCGGACCCCTCCTCTAATATAATAAACTCCAGCTGTGAGCAAAATTAAATACGGGAATTCTGAGGAAAATGATATGTATCGGCCTTTTCCAGGAAACAATTTATTATGCGACACCCGTTGTACCGGCGGCAGGCTAAGGCCGGTTTCTATCTGCCCAAATTTGACATCAAATATGAATTCCTTGACCCCCAAACCCCATAATCCATATATTAAACAGTACTGAGAACCAAACCATTGAAATATAAATTTCAAAATAGAGGATGGCGGCCATTATGGAATTCGGGCTCTCAGGGATTCCGCCCACAATTTCAAGAGGGACCCCCTGGCTATTTTTTTTTTAAATTATATTTCATAAAAGACAAATCCATTGAGAAAACAACCTTCGCTCTCCATGGTAACGGAATTTCTCCAGATGACCCAACTTTATATACAGGGTTGTCCGTGAGGTTTTTCTGTTAAATGTGAACAGCACAGACAGGAGAACTGCACACAAATCTCGGGGGCTCGCTTGAAATACATGGTGAACCTTTGACGAAAGTTCTTTCAGTCGTATATCCTCATAAGTAAGTATTCATGTGAGAGATATATGCCGTGAGTCAAACTTGAAATGGTCACGCAAACAAGAAAAATGTGAACATTTGAAAGAGTCTTTCAGGCGAGTTGGGGCCGGGGTTTATAAAGAGCAATGGCCTACCTGCCCCGGGGAAAACTTGTGCAACTTTCTCAGCTGCTTTTGTCACCTGAACAGAAGCGGTATTCAGCAAAGGGTAGTCAGCTGTCAGCTTCTCATAGCCTTTCTTCAATGCTGCAACAGCAGGAAGATTCAGCAAGCGCTCCCACAAGCGCTCTCGAGACTCGGCTGCCATTCTTGAATTTCGTTAAGTGCCCACTTCTTACGCCAAACGACACTTTACGACAAACACATGCGTTTTACGGGTCCTGGACGAGCCCCAGGCGATCAACACAGGTCAAGGTGTCCCAAACCGAGACCTTAGTAATACTTCCAAGGGGTGTCAGGTTTAAACTTTTATATTAATCTTGATAGTTTAATTATTTTTTAACAGCTAGGTCAACTGTAGTACCCTGTAAGGTTTTTTTTTTCTATTTGACCCTGATTTAACAGGGTTCATTTTTTCTTGAAATCTTATAGTTTTTGAATGTATATCACATGTATTTACCCACATTAAAGATCATGAATTGTTCCAAATCACCTGGGGGGGGGGGGGGGGCATATGCTAATAAGTTAACGGAAATACGTTTGAAGTCTCCAAGTCAATGGTCACTCAACCGTGAATACTGGTGCGTGCAGAAAACAACTTCAACAACGACACGTGTGAAAGCAATTGAGACGACCTTGCGTTTAGGGAAGTGCCGAACAAGTACTATGTTGTCTGTTTTTCTATGTGTCTTAAATTCTGTCTGTCTAATCAATTGATGATCCAGGCCATGCAGAAGGATTTCTTACTGTAATTTAAGAAATGTGTAGGGGTGGCTCTAGGAAAAAAATGTGAACATCAATTATCTGTCATTTGTTTATAATAAAAATACTACTGAATATATGGGAAAAAATCACTGTAGATTACCGGTAAAGGATTATCGATAGAATATTAGCATTCTTCTGACTAGGAATGCCCCGCCCCGGGAAGCAATGAAGGGTGGTTAAACTTTCGTTAATGGTACATTATATATATAACAATATTATATATTACAATAATATTATTTACGCTATTTGTCCATTTTGGCTAAATAAGAATTTCCAAAGAAAAGCCATCCCGTCACACGGACTTACTGTTCTTAGTACAACTGTTTTATACCTTGTAACGGTTGAATGTGTGGGTAAATAGTGTTTTGTTTACCACAACATGGCTGTGTGACCAGAGGTCCGAGCATGCCCGTAATGCAAAGCAAAATGCTAAGTAAGGAGAAGAAAAATGAAAGTCGAAACAGAAGAAAATTGAATAATCTTGATTTGTGAACCTACGCGGTACTGCTAACAGGTGGAGTGCGCACTATGTTAATGTTTTGCGCTCGGTGCAGATTTATTCTCAATTATGTACTTGGGGAAGGATACTTATTTAGAACGGAATAACGGAAGGTGCCATAATATTTTATGAAGAAAACACTATTTCTCATGTATATTTGCTGATTGCATAAGCTTCTTTAAGTTATAAAACCTGAAGTACCAGTTTGAATTGATTGGTTCTTTAAATCAGTTTATGACGTCAGATTCATTTAAAATCATGTCCATACTCATCAGACCGATCAATAGTTGTACCTGTCAGGTTGTATCGGTCCATGCTTCGAAATATGTCGAGTCATGGAAATGAGGATGTCACACATATTCGTATTTCACAGAAATCAATTTTCACAAGTGTGATTTCGTTAATATATATATATATATATATATATATATATATATATATATATATATATATATAAACACTAGATGTAACTAGGTTTTGTGACTCAGGGGTGGAGCACAGGGCTCAAAACCGGGAGATCGTGAGTCCAAATGAGAATTTTTTACGGTCGACCCCCGCCCAGGGTGAGCGCTCTGCAGGCTAAATATGATGGAAAGACTGTGCCCAACAGTTATGTTTTACCAACAAACGAGTGCGCCTTTCGAGGGTTCGACGGTATTATGACCAAGCAATTGGGATGACACACGCCCAGCACCCACAGGAGTGATTCACCGATCCTGGTTGACGCTAGAGTTATCGCGTGTGATGTTCTGTCACGTAGTCCCAAACCGGATTGGAACTTTGCAGATGTATATAATATTAGTTAAGCAAGCATTTGAAAAATTTAGGCGGTTACCACCCCGCCAGAAAAAAAACTAGATGTGTACAATGGCAAAATGATTCAGGAGGCCCGCGTCTGAGCGATAATGGGGAATCGGCTGCGGAGTGCATGACCTTGGGAATGGGTTCACGGACAAAATCAATATCGGGTGCAAATCTGTGACCTAGAGCTAATATTGTGCCCAAATCTCAGCTCATGAACATAAGGCATATCGGAGATCTAGCGCAAACAGATAATGGCAGAAAGAAAAGAAAAAAATTGATATTGAAATTGATGGTTTCGCTCTAGAGGGGACCTAACAACATAAAAAAATATTAAGAAAATATGAATATAGAAATAAACCCATCAACCCCTACAAATACATTCCCAAAGGGATTTATCCAATGAAAATGTAACTATATAAGGCTGAAACGGGTTTTTAATATTTGGCTCGAGCACTCGATATTGTGTTTAAGGTGGTTTCAATAACTGTGTAGTCAGTATGCGAAGACCTATTAGTATTCCGGAAGCATGGCCCATGGAAAACCTGTCCCATTGCTAAAACGAGTATTTAATACACCTGTGGTTTATAATAAATGGAGAGTACATCCAAAACTATTAACCGATCGCTCTAAATCAGTTTTTTTTCGGAAGACTATACCACACAGTATGCAGAATATGAAAAAGGTCTGGATATATTTAATTCGGGAGTGAGGGTATTTCGACTCAGCGGATACTTTGGCTCTCTATCTCTCTCATTCTCTTTCTCTCTCTCTCTCTCTCTCTCTCTCTCTCTCTCTCTCTCCATCATACAGATATGCACTATGTCGCTGTCTCTCTCGCTATCGCTCTCTCTCTTCCACTCTCTCTCCTTCTCTCCCCCCTCTCTCTCTCTCTCTCTCTCTCTCCCTCTTACACACCCCCAGACACACACACACCCTCACACACCTGCATGTCTGCACACGCCCGGACACACACATCTATACCCTTGCAGACAAATTAACATTTAATATATACACTCACGCACATATCTGATGTGTATGTACTTGTATCTATATTATTGTGTGGTCACTCTCTCTCCCACACTCTCTCTCTCTCTCTCTCTCTCTCTCTCTCTCTCTCTCTCTCTCTCTCTCGGTTACACACCTCCGCCCATGACACACGGTGAGGGACATGTATATTGATTGCCCCAAGTACATCGAGGGCGTGATCTGGCCTGAAGTCCCATATCGGACGAACAGACAGCCAACATGGGAACTACAGACGGTCTCTCGACTGCATTTATTATTTAATTTCACATGCACAGGTCACCTATCTGGCTCGTCACAGTAAGTGATTAAAGACTTATAAGGACAAAGATAACCAGAGGCGGATTCAGAATTGTGGGAAGGGAGGAATCCCACATCTCCATTGGGTTATCTACAAAACAGGTCCACACTAAATAAAAGGGGTAAGGTGGGGGGGGGGGGGTTACCTCCATGAGCCTTGATAACATTCATTTCAGGTCATTATATTAAAAACTGATAGGGGCCTGGGCGCCTGAGAGTCATGATACAAGTCATTATAGAACACCAATTCCTAGGGTCGGAACTAAATATTTGCTGTGTGGCAGTATTGGACATCTCAGGTTTATTTGCTCATGTTTTATTTGCTAAATAATAAAGAAAAAGTGTTGTTACACAAAGGACGTTGTGGATACCCTGGCGACGAGAATGAAGTTTATAGGAGTGCAGCTAACGCAGTTCCAACTGGCAAGCCTTCATGACGGACGGATAAAAACGTTCCAAGTTGATTAAATGATTAAAATTCCGTCCGTGGTTTTGATTTTAAACAAAATTGTGGCGTAATGGATAGGGCGCTGGACTTGTGACCGCAAGGTTTTGGGTTCGCGTCCCGTTCTGACCTCCGTCTGTGCTAAGGCTCCTATCCAAAGTCTTAACCACAAGGGTGCGCTCTCTCGGCCAAGGAGTGAATGGGTACTGGACATGAGCGGCAAGGAATGTAGAAAGATTAACCTTCTAGCGCCTGATATGGCTGCCGTTGTGTGCTCGGGAGAGAGCCGCGAAAAGTAACAAGAATGAACCGTACCAAAAGACCAGGAAGGCAAAGTGTAAAGTCGGATGAGACTGACATTGTCGGTGATATAAGAATATAAACCCCCACCTTTACCTTTTTACACAAGTCTCGGGGTGTGTGACTCTGAAAGAGACAACACTGGAAGCTCCAATGCACGAGGCGAAGCAAATTAGATATTGTTTCAAAGCCAGGGTAAGTACTTACCTACAAGCGCATTTTCAAATGCTTGTTAAAAAGGGACGAAAGGTGGAATGGGACTTCCGATTACATACATGACTCAGTTGACCGATAGGACCACTTTGGGCCTTAACACGTCGAAAACTGCACTGCCATGACCGGCCAGATACTATCGCATAGATATCGATGTAAATATGTGAAAAGCCTGTTAACATCAATCTTTTAATCAGGAAAATATCTCGAAGAATTCATGTGAATGTACAAATGAAAGAGTGAATTCCGTCTTTACGGTGATTTTCTGATGCCTTTTTTTAACAAACCAACCAGAGTATCAGTGAAAGTATCCGAAAATAAACGTATATCGCACATCTTAAAGCACATCTCACTTATCTCTAACCAGAAATTTTTTACCAAAAATTTAATTGTTGTTTTTCCCAAAAGTTTGCTTTTGTGTAGCGGTGGGACATTGGACAGGGAAGAGGTTATCCAGTTTTGGTGCGGGTCAGGATAAAAAAGGCAGGTTCAGTAGGATCGTTATGCATTGACGGAGGTATGCGCTCTATTGAGAGCCCTCTTATTTCTACATTCAATATTGGTACTGAAAAAAACCGGGCCAAAGCACAGCTTGAAGTCTGCACACAGATATAATTAACATTTGTCATAGAATTTTCTAATCTAGATCGGACAATAGACATAAATGATAAATCTTTCTTGTCTAATACTTATAAAAGGAATTCGCTTCACCTTTGTCCTTAATGTTCTCTGAAACCACGATGTGTATGACACTGTGCAATACCTCATTTTAAAGGTTAATATTCCCGCTGTGACATGGCCGCAATGACAATCAATAATTTTTCCTGTACACAAAGTTTTTAGTGATTATCCCTGCTTTCCACATTGCGGGGAGATTATCATGTAACGGAAGAGCCGAACTTCCTTCGGCAGAGGTTATTCACAAAAATCCATCAAGCACGGGATTAAGCGGCTTAAATTAAGGCCTATTGTGCATGTGAATAACATTACTTTCTAGCATGTTTGGCTCTGACCGGTGCTAGGTGGGTAAAAATTTACTGTGAAAACACATGACACTCGCTTTAGGAAAAGAAAAGGTTCAACCAAGGGGGATTAATGACAAAACATAATAAAAAGTCTACATTTTCGGAACAGGAGTGAGGAAAGGTGGAGGCGTAAAATTGGTCTGATACGATTAAAAAACGGTTCCGACTTCCTTTGGCTCCGCGCAGCCACAGTAGAACGCGGCCTCCAGGGCGACTATAGAATGCATTCACGCACTGTCTCGACGAGGTTATGACTATGAGTGTACACGGACGGACGTTATGATGTTTAGGATTTATGTAATGGAGGATTGTAAGTGGCAGATAAAAATAAGTGGCGAAATTAAGATAAAAGCAGCAGTATGACTTCATGCATATCCTATGATTGTTGGGCGTTTTATAGTAGTACTGGGTCGGCTTCTGCTACTAACGAGTTATGCATGTTTCCGTATCTTTCTTCAGGAATAGTTTCCTTGCCTTAAAACGTACATTTAATTCATCTTTCACGCCTTCCTCACAGCAACTTATTCTTTGCACGTCCAACAATCGTAACTAGTCAAAGATAATCGAAAACCTGAATGTCCCCGCGCCCCATTCCGGTTTGCAAATGGAAACATTACCATGTCTTCAAGGTAGATATACGAGTATATGAATTTCTTGCCACGAGCGCAGCGCCGCAAATTCAGAACAAAAAAGAATATTTGTACATATCTTATTGAGACAGTATCCCACTGAAGTTTTTTTTTCACTTTTTAGAATAAAAAATAGCCAACATTTCTCATCTTAAATAAATCATCTCCAACATCCCAGGTAAAAAGCCAGGTATACCGGGTTTAAAAGCCAGTGTTAAATAAAAAGTGTCGACAAACCTGATACATTTTTAAAGGATGAATAAATCAGCTTTAGCATATTATCTTTATTATTATTCCCATGTATTTCCTATGTATAACACGAATGTGTTGTTGTGTTATTTATTGATATTTAAATAGGTTAGAAAGTCTTCATTATATAATAACAACGTCTGTCGAGTTTTTTTTTATGAAACTAAAATAGATCTCAGTGCAATTTATGAACTGCTTGGAAAAGCTATAGTGAAGTGTAAAGTTAAAAAAAAAACGATGATCACTTATGTTAAAACTAAGGCCTGTTTTGCATCGCATACTGAGATCAAATTTTGTTGTTACATTAGACATATGCTTCGAACAAAGTTCACTTTATGTTAAAAAAAGTTATATGTAAGACAGTTTCTAATGTGGCCTACAAGAGAATAGGAAACAAAAACTTAAACTATTTATTTGATCTAAAGGTATTGCACATTCTTCTACTGTTTTTATGTAGATGACCTGCACGCTCTTGGAGGAATTCCTTTGTGAAGATGGTACGCTACACTGAATTACACCCTCTGTTGTCGTGTCAGAGTCATATGTATATGGTTACATGCTTTTGAAAAGCCTAATGATATTAAATGATATGTAATTAATAAGGCTTTCCAGATTGCAGGATTTAATTGCATGGTGTCTAGCAACAACCCAGAGGTCTTTACCTGTAGTTAGGACATAAGAGTATAGCTCGGGGGTTTAATACTGTTTTTTTTCTGAATTAATTACCTTCGCCTTGATTTAATTTTGGTTTGTTACAAAGGTTTATTGGTTTATCTATTGGTAAATCTTAAATTATTTTGGCTAAACGTTGGAGAATGCAATAGTGTTATATCAAAGAACTAAACAAAGTCTGGAAGCAATCCGGGTCAGCGAGACAAGATTGAGACGATCGTCAGTCACTGGTAAAATCACACGCCAAAGGTTTTTCAGGTTCCTGGGTAAATTATCCAGATTATTTGCGAAGGTATGTATGTTGTCTAGGACTATCCTAGCTACCCTTGATTTTCTCGCGGCGACCGAACCCAATTAAGGCCTTCAGCTATGAATTCCAACGCCTTGATTACTCGGCGAAGCCGTCAAACTAATGACATAACAGGTATCGTGTATCGCATGTTTACTTCGACCGTGAGGTTTTTTTGGTGGTAATCTATCTTCCTGTGTTTGTAATTTTGCAATTTCTTCGTATTTATTTAACAATACATATAACCATAAAAAGGCAAAAGGCAAAGCTGTTCACAAGAGGGTCTTAATTCATGGAGACGTTGATGAAATATTTTGAGATGAAGAGAAGGCGTTTTTATATAACATTAACTTGTCTCTGAACTCTTTCATATCTCTGTCTCTTTCATGGGCGTTCACGTCCGCCACCTATTGTACACACTAAAACACGGATGTCAGATGTCAAAAGTAAAAGCACAGGCAAAATTTATTTTGGTCAAGATTTTTAGAGAGGGCTTTGTTTTAACCCCCCCCCCCCAAAGAATAACGAGAACTATTATTTTGCAGAATCACCTCCTTTTTTTATTCATTACTTTGCCCGTGTTTGTCCGAATAATAGACAAAGGTGACAGATTTGGACCTGACATAAATATTTGACATTGACCTGATTCTCAAGGTTGAATACTCCTTAGCGACTTCCTATTATCGCCAAGTTACGGAGTCGAGGAAGCTTCCAGTGATGGCTCGACGATTATAAAATCTTCTTTTATTTGCCGCTGATAAATGTTAATATTTAATTTGAATAAAGCTAGAGTAAATAGTTTCCTAACTAGCAGTGATATCACGAATCCATGCACACATTTAGACTCGACCAGTTTTGCGTATATGTTATCTTGGTGGCGGTCACATCACGACTTTTATGATACATTTAAAAATGGCCGGATCAAGCCTTCACGAAGAAATTAGTCCAAATGGGAGCTACCCCACTCGGACGCGAATACTCGTTTCTGTGGCAATGCCCTGAAGATATTACTTATGCAGAAATACACAAATTGACAATCTTCTTCCGAGGAAAGACAAATGGTTACACCACTGAATATGTGAAAAGCCAGGTTCTTTTTAAAGTCAAACCAGCAGGCTGAAACACTCAAATACGTACACTCCAAAGGCACATGTTAACAAAAACATCAATATATTAAAGAAAGAAGACACATTCTCTGGAGAGGCGGTCCATATGTACAAGCACTAATTGTTACTTATGTCCGATAATTAACACAGTAATAAGCGACAAGACCGTTAGACACACTACATAGAGCAGTCCCTTTGTTTACACTTCTCTTGATCACATAACAAACGTGACATCGGAATGTTGCGCTGCCCGACTCACCGTTTGTACTCGCTGTGTTTGCAGTACACTCAGTCCACAGATACGCGGAGCTCCGTCCAGCAATATGGTCCCTCGTTTGTGTACTGGTATAACTCTCTAGACACAGTTCACTAATTAGCACACAGACGAATCTATTTTGACATTGAATAACTAGCTTTCACAGCTGATTTCTCCGGGAATTCTCCAGCTCTAGGTAACCGAACATGCTTCCACACAGCGATATCCAGTACCTTCACAGTTACGCGTTTGAATAAAATCCTCGGTTTGTGCCTGGAAGCGCTCACAACAGGTATAATCACCAGATTCCCAGTCTAATGGTAAAATGCGATACTCGCTCTGAAGTCCGTTACAGAGACATCTACGCTTACATACATCATATCTAAGATGTTTCGACTCTGATGCACGAAGACCTGCCCCTAGACTGTGGACATCGTCAGGCTTTACAGAAACTGGTACGCTGACCGGGCACTTGTGTCGAACATCCCCTTCATCATGACTTATATTTGCTTGCTGACGTCACAAGTCCTTACCGTCCTCTGACTAATCACCACTCCTTATCATGCCGACCGACAATAACAACAGGTATTCTAATATTGACATGCCTCCAGAGATAATACCCTGAGAAACTAAACAGGTGTAATTCCTTTAAAATCTACAACAAACACTCGTTACTATAGAGACCGCCAAACAGAGACGGCTCCGACGGCATTAAACTGTACTGAATAACATCAAACGAGAAACGTGTGCACTCTAACCAAAGCTCTCACGCTAACATCTAAACATGATACGCCATATAAATGTACAGAAAATTATCAAAACAATCATCTGGTTATTCTTCCAACCTGAATATGCAATACAAAGACTACGTCACAGTTCTCTGGTGAAAAATAGATCTAGTAAAATTGTTAATCAGCTACAGCGTTAAAGAGAGAGAGAAGATCACGTGGGCGGAAAAAGTATCCATAGGTTTTTAAAAAACTTACTAATGTAATCAGTCCAGTTCTAAAGTTCTATATACAATAAGGAATAACTACCGAATGCCCACGATTTATTGTTTTCACAGATTTTTTGGTGCGGGTGATGGCTTTTATTAATGCTGCACTGAAAATCAAAAATGTGTACGGGAACACATTTAGCATGTTCCGGAACTCAAACACATCAAATTTTGCTGTGTATGAGGCATTAAATGTGTTTCGTTTAGTCAGAACACACTCACTGTGTTACCAAACGCATTATTCCCCTCAAACACATCTGTTTTCCAAAATGTGTTTGGAAATGTGTTTGGGAACACATCTACTGTGTTTGAGTATGTGTTTCAAAACACATGTAATGTGTATGCGCCTTTCCCCGAGAGGGAGTTGGTTGTCACGTGATACATAACCGCCAAATTCAAAAACAGTCTGGTCTTGGTTCGGGTGGCCCATCATCTCAGCAGACATAACTGGCAGAGTACATGCTGCAAGGTCTGAGGTAAGTTAAGAATGTATTGTTTTTTTCAAAATCGGCTATATGTGAAATGTCTTAATTATATGTACAGTCAGTAAGAGCACTGAGTGTTAATTATCCAGATTTAGATGATGATGCCTGCATTGCATGCCTGCCTGACTGCGACATTGCCCCTAAAATAATATGTATACAGTCATGCAGTTTACAAGGAATGTGCAAGGAGATTTATATTATACATGTATATAACATATTTTTGTCGTACTTAACAACTTAACATTACCAAAGACGTTATTATTATATAATTCCAACTGTTCACTGTATATGCATGTGTATGCATGCAGGGCCATGCACAAAGTTCATGAAGCTTCGCTCAGTACAGGGCACATGTAACAACTGCTGATAAGACAGCAGGCAGCTTGTTGTAGAACAGGGTCAGGTTTGTATCCCTATAAGGTTGTCACAGTCGCAGCGTGCTTTTATACAGCCACACTCTTGTTATGTTGGTGACTTAGCTACATATATGCCCCCCCCACCCGAGTAGTAAATGCTAATATACAACTGCACAATGTTTCATGCCTGTTTGTTTTTTTAATTTCTTATACGTTCGTTTTCTTATTTTATAGGACTTAAGCCCACCCAAGTCTTTATGCTCTTCAAGAAGAGGAGCGAAATGAGGCTGTCTCAAGACTGCTGGTGATCCAATTAAGAGAGCTACATCATAGATGAATGCACAATTACTCCAGACTCATTGAACTTATATTTACCATATATTATGACATTTCGGCAACTTGCACTCTACATATATACCCCATTTCTGTATATTATAGTATGTGCATCACTTGGTTTAGTTATAATCTGGGGTGTTTTTCTCAGATTCTTGGCCTGCATACTACAGAAAAACATCATTAGAGACCTGTGTCTCTGTATTCAATAAGGACAAGGACTATAATATATTTTTTTTCATAAACTGAATAAATATACGGTGAAAATATTATGATAAATGGTTCAAATTTGTGTAACTGCTTTTGTTATTTGTTTTCTGTGTTACAGGTGAATATACAGCTGAATTATATGGATTTGATACTTTTATTCCTTACTTATTCCAGTCTCAAGACCAGGCAAGCTACATGTATTTGGAACTTTTGCAGAACACATTTTAGCACATTCAGAACACATCAAATGCGTTTCAGAACACATTTATATTATCATACACATTTACTGTGTTTCCGTACACATTTAATGCCTCGTCCCAGATACAACTCTCTAACACATCTCTATGTGTTTCCAAACACATGTGTGTGTTCCGAAACACATTTATATGTGTTCCCAAACACATTTATGATGTGTTACAAAACACATTAAATTTATCATACACATTAATGTGTTTCTGTACACATTTTAATGCCTCATCTCAGATACAAGTCTCGTACACATTTAAATGTGTTCACAAACACATTTTTGGTTTTCAGTGTGACATTAATGTGGTTACTACATGATAGGCGGTACGTGGCATAATTATATAATTAGAATTACACAGACTCAAATACTCGAGTAATTATTTCACAACTTATAGATGTAGTCACGATGACAGTCTTACCGTGAAGTGCAATATGTTCCAGAAAAGAGTTCGGGTGTCGATTTATAATGCACATGTTAGTGTTAGGAAGAGGAAGCGTGATATTCGAAACAGGATAAATCTTGGAGATCGAAATCTTAGCCAGGGTCTGTCTGTTACGTGTCCTTGGCGTGTCTTGAGAAAACTCTGTGTGCTTTCGAGCAGATGGCGCGTTTCACATTTGGATACATACCTGAAACTCGATTTACAATCGTATTGAAACAATATGAAAAAAAAATTGCATACATGGTGAATGTTAATGAAAGGGTGGGTTCATGCTCTGTCAGTGCCACTGTCTTTTGAATTGTACCTTACAGTGGCCCAGTCACCTATCTGACCTTTATAAACTAAAGGGAATCCCTTGGAACTTTTATGAAAATACGTTATCACCGCACATAGGCTGCTTGTTTAGTATTTATCAAAGTGTTTGTAATATGTGCCCCCCCCCCAAAAAAAAATCAACAACGGCATCTGGCAGCAACTAAGATAAGCCGGAGCTTTGCAAATGGCGCAAAGTGGCTCTTGTACCTCGGCATACCTTCAAACTACAACCTTAGGCTACATGTTTTTTTTCCATTCGTCAACACTGCTGTGTTTTACATTTTACATGGATAGTACGAATAGTTATCATAACCAATCAAGGCACTCTCCATGGTTCGATGATGGCATTCGCTAGTCTGCATAGGTGGAGGAAACCGGCTCATACCTACATCGGGAATCGAACCCGGGTTGCTAGCGGAGAGAGCCGAGCGTTTTACCCCCGACTGTCTAGGCCTAAACATTTTGTTGATAAAAACATGCATCCTTCACGGAGGCGTTATAAGGACTTTTCATAACCACTATGTCTCTGTAAGCGGGAGTTATTAAGTCTTAACCACTGCATCGACTTGGCCAGTCTAACATAAAGGTAATGATAAGAATGTGCATTTATATGCATTTATGAAGGGCCACTTCATTGGCGAACCAATAAGATTAATTAAGGACGTTTTACAGTACACAAATGATTTGAATATTCCTGGCGTTATTTTTGGAGCGGATCTTCAAGCAGCATTTGACTCAATTAATCATCAGTTTATCTTTAGTGTTCTAGAAAAATTTGGATTTGGAAAATCATTTATTCGGTGGGTTAAAATTTTGCATAATAATCTTGAGAGCTCTGTTATAAATAATGGATTTACTACTGGATACTTCCCTTTACAAAGAGGTACTCGTCAAGGAGACCCCCTGGCTCCGTACCTGTTTATTCTCTGTGTAGAGGTCCTAGCGATAAAAATCAGAAATAATAAACAAATAAAAGGTATAACTCTTGGGGGAAAAGAAATTAAACTTTGCGCGTTCGCTGATGATATTACAATTTTTTTAGATAATAACACTTCACTGAAACATACTCTATCTACATTGAAGGAATTTTCGAATATATCGTCCTTACAAGTGAATTATGAGAAGTCCGAAATAGCTTGGATTGGGAATTGGAAGAATAGAAAAGATATATATTTAAAAACAAGACCTATGAAAATTCTAGGGATACTTTATTCATACGAGAAAGATATAATTGAGAAAAATTACAGAAATACCATAACAAATTTGAAAGCTGTTTTAAATATATGGTGTTGCAGAAATTTAACCATCTATGGAAGGATTGAGGTAGTCAGAATTTGGAATTTATTTGGAAAAACAAAAAATCAAAAGTCAAACATTGCACAATTATTGGATCTTATAAGAAAGGTGGCTTAAAAATGCCGGATTTTATGAGCTATGTGAAAACAAAGAGGTTAATGTGGGTTAAGAGATCATTATCTGATGATAATAGCCAGCTCAGACAGTTAATTGACTCTACTTTGTCGTGCATTGGAGGTCTTGTTTGTGTAGGTTCAAACTTTGATGTGGCTAGAATCCCAAAATCTCTACCTAAATTTTATAATAGTTGTTTATATAACTGGGCAGAGTATACCAAGACTAATCCTATCACTGTGGAATATATTGTAGAACAACCACTGTGGAATATTAACTGTATGAAGGCAGGTGATAAATCTTTGTTCTATGCATCCCTTTTCAATTTAAACCTTAGATATATAAAAGATATCTTAAATGAAGAAGGCACAATTTTCACTTGGCAACAAGTGAATAAAGGTGTCACAAACAGTCTAAGTGCTCTGTCTTGGCTATCCATCAAACAGGCTATTTAAAAAAATGGAAAGACGTTTTAAAATCAAACTGTTCACTTTCTAGTATGAAAGGTTCCGAGCCACAGTTTGCTACCGTTGAAATAATTAAATCATTAAACAAAATAAATTCTAAAGATGTCTATAAATCAATCGTAAATAAATTATTTAAACCGCCAACTCACCAGATATATTTAGATGAATTTAACAAAACATATAATTTCAATGTTACCTGGGAAGATGTTTATAATTGTGCTTACATCACAACGCGTGAAACATATTCTCGGGAGTTTCAATATAAACTCTTGAACAATTACATGGCTCTGAATAAAAATTTATTTAGATGGAAACTACATGATACTCCGAGGTGTTTTTATTGCTATATTCACATAGAATCAGTATGTCATCTTTTTTACGAATGTAGGTATGCAAAATGCTTGTCCAATCAGCTTAAAGCTTGGGTAAGAAAAGCATTTATAGAAATACCGAATTTAGACCGTGGTAACATTTTGTATGGGATCTTACCTGTTCTTCCAGAAAATGTTCTTTTAAATCACTTGATACTAATTTTTAAAATGATTTTATTTCAACATCGTACAAAATCAAAAGAAAATATCTTTATTTCTCTTAAAAACAAAATTATCTCCACGGAGGAAATTGATAGAAAGGTAGCCGAGAGAAAAGGAAAATTGGCTCAACATAATAAAAAGTGGGAACAGATTCAAATGTTGTTGAAGGATGAGGATAAAAGTGAATTATTAAAAGTCTGATTTGATGTTTTATTGTAAACAATAATATGTATATGTAGGTGAATGGGTATATATATATATATATATATATATATATATATATATATATGTAACAACATGCATATATATACGTGTTTATGTGTGTGCATTTAAGTGCATGATTGATGTGCAGAGTTTCATAAAAAATGCATGTATAGACGCAGTTATGTTTTAATTTCGCATTGGCTGTAATTGGTGGTTTATTCTGTAAGCTGCATTCTCCATAAGAAAAATAGCACTATATATAAAACACCTAGGCTAATTACATGCGAGTCTTACACGCTTGCATGTTATGAAAATAACCCACATTTTCATGTGCTCTCGTTTGTAGTCTCTGTGATATATGTTTCTGTTATGTATAAGTGTAAACGTCTGTATATGTTAAATAAAAATACAAGACAGCAAATGATGATACCTCATATGAGAGACAAATTAAAACTGAGATGTCTTAAATAGAGAGAGAAAAAAAAGAATGTTATGATTATTGCTACAGGATATCATGATGCTTGATATTATTAAATATTCATTTCCTTCCCCTTTTGTGAAACGCACGGGTCAGTTATGCTGCATTGGGTCGGTTGGAAAGCAGTACCAGCCTAAGCAGCACGACACAAGGAAAGCAAGAGTAATGGCTCTGTTAGCGGGAGTTATTATGTCTTAACTACTGCATCGACTGGGCCAGTCTAACATAAAGGTGATGATAAGAATGTTATGATTATCGCTACAGGACATCATTATGATGGATATCATTAATTATTCATTTCCTTCCCCATTTGTAAAACGCACGGGTCAGTTCATACTGCATTTAAACTGGTGCATTTGTGAAATCTAAATTCTGTGAATATTGAGATAGATTCATCTTTGCAGTGACAACTAGTTATGACTTTTGACAAAGTGTTGTATATTTGATCCCTTTGTTGTAAATTTACTTCTTTTCAGACTTGCGGGCCTACACTTGCGGCCAACTGGTCTCACATATATTATAACATGGCATAGAGCATAGCACCAACATGGAGAACTTATAGCCACTGCAATGGGGGAATCTGGCTATGTCGGCAGTGGGTCTTGATCTTGTACAGAGGCACGGTAGATACTGGTCATGTCGTTGTATGGATGATTACTCATGACTATATGTTTAAATCTTTATTAATGCAAGATTCCGGGGAATGAGGGCAGCTTTGAAATAAACATAAACACACTTGTTGGAATATCCCAGCCCTTAACTTTTTACACGATCTTACAATCTCATAATTTATAAAGACACAAAAAGTGTAAATACGGTATCAACTAAGGTTGTATTTAATTTTGTACCCACTCATGTCAGTACAATCGACAAAAGTATCGATTCTTGTCAAAATAGTTGATTATCGTATTATTTCATGCCAATTCCATCGATAATCGTATCGATTCTTGTCAGAGCCATCGATAATCATAGTTCTCTGGTCATATCGATTCTATTGTTCCGATCGATTCATCAATAACTTGAACCACCATTAATTCGTTCTATTGGTCAACTGTACAAAAAAACTTTGACCCAAATACGCTCATATATTACTGATCGGACCAATACAGCTGCCAACATTCTTAAATATTGACACAAAAAAACGCTTTTTTAAATTGCGATATTATTTACCTTTTTCTGACTTTTTTCGTCTTGAATGGTTTGTCTGTAATGAACTTTGAAAACATTGACCTGATTCCGAAGCTGAGACGGGGGGGGGGGGGGGGGAGGTCCAGGGGATCCGGACCTGCCCTTTTACACCGAAAACAACCTTTTTAAAGGGCTTCAGACAAAAAAATCCTGGATCCCCGCCTGGTAAAGGTTTTGAACCAATTTTTTTTTTTTGCGGCCTGAACTCCCCTTTTCCGGACTCTGAGACCTTTTTTAAGGCTTTGTCATTGGTCCTCCTGCGATGAATCCCCCCTTTTTCTAAATCCTGGACCCGCCTCTGAATCCGTTTCGAAGGTAATGTAAATCGACATGACAAATTCTTGATTCAAATGATTATAATAAATTGTGACATGTGACCCGTGTTCATTAAGCGTGACACTCCAAAGAAGAACCAAGGAGTGCTGGATTAGAATCTTGGCGGAGGTATGGAGGCTACGACTACACTTCTAGAGTTCAGGAATGCTCCGTGCAGACTCACTCATAAGCGCAACGAAGCCAGTGGCAGCAGTAAGTTGGCCGGGGGATCCGCATCAAACCAATACTGTGACAGTGAAAACGTACCAGCATAGCGGTTATTAGCGCTTGGGGCATTTCCACATGAGATGGTTAGGCCACTAGTCAGAAACACAAGGTCGGTTTAGCTCTGTCAACGCCAAGGGCGGTATACGTCCATCAAGAAATCGACACGTACAGCCTTGATATAATAATTTCTAATATTCACGCAAGTTTGTAATCCCATCCGAACCTGGGAGTTTTCACTAGGAAGTCTCGGAACTGGAAGATTAAATGGATTTCGCAACATGACACGCAGATATCTCGGTTAGATGATCATTTCACGGCGCCAGCAGGGGAACTCAGTTACAGATGCGGAGCAATAAAATGAACGCGTTAGCAACACCTGCAGTATAATTGATTTATCCTTACCAATTCGGTCTCTCTCTCTCTAACGGGCGATGGGCAGCGTGCAAGATCCACAGCATAAGAAGCCGCCAAACTACGGTGCTTTGTTTTTTGTTCATGCCGGAGAGATCGCTGCATAATACAGAAGGTTACGAACACAAAATAATCAGCCCAATTACAGGGCAGACATTCTTTAGAAGCCAGGGAAGAGTAGCCTCATTTGCTTCTGTAGGGTTAAAAGTGAAGAGATTAGTCATATACACAAGAAGGCACGATATTTGTTTAACAAACGACGTAGAAACTGGTCATATACCATCGTTTCATACAGGATCGTTGAAACCTAGTTTATTGTTCAGGGAAACCAAAACACTGCCGCCGGACTTAATTCGACGGGGAGAAGTGTGCACCATACGCCAGCAGCATTTCCTTTGGGAATTAAAGGAAGATGTTTTAACTTGCTATATAACATGATCGTATACAATATCAGTTAAACTGAGTGACACGTAAATGTAAAACGATAGGCTACAGGGTTCAAGCTTTTAATGAGAAAAGGACGCATGAAGCAAACGGACGCTAGATAATCAATAAACAGCTCGAAACGCGTAACATGCTGTGGAACAGTATTTCTATCTATATCTTTGGAATGGAGGATTCTATCGCCGAGCCCTGAGGGGTTAAAACACGTACTATCTTTGAGAGCAAGTTAACTGTCCACAAACACAATGTCCACGGAAATTTATTCAAGTTTTGCGAACGGTTCGTGGGTCACAATGAATTTAACGCATGCAGTATCAAACTTAACGGCGGGCACAGGTAATGCGCCAGCAGGCATGTTAAGCGTGGTGGTCCTGTCAGCTTTGTTTATTATCATAGGTACGGTAGGTATCTTCGGGAACCTTTTGGTAGCTTTTGTTATCATATGTTTTAAGAAGATGCACAGTTCTGTGACGAACATCATGATTGCGAACCTTGCCGTTGCTGATTTATTTATTCTGACACTTGGAGTGCCGGAGATCGCTCAGTTCGTGTTAAACCAAGGATGGGTACTTGGACACGCCGCCTGTCGAGCCAACCGTTACGTCACTGTAACGTCACTGTACGTGTCCGTCATGTCGCTCGTCCTAATCAGCGTTGACAGGTAAGTGATAACAGATACCTCCCTCTTAATGAATCATTCTTACTCAAAGTTATGCTAAATGTATAGAAATTAGAATTTTACGAATTCATGGTGATTTCGTGAACATGCATGAGGAAGACTGTACAGGAATGTTATTGTTCTTCCTCATGTAATATAAGATTAGATTATAATTATTAATGATACTTATTAATACAAGTTTTTAAGTGAGGAAAAGGACATGGAAGATCAACAAGTAAAGAATTGATGGGTCATATCATTTCGATCACTTTAGCACACCATAAATAGATGCAGATCGGGGGGGGGGGGGGGTTGGGGTTAGGGGGGTTCCGGACCCCTCCTTTTTAAGACGCCGCAACTTTTAAAAGGTTTCATACCATATTTTGCGACAGGGGGACCTTTTTTTTAGGATTTTTATTAGTCCTCCTGTGTTGGAATCCCCCCTTTTTTCTGAATCCGTCACTGATATAACAGGCATTCAAATGGAATAACTAATTCTTGTTTATTTCCGTTTACTTATTATCAAATAAAATAAAACTGAGAACGTTTATCCATAAACATTTAATATACTAAAATATGCCCGGATTAAAATGATATAACGTTATGAGGTCTTACATAAAGATAAAACGAGTATTCGTTGGATTTTCACCTGAGGTTATCTTGACAGGGGTGCTATCTTACAGTAACAGCAGTATGGTTATTTATATGTCACACTCTGCACAAACTCAAGTGGTCAAGGTTTGACAACCGTGGGCTGCAACAAAATGACTGTTAAATCACTCGTGTTTCACATACGGTGGTTAAATTTCATGTTCGCGAGTCTAACTTTTCGCAATCTAAATTTTAATTGTTTCGCAAGGATTACGTTATCGGGATCTTTCCATGTAAAAACCTAAGCATGGTATATCCTTTATCAAATGGATAATTTAAACCTTAACAATTACACGAGGACTCAAAAGAACGATAAGAAATTAGTGTCCCTGTTTGACAAAAAAAGAAAGATCTGATGTTTTTTATATTGTTAATCATTATTATACACGTAAAATAAAACATATGCTTTTATTTACAATATAAGTGTATTGCCTGTCGGCCTTTAATCCTACAGGCGTGGTCGCGTTAGTAACAGGCAAATCATGCCAGTGATGCTAAATCAGAAATGACTGTACATTTGTGTAGATAGGGCTTCTTTGTCACGATGGTTTTATTTTCGTGAAAATATCCAATTCGCGAATATTGCGAATGTTATATCCTCGCGAACAAAAAAAAAAAACACATCCACAGTAACCCTAGGATATTTTGTATTTTTTTAACAAGTTTGACCAATCTGATATCCTGTATCTATATTCACTCGTAAGGTATCTCCCAGTAGTTAATAATAATAAAAGATGCTAAATTCCTCTGGATTCTTCTGAAGCGTGGGATACTTGATCATTTCCAACATGTATGTCGGGCACACTTTGAGTTCAGGTCGAAGGGGACCTAACTCCAACACCTCTTATAAAAGGCCTCATACGGGCTAGCACCATTTTATTAATAAGGATATAATACGCAATCATGGTATGATGTATTTTACATGTTGTACATAGTGCTTAAAAACACTGAACATACTTAAGTTTCGCGTTTTCCCCTACCCGGCTCTTTCTAAATAAACTGAAGGCACTTATTTATTTATCTCAACGTGGTCGCGACGTTCATGCAGAAAATTCAAATTAATTTCCTAATGATGATTATATTATTATTATTATTGCTGATATTGTTGTTGTTGTTAACCGCGTGTTTTACTTTTCGCCAGGTAAACATCAAATGGTTGTTGAACTACATCGGAAGTGTATCAAAATCTCGAGATAATTTATTTCGAGATTTCAAAATTTTGGATCCTCAGTCCTAAATTTGTAATCATATGATGTCACTAAGATGAAAAACTAATAACCGCTATTAAAAGCCCAGAAACACTTCGTATGGTCTTGTTTACAGTAATTTACCGGAGTTTTTTCTGCAAATTATTGCTAGTGGTAAAAGTTCCGAAGTATTCATTTGCCAATAGGCTGTTTCGGTGGAAACTTCAATCCCATTGTAATTTTGGTTGCCCAGACAACTATTTTGTAGCATTTATAAAATGTAGTTGAATATTGCAACACCAAAACGGCATGTTTTTTTAATCAGCTTGCTTCACGCTTTTATGACTTCCGGCTTTTGAAAGGATCGTTAATTCCTACGTGATGAACAGGATCTGGATTTGCGTATCCACTTCTTTCACTGTAGTGAGTTTTATAACTTTAATGATGTGTGCTTTGTGAAATGTAGTTGGCTGGTCCTGATGAATAGAACTGGTAAAACCATACGTGAGCCATTACAACTTTACAGAATAAGTCCACATAAACAAGTTTATTTTCTTGTCAGTAAGCCGTTTTAGTAAGCCAAGTCGTCTTCCGCGCCCATATAGGTAATGAGCATAACTATGTTCAAGTGTCATTGTCGGCAGAGATAATTGGATGGATGTATCATTTCCTTTAGAGTTTACACAATAGATTTCATGGAGGCTGCTCTAATAAGATTGAACAGACTTTTTCACTGTGTAGTGAGAGAGAAATGTACAAATCCCAAAACTTTCAGAGGTAATTTCCTTTGAATAACAATTTCCTGTTTGTGGTCTAAGTAGTTGCAACATTTTACTATTGCTCCCAGTAGCATTTATGCTATTTGGCATTAAACGTGAACAAATAACATCTGTTAACACATTTGTATCATTACTGCCATGCCTGAACGTAAAACTGGAAATAGTCTATTGTCTATAATGATCTATGATTTATTATTGTATTGTTATTTTGTATTTATCAATGCCATAATAGCAAGAGGACAGTAAAAGTATAACGAAAACAAACATGATTCTAAGCTGATCATCTCCATACATGCTTGTATTGTTACGGAACCTAATATCAACAGATCTAGTATGCGTGACGAACAAAAATTTTGTCAAGGAGATAAAAAAATCAGATTCTGTACCACTAGGCAGCGTGAAATGTCTAGGGGAATGAATATTGAAGACAGTGGTTTTTTGTAAACAAATAACTATAATTTATTCTTAAAACAACCCTAACACTACAATACACCAAATCAACACAACTACACAATATAACAGCAGTATAACAACAAATCAATACAATCACACAGTAAAATAAACAAGTACACAATACCTAGATACCACCACTGCCACAAAAATGTTTATGTCGGATGAAAAGTCCACACAAACTCTCCCGGGGAATAACAGTCCAATGTAATGCTCTTGTAACAATCCAGAAAGTAAACTTGAGACAGGCAGCACTAAGTTGAAAAATGTTAATAATAGTAGAAACCCTGAAATCGCTGGATAATCGGACAGGTCCCACACACTGACATACTTGCATAGCTCCTTGACGTTGTTTGTTATGAATATCCAGAAATATTTAGCAATTTAATCAATTATTCATCAATTGTGTATCAATAAATTTAAGTCTGTGTGTTAAGACTTCTATTTAACAGTAATCGGAATTTATCAAAAAACAAGATGTTGTCGGGGACATTAAAGCCCCGTCAGGATCATCCTCACGAAACTATGCTGTGATGGTCTACAAACCTGTCATGGTTCAACATTCCATGTCACCTCCAGTACACACCATCAGCTAATCCCGATTAAAAAACACTATTTTAATCAAATAGCTCTAATAATGGGACGAACTCCTTTGAGTTAAATATTTAATGGTGATCCAGGATACCCCCAGCTTTAATTGGTTTGTTCCATTGGCGTTTTCCTAACCCTCCACAACATCTCGACCAAATCTGTCTAGAACTTTTTTCTGCTTAAATTTGCTGAAGACAAACCTGCGGAGGTATAACAAATGCGGTTTCAATAAAATTGATCGCAGTGTTTTTGAATATATTTTTCTGACTAGGAACATTACCTATGGAAACTTTTTATACGACCCATGACAGTTCTCGAAAGATTAGCATTTTCTTTTTAAACTAAATTTGAAGGGGCCTATTTCGATATATGATATCTATAGAGAAAATATAATTTCTTAGATATTTTATCAATAACAAGCCAAAAATGCGTCGATCCCATGTTGCAAAAGGTTGTACGTTACGTTTATATCCACGTGTTTTTAACATGTGGGGACACGACAAAATGACCGCTGGCAGTAACCCAGAACGTCCAACAAGGAAATCTGGGGCTATCATAAGTTTTACAGAAGGTTCTTCAAATACTCTCACCAACAAATAGTGACCTTTCAACTTCCGCACCACCTGTTTGTCAACAGGGGCACATGGACCATTTTTACTAACTACTTGTACATAAACAGGTGCATACCACTAGCACAGGAAGGTTTTAAGAACCTATAATATCAGAAATTACAGACATTCATTAATGTGTAAGCAGATTAAGCAACATATAATACTACTTATAAAGCTGGTGAATATGTGGTTTTAAGAATTCTGACTGGACCGGCCAACCCTGGTGTGATCAGACTTCCTTATGTGGCGTAATGGTTACTGCGATGGACTCGTGACCGCACGGTGGTGGGTTCGCCACCCGATCTGACCGCTTTTCGCGCAAAGACTCCTAGCCAAAGTCTTTTCGACAAGGCTGCGCTCTCTTCACCCAGGAGTGAATGGGTTCCGGTCAAACATGGTTATCAGTCAAATGTAGAGCGAATAACCTTCCAACCCCATGTATGGTTGCTTGGTTGTATTCCCCGGACCGGGAAGGCAAAGTATAAAATTAAATCGGAATAGACTGACATCGTCAGTGATATCAGACTATAATAGGGTCCAGACCTGCGGAAGTCAAATTTTAACTAATGGTTCCCAATGTACTTAAGAAAAGACTCCCATTTCAAGTCATCTCTTGCGCAATTTAATAATTCGAAAGTGATTAAAATTATCCCAGAGTAATCTGAATTCGAGTTTATTTGACCTCACGGTAATCTGAAATCCAATTTAAGTTGTGTGGGGGTAAAAGGTAACAGGGGTAATAAGCAATTTGCTACAGCGTTCAGCAACTGGACGCGCTAATCTGTTGCTCTGTCGCTAATTGGAAATTCAAACTTGTAGGACACTCTGGGCTTCATATTATTTCTAAGCTGTAATGAAAATGGTTGGTCCTTAAGCTGAACTTTAAGTGTAACATGTGCAGAAGATGTTAATTTTACATTCATCGGTATTTAACTAAGAGTTCAAAAAGTGAAAGTAAATCATTATAAAGCTGACAAGTGCAACATGTGGCCGTAATGTTGATTAACAGATTTTTGTGTGTGATTTGATGAATACCGGATGTAATGCACCGGGAAAATTAGCATAAAATAGACGAATTCAGTTCTCTGTTAAGAACCTTTTTAGCTCCTGTCAGTCATGACTACAAAGCTGGCCTGGGTATAACTGGAACGTGACTCAGAGGATCCAAATCTAGTGTAATGGAACTAATGTCCCACGAAATTCCAGTAAATGTGCTAACATGCAGTAAACGGGGAAACACTGGCAAATGAAGGGTTGGGTTCGACGTTTGTAATCAGATGGCATATAAGCCTATTTTAAAACCATTGAGCGCAACATGTTTTCCAGTGAGCCAATTAAGGGTGAAACAAGCTTCTAGTATCTGAAACAGGGAAATGTGGTCTCATTTCAAGGGAGTCAATTCTGAAGGAAGCCTCATCGACCTGTGGGCGGTATGATACAAAAGTCTAAAATTCATGATCGCGCACTGAAAAACAACATCATCCAAATGTTCTGTTGTTGTCAATATTCTTGCCAAGCTGTTAAAAATTACATTTTTCTGCTTGATTAGTTGACATTTACGCACTCATTAAGCTACATTCGTTCTGTAACTTAGTCCACTCAACCACTGCTATCAATAGCGGAGTTTGCGGAATATCGCCACGCGGGAGGTTGACATCGATGTTAAGACTTCAGGTGACCCCCATCCCAGGTCACCCCCCCCCCCCGATAATCTAATCAATTTCAATTTTAAGTTTGACAGTTGAGACAAGTAGTCCGGGCCATACGCACAATGATAAACTGGAAGAGTTCGTTTTGAGTAGAAATGACTTCTGGCGGAAGATTGGGGATCAAATTTTAGATGGTCATATTTATAAAACGAAATAACGTATTTCTTTTACTTCACTGGCTTATGCGGCTTACAGTCGAGACATTAACCAGTAAATGATGAGCATTGTGCATGTCATTGCCATTACAGTTGTGATAGTGATAGTAAATAAGTGATGAGTTAATTGATTATTTTTTCGGCTAACGGGAAATAGTAGGTAACTTTGGGTTATAGTATTCCCTCTGCAGGGCTGGTTTGTTGGAAGTAGTTGTCCTGTGACTGGCACACGCTCTGTTTTTATTGTTAAAGTCAGGGAACAGCGCCCCTCAAGCCGAGTACCCTTGTCGTACCCACTAGTACTGGAGCACCACACAATGGCTCAAACCGATCCAAGAAGTGGAATCTTACGGTCTGCACTGTCCCTTTTTCAGCCGCCGCAACTTTTTCGTCGCCGGTTCTACACATTCTTTTTTGCGACCAAGACTTTTTCCGGGTCTTTTGATTGATTTTCTTAAGAGTCTTCTTTGCTTTGACCTCCTTATCCAAAATCATGGATCGTCTCTAGTACGAGTGTATAGTAGCTTCAGATTCTGTGGTGGCTTCGAGGGGGAAATTTTTTTAGAGATTTTCCCTTTTTTTAGTGTTTCGCGAGGATTTCATTTTCACGAAATCACCGTTCAATAAAACGTACATTATATTTCAATTTATTGTTTATCTAAACAATTTAAGGATGACCAACGGAAAAAAATAAAATTCTTGTTCTAATGTTGTTAATAAAATATATAATGTAAACTAATTTATTTTTACATGTATTGTAATCTTATATATATATATATATATATTATATATATAAAAATATATATATATATAAATATATATATATATATATATATAGATATATAGATATATATAGATATATGATAAATTCGGTTCAGACACACTCCTTTCCACCTGCAGAATCATTGTCAACGAAACCTGCTGAATAATTGTCTGATATAGAAAGACCCCTCCTTCGCCCAGTGTATCAAGTTTTAATGGGGAGGCCCAGGGTGCTATAACCATTGTGAGTCGAAAAGCGTGTTTAATTATATTTCCGATTTTGCAGACAACCGTATGCTTAGAGCGGAGCAGCAGGGATGCAGACATCTTAGTGATGTTCTAGAACAGGTGCCGGTCCTTTGTCAGCATCCGTATCTATAATGGCCTCTCGTCTTTGAAATCTACATTTTTTTCGGCATAGTTTCGGGATAAACTGTTATAACAGTATATGAACCAGCAAATTACTTTCTCTTATTCAAATTACATATCCATGGCCGGTTGGAGGCACTGCCTTTAAAATAAGGATTAATTTATCATTTGATATAAATAATATCAGGGGCGGATGAAGATGAAAAACTGACGAATAGAAAAATACAGGCTTATAAGCTTAAAGCAGCGAATGGATTTTTCGTCTTGCAAGCTATAGTTTTGTTCATGATCGACTAGCTTTTTACCCGTGCCTGTGTGTTGAGACCGTTTTCTAAGATCGTTTTTTTCCGCCGCTCGATGTATATTATAATTGCATCTTCCTGGTAACTTGAAAGCTATCTTGGTGTCATATTTGTATTAACCGTGAGATAAGAAAATAACTCTATAGTCATAACCTGAATAGGTTGTGGATATCTGGCAAAATTACCCATAAGGCCATGAGTGGGAGGAAACCTTGTACTTCAGCTTTGATATCCAATCTTTTAAACACTTTTCTAAGTCCAGCGCTTCGATGCCCATTCTTTGAAATGCTAGGCTAAGTCCAGCGCTACAACAATTTAATACTTTGGAAAAAATAACAATGTGCATTAGGCTCCAGCTCAGAAAGGCTAAAGAGAAAACCTTAGAAATGTCCTTTGGTCCGGAAAGGGGACGTGAGTCTATTCGACAATTATTTGTATTAAACTTTAAGAAAAGTCTTGTTTGTAGAAGTTGATCTGGACTCCTCCCTCTCTTGGACCCGCTACGACCAACACGTTCAGATTTGTCAATAAATTGCAGGTAAGGTTACCAGATAGCCTAGAATTCTGCATTTTAAGAAATAGAAGCCTCCGCCATGCGGTGGTCTCTATTGTGGGATGCTCCTTAAACTTTATTTGCATTCACTTATTCGGCCCATATTCTCAGGTTCATTCGTGCATGATTAAGTGACTCTACATTTGTGAATAATCCTTGAATTTGAATTACGTGACGGACCCACACCAAAATCTAATAGATTCTTCATTGGCCTCTTCCCGAAATGTCCTGAAACTTTCATGAGATTCCGTTTATGACTGGATGCGTTACACACACACGGACTGGGATGAACGCATATCCCACCGGCGGAGGTAATAATTTAATTAACACTCAAGAAGAGACATGGTGGCAATTTTGGTTATGATCTCAAAAATTATCAGGAAAAGATCTTAGAGGTATCAGAAGAATCACTGTTTCAATGGAGCACTCATGGATGATTAAAGTTATCTTCTACTTTGAACTTTCCAGGGACCTCAAGAGGGCGTTCCTTTGAAATATGTTTCCGTGTTAAAGGGACCATTTGCATGTGAATCATGGCCTGTTGAAAAGCTCATGTAATCACGCAAGCAACCTGTGGAGTGAATAATTTATTCCCAGAACGTGTTTGTGTTCAATAATGGAAACAAGAACAAATGCTGTGTGTGTCTATGTGTGAAATCACTCACGAGTCTGCGATTCTTGTTCCGGCGTACGAAAATACCATATGTGGCCTACTTTATGCCTGTACTTGCGTACCTCTTCTTGTTAAGTACTACGCCGGGTCAAAATTAATCCAAGAAGTACGAGAGTCTCAAAAATCATATATTCCATTTTCGTGGCGTACATGCATGTAGTTTATTTTAGGAAACAGTGTTGCACGCAATGGACGAACAATGTGCGAACATAACGCTAAACAACTAAAAGGTTGTGCCATGTAGCTTTGCACTTACAGTCTATATAGAAAACCAGAAATACTAATTAAGTGATGCATGTATTTCCTGAAATCCATTTACCCCCCATTTTCTTCAAGTCAAGGGGTGAAAACAATAAAAAAACTACATCAGGTATTTCATGTTAATATTTAACGTACTCATTAACAAGTGTACGCCGGAAAAGGGCAAGTAAATCTTGGTGCGTCCACACAGGTAAGCGATAGCAATGTAACAGACACGGGTCACACAAACTGGCTAATCCGGGGGCAAACAAGTTCTAGCCCTGTTACGAAAACGCATAATTTACATGTATAAGATTTCAATGTGAATTCCCGACACAGGAATGGCATTTACGATTTTTGTTATTTTAAGCAGAATCCTGGTGGCTTGTAGGGTTATTGGTTAGGTAAGAATACAATGTGAATAAACAAGGGTTTTGCTATCGTACGTAGTTTAAATCCTGACTCAAACCTCTAATAACAAGCTCTGCAATATACTTTAAATTTGGAATCTAAAGTGTGGGCACCTTCATTTTATAAAATATTTAATTGATCAAATATGAAACAAAATGAAATAGATATAAGTAAACAAAATAATAATAATGAAAAATACCAATTCAAGTTGATAATTGATTAACTTTCTTGTCGGCCTCGACACTGTTCAACGCCACCTGTTGTTGTAACCAACTTCCGGACTCGGTCACATTTTCCGTAACAACACAAAAGAATATGAACCTGTTTGTATAAAATGACGGAACAACGTCAAGTTGAACGTTCCATCCCTGCTCAATTAACATTAACAAAATTTTACACAGAAATGACCCTTTTCACACCCTGCATGTGTCCATAAGCGCATCTCTATGTCTATCTGTCTGTCTTCTTGTTCGACTGATTGATTTTATTAAAAGGAATCTTGTACAAAACTTTTCTCATTCCAGTCTCTTCTGTTTGAATATTTATTTGTAAGCTTATATTTTTTTCATTCATTATTTTTTTAATCGTTCAGGTTTTCTCATTCCCGGAAAAACATACAAAGCAATCTAAAGAATTTTTTGTCTGAGAATCGATTTGCGGGTTTCTTTTCAAGAAAAAAATTATTCTACAGTTAAAAAAAATCTGACCATCTTACAGAACATTACTGATTTTAAGGAGTTGCATGTAAAGGCAAACAAATTTTTTTGCGTTAATATTGACAGTTCGCATTCATGTTTAGATATTCTTGGGGAAAAAATACATGTTCTTTAAATGTGAAGTTTCATGGTATTCATTAAGCTCTGAGCGCCTTTGTAAGGCTCAGATGAAATTCACTGGTCCCTGATATTGAACAAGAAGAAGCGATTAATAAATTTAATAAAGACACGTGGAACACAAACAAAGTTCAGCTGCCGTTTGTAACGCGGCTGCCAAATGGTGTTAACTTGGAATTATAATCAATTCCTACTTAGGGGACACTATACGTCGTTCCACCACCACTGCTCACCAACATTTTTTTTCAAGTCTTCATTTGTTGGAAACAAAATTCAACATACCTCAACTGAAAAAAGTGCGTACTTTTGGTGCAAAGGCAAACAAAGAGTGAAAATATATTTACTTTGCTATCTGTAGTCTTGTGGTATGACATCTTAGTCTGCAATGGCGTCCTTTCATTGCTACCTCCAATTTTCCGGAATGACGTAGGAGTGACGTCACTTTAAAAAAAAAGTGACAGATACTGCTGAAGGATGGTGAAAGTATGTAAAACTGACGAAGCAAACTATGATAGGTGAGCATGCTACAGAATCACCAACGTAAATCATGTGATGAATATTCGTGAAAGGACGAGGAAAGCTGAATGTTTACGTGCCGTACTACAAAAGACGGCTGTAATTCTTTCACCTAGTCGGTTAGCAATCACTGAATGGAACGTGTTTTATAACGCTTTTCGTAATCTCGCCTGAGTGGTTTGATTAGATTAGCACCCCTATCATTCAGGCTTATACACCCACCTTGTAGAAAGTATTGTTCAGAGTCAAACACTCGACCGCTTTTCTTCCCTTAATCAGGATAAAACGCTTCATAATTTTTTCATTATTATAACTAAAAATTCCATCTCGGATATTCTTATGCACAG
Organism: Sipunculus nudus; assembly: GCA_026874595.1. Classification (NCBI taxonomy): domain Eukaryota; kingdom Metazoa; phylum Annelida; class Sipuncula; order Golfingiida; family Sipunculidae; genus Sipunculus; species Sipunculus nudus. The sequence continues at coordinate 6,451,773 of CM049313.1, read as the reverse complement.
CCTGTTACTTACTTGTAGTGTGGTTAAATAAAGTACGGTTTTTTACTACACGAAATGTATACAATGATTGCCCTTGACAGGAGGTTATGCGTTCATTGCCATTTCTGTGTGTGTTTGTATGTGCGTGTTGATTTTTGTGATGGTGTTAGGATGTGTGTGTGTTTGTTCACAGCGTACGCGATTATGAACGGAATTTTTATTGCATATTAGGAATGGGCAAAGGAAGAAACGACTAGAGTTCGGTGAGTATCTGGCACATAACCCGGATTCAGGAGTGTCATTAAGGAATATTAACAAATGTACAGTCATCTATGCACGAATGAACCTGTTAATATAGGCCGAATAAGTGAATGCAAATATGTGACACAGGCTTCATTCCTTAGAATGCATAATTTTAGTTTAGAGATGAAATTTTCACCGTTGTGTAATTATTCCCGATATAAAATTAAAAAAAAAAAAATATACTAAAATAAAATAAAATATGTTTACATGAAAGGGCCGTATCGTGAAAAAAAATGCTTCCATCATAACCTTGACAACTCTGCTGAAATCTCTGTTTCTAACGCCTTGTAAGAGATTCTCCATATGCAACCTAAGTAGCACTTAGAGACCGCAGACATCCGCCGACATTCTGTATCACTAGAACTTCGGGTGTTAATCGGATTGGTGTGTGGTCTGCAACTTCAGAAATCAAGTTAACGTAATACCTTATTGTAATAAATTTTCATTCGAAAGCAGACTCAATGCATGGTAAGGTACATTTTTATGCCATATCAACTGTTATTCTAATCTACAATATTGAGTCAATTTGAATCTGCAATACGTTGACGTTTATAAGCATCATTTTATCTTTTATTTACTGAAAACCTTTGACAATATCTCCAAAATCATTTTAGGATTTCCTGTAATAGGTTTCTTTCTCACTTCAACTGAATTTTGAAAGTTAAAACCAATAAAAAATCAATATTTTAAAATTATAAGGAAACTTGATAGAAAAGAAACGGTTTTGAGGGGTTTAATGTTAACCCTCTGAAAGTGGTTACTAGTGGTTAATATTAAAATATTAAAATGAATGTGGAATTTATCAAAACATGGACCTTCAGAAAGAATACTTTACTTGGTTCAAATGGAATATACTTTGTGGGATTAGATATAAATTTGCAAACGTTATTTTGATTGATTTTTATATAGAGAGGGTTTTGCCATGATTGATATTCAAAACGTCAGGCATCTTGAACCTTTGATCAGATCATCCATAAAAGGCAGCTGATGCTACGTTCCCGAGGCAGCGGAAGGCCATCGAATATTATGCGTTGGGATAACTGGCTAAGTTGATGACCAAGACGTTGAGGTCGGGTGCACTTTACAAATGTATCGTTATTATAATGAAATACACTCTGTATGCGGCGCTTTGTCAACATTGTAAGATAAAAAGCTTGCCTTTACGCAGCGAAGTAGTTCACTTCAATGTAACGCAAAATTCCACCTCATGAAATACATTGGACACTTAACGCCTGCTCATCAATAAGCCAGTGAAAAAGCATATAGCGGTTGGTCCAACATTTCGGAGGGCCCTCTGATCAATAAAAAACACACGGATAGTTTACGAACGCATGGGGCAGACAATGTGCTCTGGCGTTTTACCTTTTTTTTATATTTTTTTAGCATTCGATAGAAACTAAACACCAAAGTCCTAAATAATGCTCTGTTTGAACAGTTTTATTTCAACTTGATCTCCATTGATTAAAATGGTCATACCTTTGGATATTAAATACATATAATTCAATATATATATATATATATATATATATATATATATATATATATATATTATCTTTCATTTTCTTGTCTGAGACGGCTGATAAATGATTTTATTCATAATGAGAAAGGTAGACTTTTTTCTTAAATAACAATTTGTATTATTTCATCTCTCTGCATATATATGCGACCTTATGTGACACTCATTCATTCTTAAACTTTTAGTCAGTAACATTAAAAAACCACAAAAATATGAAATTCTTATTATACCGAAATAGTAATTGTTTACCAGCGTTTTGACTCTCAAACACATGTGTGTGTCTAAATGTTTAAGTATTGGTTTCTTCTGTATTCCAATATTCCTTGTTGCATTCATTTTCTTTTTCCTAGTCATCACGTCCTGTTCAGTATTTTAGTTGCCTTCCCCTTTCGCATATCAGTAAGTTAACTTCATTAATGACGCTCCTTTTCTCATTTCCTGTTAGGTTTTATTATCTTACCTTTCCAATTCACATATTCCTTTATAAACATCATTAAATACAGCTCCTTTTGTAATAATATCTATAAGAATCGGAAAAAGTTATGTGAGATTAAATTCATTAAGACGGACGCGTTGAATCGAGTTATAATGAGAGCTAATAAGAGGCCCGCTTTCCTGTAAAATAAATCACTAAATAACGGAGTGAATGTCCGCCCGATTGATTAACTGTCTGCAAATACATTAGGGAACTGATAATGTGTTTTTCACAGATTTTATTATATATAAACTACCGGATGCGGTACTTTTAATTTAATATCTCTTACAATCTACTCTTTGTGAGGCGAGATGAAGCGACGCTATTGTACAGGGCCATATTTGATAGCTACGTGATTCGATTCGTTTCATCGATCCATAAGGTCATAATTAAAAAGATGCCGTTAATTAGTATTAATATCTTGATGTACCAAGTATAAATTATTTATATTATATTAGAGCTGTTTTATTTGTTGTATTTTAACATGATTTTTGCACAATCATAATTATAGTTTTCTTTTTGAAAGAATATGTCTTGAATGAATGAACAGTATTGTCCTGTGCGGATTGGCAAGTCAGATAGTTTGGCCTTTTATTATTTGTTGTATACAAGAGGCATGGAAAATATAAACAAAATAATAAAAGTAATGTAAAAGTAAAAAGTAATTATACTCACGCATTGGTACCATTTGATTAATTTGAAAATATAAACAGAATAATAAAAGTAATGTATGGAAAATATAAACAAAATAATAAAAGTAATGTAAAAGTAAAAAGTAATTATACTCACGCATTGGTACCATTTGATTAATTAACACAAAGTTGTATACTATTAAAACTAAGTTTATCGGTCAGTTTGCGAAATTCATTGTCAGAAATTTTCAGCACTTCTGATAGCTCTGTGTTTTTCGAATGCGCTAACAAATTTAGGGCTAATCATTCTTGGCCTTTACCATTAAAGAGATTTATTTCTTGTCGGTATTAGAGACGGAGGCGGTTAAATCGGGCTTGCTTGTCGGCAAGCCATATTATAACTTTTACCTTTCGATTGTCTGAAAAAGGAAAATCTCTTGGACACAAGATCCATTATTCTCTGATTATTAAGCGTTTGTATAACTGGTCGCTAGAATCCAGCAGCTTATAAAAGCATAAGCTTTTTTTTAATGTGAGGGGACAAAACTCGGTAGTACGGACAGAAGTCAAAACACCCATATTATGAAAAAAAAAGAACAAAACCCCCTTCCAGAATATTATAATTTTCTCAAATTTAAAAAAAAATCATATTTCAAATATGACTAAGAAACCACAATTTGGAAACAATCAGCAACATACTTTCTGTTGGCCGATATTTTGGTTGATTAATTGAGACATATGACGCTTACCTAATCGTAAATTCTCAGTAGGAGGTACATAATTAAAAATATACTGTATGAAAAAATTATTTCACAATTTCTTTATAAAGAAATGTGCTCTTTATTACCATACAATAAACTTTGTCTCCTTAACACCCTGAAAGTCGTGGGGGGGTGGGGGGATGTAACCTTGCCTTCTCTCTCTCTTAAACAAGGCCTAAATGTAAAGCTTGTGACTTGTGAGCACGAAGCAACAGTATGTTAAATACTTGAATATTTCCCTTTTCTTTATTTAGTCATACGCACCTCACACAGGGCCAAGAATTAGACCAACAAGAGCGGGTTTCCTGGTGTAATCAGAACGAGACAGGGTGTTCTGGTGTTATCAGACCAACGAGACCGGGTATTCTGGTGTAATCAGACCAACGAGACCGAGTGTTCTGGTGTAATCAGACCAATGAGAGCGGGTGTTCTGGTGTAATCAGACCAAAGAGACCGGGTGTTCTGGTGTAATCAGACCAACGAGAGCGGGTGTTCTGGTGTAATCAGACCAACGAGACCGGGTATTCTGGTGTAATCAGACCAACGAGACCGAGTGTTCTGGTGTAATCAGACCAAGGAGAGCGGGTGTTCTGGTGTAATCAGACCAACGAGAGCAGTGTTCTGGTGTAATCAGACCAACGAGAGCGGGTGTTCTGGTGTAATCAGACCAACGAGACCGGTTGTCCTGGTGTAATCAGACCATCGAGACCGGGTGTCTTGGTGAAATCAGACCAACGAGACCGGTTGTCCTGGTGTAATCAGACCACCGAGACCGGGTGTCCTTGTGTAATCAGACCAAAGAGACCGGGTGTTCTGGTGTAATCAGACCAATGAGAGCGGGTGTTCTGGTGTAATCAGACCAACGAGAGCGGGTGTTCTGGTGTAATCAGACCAACGAGACCGAGTGTTCTGGTGTAATCAGACCAACGAGACCGAGTGTTCTGGTGTAATCAGACCAATGAGAGCGGGTGTTCTGGTGTAATCAGACCAACGAGAGCGGGTGTTCTGGTGTAATCAGACCAACGAGACCGGGTGTTCTGGTGTAATCAGACCAACGAGACCGAGTGTTCTGGTGTAATCAGACCAATGAGAGCGGGTGTTCTGGTGTAATCAGACCAACGAGACCGGTTGTCCTGGTGTAATCAGACCACCGAGACCGGGTGTCCTGGTGTAATCAGACCACCGAGACCGGGTGTCCTGGTGTAATCAGACCAACGAGACCGGTTGTCCTGGTGTAATCAGACCACCGAGACCGGGTGTCCTGGTGTAATCAGACCAAAGAGACCGGTTGTTCTGGTGTAATCAGACCAATGAGAGCGGGTGTTGCATGTTTAACATTGGGAGCTGGAAGCACAATGCGCAGCACACTCTCATTGATCTGATTAAAATTCTTTGCTTTTGGTGCACTCTGGTGTTGGAACCCAGAATATATTGCTATACAAAGCAGCGGTTACACGAGAGAAACTCTGGTACGACTGTAGTGTATATCCGCAACATGAGACGCGTACTTCAGTGATAGAATAACACAGGTACTGATCATCCTGTTTATGTGATGACTGACTATACCTCACAAGCTGTAAGTGCGGTCATATTTATTTAGAGGTGCCCGGTACATCTATGGTGTGGCCATTACAGCTTTCATTGTTCACTTCACCAACTTAACCCATCTTAGTTCTTCTCATCAAATGGGTTCATTATTTAATAATACCGGTACAACCCTTTCCAGACCTCCATTACCTAACTTCACTTAGAGTGCTTAAGTGGTATCATATGGCCGTCTTTCTGTAAGGGCAAACTTGCGAAGCTAGGTTAAAGCCATTTTGGTCCTCCGAGTCTCTGACCTGCGTCAGAGTGCCTTTACATCTTGTATGCAGGGCCGCACTATAAAGCTCGGTGAGGATTCAACAATTTTCGTCATATTTGACAACGCTTCATAACCTTCAAGTACATTGTCAGTTAAGTCATCCTAATCGATCGTTAGTTATATGTTTATTTACATCAACATTATTCTTACAACAACTATCATGAGCGAGACAAAAAAAATCAGCTTAAACACAGCATATTGGTAACCCTCCCTGTTTGTTGAATTTCTGACCGGATGAACACAAATGTGGTAAGCACGGGTTACTTGGCGATAGCGATCTTTTATGCAACGCAGCAACTGACCCGTTATCAGAGAAATGGACTCATACTTTGGTTTGCGAGCTCACATGTATTCATTTTGTCTCAAATTATTACTTGTTACTAAATGTTTAGATTATCAACTGTTTATCCCCCTATCAAAGGGAGTTTTATTTAAATTAAATACCGGTGAAACCTTTCCCAGCGCCCATTATCTGTCGAGACGTAGAGTGCTTAAGTGGTGCGTACCATATAATATCTCTATTATGGCAAACTTGTCGGTTATGGCATTTTTTTTTTTATTTCGGCTGAATAATAACCTGGAATGCCAATAGACTGGACAATGTCTCCAACGGTTACTATTAAATATCACTCCAAAACCGGCTTCTGTGGTTTAGGGGGTAGCGCACAGGGCCCAACGATTTTTCACGGTCGGCCCCCACGCTTTGTGAGCGCTCTGAAATCCTTATGGGGAGAGTGTGCCAAATTATTATTAACATTCGTGTTTAACTCACAAATCGAGTGTGCCTTTCGGGGATGTGACGACCCAGCAATGGGGATGACACATACCTAATCCCCATAAGAGTAATTATTAGGGGCTGGTTGACGCCAGTATTATCTCGTGTAAAGACACTGTCACGTAGTCCGAAACCTAAATGGAATTCTGCGGATTCATATAGTCCTTAGTTAACTAAGCATAAAAAATGGAGGCGGTGAGCCTCACAAAAAAAATGTTAATACAAGAATCATCCAGCAGACCTGGCAAAGTGAGAAGTCGAAAAGACTGCAGATCATGACCTCACATAATACGTTATTCTTACATGAGCTTTGCAACAGGCCTGTGATCCGTGCAACGCATCAACTGTATACCCGTAACCTTTCAGCCGTGAAAATGTATAAAGTATCTGGTCACGAGAAATAAAACCGTATTTTACTAAAACAAAAATCGGACATGAAAATTGACCATTTTCACCTAAAAATAACTACGTCACATCATGTCAAAAAGCAAGATAGTCCCATAACTATGAACGTCACTAGTTAAATTTTATTTTTTTTTGTTTTCTTCAGTAAATTAGACTGACACTGAACAAAGCTAGGTGCGGATACCTATGTTTAATATATGAAAAGGGTTATATAACTTCAGAGAATCTTGCAAATATGGTTTCGCACAGGCGAAGACCAATATTACACATATATAAACGTAAACGTGGGCCTCCCTCCGTCCGTTGGACATATGATGCAGCTTGGATATATACAGCCATGTCAGATGATCTTTAACTGCCAAATAAATTTCTCGAGACGGACATTATCGGTCTAGTGGGTGTCTGCGTTCCCTACGACGCGATACGAACAAGCTATATTTGTGTACATTGCAGTAGAAATAGTCACAATACCTCTTTTTTTATGCAGCTCAAACTCAAAAGGACTTAGAAGACTTTTTTTAACAATATTTAAGTAAATAACTCGATCAGATGTCTTCAAACCGATTGTGGAATTAGTTTTAATACCACTGGTCCTTAAATTTGAGTTAACAGCAAATTTATATTCACGGGATTCACGATTTGTTGGTATATTGTAAATTTTCAAACCTTCCCTGAGACTGGGAATATCGAAAGATATTTTCATTTCCCCTTAAAAATATATATTTATCATATTATTGATATTATATTGTATAATTTTATATTTATGTTAATATTATTTAAACCACCTTTGTTCATAAATGTACAAGCTTTGAAACTTCTCTTTTAATTTATATCTTGAAAGAAATCAATGTTTCTATGCGTGCAGATTGAAATCCGTTCTTTATCCGAAATGGTAAAAAGGTAAATTTTAGAAAGACAAATCTTTGATTATGTTCCATGCGAGAAGAAACATCTGTAAGGCTCACTCCCGGCATACTCTAATTTTGATAATTTTAATGTAGTCTCAGTATAGAGGTCAACTAGGCATTCATCATGTTTTTCCCCGTTATTAGTTATCCAGTGTATTGAATACGAATCTATACGTATTAATATAAATTATGAACAAACGCTATATATTTGATCTTATTTAACATATTAATTTTCTAATGGCTGACTCTTAAATCCCGTTTTGACGACCTCTGCATATGGTAGTTTATTACAATAATGCGCTATGCGACCACCCGCTAAAATGACGTGACGTCGGTGAGCAGATTAACGAACTCTGTTAATATGAAACAGCTCACTTCCTCTGTGTAGAAGTTTTAGCGTCGAGTTTCCTCTCACTCTCTAATTAACATTGTATCGAGTTAATTACGAAAACTAAAGATAAATTGGTTTACGCCAAACCAAGCTATCATCATCATGTCTCAGAAGAAGTTTAGAACTTTTTTAGAACAGTTGTTAATGATTCAGATGATGTTACTAATGTGTTCCTCATTTTCGTTGCGCCAGATTTCCGTTAGACCTGATTTACGATTGACTGACATTGGTCCTACTAGTCCCTTTTTTTCTCATAATTTGTAACATGGTTTCATTAAATCACTGCCGTATGTGATGGAGCCAAATATTCAGAATGATTCGTAGAAAGTTAAATAAAATTTGCCATGACGCATGCTCTATTAACAATAAGAATTAATAAGAGCACACGGATTTATTAATGATTCTACTATCATCTGATTGACCGAAAGGAAAAGCAAACTAATGAACAAATAACTAGAAATCTACATTCGAAGGAATACAAGCCTCCGCCATTTGGGCATTTACTTATTCGGCTTATTTTCGCACGTTCATTCGCGGAAAAGTGACTGGACTTTTAACAATCTTCCTTGACGACTTTCCAAAATCCGGACCATGTGGCTGATCCACACAAGAATCTAACCATTTCCCGAAATTTCCTGAAAATTTCTTGGGATTCCGTTTATGATTGCGTGAGTTATGTTGTGAACAAACACACAAACGGGAATGAACAAATACCCGCCCGGCGGAGGCAATAATATAATGATTTAAGAAAGGCTTATATTGCAAATAATTGATACAATTTTAAATAACCCTTAACAAAATCGTCTCATCCTATGCCGGCCTCCCATCTATCGATGTGTATTTGTCGGCCGAATTTTTAAGCGACAGGAAAATCTACAAGTCTCGCCGGGCCGGCGAGAACCCGCACACCCATCGATTTTACGTGCAGATCACCAGATTTTTCCTTTCATTTTGGTCACTTCTGATTCCTTTTCCAGAATGGTAAGTCCCGTCAGGAATGACTATAAGAAGGATTGTAGGTTGTTTATCAACCGATTTTTTTTGTTCAATTATTACATCTACCTAAATTTGCGGCCGAAAAAAAGATCAAGGATTCAAGGATTTTCGCAGCCGATATTTCCTACAAGATTTAAAAAAAAAATCCGGCCGGCAGCGCCCTCACATCTACCGAATCTGCTGATCTTTCCTGTCGACAAAGAGTTGGGCGGAAAAATATGAAGATGGGAGGCCGGCTTTAGGAGGCACCAACATCCTATGTGACTGTCAAAAAAAAACTTTTTTTGTGAGCGTCCCGGTAATTTTTTTCTACCCATTGAAAGCCCTGATAAGTTTACGTTTAGAAGTGAGACTCGTTAGCTTTCGACAATAAGGGAGCGTACACAAATTTTAGTCACACAAGAAAAAAAATTAAATGTTGAAACATCTTTCATACTATTGCTATAAATATGAACATGGTATCTTGTGACCCTTAACTTGGCCATGTTCAAGTAGTTTTGTGATAATGGTAGCAAAAATGGGCAATATACGTCCTTCAGCTTTTGTTTCGTTAACCAGATCAAATGATATGCAAACAGTTTAACTATTGTTCACTGGTGAATATTTTTTAGACCAACTGTTGTATTACTTTATAAAATATATCATGTTAATTAAGAGTAATTGTACTTTAAATAAACTGACACTATGTTGAGCTTTTTGGTCTCAAAGCGTGAATTGAGCGACATTTTTACATTTTATATCTTATCCAACATAGAAAAAAAAATTTCGATTATGCCAAAAAAATAAAAGGTATGGTTCTCAGGCATTTTTGTCATAAATCACCGCGGGCGGTTTTTTTTTTATTGTTGATCCTTTTTTTGTATGTTTCGATAAAAATGTCATATGATCAGGGAAAAGCATGAAAATAACAGGTTTTTTTGCTAAACAGATAAAAGCACTACATAACAAAGGAAATCGTACCAAAATTTAATCTTCTTGAAAGATGAAAAATCAAAATCAAATTTTTGATGCGGGGATTAAAATTAACGCGGGCGGTGCATGAGAAACCAATCCTTTTATTGTATTTTTTGGCCTTATGTTGCTGATTATGGCGGGTTTGACAATTCATGAGTGTTAGTACATTCAATTTTCCTGTGTTATAAAAAAAGATTAATATTGATGGCTCTGATAATATCAGATTAATTCATCTATAGGCAGATTAAATAAGTTAAGAGTTGTATATTAGTCGTATTACGTAGGTCTTCAGATTGTCGGCAAACAAATTACCTGTTGTCTGTTCATGATAGCAAATACACTTGTTCAGTTTCATGCCATTGTGACATAGACATATGAAGTATCGTATCATTCAAAATCTCTATCATATTTTAAAAGAAACTAATTGGATTTGGCTATCGCGTAAAGTTTCCTTTTCTCCATTATATCAGAACGCCAAGCGCTCTCAACGGACATGAATTCATATATTATTTTACAATATTGTCAAATTAAATCTCCCCCGTAACTTTTATTTATGTCCTGCATGGCCTTATGGGCAACATATTTATTGATTTGAGGGCAGTTTAGCTGGCAAATCGAAAGGATAAATAATTTTAGCAGAAATCTATTGTACGAAAGTGTGGACTAAGGGACTAAGCCTCCTATCTTCCTTTGGGCAAATGAAACAGCCAAGATGAGGTTAAGGCACGCAAGATGATCCTTAACTGTCAAAACGTCCTCCCACCACTGCGTTAAATATAATCTAGTTACTGTCTTGGAACTCTCCAATGGGATGAGGAGAAACCACTCGTGTGTTAACTGTGGACTATGGATGTCCTACAGCCCCTACAGACATATTATACATTCATAGAAAACGCGCAGTCTATACATTTAACTGATAATGTTGTACAGACTAGGATTAATAACAGATATACCATTTGAAGAAAAGTATAATGTATTTCGCAAAGGTGTATTCAACGCCGATGTATTTGATGACTTTTACAATTTTTAACTGATTCACCGATAAGAATCCGATTTATTTATCTAAATTTAGTGTGAAAAAAGAAACTTTCATCGTTGAATGTGTTCAAAGTACAATTTGAGAAAATCACACTGTAAAGAATACAATTTCATTTAACATCTTATCTTATTAGGGAAATCAGCGGAAGCTATGTACAAAATAATATTCATACCCTAGACTAAAAATAAGTCCGTTAGATAATTCATTATTAACCGTTTCCTATAGTATCAAATAAGTTTGAGGGGTAGGCATTTCATAATATTAATAGTACCTTATTTCAGCCAGTGCCGAATAATCTAATTTATATATTTTGTAAACGGGCATTCAATTTTGTACAAGGGCAAACTAAAAAAATGTCTGAAATTCCAAAGGCCTCAGGATATGACCATGACCTTGACCGCTGCAAATCGATTTACCTAAATACGTACCGTTACAATCCGCTAATTTGGTCCCGTAGTTGGTCGGGTAAATGAGCAAATCGGGTAAGTCGGGTAAATAAATGTTTATATACATGTATAACACCTCAAAACATTTTGTTTCTTACACTTCGTGTTAGTCTATAAGATCACACAACGCCCTCATTATATATGACATTTGATCCCAGATAGAAGTACTTTTATTAAAGACCGAACGCAGATAACTGCCTCGTCACAGAACAGGGAAAGTACAATTTAAACAGTTTTAGACTTTAATACGGAAAGGACTGGCCGAGGGAGAGACATTTTTCTTTATATAAATCTATTAATATTAAAATATCACATTTTTCTTCGTATTTCATATATATATATAAATATATATATATATATATATATATATATATATATATATATATATATATATATATATATATATGTATATTTATATAAAGCTTAAGCTTAAAGTTTACATATTTGCCATATTTGCCACTATATAGACTATAAAGGTCTATGGTCTACTAAAATGCCAAATTAGATGAGCAGCCAGAGATGTCTATACACAAATTTCTTTCCGTCAGTAGTAGATCCCTGAAACGGCCGGCCCCCAACTGTGTGAGCGCTCTGCGGGCTTAAAGGGACATAATCATAAAGCAATATCATGTCTATTCTTTCACACTATTAGTTCAGTTTTGCATTAAACAAAAGTTTTCCAGCAAAACTACCCCAGCACATAGTCTCAGTACCTCGCCTACGGCTGTTTAAGACCTTGTTATGGCTCTGCGTGTTGGTAAAGACAGTCCACGTGTGTCTGTTTACCATGATAATTGTCCGATTGTGAGCCGAAACACTCAATGTTTCAGCCAGCGGGGGCATGTATTAGATTGTTTGAACCAAGTCAGTCAGGGCATCTCCTGATTGACACATGTTGTCAAATCATGACAAGGATAGGCACACGCATTGACAGTTAAAAGTTCAACTCGTGTGAATTATACAAAACTCCGCTCTTATACCTGTTTTAAATTATTTTGTATGAGTAATTAAAATGATATACATTTTTGTCTTTTCGCTAGACGGAGGAGTTTTGAATTGTTTTGAATGACCGGAGCCATACCTTTTATTGTACACACAATTTTTGACAAGGGTGATTTAATAAACCAGCCGGAGTAAAACACAGTGCGTTGTGACCGTAGCGCCTAATCGGCCCTCTGACATTACGACCAGATAACTGGTAAGTAGACTTTCCAACAAAATTACAATTGTTTACTAAGTCGGGTTGTCACGGCTACTGTGACCTACTCTAATCATGTAGCGGTTATACACTGCGATCGTCTCAAACCTTCCTGGGTATAAGCGCTGCTTTGTATAGCAAGGTTATCTGGGTTACACCACCAGGGTGGGCACAATCTAAAGCATGGTAATCAGACCAATGAGTGCGTGGTATTGCATTGTACTTCCTCATTGGTCTGATATCACCAGTTCTGGCACAGAGACAAGAATTAAACCAATCAGAGTGGGTGGGTGTCTCGGAGTGTTTAAAAAAAGCGATTTTCTCAAAACGAATTTTTTTAATCTTATACTTTGTTGTAATATCTAAAATGTATTAAGTTCAGGCACCTACACCCACCTACCCACACACACACACACACATACACAAATAGTAAATTGAAGATTACAGATAAAATGACGCCACGCTAAATATCAAGCACGCGAGAAGATCTTGACCGTCAAAATGACTTACAAATCTTATCATGCATTCATCTAGCTGGTGTCTGGGCACCTTCCCACGGGCTACGTTTGAAACGTCCTTGAACAAATCGTTCAAAACAGTCACGACATGTCTACACATTTATTCAGGAAACTTGCCATGGCAAAAACTTTGCAAGTCTCTGGTGCTTTAGCTTTAATGGAATCGTTTCAATGAATATGCGGAATAATATTGTAAATCAACTGTAGATTAAGTTTTTAAATCATCTACTAATAAGCTGAAATATGTTTAATGTATTAAAAAATAGCTTTATGGAGAATGTTGAGCCCCGAAATAGTAATTATGGGAAAACAGTTATGTATAATGTACCATTTCAATAAAATCCTGTCCGTTATTTTCATTATATTTGTATATGGCTGGCTGGCTAATTTCACATAAGGGTATCTCAATTACATCATGTCTGAATGGCTGGCGCTAGTGGCGTCAATTTATCTTCAGTAGCCAGGGAGAATGACACGTAGTGGGAGGGTAATCAAAGTTGGGACAACTTTTTATATAAACACACCTACGCCCTCACAAACACATACACACAAATGGGAAGCACCAGCATCGAGGAATTAAAAATCAAACAAATTTTCGTAAAATCCTCAATTTAAACCCCTAGGCCCCCCAAAATAAAGGTTTGGTTCTGAAGCACTTTTTAAAAGAAATCAGTGCGGGCGGGCGATTTTTTATAACCTTTTTTTGTATGTTAGGATAAAATGGAATAAGATCAGGGAAAATCATGATAATAACATAATTTATTTGATAAACATGTAAAAGCACAACATAGCAAAGGAAATCTAAACAAAATTGATAAGTTTCTATTGAAAATCAAAATAAATATTTTGATGCGGGGGGTTAAAATTGATGCGCGGTGCCTGAGAACCATACCTGTTATATTTGGGATTACATATGAATTTTATTTGCTCATTGAATTTGGCTTGTTTGTCAAAAATCTTTTGGCGGTCAGCTTAGATTTATATATAGTAAGAAGGTATTATTCGAACAGTTCTTACAATTAAAACTACAGACAAAAGTCACGCATAAACCTAAGATTCTCTTAACCCTTCGGCCAAATAATGGGGCGCAGATGAACAAAAGACAAGATAGGTTAACCTTCGTTGTAAATAGTTCTCCCAACTATCGTCATATACTATGATCTATTTTCATTATTTGAACTCTAATGGATCACGCTCGAGTCATCCGAATAAATCAGTGATGTAGGACGCCAGTCCAATTTTTTGAGTACTCGGACTTGGGCTTGTACACGGACTTTGACTTGAGTTCGTGGACCCCGGACTCGGACTTGTACACGGGGTTGGACTTGGGCTCGAGGGCCCTGGACCCGGACATGTAAATTGACTCGGACTTTGGCTCGGGGGCCCTGGTCCCTGAATTATACATGGACTTGGACTTGAATTCTGGGGCCCTGGACCCGGACTTGTACACCGACTCTGACGTCGGCTCGCCGGCACTGGACCCGGACTGTACACGGACTCGGACTTTGGCTTGGGGGCACTGGACCCGGACTTATACACGGACTCGGACTTGGGCTTTGGGGCACTGTATCCGGAATCAGAGTTGAGCACTGAGATACCAGATGAGTCCATGTCGAGTTCAGTGAAAATTAAACAACGTTTGACCATATTCTCTTTAAAAATTAATGAACTACTTACAGAATGTTACAAAAGACATATACATATACAAACCCAACATACTAAACGTAAACTAACACTTGAACTAACAAATAATTTGTATGGTTATCTCAAATATCTTTTTAAAACTTGTTTTAATAATAAGATTTGTATTGGTCACGGAGTCGAGTTCCAAATGGCTTGGACTCGAAGAAGGCGGAGCTGGACTCGAACCTCATTTACTCGGATGGTGTAGACTCGACTTCAGTGGCGTCATTTTATCTTCCAGGGTGGGGTAGTGAGGGGTGGGTGGGGGTGGGGGTGTGTGTGACACATTTCAGATATATATATATATATATATATATATATATATATATATATATATATATATATATACTAGATCACATTTCAAAACCCTTTGAAGGTACTTTGAAGAACCATGCATTGGAGGTTCCAGTAAGAACCTTTAAAGGTTCCCACTCAGTCCATTGTGAAGAACCCTTTTGGGTTCCAGCTGGAACCATTTTTTCTTAGAGTGTACCCCCCCCCCCCCTTTATTGACGCCCCTTCATCACTGCATGAATTGCCACAATTCGTCGTCAGCTTTGAGTTGATTTAATCGGCATGAATAATTTCATGAAAGACCTGTAACATGTCGAAAGCTATAATATGACAATATCCGTGAGTATTTAACAATGGCTAATGTCACGCAGTCAACTCCTGACAAACTTCAGTATCAATCGATCAGTTATAGAGCGTCAACTGGTGCCATGTGCGCAAGACGAAATTTTACTGTGTAAAACACTTCCAACTGTTGCTATAAATGTCAGCTATGGATGTTGTCTAGGAAACCACAATTGGTCTTTAAGCGTGTGGAAACTGTGGCAAGAATGTTACTAGTTCTAGGTACTCCAACAAATTTTGCACTGCAATATATATATATATATATATATATATATATATATATATATATATATAATATGTAGCAGCGTATTGCGACACGTATTGCGATAATATAAATTGTATTGAATCTATAGGATATAAAATATGGCAATACATACTTACTTATGTACTAAGTAAAATACTTACCTGTGTTGACAGTACTCATAGAAATCCTCAAAATCTCGGTTTTCTGTAGGCCTTACATTAGCATATAACTTGGCAATTAAGGAATTCTCGATTCTGGTTTAACACAGAAAGGTACAAGTGGTGTGTACCACATATCAATGCTGCCTTTCATACACTCTTAAAAAAAGGGTTCCAACTGGAACCCAAAAGTGATCTTCAGAGTGGACTGAGTGGGGAGCCTTTTAAGGTTCCAGCTAGAACCTTTAAGCGGGGTTCTTTTTTGAACCTCCCTAAGGTTCTTTTATGGAACCTATTAGGTTCCATAAAGAACCTCTTTAGAGGTTCTGAGAAGAACCCTCTAAGGTTCTTCACGGTAGACTGAGTAGGGAACCTTAAAAGGTTCTTGGTGGAACCAATGTGTAGGGTTCTTCGTAGAACCTTCAATGCATTTTTATTTAAGAAAACAGTCTAGGGTGTCCTATTATACGTTTAGGATAAATTAATTACGTCATATGTCCATACATATTTGATAGAGTGTTGATTGATATGCAAAAAATATAACAGCATTTCTCAAAGAAGATGGGTACCTGCAAGGATCATAGCTGAAATCATATATATATATATGTATATATATATATATATATATACACATATATATATATATTTGTATCATTTAAATGTGATGAAACCTTCGAGGCAAAATGAAAACACTGTTTTTTTAAAGAAACACATTTTTATTAAGTTGTAAAGACCAGTCTGTGAAAAAAGAGCAATTACAAAAAGCATTAGCTAATAAATGCACGTAATTGATATAACTGACATTTGCTATACAGAGTTTGTGAACACCTCGCACAGTTCTGAGTCGTTTTCTCAAACTGAAATAAATTCCCTTGTTATCGTTCAGCGTAGAGTTTTTAAAATTCAGGCAAATGATGTGTTTTGCCTGCAAGAATTTCAGTTTTCTTGGTATATACTAACAATGAAATTGAATATTTCGCACTGTCCCTCTGATCTGCACACACCAACATCCCTATATTATAGAATAGAACAACCACAATGCGCAGAGTGTTCTGTTTTTTTGTGGATTTGATATCCGTTGAACGTCAGGAATATTTTGATGAATTATTTGTGTGTTCTCAGGTATTTGTCTATCTCTTGCGAGTCTAGGTCCTCTTGTGTAGTAATTCTGTATTATAAAAAAGTACTTATCTGCTTTACAAAATAAAATATATGAAGTCGCAGCAACATATAATCGATACACAACAGGTGATGCAACAAGTGTCTTGCACGATGTTTGTATGGCTATATACAGCTGATACGCCTTGGTGAGCGATTCAAACGAATTCCAGTCCCATAGGCAAATGTATTGATTCTATGTATACAAATCTTCAAACGAAATGCCTGCATAGAATCGATGAGCTGTATGATCGGCGATAAAGTCCAAACACTGCGACGGTCGAACTAATCTCTGATTCCGTGTCATCATATCCCATATTTGCGTGATGCGTACTTTGCAAGGAAAGGTACGGAGAATCGATCTGTAAAAAATAAGAGATGAAATATATGTACTTTTCACAAAGGTATTTTAACATAGAATGCGTAATTATTCTTACTTTTTTAAATTGACTTATAATACTTATTTCCTTGCTTTCAAATGATTTGTAGTCTCCTTATATAGTTAAAGGTGGTTAACACTGACAAACACTGCTTTGTGATACACAATGCCAAGTGCATTATTAAAAACTTTTTTATGATTTAGAAATAACTCCTGAACAACGTACCATACAATAATCGTCAGCCCAGTTACAACGAAAATCCACTCTTCCTTTTTCATTTCATTCTTGTTAGCCAGGCAGATGTATCTGGTTCCTGCAAAGAGAAAGATCGGATGGGTGACCAGTATATTCTGTACTTGGTAATACACGTAACTAATGAATGCAACACCAGGTTAATTAGAGGACGCCTTAAACGAATGTGTAATTAAGCGTAACCACCCAGTGAGAGGCCCAGTTCTGTCCTGCAAGTCCATGTGTAGTGAAAACCCCAATACTAAGGTCTCCAAAACAAAATATAAACATAACAAAATAGAATGCATATGTGTGCATTGGATTACAACGGTGTATCAATATAATAAATAAGCAATCTTGTCTTATTCCTTAAAATGTATGGTTTGTCCCTCACAATTAGATGTAAATACAGACATAAAAACCTTAGATTTTTTTATTTGCGATACACAATTCCATGTGTATTGGTACCACTTGACAGGTTACAATTTATGTATAACTCTGAAATAACTTTTAATACACGATATATAAACTTACTTTTTCATAGGAAAATTCCTGTCAAATTGTTTTTCGGTTGCTCTCTTAATTGCCAGGCAGATGTATCTTGTCACTGCAAAGAGGAATGCATGTGTTAATTAAGTAAAGTCTACGCTTGGTAATAATTAGCCCACTATACAACACCGAGTTAATAAGTGGACACCTTCAGTCAATGTGCAATTAGGTGTGACTTTATATTGAGAGAGTCCGTTTTGTCCCAAGGCCAAAGTGTTGAAAATCCCGAGCAGTTTATAATACAGTGCTCTTATTTCTACCATTTGCTGACTAAACTTAAAATAGCAAGGCTTGTGTTCTGTTGCCTAATGTAAAATAAATGATTTGTCGAACAGTCTAATGAAATGACAAAGGATAGAGACTTGTAAACATTGTATACAGGTTATTAATGTTATGAATGAAATCCATGTATAATCGTCGAGCTTGTTCAGTTTCAGTCACTCAAGCCGATTTTCACTTTTGTTTGGTGACTGTTCCTTTACAATGCTGGAACTGTTTCTAATTCTGCTTGTGTTACCATCAACTTTTATTACTTTGCTGCAACGATTATTACACCCAATAGCATTTTTTTGTATTGATTTTTTTTCTCGTATACCAGTAAGCCATCGAATTGATGTGCACATTTCCTGAGAAGGACCTTTGATCTATGTATGTATATCAGACCTACTTGAACATTTGGTCCGCCTTGATAAAATACTTAGTAAATAAAACGCCTTAATTAAGATTGTTTACAGTAAATGTTATAATTAATTGAAAGTGAACAGAGGCATTAGTGATATCCATTGTTTCACATGATAGCTGCTTTTACCATTTGTTTCTTATTCACCAGCTATTAGACAATTTTCTAATTGTGTACTTGTTCTTGACACGACTAGACATGACGACTATTGGCTGCATTAGACTCTTACGGTAATTAAAGGACAATTAGGCTGGGTCTCTCTTATTAAATTAGACCACCGAAACAAAATAAGTAAATATATTGATCTATTTCATAAGATCAATTAACTTTGTCAAAGAATTCCTTGAATCTTTTTCAAATATTTTTTTCGGGGGAACCCACATCCAATTTCTAAAGCTAGCCTAACTGAGTTTAACTCATTGTATACCCTAGAATAAACCATGCCCGATGACAGCTGCACCTGCGGACCCTTGGTGTGTAATTTTCCCCATTGCTTGGTCATAGCACCGAAGAACCCACTGCAGGCGTACTCGTTTGTGAGTGAAACACGGTCGGGGGCTCGACCTCCGAATTAAAATGGGCCAGCCAAACTTTGAAAAGTCCTCTAGAATGATTTTTACGGCATCGCTTGTTAATAGCAGAAATTCATATTGGATCTGTTCAGTGTTGGGAGGTGAAAAAGATGTGGGTGGATGTTCGCGAAATTTTAATTTCTAGGTCATTTTGAAGGTCATCAAGCTCAAAGGGTATAAGATTTCGTTTTTTTCCTTGTTTGGTGTAATAGGGGCCACTTTTTTCATTTAAGATGTCCTTAATATCAGATTATTTTGTTGATTGCAAATAAAAATTTATTATTGCAAACTGATTAACATGTAATGAAAAAAAGTAGATAAATTACTACAAAGGACTGTGGCTTCACTGAATTTGTTACCATATATTTACAACTTTGCACTGTAGGTTTGTGTGTTTGTCTCTTACTCTTCTCTGAGGTGACTGAATGCACAGACTTAAAACTTGGTCATTTTATCATGCATGGGCAACATCATTAGAACCCTTTTATTTGTTATACATCTGTGGCCACCAGGGGGCGCTGATGACTATGACATCGCTAAATTTTGTGTTTTTTTTCTGTGTGAACATGTATTGACCATTTGGCAGCAGTTTCTTAAGCAATATTAAGTTGTTAACTCCTCCCATTGCAGTGATATAAACGTTTTATCCTTTCTTATTGCCACGAAGCAGATCAAGTTTCAAATGGATGCATTCTGCAAATATTTCATTTATGATAGTGCTTACTGGTGTTTAATCATTTTTATACTTTTCAACTTTTTTCAACTAGCTTTATTTACTAGTATATTCAGAGCCACATAGAAAATCTTAAAAATACTTGCATGTACATGCTACTTTGATGACTTTAATGTTAAGAAAGGAATAATAATAAAATATTATGACATAATGTGTATCAATAATAAGATGCCTTATTAAATATCTATAACTGATTAATCGATTGCCCTGTTATTGCCCTCTAGGGCTATTCCTTTTATAAGATAGTAGTCTAAATCAAATATATCATCTGGTAGGTTTGGTGATACATAATGCACCTTTAATTTTTACCTTTATTATTAGTCGACGTATATGCCTTTTTTATGTAAGATTTTGTGTTTCTTTGAGTTAAACTACCCTCATAGAAGCTGTTAAAATCTATCTTGATATACAAATCTTGGTGCTCTCATTCGTTGCTTCCAAGGCGGAACTAGAGGCGATTCATAACTCAGACATAATTTGTTTCATTAGTGTATTATTTTATGTCATTTTAATTCTTTAATTCTTCCCTTTTGCTGGTCAAATACCTGTAGAATTAAGTTAGGTTAGGATGAAAGGCCATGCAAGATTAAATATTTTTTTTTCTCGATTAATTACATGAATGTATATATATAAATAAATAAATATATATATATATATATATATATATATATATATATATATATATATATATATATATATATATATATATACATTGTACATTGTAATCACTTACATGAAAGGCTAGGATCCGTCAGTTGGTTTAAATAATGAAATTCCTTGAGAAAGCAATACTGATGTGCCATAATTAGGAAGTAACAAAGGGTATATAATTAGTAAGCTTCACAGACCTATAAGAGAGATAGACATGGGCAACTGTGTCTTTATTGACCCTTTGTACATGGTGAGAGCTTGGCATAGTGTGATGAAGCGTATACTCGATTAATAATCTGCCGTCCCGGAAGTTTATTGTCATATATACATTAAAATTCAGTGTCATTTTGGGAACCAAAATGTAATTTTATTGTTCAGCAGGAATGTGCGACTTATTGTTCTACAGTATTGTGCAACATATATCAGGGTTGTGTTACTTTGATGTACATCAGAATATGTACTGTGATGTTCTAAAAGAAAATCGTGTTCAACTTTGAAGTACAACAAAATAAATGCTTTGTTACCATTCTAATTTTGTTCCGTTTGACCTTGAAAATGGCATTGAGAACGTTACTTAGATTGTTCTTTGTAGACGTGCGGACCGGACCGCTTGGACTGGACCGGACCGCTTACACAAAATACCGGACCGCTTATCCCTGGACCGGACCGCTTACACAAAATACCGGACCGCTTATCCCTGGAACGGGCCGGTTCGGGCAGCTCTACCTTATGTTTCAAGTTTCAGGCTTAACAGATGACTTTAAGGATTTAGTTTCAACCAACAAATCGTGTTATGAACAATGCATAATTAACCTCCCAAAGAAAGACTCTTTGGCTATGTAAAATGTACTTAAAGCAATGGCAGCTGCAAATGTATAATTATATATACGCCTATTATTTTTATTGTTTTCCTTCTTAGTAACAGCAAAGGGTAATTTTTTGTTATTAACTTATGATTGAAGTGACATTTGATTGTCCCCTGCTGTGTTGCACAATGCTGATACTTTTCCTCTGTATCACTGTGTATATCACAACATACTGTGATATAAGACCAATTTCTGTACGTTGAATACCTTAACATTAGATTAATGAGTTTCTATATCAAATCGCACTTAAAGCATTACATAATTAATCAGCTAATGTCAGTCCGCATCCATCCCCGTCCAGCAAATTCTTTGAATCAGCTGCGCCCCACCCTGCACATTAGATTAATAAGTTTTCTATATCAAATCGTACTTAAAGCACTACATAACTTAAATCAGCTCATGTCAGCCCGCATCCATCCCCGCCAAGCAAATTCTTTGAATCAGCTCGCCCCTCCCTGCACATTAGATTTATAAGTTTTATATATCAAATCGCACTTAAACCACAACATAACTGATCAGCTAATGTCAGCCCGCATCCATCCTCGCCCAGCAAATTCTTTAAATCAGCTCGCCCCACCCTCCACAATTTGATTTATATTCTAACATCCATGCTTCACACAGTATCACAAAATATTCCACTGCTGTAAAACTTTTTACAAAGATTGTGGTTTTAAATTTGTCATTAAAAAAATCAAATCCAGATCTTGCGATTCAAGTATAGATTATAATTTACATTTATTGCACGTTTTGCTGTGTATGATATTCCGTTTTGGTAAATATTCGAACAAATAATTTGTTATAAAAAAAGTAAAACAAACTCAGAATAAAAAAAAAAATAAAATATACACTTTTATTTGAATTTTTATGATATTTTGATAAAAGGACCGGACCGCTTGGACCGGTCAACCTATTGGACCGGACCGCCTACAGCTGGGCCGCTTAAGTGAAGGACCGGACCGTCTCATGGTGGTCCGGTCCGCACCTCTACTTCTCTTAGTTTTCATTACCACAAAAGTGATGTATAAAATAAGGCCACTCTTAAAAGCGGTATACAGGAAATAAAGGCTCTACCCAGGTCCAATGGATTAAGTATTAATAAGCTGAAGCACTTTTTACTTGCTTTGGAGCACATTTCCGCTGTGTCTTTTGTAACGAAGACAAATTGTTCAGGGGAAAACATCGAGCCGATCCCGGATTCGAACCCATGTTGGTGGCGCACATGTCCGGCGTACCAACCGTTTCGCTAGCAAAGCCTGCTTCACTAGCGAGACAGTTCGGTCCTCTTTTATGTGCACCCCGTAACACTCTAAACTGAAGTCATTATTAAAAGATACCACAAGTAAATTTACAGATTTATCATATATTTGATTTCAATGTGTTGGTTGTCGAACTGCATAATAACATTAAAGCCACCCATTATAAATCTTTTAAATTAATGTGGATTAGCTTGTCAATTCTACAGTTACAGCTCTAAAAATGTCACAGTGTTAGATGATTCTGAGATAAAGTATATCTTTTACCACATACGGTTTCATCAGTATGACAATAAAGGCAAAAACGCATTGACACGCGTGCCATGCTTTATTTATCTATTTGTGTTGAGCAAACTGCAGATCTAACAGGAACCTAACAGGCAAACCCTCCAACGTGCCTGCAAATGATATTCGTTGGTAAGAATAAAAAAGTTGCATTTAGAAAATGAAGGTGGTTCCTCTAACACAATTTCCTTTTAAAACATTTAATCGGTAAATAAAGTTATAGTACATATTCGATAGGAATGTTATTGGGTCCTCTATACCCTACGCTTTTAACGTTCCAAAAGTGTCTTCAACACATTTGGATATTAAGAAAATACAGAAAAGAGACAAAAATAAACAACAGTCGCTGTTTTGGATAATCATCCAAGGGTTATAGATCATTTATGCCTATAGTTGTTTAAAAAACTTTTTTTTCAGCAAATAAATACATGTAATAGGAAAATTATCACTGTAACCCTAAAAGAGCATCTATAAAAATCGCGTACATGTAACCATCAAAAGATAATTAAAGAATCTCCTTTTACCCTTGTTACGGAACCTAATATCAACAGATCACGGAGTCGTGACGAGCACAAATTCTGTTATGGAGATAAAAAAAATCAGATTCTGTAACACTAGGCAGCGTAAAATATCTAGGAGAATGAATAAAGAAGCCAGTGGTTTTTTATTAACAAATAATTATAATTTATTCTCAAAACAACCCTAACATTACAATACACTAAAATCAATACAATTACACAGTATAACAACAGTATAACAGTAAATTAATACAATCACACAGTATAATAAACAAAGTGTACAGTACTTGGATACCACAACTGTCACAGCGACAACAAGTCCTTTAAAACCAATAATCCACGTAAACAGTTCAAATAGTCCAATGTAAAGCTCTTGTAATAATCCCGAAAGCAAACTGGGGACAGGCCGCGCTAAATTTTATAGAGTTCGTAGAATCTCTGGCACGAATCTCTGGCACTACTGCATTTATCGGATAGGTCCAAAACTGACTCACTCTCTTCCGTGTCCGCTGAAATATTTCTCTTTCTTCTCTCGGCTCTAAACACAGCCCCCTATTTATAACTTTTTACATCAAGCCGAGAACTTTCCATTTCACGAAAAATCCAGAAGAACAATACATAATACACACGAACAAAGAAATACTAGAACAAAAAAACGATGTGTTTCTGCACGTCAGACCCCACTCGAATTCCGGGTGCTGGCATGGTGGCTTATATATTGTGTCTCTATCTCAACGACAAAAGTCACTGCCACTGACTGATCCTATTTGAACTAAAACACAATGGTCTTATAAAACATTTATATTTTATGATCAATATATAATGATAGAAATCGCCTTTTCGTCATTGTAACAGCTATTTTTATAGCCACTTTAAACGTTTCAGTACTTTTCCTTTTTAATTTTAAATTTAAAACATCTAGTCAGGGTTCTGCAGAAGCGGCTCCTAAGGAGGGATTAGGGGGTTGGGTCGCCGCACCCGTCTTTACATCTTTTCAGGTTTGACCATTTGTCCTCCTGAGTTGGACCCCTCGTTTTCCTAAATCCTGGATCCACCCCTGTTCTGATACCAACAACTCGCATCCAAAACAAAATTCTTATAAGGACCTCATGGACCTTTTATCAAAATGTGGTCATTTTTTATTTTTTTATCATGTTAAGTGTGTAAAAGACACTTTGAGGAACGCAAAGAAAGTAGCCCTTTACTCCGACTCTATATGTCTTGATTTAGAGTATAGTCAAAACATTACTGTGTAAACAACAGACACCTTGAAGTTGTATGTTTCATACATTTAAGTGTAAAAAAATATTATTACGAGGCTTGTGTACGTTGCACTTGACACAAAAATTTCTCTAAATCCTAAGGTTACCGAATATACCTTGGTTTTATTGATTGAGAAAAACTCTACTCAATTTTCTTCGGATTGTCCTTGACATTGACCTTAACAATGACCTTAAAGGTTAAAATGTAGGATGGCATCCACCTTCACTTTTCCATCACTGTTTGGTTGTTTGATCTGGCATGAATGCCTGATATTAACAAGCAGTATCCACAATAGTGAAAAATTGACCTTGGCTGGCCCATTTTTCGGTTTGACCTTGAAAATGACCTTGAAATTCAAATTTCAGGTGGCATTCACCCACACCTTTTTCTTCACTCTGTGGCTAATTGATCTAGCATGGATGCCTGCTATTAACAAGCAATGCCCTTAAAAGTGGAAAAAATCTTTGGCTGGCCAACTATTAAGTATGCAGAGCGCTCATCCTAGGTGGGAGCAGACCGTGAAAAATCTCACCACCTGAACTGAGATTCGAAAGATTTCCTGACTTGGCACCCTGTGTTCTGTCCACAAACTTCAGAAGCCGATTTGTTATACTGTATAACTACACCATATCAGATGGTTCAGCAGGTGGTCGGAATAATGGATTTCTGACTGTTATTATGTGAACGTTTCAGCGTATGGCTATTCGTGTTCAATATTTTCTATAATCAATAATCCCATAAAAACACCGTGTTAATAAACGCTATAACGCAGTTCGCATTTGGTTAATGGACATAAAAACATTGAAAATAATATATGAATGAATCAGGACATGTGACCGTTGTCGGTTTCTTATTAGCATCCTCTTTCTATTGGATTTGATTTAGGAATTATTACTATCATTTCTAATGTTTCTTCTCCAACCATTTGTGGCTGTTCTGATTAAATCACTGCCATCTATATTCTAGGCAAAATATTTTGCTTTAAAATACCAAATATATTTCGTGTGATTAATAAAGACAGTTAACAAGAGGCCCCACGTAGCTGATGGAATAGATAACTCTATTGTTACGGAACCTAATATCAACAAATCATGTTTGCGTGGTGAACATAAATTATGTCAAGGAGATAAAAAATTCAGATTCTGTAACACTAGGCAGCGTGAAATGTCTAGGGGAATGAATAAAGATGTCAGTGTTTTTTAACGAATAATTATAATTTATTCTTAAAACAACCTTAACATTACAATACACTAAATCAATACAATTACACAGTATAACAGCAGTATAACAACAAATCAATACAATCACACAGTAAAAAAACAAAGTGCACAGTACCTGGATACCACCACTGCCACAGCGACATGTCCTTTAAAATGTATTCTCTCGGAGAATAACAGTCCAATGTAAAGCTCTTGTAACAATCCAGAAAGTAAACATGAGGCAGGCAGCATTAAATTGTAAAGTGTTAGTAATAGTAGAATCCCTGAAATTACTGGATAGTTGGATAGGTCCCACAAACTGACATACATACGTCTGTGTCCGCTGGAATATTCTCTCACCTCTCTGTCGGCTCACAAACACAGCCTCTTTATATAACCTTTCATCTCAAGCCGAGAATTTTCCTTTTCTCGAACCATCTAAAGAATCTAACTCGGTATACACGTTCAAAGAAAATACTAGAAAAACGAATGCCGTGACAGGCGAGAAAGCCCCAAGCCTGCATGACAACGAGAGTTCAACCAGTACGGATTAAACTGAGAGTTCAACTACAAGACGAGTTACTCCCGTGTCACACAATAAAAAGAGCACCTAAAACAGTATGACTAATCAATTGAATAAAAACCATAGTTGCTGATTGGCAAAATAATTGTTGTAATACAAAATGAAAACTAGGCTGTCTCCCACCATAAAATAAGAACTCGAATAAAGTGGAACTTCAGAATTTTTTCACAGAATCAAGGCCAATCAATTCAAGTTCTTACAATTCTTGCCTATGGAACAGACATGTAGAGACAATGCATGCTTTCAAATTTTAGTTCAGTGACATGAAAGGAGATGATAAATTAATTTTGCAATATAAGGCTTTTTTTCTCGTTATTTCAGCTAGTTTTTGAGGATATTACCAGTACAACTTATTGCTACAAATCAACGAAAGAAGAAAATTATGAAAGTTGGCCCAAGTAAAACAGTAGAAAAAAAACTATTGACAATATACATATCATGTGGATTCTCATGCAGATTAAAATATGAGCTTGGAAGATTTTTATAAAGTGCACATCAATCATTTAGAAATGCCAGGAAGGCTGAGTATAGAGCAGAAAAAAATCTTCTCAGCTCATTTAGTTTTAAAAGAAATTTCTATGGACTGATTTCTGAAGTCCAATATTATCTTAAAAGTGGGTCTACCGAATGTTTATATCCCGACCAAATACGCCAAAGATGGGATGTACAGTATTTTATGAAAAAAACATATTTTCATTAGACGTCAGTGTTTTGATAATACATCTTGCATGGTTTATGGTCTAGTTATAAAGTGCAGAGGCTGTGATTTGGTAATGACTGGCTTACATTCGAAGTGCAAGTTAAATCATGGACCCAATATTCCTCATACCAGAGCCGAGTTGAGCTTACTCTCCTTATTGAAGAAGTGAGCCAAGCCTACCTACGCATACTGGCACTTATTAGATTAGGCGGTAAAGCTCTTGATAAGCACACGGATTGTAGGTAACAAAGGCGCACAAACCCCCCTTTCTTCATTGTTAGCTAAGCATGACTAGTGGTACCATACTGGTTTTACTGATATATACGTCCAAGATTAGACTACAAGGAATCTTATTCAGGTGGCTTAGACCCGCAATTGGGCAGGACGGGGATATGCTGGACAAAAGCACCAAACGTTTTCCACCTTTTTCATATGGGGAAAATGTTATCAAGAGATTCGGTGAGTTGTCATAACGGGCACTATTTGGTAGAGGATGCAAATGAACGTATGGTAGGAATGGTTTGGTATTATGATGTGACCTGCATCAATTGAAAGGGTTAACAAGCAATCAGAAGTGAAAGGTTATCCCATATGGACGAGTATTTTGAGGTTGCATAAAAAAATTGAAATTTTACCTTGCAGACTCATACCCGGAATCAGAAGAATAAACCACACAAGGTCAATCTCAATCCTCTATTTATAATTAACGACGGAAAATAAAAACTTATTGTTTCGCGCTTTTATAATTGTGAACACTACTAGTAAACATCGCATCAGCGGCCGTTACCTTGAAATCCGAGGAGTTAGCGTGACGTCACTCCTATGTATACATCAAGTCAATATAAGACGCCATGACAGAATGCAGAGGACTCACGGAGACACAGACCCTTGAAATCACTAATAAAACATGTCTATATAGCCCCTATATAGCCTCATACTACCCGTAGTAATATATAGAGACACAATGTTTGAAACGACTGACCGAGGACCCCGAGTGACCTGCTGTAAAAACTATCCATTTCCAACCTATCGACGGCGTGTCACTAACCTATCTCTTGCATGCACATAAATTGAACCAAATGGTTACGTTTGACACAAAACTCACTCGCGTTACGGTTCCTATCCGCGTATAATTTGCTGTTTATATATATATATATATATATATATATATATATATATATATATTAACACTTTTTACTAGAAATAACCAGAGACGTCTTGGTCCATAATGAGAGAACCTCTATTACATAACAATGGGCCACGTAAAAAGGCCTCATCTACATATGTGAAACATCATATGCGAACGGAAATATAACATATATACATCCCATGAAAATATACAGCATCGCACAAAAGAAAAATTTAAGCTAGAAACGGTGCGTTCGCCCGATCTAAAAAAATGTCCAAAGGTGTGGGAGGGAGGGCAAGCCTATTTCGGCAGTGCATGGTGCGAATGGCGCCGGCAAAACGTCCCCGTGTGCGATATTTAGTGTCTAAAGTAATCGATGTCACGGTCAGTGGCTCGAGAGTGTTTCACTTGGGCGTTATAGGTGCGTCGTTTTAACCGCTATTAACCTGCAGTTAATTGCTACTTAACACTTACTAGAAATAATCAGAGGATCACGTAAAAGGCCCAGGGTCACCATGATGACCAAGTGGCCCATTCATTAATTATAATATTTCAGAAATGGTTCTCTGAAAATATGACCAGAATTACTCTACATTTGCATGCAATGCGTTTGGCAAAATTACTTAGGACTGAGGTTGGAGCACAGATATAACGCTGATAGGCATTGCCAGACAATCGTCCCATCAATTTCAATTTCCAATCCATTAAGGCCGCGGACGGACCGTCCGATGCACTGCCCCGTCTGTACTTTTGTCCGCTTTTGTCGCCGGTCACACCGGCCAAGGCCAATAGCAGGTGTGTCTGCTTTATGAATAACAGTTTGTCCAATACAAAACCATTATCGAACACAATTAGTGGCTGATTTAGCTCGGCATTGAGCTTGTTAAAACGCATTTCCAGATATGATTTCATGGATCATTGGGCGCTTACTTTGGTTTGTGAACAGCCGATATGTGTATCAAAACCGTGCCTATTCTTGTCAGGTATCCAATCTTTTCAATGGAGGGTAATTAATATACGGGGGCGCATGAGCATGTTCAAATATAATTTCATTTTCTGTGAGGTGTACTTTCTCATCGACCTTTAAAATATTTAAATGCGGCTATATGGCTTGTATTTAGGCGTCTTAATGAAGTATGGGATTATAATACGAAGGCGTCTATATGACCAGCGTCCATTTGAATGGTGTCCAAATGAACAGCGTCCAGGTGATACAATGGCGTCTATCTGAAGAGCGTCCATCTGCGATGGACCCACTAGTGCCATAGCTGCCCACAACAAAATATATGATTATAAGTTTGGTCTACAACTTGTGACACGAGCAACGTTTGCCTAGGGGGTCGTATATAATCTGAACGTTTTAATGCACGCTTTAATCTTTCGCAGTCATTAATGGATTCTTACAGCCTTAGTCAATGTGAAAGAAGCGAACGGCTGCTAGGTACATTGACATGGAAGAATGCTTAAAAAAGCGGAAATTTAAATAAGTAATATACATAAGCAGAGTCTTTCCCTATTTCGGCAGTGCATCGTGCGAATGGCGCTGGCAAAACGTCCCCGTGTGCGATATTTAGTTTGCTTTACGTAATCAATGTCAGTGGCTCGAGAAGGGCAGTATCACGTGGGCGTTTTAAATGCATCGTTTTAACCGCTATTAACCTGCAGTTAAAGTTATCTTTGAATAGCTTGGCAACGACCGATAAAGAACTCAGGCTTTCATTAATTGAAATAGATGATGAGCTGGCTGGGGAAATCTGCGATAATAACATTCCGCTGCTGAAGCAGTCTCCATGATAAATTGATTCAGAAGAAGGTTAAGAAGATGAATTATAGACTGGTACCCCGCTCTATACTTGACCTCGGCCAATCAGAACACCCAGTAGCAACTCCTGTTTTTCTGTTAGACTGGTTCCAACTCCAATATGTATATACATGAGAAAAAATAAACATTTCGTTTGCGGGGGAAGTTGCTAAAAGTTGGCTCTACATTTCACGTGAAATTAAAGATTATAATTATAGATATTAATGATAAAACAATGCCACGTACAGTGGAACTTATTCAGTGTATCGTATTAATATATATCAATAATTAATTTTTGTGCTACAACTCCCTCTTGGATATTTGACAAATGAAAGTGACGAAAAAGTTATCTTACAAGAACATTTCACGATAATCAACCAGGACCGCGTGACAATCGGCATTCAGAGCGAATTAGGATCCAGTCGACCCTGAGGACTGAAGATTGCGTTGTGCGTCTGTCTCTATATATGACTGAGTGCCATATAAGGAAGATCATTTTCATGCATTGTTAAATGGCATCGGAACTAGCACCATTTCGGCTCTCTGACATTAGATAGTCGACAACCAGCGTACTAAGCGTCAGAAAGGCTTAACGTCCAACTTGTCACTTGACATAGAAGAGACCAACCGTAAGGTTTCTTAGTATGCTTCTTAAGAACACCTATCATGTTCAAGAAAGACACCGCTTTAACTCAGCATATTGCTATATCCCTCTGCATGTATGTTGAATATCTGTATTAATACAAACACGGGCTCCTGGAATTTTTTTACGCAATACAGGAAATGACCCTTTATCATAGACGGATTTTCAGTTTGGTTTGTGAACGCTCATGTATCCATTTGTGTTATTTCATGACTCGTAGCCTAAGATTAAGGTTAAGGTTATCCCCTGTTAACCACGATATCAATGCAACGGGATGGATGAGGGTTGCATTACATTACTCCGTACGGCTAATATAATATCAAGACTCTAGTTAGGCTTATCAGCCCAGCGTGCATGCCTATTGAGCCGTGTAGTCACGGCTACTTTTGAATGAGGCACCATCGAGGGCTGCGCAGTCGCGACATGAATATAACCTAGTATTCTGCACAAATGCCTGTTTTGCCCAACATGGCTTGTTGTTGTTTTCCCAAGCACATACTAGCCTAGTATGAAAATGACGAAATAGCTGTTCAAAAATTCACGATAAATATGTCAGATACAATATTTTCTAGCGGAGTTAAATAATATAAGACACATTTGACAGGTATGTTTAATTCTCACTACAAATCGAGAATGACCTTTGGAACATAATAATCTGGGACCTGGTATCGGTCAGTGGAGATTTCTCGTATTGATTTGATGTTTCGTAGTAACATGTTCAAACTATACCGACGCCGATTTTGTCGTCGTACGATTTTCGCAAAATTGTCATACGTCGATTCTGCCAGAAACTCATATTAGCCCGACCAAACCACGATGCGTCTTATTCGAGTAATGTGCAATGTTATTTTATAATGATTTTGAAGTAAAAAATATAAATATTAAAAGGTAGACTATTTCAAGCACCCTGTAACAGTAAGCCACTTTTGAGTAGACTTATATTAAACGACAATATCTCAAAAGTGTTTTTTTCCCTCTACAATACGTCCTCTTTAAATCTTTGTTATTGATTTAAGAAAAAATCATTTTTTTATGATTAGATATATAAACACTTTTTGAGATATTGTCATGTTATATAACATTAGCCTGCTAAAATAGCTTGCTCTTACTGGGTGCTTTAAATAACGTTTATACTGATAACAAATTAAGAACAAATTCAAACATTAAATATCAAGTCAATATGAATGAAAATGTCAAAAATATGTATACCATCTGAAAAAAACACTGTTCCAGATTTAAAGTAATATATACTTCATAATTCTAATGTGAATTGAAAATAACTTTGGATTGATTTAAGATATAGGGGTTATGCAAGTTCTTTGACCTGAAGAGACGTAGATCTCCCACACAGGCACAAAGTTCCTGCAACACTACGATCTCAATCAATCTATCCTTAACGGGAGTGTCCGTAAGTTTAACGCACTTCAGGGTATTCTTAAGTCAACAGTCAATTCTTAAAACACGGCCTGCGTAAGTGACCGATATCTCTGCCTTTTTTAACTTGATGGGAACGTCGACACTTGGCTCACATTGAGCGGTAATAGAACCTATTCGGGTGAGTGTTTCAGGACTTTGAATAATGAAAATACCATCAAGCGTTTCAGATCTATTTATATAAACCAGTGATGCAGTCAAGTCCAGTCCATCCGAGTAGGAGTGCAGGTCTGAGTCCAGATCCCTCAAGTTGAAGTCCAAGTCAGAGACCATGAGGTTCAAGTCCGAGTCCACCTTCTACGTGTCCGAGTCATTTGGAATTCGAGGCCAAGTCCGGGTCCGAGTCCAATACAAATTTTCTTAAAAGAAATATAAAAAAAAGTATATTTGGGGTGATCATGAAAATTATTATATGCTCTAATACAAGTGCCCTTTACCTGACAGTTTATTTATTTATTTATATACATTATTTTACGAGGGTATCATACAAACCCAATTAGTGCCAAGGCACTAATCTCACTTGGGGCCCTCGAGAATTATTACAAATAACATTTTTCTACATACATAGGTAAATAAATATAAAATCTCAATATGTAAATCAGAAACTGATTCAAAGGGAAATACATAATGATGATCGACTAATCGTTTTAGATCGTTTAATTACGTTTAGTTCTTGATGTAGAGCTAAAACATGGTATGAATAGTCTTATTTTTTGGGCCCACGAGTTGAAGTCCGAGTCTTTAAAACTTGGACTCGAGTCCGGATTAGAGCCCAAGTCCAGACTCGAGTACTACACCACTGTGTAAAGTCAACAATGTTGAAGTACTACAGCGCAAGTGACAAATATCTCGGTCTTCTTGAACTTTAATGGGGACGTCCTACCTAGACCCACATTAAACGGTAGTAGAATCTATTTGGGTATTTTAGGACTTCAAATAATGAATATTTCAGTTAACCCAATATTTGTTTGAATTACGTCTCTGTTAATGTGACAGGTTACTTACCAACCATATTCTTTGCACTTTCTTGTTGATGAATGGAGATAATGAATTCTGCACAAGGATATATATGGGTCATGGTATGAAGATAAATGGATTACAGAGAGACTGGTATAAATAATGCAACCCGTTGGTGGCCGGACTGTGTGTGAATCGTACCACCTGATCTGGGCTAATCACTTTAGAATGTTAGCGATTACTGATTCCCATGACGGTTCGGTCAATCTTAAATCACGAGGCAAGAGTCACGTCAAGGCGCAGTGGCCGATCCGGATTGATCGGCGAATGGTCCAGCTCAAATCCCGATCGGGGAAAAAAAAATTAGACAGTCTCTCTAAAATAACTCATAGAGATAAAATTGTCCGGATATTTTTTTAATTGAAGCTTTCGTGGTTTACTAAATAAAATAAAATTGCACTTATTCCCAGAACAAAGTTGAATGTTCTTTGTTTTACTATAGGGTAAAATAAAATTGCAGTTCTTTTAGGAGTTGAATGTTCCTGTGTTTTACTGGGGACAAAATAAAATTGCTTTGTTCTCCAAAAATGTGAAAGTCCTCGTGCTTTACTGGGCATAAAATAAATTAGTACCAGAATCGCTGGGTATTTCAAGCAGTTTAGAGACGTAAATTTAGGAAATTCTATTTCCTATGGCGGTAATATACTTGTTTATATGGTGCTCCTGAGTGTGCTCCTATCAGCTAGTGTCTCTTAAAACCAGCTATTCACCTACCTGATCTGTAGAATTTATGTGGATGTATGAACTTGTTTATCTGCAAGCGACTTGTGAACTCGGTACGTGCACCAATGTTTACAAACATAAAAAAGTAGAGTGCTAAGTTACATATACGTGCGGAAGGTCGGGTTCAATAGTTTCAAAACACCCTGTGCAAATCTCCAGTTTCTGTTTTCGCCAACAGTTGTCCTTGTTGAACTTTTTGGTTTATTTTGGCGGAAACAAGTGGATATAAACAAAACGAACAGAGATACTCTGGAGCTAGGCGTAAAATCTCACTGGATCTGTATTCAAGGAAATTATTATTTATAATACACCATAATTGTTTACCAACCAACAATTTATTAAACTAAGAGAAATTTGTTGAAGGCTACCGATATTCGTATTGCTTTATAGAATCAGAGACAAGGGAACATTTTTTTATGTATGTTTTAAAATAATGCATTTTAGAATTGTAGATTGGATTATATCAAATTCAGAGATCATATAACTTTAAACCTTGAACACAGTATTATTTATATATATAAAACAACAAACCTTGTGCGACGGGGTTAGTTTTTTTACTTTGTCTCTTTTTGGTAATAGGTTAAGGGGGATATCTTTCGTTAAAAGACTTCAGATATCGATGTGTAGGCCCCTTTTAAATTTAATTAATGATGATAATCTCATTTATAACGTCACGTGGATGTCCACGTGACCATTTGACATGCTTCCTGTGCAGCCACCATTCTGATGTAGAAACTGACTGTGGACAGGTAAATGTGTACCGTATAGTTCATGTTCAGCTTCGTACTATTTTTGTTTCATTCACGTAATATCAAATGCAACTGAAACCGGCATCTGTGTTCTTGAGATAGGGCACAGGAATCAAAACCCGGGAGGTCGTGAGTTCAAATCTAAGCCGAAGAGCTGTAAGGTTATCAGGGTCGACCCCCACCCAGGGTGAGCTCCCTGCAAGCTTAATTAGAGCACTGCGCGCAGCCGTGTATCATTCACAAACGAGTGCGTTTACCGACAGTTCCCCACCTCCCTCCTAAATGGAGATGAATACATACCTCGGACCCGCAGGTTCGGTAGACACCATCATACAATATAACATGACAGGAAGCGAGTTTCCGCAATGTCACGTGTTCCCCAACCGATATGAAACTCTTCAGATATACATACTTACTTTAAGAAGTATTCAAGGCATCATAAAAGAGGAGCAGGTTATCTCTACAAATATTAAAAGTGCAATTGAAACATCGTGCTTTTGAAATTATTCTAAAAAGTGCCATTCCTTTTCGAGAAACATGGCGCGATGAATCTGGTATTTCAAGCAAAATGCGTGATTGATTATTTTAAACAAAAATGGACGTTTGGTTTTTCTGAGTGGAGACAGAAAGAATTAACTTTTGATAGGTGGCAGAATTCCAAATATCGACGAGATAACTCTGTCATCAGACCTAAGGTCCATAGAGAACATGCTACTCAATTAATAAATAAAATTCACGCAAAGGAATATGATTTTAAAAATGTGGCAGCTTTTCGCTCCTCGGGAAATTAAAGTAAACTTACCTCATAAAAGTTGCCAGTATTGCTTCAAACAAAACCTAGATCTACAGAAGGGAAAAAAATCAAAAGCTCCAAGCTCTACATCCATAGAAAATATAAAATGCATTCTAAATTTACATTTTTTTAAATGATTTTACTACAGAGAGAATTGACAACTCTAAGAATATTGGCCTGTATTCAGATTACAAAGCAGTATTCATTGATTCACTTGATACAAAGCCTGTCTTTTATATTGTTTGATTGATTGACAGGAGCTTTGTATCTCATTTTAGTATAATTCCGGGATTATAGGTTCATGGTTGTATATAATACTTCAGAAATGGTTCGATTAATTCGCCTGGCTGTCTAATTCACATCATTTGTTTTTTTGTCTCTTTTGTGAAACTTTCATCTGTCATGAGTTTTTTTTAATCTGATACTTTGAGCAGACCTTTGTTTATCTCTGACAGATTTAAGTTTAAGGCGCTCGTACTTTTACTGACTCGCTCTTATAAAAGAAGCCAATGTCAGTTTATCTATGGTTTCATGGTAATTTAAAAGGGAGATAAAGGAGAAACAATATATCCAGAATCGAGAACTTGTCTCTAAGCATTAAATCTCTTGAATCTAAGTTTTTGTCCTTCGGCCTAATTAGCCTCGTCAATGAGAGTTATACGGAGGTTATGTTATCTACGGTGTCTGTTTCTATATATTTTTGTATCGGGGCTGGGTGTCGGTCAGCCTGATTAAGTACAATACACATAAAGCGATAACCAATACGTAATAACGACACGCTTAATTTGTCTCTGTGTATCATTTTCGGATTAAAACCTCTGTTAAGAGTTATTTTTTAAACAAATTATAAAACCATTAACAATAATAATTATAATAATAATAGGTTTGTATTTATATTTATAAGCAATATTTTTGTTTCCTCTATTCGTAGATACAGCATGTTAAGCATGACGGTAAACGTATCGACGTGGCGTATCAATACGTATCGATTTAAGGGTAAGACGAATCAGCCCTACTTTGTATTGTGTCTATTTGTTTGTAAGAGCGCAATTTGTTAAAAAAAACTATTGATCGGTTGAAATGGAATTCCTTGTGATAGGCATACATGTAAATTTAAGATAAACTTATATATAAACGTCAGTCTGTTTGTTTGAGAGTGCCGAGCGTTTTACCATGACTGTCCAGGCCCCTGACACGCATTTGCTCAGTTACCGGCGAGCTTTATGATATAACGCTAAAAAAACAAACAAAAACCTGTAAACTAGCTTGTTAACGCCAGCTTAAACTAAACGTAATCACAAGGAAACTAAATCATGAGAACTGGCAAACTGTAAGTAGAACGTCTTCAAATAAATTTAATAAGCTGACAAAATAATCAATTTCACATTTAATCACGCCATGTTACAATTGCAGTTGAAAAAGGAGGTGGTCGTTTTATTGTTGTTTTAGAGTATATAGGAGCAAACGTTGTCATAAG
The DNA here is from genome assembly GCA_026874595.1 of Sipunculus nudus. Lineage (NCBI taxonomy): Eukaryota > Metazoa > Annelida > Sipuncula > Golfingiida > Sipunculidae > Sipunculus > Sipunculus nudus. The sequence continues at coordinate 6,414,506 of CM049313.1, read as the reverse complement.
CAAAATTTTCTTTTAATTTATTGTAACTAACATATTACTCTTTAGGACACGTCCGTGCTACTTGAGTCGGGTTCGAATGGTCCGGGACAGGTGTTAATGGGCAAGTTTTATCGGCTGGTGCTTCTAAGGTGGGCAGAGTCTATTAGTTTAATTACTCGGCTCCAGATGAGGATGGTGAATCTGGTTTAATCCTATCATACATCTGTCCCCCAGCAAAGACTTGTTACTGTTATGTCTAGCCTGTGGTAGAGGAATATAACACTAGAACGATAAGTGGCTGTTGATGCTGAGGACTTTACAATTCAATATTGCAGGTACGCAGATAGGAATTTGTAGAAGATGCTTCCCTGATTTGTTATGTTACTCCCGCAAATTCATCGTTGGAATCGGCTATATTTCAGTTATCTTCTGAAAAAAAAATCATTCAGACCAGCCTCGTTTCCATGTGGTGCCTGGCTGGAGAAATATTATACATCGGACCTGACTACAATCGATTTCTTAATTAAATTCGTGACACACAATACCCTTCTTAACTGGATGCAACGTGAAATGCCATCAGACTGCTCCCTCAAGCGTCCTTTTCACATTACAACTATATTCGCTTGCGCCTCATAGGGGAAATCTAGGCAGCTGGTAATTTCTTTACCTAATTCATGACTGCATTTATTCTCAAAGGCACAGTGTGAACCCATTTAGAAAACAACCATTGTTGCATGTTGGGTTTGTGATATGTTATGTCTCTAATTTGGATTATTTACACGGACAGAGAAAGTGTTTTTTTTACATAGCAGCGGGAAAATATTTTATTTCAATTTATTTCTTGCATAAAAAAGTCGTTACTATTAAAACTCCTCAGTTTAATACTGAGAACCCTGGAAGAAGCGTCAAGCAAGATTTAAAACTTTTTGTTATATATGAATAAAGTATATGCAGTGCATGTGTTCCTGGATCCTTCCCATGGTTTGGTTTGGCAATGTTTGGGTTCGGGTTTAGGTAATTCCTGGCTGTAGTGTTCGGATTAATTATATGTTTTAGCGGATCGTATGCCGTAAGTATGACTATTTATCTATGGTAAACTGTATCAATACCTATTAAACCATTCATACTTAGAAGTCTTTTATTTTTATGTCATATATTCATAGGACATCTTATGTCTTAATTTAAACATAATTTTTCAATCAGCACAGGGGCGGATCCAGTATTTAGAATAGAAGGGGTCCATCCCAGAAGGATTAATGATAAAACCTAAATAAAGGTTCCCAGGTCCGGAAAGATGGGGGGGGGGGGGAGGGGGTCCAGGGCGCAGAAAATGATCGAATCCCTTAAAAAGGTTGTGGCGGCTGAAAAGGGGGAGGCAAGGACCCCCTGGACCCCCTGGATCCGCTTCTGACCATCAATGTGCATACACAGGAGTTTCAAGCAAACGTTCTAAACGCGTAATCTGGAATTTGTATCACACGCGAAGTTTCCTTCGTTGAGCCTGCACTCAAAATCACACTGACAAAGATTCAAAGTACAATACTAAAGGAAGGGGAAACCTTGGCATTTTGAAAAACCGTGTTAGAACAAACGCTCAGCTGCCGAAACAAATTGAAGCAAACCAGCTGATAAAAAAGCAACAAAATCTTCAAACGTGGCATTGGCCTAAGGTCGACACCTGATGTGTTTCGTTTTGATTAACATCACGATATGTCTCAGGTTCAGAGACGTTTAGGCCAACATATACCATCAGCGGTTGAGGCAGAAAGCCTGAGATACATGCTGAGCAGCAAACCGTTCTCTTATACAAAGGATAAGTCGTTGGCCTATGGATGGCAATGAATATCGGATGTGGTGAATCCATTTGACAAGAATGGTAGTTTATTTTCAGTCCTTTTGGATTTCAGATTGTATATTCATGGGGCAAGGAATAATCCAAAAATCATTGCATGTATGAGAGACAAAGCGGGGGCATGGACAGCCGAGAGGTAAAACACTCGGGTCTGTCCTCTTGTGACCCGGGTTCGATCTCCAGCATTGTGATAAAAGTGTGTTGTAGTTGCCCGTCCGGACTATCAAATGCCATCAGAGTCATGGAGACTGTCTTGTTTCAATAATTATTACTAGTTATACAATCCATGTACAATAAATTAAAATTAACTCTTTTAAATTCATCATTTTACAAAGAGGACGTCAATCGGGATTCCAAATCTCCAATTCCAACACCTTGTCCAACAAACCCATGCATGTTACTTCTTACAAGGTAACATGATCATTGAAAGAATGTTGTTAGACCGGGCGTAACAGAAGTTCATTGTTAATCTTAGAGTAGGGTTTGCCCATTATTTGACTATCTGACACGATGGAGCAAAAGCATGGCAAAACGTTGAATGGTGGTGGTCGTATCTACCATGTCTGTCCGTCTGTCTGGTTATATATTTGTTTAATCGCACTGGAACTGTCGATTAACTGTACAGAAATTTGTGAAGAGGTACACACTAAGGAATCCAGGATGAAACTATGTGTTAATCCAAATCCATAGATTAGTCTTGTTGTGTTTATTTCACCCCCCCCCCCCTCCTCCGTGTAGCGATTTTAGATTAAACCCCGCTTTTGATTAACAGGTAGGGAGTTAGCTTGGAACCGATTTCAGATTACCCCCTAAAGCGTTTCAAGGATTCTTTATGCATCTTTACTTATATTTATTTCTCTCTTTTTGATTTCTCAAATCATTTTTGTTTACCTGATGTCTGTATGTAATGTGTCAAACGCATCTTAAAATGTACGAGCTAATAGATTTATAATAAACGAAATGAACAAAAAATTTAACATCTTGCCACAAAGGTACTATATTGATTCCAGCATTAAAATTTCGTATATTTTGAGTACTTTATTGAATTATCATGAATTAAAGGCATACAAATTGGTCATCTCGCTAAATAAAACCAGGGAGCTATCAGAAAGCAGGTTCAGGCTGCCCAGAAATAATTTTGAAATCGATTTCAGATTGGGGCGGGGGGGGGGGGTTCGATAGGTAACCTGAAGTCTTAAATATATACCGCCAATTCTCTAAATACTGTAACATACTCTAAATACTATAGACTGGCTTAAGATTAATGAGTTGTAGTAGGCCTGAAAATAAATATGTAATAAGCATTTTTTTTAACTCAGACAGTCGGGCCAATGGGTATTTCAAAGTTTCAGGTTCAAGTGGTCCTCTGTGTATTAAAAACATACTTTTTTCGCCAATATAAAAAAAATCATAAGTTTGAAAAAATCTGAGAATAAGGATTCACCTACAGGTAGTTCATGAAATATTGCGTGGGATTTATTTTTGTTTTGTCAATCACGCAACTCCAGGTACAGGAAATCCTGGAACGCGTCGATTTCATTGCATGACCTTTACATTTGATGGACCTATATGTCATATCAAAACCGCGAGGCATATATGTGACAGGGGAAAACACAGTATAACGACACTTTAACTAGGAGCAATCGTATCTACTTGCACGCCTTATCTTCCAGGAGACTGTATACTATAAACATCTCATCTTGTGTAAACCGCTTCCAATTTTTAAAGGGTTCTACTCAGATATCTGACGTCTATTTACTAAAGATAATCCGTTGGACTCTTTATAAACACAGGTTGTTAGTTCATTATATATCCACGTGTTTATAACATATGGCAGTCTAGTCAAAATAATAATATAAAAAGCAGTCCACAAAGTCACTTGGTGGCAAATCGGACAACATCAGTTTTGCAACTACTGGCCTTTCAACTTCTGCACTAAGCAACCGACCACCTTAGGTTTTTCTATTTGTCAACATTGACGCATGTCGTGTGAAAACTAAAATAGCTTGTAGATTCGCAAGCTCAGATATCAATCACAGATGCATTATAAGACCCTTACTTAACAGGAATTACCTACAGTTCATTAATATGTATAAAGAGTAAGCCAGAAATCGCATAACTTCCACAGAATGGTAAATGAATATCTGGCTTTAAAATGGACACTCCATAAATATACTGAATGACTTCAATAGAATGTCTCATATTTTTACACACAAAAAAAACTATAAAAAATATACACACTATAACCTCTATTGGTCCATGCTTTAAAATATAGGTCGCGTGCTCTTTAAATTAATGCTTATATTTTCTGATACTGATATAAATCTAACATCAGTCATGTAATATCCCGGTTGTAATAGCACCACCTTACATGCTGAAGTGTGTTATTCCTTAAAACCAGACTTTATATTTCGCCACAAAAGCGCCGAAAGCATATTTAATCCACATTGGTAATGTTAGTTTATTGGTTAGTTAATATTTATAAAAGATATCTCGACTGCATCTGTGCTGATGGGAGGAGGGATGCTGGTTAACCAGGATAAACTCATGGAACTAAGCATATAAACATAGATAAGCTTTTAGGCCACACGCACAAAAAGTATGGTTTTACGGACTCTGGAAACAAACAATATGGTACGATTGGGCGATTTTTTTTCAATTAAAAATGATATAGGAAAAATATGAGCGGCGTATCCTTAAACAATCTAATTTGTATGGCCTTAAGAGCCTTTTTACTATACGGTGTTACAGGTGCTCTTTTTATTGTGTGACACGGGCGTAACTCGTGTTGTAGTTGCACTCTCAGTTTTATCCGTACTGGTTGAACTCTCGTTGTCATGCTAGCTTGAGGCTTTCTTGCCTGGCCGGGCCGGTTCGGACTCACGTATGGACCCTGGTATGTAGAGACACAGCGATGTTCTTCTAGATGATTCATGTAACGCGTGTTTACTGTGTATTATGTCAGATACTTTGGACTGTTCGGAAGTTCTAGGCTTGGGGCGAGAAGTTATAAATAGGGGGCTGTGTTTTGGAACCGAGAGAGAGGAGAGAAGATTCCAGCGGACACAGACGTGTGGGACCTATCCGATTATCCAGTAATTTCAGGGATTCTACCATTACTAACACTTTACAATTTAGTGCTGCCTGCCTCAAGTTTAATTTCTTGATTGTTACAAGAGCTTTACATTGGACTGTTATTCCCCGAGAGAATTCGTGTGAACTGTTCGCCGGCTTATACATTTTAAAGGACTTATCGTTGTGGCGATGGTGGTATCCAGGTACTGTGCACATTGTTTATTTTACTGTGTGATTGTATTGATTTGATGTTATACCGCTGTTATACTGTTTAATTGTATTGATTTAGTGTATTGTAATGTTAGGGTTGTTTTAGGAATACATTCTAGTTTTTTGTTAACAAAATAATCCCTTGTGGGTCAGAAATTTGACGAATTCCTTTCGTAATGGTGTCTTTTCCATTAACAAACCAAAACTTACCCGTTCAGATGAAGAATACAACATGTAGCTTTAGCAACCCGTTTCTGATGTGACAGTTGTCTTTTGTTCATTGGAAAATTGATACGTCACACCCTCAGGGCTTCGTTATTAAGGAATTTCAAAACAACCAATTTTCCCTGAATGCAAAATCCTCAGATCCCTCCAGATGATGTTCTTATGTTTCTAGTCACGGGGGCCTGAAACCTGTTTCTGCCAGACACGGTGTAATCTGACTTTATAATGATGTTTTGGCTTGACAGACACACAGGAATAAGCACAAAGCGGATTACAAGCTTCAGATATGCTAATAAAGACCGAAGAATCATGAATCCCTTTTTTCATCTACCTGAATAATTTCTCAATAATTCCAAGATCACAAGATCCAGATACATTAATCTTCACATATCATCAGAGGTTACTTTGATATTTATAAAGCATACGTGTATATATATATATATATATATATATATATATATATATATATATATTAAGACCACCGTGGGGACTACCCGTATTGGTTTAAATTTGAGGGGAGTCGTATTTGTGAAATTCTGAATAAAGGCATATCAATATCTATATTACTGTCGCCTTTACTCAGAATTTCACAAATACGACTCGCCTCAAATTAAAACATATTCGATCAAGCCCCACGGTTGTCTTAAATATATATATATATATATATATATATATATATATATATATATATTCCTTTTCTCATTTTGAAAAAAAAATCTCAACAAAAGTACTCCCAGCTAAGATTACTTTGGCATATTAGCTTTTAGAACTTTTGTTTGACAAGTGATGATAATAAAGTTTAAAAGGAAGGGTCACCTAGTACAACGAATGGACATCCACCGAAGACATCTTGGTTATTAAAATATCATTTAGATATTTTTATTTGTTTTTTTCTTAACTACTACTCGTCCATCTATTCTAGGGTTTGCAAATCAATGTCATTCCTGCTCACATTTCACACTGCCGGCAAACACAATAGCAGGTATATCTTTATAAACAGAACAGAAGTTTTTTCCCCATAGATCTCCAAATTTTATAAAAAATATTGTAAAATTAAATGAAATTCCCGAGATTTCGGAGTAAAAAATGATTTTTATATTTTTAAGAAACCCTTATAACTTAAAATTCTAGCGATAACTATAAGGTCCTACCCTAAACTTAATATCTATATTCACCGGTCCTACTTTGCGATAAAGAAATCGCAAGGCAGTTGTTAAATACACACGGATGTATACTCAAAGATGGCAGATTTAATCACGATTTCAACACATTAGGCAGAAACATATTACATATGAACCATTAGTATTTCTTTTTTTAATAGAACACGCCATTTGCATTGAAAGCATCTTCCCACGTTGAAATCCCTTGGGACGGGGCGTGCGTGTGGCTTTGAAATTGTATGCACTAAATAAACAATCCTTTGGATAATTTAAAACCACGACTGGATTAAAAGGTAAAGGAAACATACAAGCACCGTAACCCGTGTTAAATTGATGACCTTGTAAAAGTATCACCCATATTACTTAAGCAGTGGTCGCAATACATTCGTTCTATAACTGGTTCCACTGCCTGGGGATTATAATGTATCGGCTTACAATGCAGAATATTATGATATGTATGCGAAGAGGAATTGACATAAATCCATGGACAAGATGAGATAATATTTTCCTCATTTTCTCCAAATGAGTTTCCAACCGCCGTTTGACTGATATAAGTATATTATGTTTCATGTCACGACATATTATAAAATGAAAAATTATAGATATAAATTATATATATATATATATATTAATATTTTAATATATATATATATATATATATATATATATATACATATATTACTGAAACAAACACGTCAGCTGAATCGAAAATATATGTATTATACATATCGCTGTCTTTTTTAGTCAGGATGGTATGATCAAGTTTATCATCTGTTAATATAGCCATTTTATGGTATGTCGTCATGGAAACGTGTCTACCATAAAAATTCCCAGAAGCCCATGGGAAGTATGTAAGTGCCCTTTAGGCATAACACCTTTCTGACACATCTGTCGCCTCTGTTTTAATGCGGTTTATCAGATAATAAAGTCATCCTCACCGATCATCTAAATAGTTAGCCCCGGTTCCGCTGTAAGTTTTGCGCTAAACACCTGCGCAAAATATCATACGTCTTGCTGTTTTTTTACTATTTTACTTCTATTACCCAATAGGCATTTAAACAATTATACCACTGGCACGGTCCCTTAGTTAAAAAAAGCTTTTTTCATCTTATCATTTTGCATGGGTATCAAAATTAGTTTTGATCGTTTATTCAAGATCATATATATATATATATATATATATATATATATATATATATATATATATATATATATATTTATCAGCAAGGTTAACTTACAATTCAGGAAAATACTAGACCCCGTGACCGGTATAAGATTGTACTGTTTCGGATGTGTAAATATATATAAATATATATATATATATATATAATACGATATACGATAAAAAATAATATAATATCATATATATATACATATATAATATATTGTGTATATATGTGTGTGTGGTACAATATAGCTGATACCTTGTTACTCTCTTGCTTGCCTTTCCCTTCACACACACACACATATATATATATATCTATATATTTATATCTACATTATAATAATAGATAAAACGCTGAGTATCATATCCTGATATTGTATTCTTACAACTTATCTCACGAAATTCACCTGTTACGGTAAAAACGCATACATGATGCGCTTCATCAATAATTCATGACCGCCGACTGGAACAATCGTCCGGGGACCACTGGTATGTCACTCGATCACATGATGTAGCACCTGGTATCGTCCAGGGAGTGTTTCCCCGACGAGTGGCAGTCGTGATGCCAGCCAGTGACTGCTTGTATTGAACCTCGGCAACAGAACGCGTGTGCGCTCAAATGGATTCTTGTAATGCAAATCCCCAATTAAACTAAATTACAACAGGTGCATCGTGGTAATAAAGACAGCGCATAACAGGTTACTTCTCTTTTTAATTTAGAACTAATACCTACCGATGAATTAGGCTTATAAACATACCCTGATAATAGATAGTGTTTATTAATAAAGAATTCTACGTTTCTGGTTCCTTTATTTTCGAGGTATGAAACACTTTGTATACTACATATATATATATATATATATATATATATATATATATATTTATATTTATATATTATATATTCTTCAGTGTTATCATTAGATGCTTTAAAAAGGAGAAACTTTGTCATGAGGCATGTTCCCTCTCCTGTTTCCATTTTCCCATTTCATATGTTCAAAGCCAACAAGGCCCATAATGACAAGTGTTATATCGCCTTCACGCAGCCTCCTCTCTAAGAAAGGGAGACTAAAAGGAGCCGATGAGTTTATTTCTACATTATATTTAGGACCACTTTCTTGTGGGTTGATATTCTTAGGTCCCCTAAAAGTGTAGAACCCTGCAATACGTTTTTTTTCGGTCCGTCTTTGGGCTAGATTTAAAAAAATGGCGGATTTTCAAAATTGACTTTTGATTTTCATATATGTTCAGTTCTCAGAATATATGTTAAGGCAAATGTCTTTATTGCGAATATAATAGTGGAGAGACAAAACACTCTTCATTAGTCGAGAGCTTGGAATTCTGTTATTGGTATATGTGTAGTTTACATTTTTTCCCGGAGGCTTTTTTTCACATTCTCGTACCCATTTTATATTTTACCATTTTCTCATTGTAAATGTACTCTTTATTGCAGTAGAAGTGTACATGGACATATAAATAAGGGTTATATATTAAATGAATATAACAGTCTTAACCTTGTGTGCTAATATGTTTTAATCACCACACAATTTAATCGTAGGCGATCACGTTGTTCATGACGCCAATCACGGAATGCCCTGAGACGTACATTACATATGATGCTCTAGCAGTATAAAATTAATAATTATCCCAAAAACAACCGTTTATATATATATATATATATATATATATATATATATATATATCTTCTTATATTCGACAAAAACCTCTATGCCCATAGAGGATGTCTCAGCAAAACCCGAGAACTAAACATTTACCTTTTAACCTGAACGTTAAATTCAATGCTTACAGGTAATATGCAAAGACATCAATTCGGCAAAACTGACGTGTTTGTTTGCAGGGGAATTCTCTCAGGATTTCTCAGGATTCTCTCAGATTTACACATTGTCGAGCCCGTCCCAGTGGCCTCGCTGATGACAATAGTTACATCGCAACTTAAGACTCTGTCAGCTGAATGACATTCAAAGCGACTGTGTGAAACTGATTGTCTCTCATTCCAGACAAAAAAATGTCTTTTTTTTTCATTTTATCATATTTCATTTTCGTGATAAATCGATTTTTTTTTCTATTTTGCTGACATCCGTCTGCATTCCCCATGAAGGTTCATATATAAATCAACTAAATATGGAAGGCGCCTGTTATCGTCTTATAAAGAAGGGTCACACGGCTTGTCACCAGTCATGGGGTGATTACTTGATATATGTAATCGATTACGATTACGATTACTTTGAAAGTAAATGAATACGATTATAATTAAAGCAAGAATTGTATAATCTAACCTTTAATCAAAAGCATCAAAGAAAAAAATACACAATTTACGGATCCAATAGTTTTTCTCATCAAGATATGAGATAGATAAAATAGTCGGAAGAAATATTTATATAACTTAAAATGCTTGTTGCACCTTATAAACATAAGTCTTGATTTTATGATTTCACAAGGTGGGTCAAAGAAAATTTCAACTGCGGGGAAAGGGCGGGCCCGGGCTAAATGCTGGCATATGCGGGGCTAGGCGGGCTACATGATTGAAACAAGGTTTCTGCAAACCAAAAATATGGTTGTAGTGATCACCTTAACCAGAATATAATGTCCATGTCTGTTCATGTTCCTTCGAGTTGTTTCTTTTTGTATATTAAAGTGCTCATGAAATCTGATTTCTCTTTTTTTAGACAGATTCGTGTTTGCAGGCCCCACTGGGCATGATGTTGTACAAAAGTAACTGGCCATAATGTTGTATGTTTAGACTGTTCAGTACTGTAGGCTTAAACCTGTGGCCAGTCTCACAGATTACATAACAAGGCGTAGAAGAGAGCACCAGTATGATTACCTGTTACCTAATTTAAGTCACTACAGGGGCTGCATCTGGCTTTGTCACCAGCTGGATATAGCTTTGCTTAACTCACAAAGGCTGAGGTTTTCTCCTCAGGGATCTGCCGAAGACCAGTGGCTGGTTTAGTGCACTACATTGGCAAACACGGCATGCAACAAAAAAGCCATGCGCTTTTGATATATATCTCTGTGTACACCTCCTGGATAAGAGCTCGGCTCTCTCTGTAGTTCCATGCTCAAGAGGTAATTAGCAGGTGAAGATTACCTGCCTTTCTATAACTGCTCAGTTGAACACTTCACCATGGTCTTTAACAAAGTTATGATGACTATACTAAATATGAAAGAAATTAAATTAAAAATGTTGATTTTATTTAATCCTCTCTTATTTCACCTAAAAATGCTCACACAAACCATCTTTTCAAACCTAGCTTTCATCAGATACTTCTACTACCTAAGTATGATATGATGGCTGTCAGGAGTCACAACAGCTGCATACTTCACTCTTAATGAGGTTTTCAATAAGTGTTAAACATGAAAGATAAGTGGTTTAGGAAACGTTAACTGTAGCTGTTAAATTTGATAAACACAAAAGTAATCAATGTAATCATATCTAATTATCATGATTACGATTGCATAGGGAGATTAATTCATTACGATTACAATTATTTTCCTTTCAAAATAAATGTAATCGACTATGATTACGATTACTTTAATAATATAATCGATTGTAATCGATTACGATTACTGATTACGATTACCCCGTGTCTGCTTGTCACATTATTTGTTATGGATTTTGGGTAAAGAACTTCTTTCGTAGCAATGCACTGTAGCTTTTAAATACACAGATGGCGTATAGGCATAAATGTAGTGAATGGGGTAATGTATTCCGTTAAAATATGTTGGATAAACATTGTTTCAAGAAAAATAACATGAACAATGATTTTTTTATGGGAAGGACTTCATGTAATAAGTAAAATGCGCATGTGATATGTAAACAGAAGGTGTGTTTCCTTGAATTGTCACAAAGTTTGATTTTGGAGTTTGACATCTGAGACAGGTATCCCCGGCCGAGTCACAATTTCCAACTGAAAATGGTTCGTCTTGAATAGAAACGTTCTCTGACAAAAGGGGGACGGCTTACTAATCAATCTACATGAAAGATTAATGTAGAAATATATTAAATATAACCTTGCAAAATTTAAAATAAATGCTGTTTATTCTTTTAGTTAAAGGAACTTTGCAAGTAATTTCAAATAAATGTAAACATGCTTGACCTACACGAGCATCGAATATTCACATGTAACTTTCAGCAGTTAGTTTAGTATGTTTTAAATACTGGCATAATTGTCAAGTAAATACGTGCCGTTATCGTCGCAAGTTGAATTATAGTCAGCTTTGATATTATAATATATGGTGCAAGACTTATGCAGTTCCAAAAACACTTTTGCCGCATTTTCTTGCGTTCTTGAAAACGTCTGGAATTGTCTGACCAAAACGCATGACAATGCATGAACACGCACACAAAATCATGAAAAACGAAGAAAACGCGTAAGGACGTGAAAAGAGACGCGATAAGTTGAAATATTTCGGACATGCTCAAATTATTTCCTGTTACCGGGCGAAAATGTAACAAAACCCACACAAACGTGAGGGAACTCGGACAAAATACATGTACAGCAAAATACAGAAAAAACCACAAAGATCGCACGTGAAATTTCATGGAAACATAATCACAAAGCGTGGAAACGCATACTAATCGCGTCAAAACGCGTACATATAGCTTAAATGACATGTGAGGGCCCCAAATATTTTGATACTGGAACAGCGAATTGTTCTTATGAATTTTATCCGTCAATATTGTTAAACGTAATCATAATACACCCTAATGTCACGTGAAAAGATTACCCCAACCAACATTCACAACTTGTTGGAATCTCTGTCCTAATTGAACAGACTCAGGGTCAACGACCCTGTAACATTATTCATCAAATGTGTCACTCGAAAATGAAACTGCGGGATATTTGTAATAATGACCCATATATTCCTTATACGGAGTCTACAACACACTATTTCCACAATGAATTCGCCTTCTGTCTGTTCTCTGTCTATCTCTTTGTGTGTATATATATACACGTATATATACATATATAAATCGATTTATGAGTTTAAATTTCGCAAAAAAGAATTTTCGGAAAAAAAGAGATACGGAACTTCGAGGTTTTAATATATATATATATATATATATATATATATATATTTATATATATATATATATTTATATATATATATATATATAATATAAACTAATTTGTTTTGGCTTGATTCTTCATATATATATATATGTATATATATGTATGTATGTATGATTTCCAAGTCCTAACTAAGTTCATAAATCTGCGAAATTAAATGTAAAAATCTCCATTACAGTTATAAACCCTTGATTTGATTCCATGTAAACAGCTTGCAAGACTTGTACATTTTATCCGTGTCTCCGATTTTATGCATTTTTTATTAAGCTCAATAAAGAAAACTTGGAGGAGACATTACGTCTGAAGGATATACACAATTCTAAGGATGTCTTTAATACATGGAGCAGCCTATGGAAGTCCACTTATGGCCAATCCGTTCCTCTCTGATGGAAAGAGCACGAGCCTAATCCAAATAAAAGGCGGGTATACAGCTTTGATATACGCCATCAGAACACCCGTTAATCTGTAACGCGAGCACAGATGTCGTTTCTTTGCCCTTCCTGTCATAAAAAACAGCATCTGTTACTGATTATCTTACCTCCGTTCGTTTTTATGGTAGCTTTTCATGTGTCTTTATTACTTCCCTATTGCTTTTTCTCTGTGAGAATGTTGGCCTCCGCCAGGAAAGTAAACGCGTTCATCCCCGTTCGTGTGTGCGTGTTTGTGTGTGTATTTGTTAACAACAATACTCAAGAACGAAAACACGTGAGATTTTTGGAGCCTTTTGGGAATCGGCCAATAAAGAATCGATTAGATGTAAGAGTGGATTCGGTGCAGGGAATAAGAGCCGAATAAGTGAAGGAAACAAAGTTTTGGGAGCTTCCTACATATGGGACCCGCACTATTATTACTACCACTTAATTTCGAGAAATAGAGAAAAGACTGAATTCACTTAGGTTGCTTTCAATGATTTTTTAAAGTTTTTTTTTTGGTGGAGTTAACCGCCTCCATTTTTTTAATGCTTGATTAAATAAGGAGTATTCACATATGCAGAATCCATCTTCTGTTTCGGACCACGTGACATGGGCTTACACGCGATAATCATGGCGTCAACCAGGCTCGGTGTACCACTCCTGTGGGTCTTCGGTGTGTCATCTCCATTGCTTGGTTATAACTGACGAAAGGCGCACTCGTTTGTAAGTGAAACACGATTTTTTGGGACGGTCTCGTGTTTTTTTTTATTTCTTTTCATCCCATGGTGATACACTTGCAGAAAAAAAATTACTTTTTTATACTTGTATCTTTTATCTGTTGAGAAAACAGTTCCATGTATGATCCATTGCTAATAAAGTGCGCCCATGCAGTATGATGCGAGGTGATGAAAAACTGTTTTTTTTTCATAACAAGCGTTCTTTTGATGTTTCATCACAAAAGAGTCCCAGTTGATGCATTACTTCAGTAAAGCTTCCGAATAACCATGCAGGTCATGGTATAAATCATTCATATTAACGTTTTTCATGTATATACTGAGCAGTTAGTACTCAAGCATTTGATTGATATATCCTATTCATACAATAGCAAAACCATAAACTATTTTTTCGCCGTCACCTCGATAACAAACCATATCGACCATATAAAGTATTTTTTTATACCAAATCCTTGAATTTACCTTGAGCCTGGTGCGATTTAATACGACACCTTCCATAATTCACTTAGATCCCTGTGCTTATCTTTAGATTTTGTAAAATCCTAATATAATTTCATGATTTGGAAGTGATAAATATCGTTATTCCACATTAAACTTTGCTTATAGATGTACTTTTGCCACATAACACCCTTCACAGACAGATTCTAGTCTAGACGCTTTGAGCATACCCCGCCCTTGTGGAACCCATCAGGTTGGTTTCTCGTATTTTCACGAACCCGCTCATGAGGGCTGCCATTTTGCGTACACACTAAAATCCGGATGTCACAGGTTACATGTGGAAGTTATGTTTGTTTCTTTAATTCTATTTTTTTTCATAAAAAAAAAAATTACATCAGGCTAGGTGATTTGAAATAAAAGTTTTGTTAGTCTCGGAGGTGATCAGTTTCGATTTGACAGATGTCAGTGATAGATATACAATAGAAGACGCTCTCGCAATCCCTTTAATTACTGTTGTTGCCTTTTTGTTCGCGAGGGTTTCAATTTCGCGATAATCTAGAAAGGGTAATTATCGCGAAAATATATCCTTCATGCAAGTTGAAAGCTAAAAGACTGATATTATGAAAAAATAATAGATCTTGTAAGTTCATAGATTACTCTTATTAATCATATCAGATTTTCCAAATTATCCTCGATGAAAAATAATTTCCGCTAGGTAGATGTTCCCGTGAGTCCCCTTGCAATTGCTTTGATTTTGCGACACATTTATTGATATGGTGAAATCACAAAATCAAGGTTATATTCTATGTAGGTCTTTTGAATGATGAGATTACGAAAATCGAAACTCCGAGAAACATAAACAAATTGTAAATCGACAACCACAGTAATTCGTCATAAATTGACAGACCTTGCCATCCAAGAAAAAAATATGCCGCGTGAAAAATTGTTTCTAATGCTGCGCGATATTATCGATATATTCCTATATTGCGGATCGCGATAAGGTTTTCAGATATATATACTTTTCGATATTTTTTTAACGTGCCTAAAAAATTATTTTTTAAAAGTAAAAAAAATAATGTTTCTGTTACAAAGTTAGACATCTAAATGGATTGAGATAAATAACTGGCGTAAATTGAAAGCACGTACAGTGTCTTTAGACGTTTAGTAGGGAAATTTAAACGTAAGACTGATATTCCAGGGAATTTGCATGTCTGCTCGATGACCTACTGGTATACCAGAAATATTTTGATACGCAAAAAAAAAAAAAAGAATCGTGAACACTGTCATAATAATTAATCATTCATTAATATAATCTGCTCACATCTAATGATAAATGAAGCCTCAGCTTACAGTATTAATGTTTTAGACCGGCGGCCTTGTGATGTGGTGCACACTATCTATCCCTCCTTGTGCTAAACCAGAGTCGAGGATTCTCTAATTCTTAGTTATTTGCAAATATAAGACCCAAAAAAAGACTTTGATTTTAAATGTGTTTGAAATAAACTGATCTGCATCATAAACTTTTATTATCTCATTAAATTTAATATGATAAAGAATTGTAATAATAATAATAATAATACACACATATATATATATATATATATATATATATATATATATTCATTATAAAGAAAACTCACTTATTTCCTATAAATTAAATAAAATGAAAATATCGCAACACATATTTCAATGTGCTACCAAATATCCCAATACATTGCGATACAAAATTGTATAGGCGATACATAGCCCTATTTGTTTCTATTTACTGTAAATAAAAACGCTTACATATAAAGTGAAAGTGCACATAAAACATCCGATTTTAAACTATTTAACTAAATATTTCAGAGGACAATTTTATGTATAATAATTGCTTAAAACTTCGTCAGAGGTAAAGATTCCACTAATTAAGGAACATTTGCCTTATGTAAACTTAAAATGCTTTAGAATGTTGGTATCACTGGGGACAAACCCAGGGTGAGCGCTCTGCAGGCTAAATGGGAAGGCTCTACCCCACAGCTGTGTGCGAGTGCGTCTTTGGGAGGTTCCTCGATGTTGTGACCCAGCTATGGGGATGATTACACACCCAGGACCAGCAGGTGCGGTAGACATCGGGCCTAGGTTACACCAGAACATAAAACAAAATTATAGAAAGCTACCGCTCTGTCACGTAGTCCCAAACGGAACTCTGCAGATGTAACTTCTTAGATAAAAAATTAGATAAGTCAGCATTAAAAAATAGAGGCGTTTACCTCCACCAAAAAACATCTAAAAAAACGGTATTCCGAGGTAATAATGGTCGACTGACAAACACTGTATCTCGTTTGTCTGCCGAGACGGGGTTTTAATTAACCCATCAATTGTGTCAAAGTTATAATATAGTTGACGGTGACCGAAATGGACTTTTTTCACGGAGCTCCCCTGTGGTTACGTCTCAAGTATGCAGGTTTTTGGCCCTTAAATATCGGAAACGATGCAAAGTGTGTCCTAAGGGGGTCATTGGCCATATTTCTAGGTAAATTCAGAGATATCTGTAATCATCTTGCGAAGAGGCTATCGCAGCGCCACCTATGCAACTCGACAAGTATGATTGTGTATCAAAGCATGAAGCAGTTTGTTACTCTGAATCAGGGCTTTAGGCTGACCGGGCCTGCAGACCATAGACTCTAAGAAGCAGACGTTCAGTTGTTCCTGGACCGATTTGATTCTATTAACAATTAAATCGAAATTGTGGTATCCGGCCGGATAAATATCGTCAAGGTTATTGTCAAGAATTTAACCTGCACATTTATTCGGCAGGATTTTTAAACGGACCGTCCAGCAGCATCCTCCCCTACAAATATTTTTCGGCTGGCACAGAAACGGTAGATGATAGGCCGGCGTAACTGAGACGCAAATCCGATATTTTATCGCTACGTGTCACACGCGCTACGCATTGATGTACTTAATACCTTAATATGTTGATATGAATCATATGATCCCGTGGAATCAGAAACATTACCATAACTCCCGCTAATATACAACATGAGTTCGTGACCATGGGTGAGGATTAGTCAATTTGAACTTCGTGGATTTATTGTATTATTAAAACTACTTCATCTATCTTTATATAACTTAATAAGATAAAACAAGAGATCGTAATGATTTTAAACCAACATTATTTAGAAGAATAAATAACCTGAACGCCAGGGTTTTCAGGTCTTTCCTGAAATACTAATGCTGATAATGGGGGCGTAGCATGAAGGAACGTATCTGCAAGTGTGCCATTATCAACAGATGAAGATTTTTCTAATATTATAAAGAATTTAAAATGAATATTAACGCCTAAGAATAGATAGAGCAGACGGAACGTAAAAGTTCTTTGCTAGCATTGAAAAAATGTACAGAATTTACATGCTTTTGAAAGTGCCGTCGGACTTCCTACGATACGTTCAGCGGCCAAAGACCCAGGGAACTGAACACAATTCGGCCGCGTAACACTATCGGTGGCGCAGCTGTGTTACAGTACGTTACGATATCCTTTACTATTTTTGCCCTTTCCTTCAGAGGGGGGTGAATTTAACAGGAATTCAGAGTAATCGCTTCAACTTATTTTTATTTAATTTGTTTGGATTCTATTTTGGTATCCGGTACAGCCAAATTATTTCCATGGAAATCCTAACTCCGGGCCCTCTGTTCTGTTCCCATGGTTATAAGTTCCATGAAATCTAATGCAAAGGAAACACTGCTACCTTAATGCAA
This sequence comes from Sipunculus nudus, assembly GCA_026874595.1. Lineage (NCBI taxonomy): Eukaryota > Metazoa > Annelida > Sipuncula > Golfingiida > Sipunculidae > Sipunculus > Sipunculus nudus. The sequence goes on along the minus strand of CM049313.1, from coordinate 6,396,424 downwards.
ATACAAACTTTTTAAATTATTGAAGCCTTATTGTTGAGGTAAACATATTGTGGATTCATATGACAATCGGCATTAAAACAATTGCACTTTAATATGTTTTGATAATATACTATTAGTCCTTTAATTTAACAGGTTGATCCATCAGCTGTCAGACTTTTTATCGGCGTAATTAAAAAACAACCATCACTGGATATGTTCTTAAAGAAGTGAGAAATTGTTTGCATTCGGGTTAAATCAATATTCTAAGCGCAGGGTATACTGGAGGAGCCTTAACGAACACCCACAATTAACCTCGGAAAATTTGAGGTGCCGCACAGTTGGTTTATTTTTTCTTCTTTTGATGAGAGCTGAATGAGACTGAATCAGAGCCAGTGCCAACATCAGCAGCCGATGGAGGATGTGGGGGATGAGAAGGCTGTTAAGATGCTGCGTTGCTGCTGATAAAAACCTCATGGGACAGTAACAACGCAGCTGCTGTCCAGACATCCTGTTTCCCTTATAATTCTTCATTAAAGTGAGTAGAAAATCACAAAAATATAATTAATAAAAAGTAGGAAAAATAAATTAATTAATACCACAAGTCAATTAAGTATTGCTCATCGATGTTACTATGAAACACATTAAAAGATATTATTGTTAATTATTTTTATAAAAGAATATATATTAAATGTTAAGGTTATATGTTAAGATTCTGCGAAGACTACAAACAGTTTAAATTTCATAGGGTACTTTTCCAAAGGTTAGGTGTTGAAGATATGCAAATCCTGCACAGAAATAAAAAAGAGCCATCTTATATGTAGTTTTGATTATTTATCTGTATTTCTTCTTATATTGTGTTAAACTAGACTTGCCTTAATATTTTATGATCAGATCTCTATTTTAAAATATCAGGAATGCGTTACCGCAACAAAGATAAAATAGAGAGCTCATAAAAGCCCAGTTTCCGGCCGAATTTTTACCAGATTACCTTTATATTATAGCCAATACGACAAACAAACTTGTTTTGAAAAGTGTCCTTGCCTTTCTGGGATATTTCATGCACCAAAAAAAACACAAACACAGAAAAGCAGCCAGGCATCGTCCTGTTTTGTTTGCTGATGTAGTAATAATATGTATCAATTAAATCTTGTTTCATAGAGAGTCTTCCGTTGCGTGGTGATTTGGATGGGGATTAGGGAGGGGGCAGCACGTGACGTAAGATGAGCCACATTCCGCTTTTTCGCTCAGCTTCGCTAGCGATCACTCTTTCTCCGTCGTCCCTATGTCGTGCTGTCCGGCGTGCCGTCCAAGTGTCCGTTAGCGAGGCTCTAATCGTAACCGTTTGACCTAGAAACATACAACTGTACAATCAGGGAGGAAAATGAAAAATCTTTTTGGAAACCTGAAATGAGTTCTCTCTTACCCATATCCTCCGAGCTATGGGGCTCGTAAATACCCCAAGAATTGAAACAACGCCACATGATTTTTTTTTTAATTTTTACGCATTTTTTTTCCATTTTTGAGAATTTCAAATAAAGCGGTTGTCCGTTAGGGCAGAAGTCGTAATCGTTTGACCTAGAATCTTCTCACTATAAATCCTGGGAGGTCCACGAAAATTCTTGTTTGAAACCTAAAATTAGGTCTTTGTTACCCATATCCTCCGAGCAATGAGGCTCGAAAATACCCCCAAAATAATTAAAATTTAACACAAAGCTCAAGTATCTGAATAACTAATGCATTGATCGCGATAATTATTTGTATGCATATCGATCATAAAGTGTTTCATCAGCTCCTTCAGATTTGTGGCGCCCCTGTATTTCTCCGAATTTTTACGCATTTTTCTTTCTGTTTTGAGACCTTCAAATGAAGCAGTCTTGCTGTTAATAGGACACAAACTGTTACCGTTAGACCAATAAACTTCTACTGTTCATCCAACAAAGTTCTAAGTAAATCTCCTTGGAAACCTGAAATTAGATCATAGTGTCTATATTCTGAAAAGTATGTGAAACAACAAGAATTGAGCACCCTATAGGGCAGATTTGTATGATTGGTTACAGTTCGACCTAGAAACTTACCATTTGATTAAGATCTCAGGTCTATCGGCAAAATGCATGATTTTGAGCACTCTGGAAGTCGCTTTACCCATTGTTCAAGGTTAATTGAATCCAGCTGAGCATCGTGGCCCATGAGCCACTTGTTTTGATAAGATCACTCCCGATATATCCCTTCAAAGAAAAATTCTTACCCTTTTTTACAATTTCAAGGCCATACTGTTAAGGGACCTAATATCAACAGATCACGTAGTCGTGACGAACATAAATTTCGTAATGTCAGTGTTTTTTTGTGTTAACAAATGATTATAATTTATATTTAAAACAACCCTAACATTACAATACACTAAATCAATACAATTATACAGTAAAACAACAGTACAACAGTAAATCAATACAAGTAAATAAAAAGAATTACAGTACCCGGATACCATCACTGTCACAGCGATAACAAGTCCTTTATAACGTACAACCCAGATGAACAGTTCACATAAATCTTCTCAGAGAATAACAGTCCAGTTCATTCAAAAAATCAATCTACTGTAATCCAAAAGTGAAATCCTGGCAGTGATCCGAAAGGTAAACTGAAGACTATATAATATCTGATACAAATTTAGAAGTAAATCTATAAATGCTGCATTTATTCTGTGTCCGCTGGAATATTCTTTCACCTCTTCTCCGGCTGAAAAAAAAAACAGCTCCTTTATATAACTTTTCACCTCAAGCCGAAAACGTTCCATTTCTCGAACAATCCAAAGAACCCAATAGTACACACGTTATAAAAAAACATCTAGAACAACATCGCTGTGTTTCTACATATCAGGGTTTACACGTGGGCCGGCCCGGCTCGGCTAGGCGAGAGAGCCCCAGACTAGCATGACCGCTGTGTTTCCACGTGGGCTGCACCCGATCAGCTAGAACAAGGAACGCTGTAGCATAGCAACGCCCAGGGCTTGAGCCAAACACGAATCAGAATGTCAACAGCGCACAAAAAAAGAGACAGGTCAACAGCTCACAATAAAACAGACATCTGTAACAATACACCCCCGCACTAGCGTTCTCTTAATACAGAGCAGACATTTACATACAAACACTGAAGACGAAACGCCAGACACGGTCTTCTGGCAAGTAGGTCAATATTTTTCAAGCAGAAGTCACTTTCCATGTCATGAAGTTACAACGCGGTATTCGGGTAATTCTCGGAAACATTTCAGGATGTTGCCGGTATGGACTAAAATGGTTAAATGCCAGTTAACACACCTTGTGACGTTCAGAGAGTCTGGATCTCATGTCTGAAAAGGAAGAGACGTTGGGCTGTAACTAACTAGCTTTACAGCAATGCTGAATACGGTCTTCCAGTCCGCAATCTTGCTTGGGTATATGTCAAGCTTAACGCTGACAGTATCCCTTTCAAAAGTTAAGACCAAGGTATTCCTATGACCAACATGGGCTTTGTAGAATAGAATATAGGTGGTCTTAATTCACAGGTTAGTTTTAACAATGTGAAGGCTTTCGGTTCACTCAAGGGATGGTCTTAATAGAAAGGTATTCTTATTAGGCAGGTTGTCGTGGGGCCACAGGGTTTATGCTTACACTTCTTACATAACAATTTCAGCTGTTGAAAACATGCGGGAAAAGCCACGTCACAAGATCATCCTGTGTCCATCTTAACCACTGACGTCAATCTCATTTGCATTCAACAGAAAATCGGATGTATCCGTTAACATCTCAAAATGATATCCCGCGCTTGCACGCGTCAGCGGGTCAGACACTCTTACTAAAGCCCCGTTCCCACTTTCACGAATTTGACGCCGAATCGCCACGAACTTACATCATTAAAATTCGTAGAGACGTCGTGGGAGTGTCGTAGATGATGTCTTGAACATTCGGTAATGTTCGTAGCGAGGTCTTGAGCACTCAGAATTCGTGGCGCTATTTTTGAAATGTTCAAAAATTAAGCTTTGTCGTCACAAGTCGTAGCTAAGTCGTAACAGTTTCTTGGTAAGTCGTATGAGAGTCTTCATAATTCTTGTAAATTCGTGATGTAAAACAATGTCACGAATGCTCACGAAGGACAATGACATCGACACGACTTCAACACGACTACAATACGACTACCACAAGAACCTCTCAAGAGAGAGTCACGTTCATAAAGCCCCTTCCTACTTTCACGAATTTGGTGACGAATCATCAAGAACTGACATCATAATGTGACGGAAAATTTTATTTTCTTGGTGATTTTTAACTTCTTACAAACCAATGAGGAATAAGGTTTAGAAGTAAGAACACTGTGTAGATTTGTAAATTTGCTTTAAAGAAGATTTGTATTGTGGTTATTGGTTCCAACTAAATTTGAACTAAAATAATTTGAAGAAGCTGAATCAAATTACGTTTCCTTTGTAATTTGTTACTTCTTGTAAACAAACGAGGAAGTTTTTGCAGTGAAAAAAACATGTAGTTTCGTAAATTTGTTTTAAAGAAATTTTTTATCGTGGATATTGGTTGACAAAATAAATTTGAACCAAAACAGTTTTAAGAAGCTGAATATATTATACAGTTTCGTCATACTTAAACATATGGTCAATATAATAAATTATGAATTTCCTATTTTACTATGGGAGAATAAACTGAGCCTAACACAAACTGATATTAACAGAATCTTATGTCACATTGAGAGCTGAATCAATAAGATATTTTAACCAATATTTTGCGAATACAGATATTTTACATCCGATTAAGACGGTCGTCTACTTGGACTTAAAGAAGTTAAGGTCGTATTTGCCACCACATAAATAAGTCGTAATTGTCTAATTACTCAAATCAAATAAGACATATATTATCAGTGTTTTAAACTAGACAACTTTTGTCAAATTAAAATATCTGGAGAAGTTGATTAAAGTGTTGTTATGGTGTCCTTTTACTAATATCGGCTTCTTTGTGACATTACAATAGCTATATATCACATGTATAGCTATCTAACAATCCGTAGCAAAATTGAATGATCGTAGGAGTATCGTCCACAAGTCGCGGATCAATCGTGGAAATATCGTACCAGTATCTTAGACGTCGTCACGGAGCCGTGAACATTCTTAAAAGTGTCCTGTCATATCGTGCTGGCTTCGTGTCACTGTCGTAGCCAATCGTACTGGCATCGTACTCCTTTCGTACAATATCGTGGTCGTGATGGAATTTTTATCACTCGACAGGCCGATTGGCCACGAATCGCCACGAATTCAACATCGTGGCGAATCGGCGTCAAATTCGTGAAAGTGGGAACGGGGCTTTAGGCTACTTTTCCAGGCGAAAAACGTGGTCCCGACTCCGAGACTCCCGGCAGCATTACTGGCCAGCTGAGCAGGCCCGATAAGCTTAGTTTAAATGCCGTCCATGTCGTGACGGCTAGACATATTTGCGTGGGATGACCGTGATACAAATACCTTATTATTTCAATATGTTTAAACCGTATGACTTTGTTCATAGACCATTCTTTTCGTCCTCTATATCTTGTACCTTCCAAATGGTTTTTTTTAATAGAAAACACATTACGCGATACACATGATTTATACATACAAGAAGAACACAATTTTTGCGTTGTCCATGTTTTGACGCTACTGGGGCCTTATTCTCAAGATGACCGGAAATCATGAAAATGTTCCTGTACTTTCGTGTGCGTTTCCTCACGTTTCGGTGCATTTTCGTGCGTTTTGTCTCGTTTACCTGCGATAACACGAATTTATTTGAGCATGTACAAAATATTTCATCACATCGCATCTCTGTCCACGTTCGCATGCGTTGCCACATAGGTTTAAAATCGAGACTTAATTTAAGAAGTTAAAAAAGAAGGAATTTGTACAAAGCTAGATTTGAGAAATGAAATAAAGTGAACTTGGATCAGATGACAATGTTAATAACAGGGCTGTATGAATATACCGATATATCAACACAATCGATACGCCCCATCGATACAGTAACCGATACGCAATGCATGTTGTATCGCCGTATCGATGAAACGCAAAAACTGCTCACAAATATAGATTCGAATCATACAACCCTAATCTAAACTATAAATGTTGTTATTTATAAAGATTTAGCTGCTTTATATTTCTTATTTTGACCTTTTAAGACTTAAATAGGACCATGTAGCATCGACTGGATTCGAATGTATCTACAGTTTTCGATGCTTCCATGACAATGATATCCGAATATTACGATTTTTATTTGATTTGTTATCGAAAGAATTAACGATATCAGAAATGATGCAAATAGAAAAAGGAAGGGTATCGTCAATACGTATCGGGCATCGCCTTCTGTATATCTCGATACGAATTGTACCTGAATAGGCTGATCGATAGCCAGCCCTAGTTAATAAGGCAAAAAAAAAAGAAGAATGGTTTCTCACACAGCGCGCGCGCCAATTTTGACACCCCCCCCCTTCGAAAAAAATTCAAATGTTGTAGGAATTTACCAAATTTTAAAGCTTGGACACCGAAAAGCTGATCTTAGATGCAACCATGGAGTTAGTGACCGTGACACACATTTGCGTCGGCCTTGATTCATTCATTCCCTGTACCTATGTTACACAAACTAACGTGTATAATCGGAATTTTAGTAATAATCTGGATAAGGTGATCCAGAATGTTGGCGTAGGTATATGCGGTTTCTGAACGCTTTCTAGTTTACTATTGAACAAATTTGGCAGCCAATGTCAAGTCGTACATTTGACAGCAGTTCTGAACTCTCATTCGTGGTCACTGTGTTGATTCTTATGCCAGAACATCATTTAATCATGGGATGCCTATACATCGTAGGTATGACGAGTCAGCATTTCACATACCATGTTTGTTAAATATACATAAAAATATTGTGTTTTCTCCTTAAAAAATAATGGTAGATGCCAATATTTCGTTCTAAAACGTTTGCTAACTCCTGTTCACAAGTGGAAAAAAGCTTGCACCGGGCACGACCAATGGTGCAAATTATAAACATAACTCGCACGCTCCCTGGTTTGGCCCCACCGCACGACTTCCCACTACAGATTGTTCAAGCTCCCAACCGATGTTTCTTCCATGGTTCTTTTATCATGCTACTCCCCCTATTTAAGGTTGTCGCGCATGCGCATGATAGTACATCTGGTCACGCAGTCTTGTAATGATAAACAAACACACGTGGATTGGGTTTACCCACAAACTGCAGAAACATAACAACGTATAAAACAGGTGAACTGGACAGAGTTTATCCTTTGCCTTGATTTTTTTTATAGGAAACATTTATATTCAACCAAAATCAACTAAATAGCATAAGATAATGCACATATTAATGCAAATATTTACGTAACTTTAAATTGAAAGATATAGGAACATTAAAGGGGCCCAATCACCTATAAAGCATGTTGAGTTGACACGAAAAATAGCTTCTTCTTTTTAAAAAAAAACTGTACATGCCAAAATATTGCCTTGAAACCGTTTGCTTACTCCTGTAAAGTCAACGTTAAAAACAGTGAACCGGGCGTGATCGTTGGTGTCAACAAAAAACATAGTGCGTGATGCCGTGTGCAGCGCAGAGCCACAACACGTGTCAATCAGGAAATGCCTTGACTGACTTGGCCAAAAAAATATGATACATGTTCCCGCTGGCTGAAACACCGCATGTTGCTCCTCTTAATCGGACCTCCGGTCACGCGGCCTTCTCATGTAAATAGGCACTGTTGGACTGTGTTTACCAATACGCACAGTCATAACAAGGTGTAAAACAACCGTAAACGAGAAGATGAGACTCTGTGCTTGGATGGTTCTGCTGGGAAATTTTTGTATAAAGCAAATCTGACACGAAAATGAATCATAAACAATGTCGTAACGGAATGCTATGTGTAAAGAAGCTTTTATTTCCTGTTACTGATCATATGTCCATCTAGGTTGTGATCGAAAATTATCCCTTTTTGCACTGACAGCGTACTTAATTAAATTGCCCGGCATGGGAAAATTGTTTCCATGGAAAGAAAGTGAATCATAACCAATGTCATGTTGGAATTCTTTGTGTAAAAGAAGCTGTTATATTCCTGTTAGTGATCAAATGTCCATCTAAGTTGTGATCGATAATTACCTCTCATTGCACTTAGTTATTTAGATGGTTCTGTATCAGGTAAAGTGTTCGAAATTAATTCAGTTTCCTTGGTCTTCCGTGAATACACATGTATGTAAGTCTTGTAACGATACATAAGCTGCTACATAAAGAGAAAATCGAAATAACATATTTATCCATGACATCTTTGCACTTGAACAACCAATTAAATATACATGTTTTTTTGTAATATGAGTTGACTTTAGCGCACTCTGAGCTCTCCTGTTTTGGGTGTCTTAGTTTAAAGTGCTTGAGTGAATGCCCTATTGACCCCTTCTGTCAATGTGCTATCTCCTTGTAGTAACTCCGCCAGGAGGATATGTTTTCATTCCTGTTCGTGTGTTTGTGTGTGGTGTGTGTATTCACAACATAACTCACGCAATCATGAACAGAATCTCATGACAAGGTCAGGGCATTTCGGGAATGGGCCAATGAAGAATCGATTAGGTTTTGGTGTGGATTCGGCACATGTTTCGATTTGAGGAATATCATCAAGGAATATTCACAAATGTTCAGTCATTTTGCATGAAATATCCTGGAATATGGGCCGAATATGTGAATGCCTACATGGCAGAGGTCTGTATTCCACGGAATTCAGATTTCTTGTTCTCAAATGAAGAAGAAAAAATGAATACAGACAAATGAATGAAACTTTATCATCACTAGAGGTCATTATTCCTCACTAGAATAATTGAACAAACCCATCTTTACAATAAGTTTAATATTAAAAATCATTCAATAGCTGCTGAAACAGATAACGCAAAATTTATCGGAACAGTTTAATTATATATATATATATATATATATATATATATATATATAATTTTTGATATATTTATAGCAGCAAGTAATTATACATGTTACATGTTCATACGCAGTATTTTCGTTCACAAGGCGCCAAATGTTTAAAATAATTCCTTAAATTATCAGTTTTGGCCCTCAGTAAAACTGAGTGTCTCTACTTTATGTAAACTAGTGTAATAAGTGTTTATAGTGCGTGCTTACGTCAACTGGCCGGTCAGGTATAATGGAGCCGTGGCACTATTTATTGTTATCGGCGTATCGGGATGACCGCTAAAGCTTCTGTAAAACAACAAACAGGTAAGGCATGTGCGTCTTTCCCCGAATACTGCGGTTTCCTTTTTATTCGCGAGGGTTTCAAATTCGTGATATTCGAGAAATGAGAATCATTGTGAATATATAAAATTCGTGAATAAGAGTTTCCATAGTTGAAGGCAAAGTTGAAAAGTAAAGGCTGATATTATGAATAACAATAGATCGTGTTTGTTCAAAGATTGATATTTGAAATGATATAACATTTTCCAATTGTTTACCATTAACAAACAATGTTTTTATTAATAAGGTTTGTGCACATGATATTAACATATAATATATAATTAATTCACATAATTATGATTATATTTTGTGTATAGAACGCTGTATTTTGTGACACTGCAATAAAAATGGAACACTTTCGAAACACCGAAAAGGTGAAAATCGCAAAAGTCTCGCCGTAAAAGATAAGATAACGCTTTTCCTCATTTTGCATTTGTGATGTAACAAAAAAAAAAGGATTCTACTGGCCCGAACACACAATGTCATTCGTCGCCTTCAGGGGGGCACAAGCGACGTCGAAAAGGGCCCCATCCTATATCATCTTCGGCCATGATTAAAGTTGAGTTAGTTGTGTCACATACAGGGCATTTTCTTCAAAACTACAGGCTAGTATTTACAGTCATGCACTTCGGACACTCTTGTCTCAGCGCGTTTTGATTCCAGTGAACTCAACAGGGTTGATACAGACGTTCTGACCCGATATAACCCTTAGTGACCCGGACATAATAATAATCTTGGCATCTCGCTTCGTTGCGTGGAGATCGTCACCTGTATTCGGTTGATAACATGTTCGGTCGCTTAATAACAAATGCTTTTTCACCAAATGATTCGTATTACAATAACATTATTCCAGGTTTAAGTTTACTAGCAGACCCAAATCAGGGGCGAACCATTTTAACAATTAGGTAGTCATAATGAATATCATTGTGACGTCATCATAACGCTCGACTTGATTTTTTAAAATATGATTTAGTCACCTCGTTGTTGCAATTTCCTTTTTTACGATTAAAATACACACTATATTATATATACAAGGACGCGAGCCTGTAATGCCGTTGAGTTTATGAAATAAAAACAGGACAAAAAAACAAAAAAGTGTGCCAATTGTGTTGGATCGTTTTGAAAGCACCACTAAGTACTTGCCCTCAAAGCATGCCACACAAATCACAACATACATGTGTGCGGTAATAAAAGTCAATTTATGCATTTCTAAGGAGGCCAAAAACATATCAAGATGGAGAAATAGCATCTCTATTATACCGGTTGGCTCCACTATAGCGTAGCCTGGAAGTTCATAAAGGCCCTACCCGCCTGTAACTGTGGTCTGTTGGTTGGCATACACTGTCATTAAGATCTACCAGCAAAGGTGCCCAGCTGTCTGCACTGACTAAAGATCGGTCTGGTAATTGAATTACAGGCTCCCCCGAGTGACGTTACAAAATCCCTCTCCAAATTCCGTTCCCAGTGCGACCTCTGAAACCAATTCACTGGAATTATATGCTACACTAATCAAATTATCGGGTTTTATTCTGGGTATGCACGCCGACTCGTACAACTCCAACTCGCAGGTCTTGAATCACGATAACTAATGTGGTAACGTCAAGACTATTTGGAGGAAATGTTTTTACCTGTGTTTTCTTTTTTATGTATTGTGTTAAAGGGGTGAAAGTGAATAGTGATAAGAATAGGTTACTCAAACCACTGCACGGTTGACGGTTGTCCTAGCAGAAGGAGTACTGGCTCTTGGAGACAATAACCCAGTAACGCTATTTCGGCCCTCTGACATTTTACAGTGTAAGACCAGCGTACGTAAAAGTTGTCAGAGTGTCGTTACTTCCTTCAGCGAGGAACGCACATTTAGACTCTAGGAGGATGCAAATATTTTCGTCCTTTCGCCATGAGGCCTACAAGTATGCTGTCACTTGACATAAACCAGACCAATCGTTAAACTTCTTGGTATACTTTCTAACGACCCCTAACATGAGCGAGAAAAAAATCCGTTTTAACTCAGCATATTGGTAAAACCCCACCGCATATTTATTGAATTTCTGACCGAGTGAATACAAGCATGGCCCACACGGGTTACTAGACGCAGACTACGTGAAATGACTCGTTTCCATAGAGACGGAGTTTCAGTTAAGGTTGTGAACTCAAATGCATTCTTTTGTCATGATGTTAAGATAGTGGAATGTTTACCACGATATAAATGCAACATGATGGAGATCACTGCACTGCATTCCTCTGTATGGCTTGTATCACGACTCATGTTAGGCTTGCCAGCCCAATATGAGTGCCTACTAAATTACCCAGGTGCGGATGCCATTGCAGCTATTTTAGCTTTTCTATTGGCCATAATATCACTTCTTTTGGGTTCCAGAATCACTTTTGAAGCACCTGCCGGTGTTTACCTAAACCGATGAGGTGAAAATGGCTGAATAACGCTCATTAAACGCTGCCATCAATAGTTACATATTTGAATGCAGGTATCGGTCTGTATATGCGTTTCATGCATATATATATATATTTGCATCTTTGCATAGGAATGGCTGGATACCAAAAATGATCTATTGAATCCTCGACACTTCCCTATTGTGTGGAAGTAGAACCTACATATTTTAGTAATATAAATTAAATAAAAATTATTAATCTTATAATAATTAGATGGAGGCTGACGTATAACGATATCTTTTGTGAAAAAAAACAGAGATAGAGCAGAACAGGGGTAAGCGTCTGTGACGCTCGGAATCTCTTTAAGACGCTAGGCTATTGCATGGATTCCAAGCGTCTGATAAGACGAGCAAAGTTCATTTTGTAGGACCGAGATGGTCAAGGTTTTCCCTTGTAGCAGTTACTGACCATTGCCGGCTGTTTCAAACCGACCAGTCACTGCGCAGATAACTGACCCTTACAATACTAAAAAATCAAAAAATAAAATGATACGATATCGACATAAAATAAAAAAAAAGAAGATTCAAGTTTACATAACCATTCAAAATTTGACACATATTATCTCCATATGGGATATTCCCAACACAGAAGGGACTCTCTTACAGTTTTGCCTGAACGTCCGGGTCTCTTCACATTTCGTTCCAGTTGAAAGCCTTGGATAGACAAAGAGACAGTCAGTCGTGGAAATTAGGTGACATGGCACAATCTTGCATTATCTTTAACAATATTCTCTATTTCTTACAGCTGAATACGAGAACTATGATATTTTAATATGATAACTAAAAATATTCATTCTAAGGAATGCAGGCCTTCGCGATGTGGGCGTCCTTTATGTGGCGTACGCCGTAACCCGTGTTTTCGTTCACTTATTAGCCCCGCATTCCTAGGTTCATTTGTGTAGAGGTTCCCCGACAAGTGTTTGCATTCACTTAATCAGCCCATATTTCGATGTTCAATAATGCATATGTGACTGCACATTTGTGAATATTCCTGGAATTTCTTCTTGGATCCGGATCATTGGTCGGACCAACACCAACATCTAATCGGCTCTTCATAGTTACACTCCTGAGGTGCCCTTAAAATTTCTGGGGATCCTGTTCATGATTGCGTGAATTATGCAGTGAAGAAACACACAAACACCCACACGAATATACACGAACGAGAAGAACGCATATATTCCTGGCGGAGGCATAAATAAACTTCCTAACGTGTTAATTTTGATATTGGTAATTAAGTGTGTGGTATGCTCTAACGGTGCTGTTTAATTGGATATTGAAATTTCCCCAAGAAGATCTAATGCTTTTCCCCATGTGGTGTATGTTTCCGGGAACTCTATTTTCAATATTGCTGACAATCAATATCAGGCATTTTTGGTGTTCACTTATCAACACTCCAATTTATTTCATATATTGGCTCTGACATAACGGAAACACATGGGAATCGCTCTCTGGTGTGTATTTCTGCAACATATCACGCAATACTGATGTTCAGTGACAGGCCAAGCCCAGTAGCGTGACATTTTAAGTATCCTATGATCTAATATAATTCCATGCTAAACCTCTTCGGCATATGAATAAAAAAAATAAGTTGGTGGATTCCCTGAAGATTCGACAACCAAATTTGCATGCCATGTCACAAAGCTATATTTTATACAGGTCCATTCCTTGACATCATTAACACATTTCTAACCTAGACAACCTTTCCTCACCAGTCTAGGTGTGTTTATGTTTAGATCGGTATACGCTATATATTATGGGCCGACTCATGGCCATTGATAAAGGTATGAGTGCATTTTCAGAAACAGGTTGCACTTATATAGCGCGTTACTCCTCAAATGCCGGGTTTGTATCCCAGAATAATAAAAAATTAGAAAAATAGTCGTCGAAATGTAAAAGGCATTTATAGGACTGAATGCATGGAGATTTTATAAAAAAAAGACATAGGACTCAATGCAACATGTTTGGATAAGGTTACAGAGCAATTCTCATTCATTTATTAGGAACCAATAAGCTTAAGACCACGGCTGACGTGAGTGTCAGGGGACATCTGATAGCGGGGATTCCTGTGTTGAATGCATCAAGACCTTATTCTTTTACTGTGCTCCCATCGCGCCGATCATGAAACTCTATCTGACAGGAAACCCAGCGGAGGTCTTGGCATACTAGACGTTTGGAAAGCTGTTGAAAGTTTTCAAACCCCTTAGAGGCATTTCTGTCAGATGATTAACACTTTTAAAAAATGTTATATTTTTTCCAATAGATACAATCTGAATCTTCCCGGCATTCGGCCGTTCCTCATGATAAATTTGGCCAAAACTCCTGTGACAGTTCTATGACAACATGGCTTCCGTATTTTTAGCCTAATTTTACCTGATATTTATCATTCACTGATTGGTTCTGCCACGTGCCGCTATGAAAATATGTGGGTACATCCGGGGGCAAATTTAAAACACCAGATATAATACTGTCATAGCTATGTAACTATAATAAATCGTGTCGCCGACATGATGTAACCGAAATCATGAGCTTGTAGAGAAATATATATATATATATATATATATATATATATATATATATATATATATATATATTTATATATATATATATATATATATATATATATATAGAGAGAGAGAGAGAGAGAGAGAGAGAGAGAGAGAGAGAGAGACAGACAGACAGACAGACAGACAGACATACAGACAGACAAACAGAAAGAAAGACAGACAGACAGACAGACGGAGAGGACAGATGAACAGTATACATTTTTATACGCTTAACATTTTGTCGGTCAAAGAGGTCATCCTCTCTTTTCCAAAATTTGATTTGGCGCTTTGTGTTTGCTACATCAGTTTCCTAATGTCTACCCATCAATAAAGTAACTGCAATAGGAAGAATTTTAGTCCTGTCCTTACCCCTATCATAGTGTTTGTGAGTAACCAGTTAAACATTTGAACTTTTATTTGAAATATACCGGAATCGTTGCATGTTGGGGACGTTAATAGTGCCTATTATATATTCAAATACACCATCATTATATTAGGTCAGCTCTGAAGGTACTGTAATTTTAAAGTATATGGTTGGCGTACTTTCGAAAAAAGCGTTTCCGTCAATCAAACTAAGTGAATTTGTTTTGTTTTAGAAAAATAAATAACTCATCTAAGCCAATGAAATACGTATGGTAAAAAAGAAAGAATTGGTTCCTGGAGGTTGGCTCAGCAAACACTTTTTATGTATAATATTTAATTAATATTGGAAAACACAGAAAGGTCAGGAGGGGTCAGACGTGGTATGCGTTCTGAAGGCCTTTATCCCCTTATTTGGTATTTTACACGACAGGATCTTTACGTGCCGGGAAATCGTTTATCTTTTTAAACGAGGTCTTTGTAAAAATGGAAGGAAAATTTGTCATGACAGTAAATTGATTTAGCATAAAATTACAGGGTAATGTTTTTGAATCAAGAATTTACTTTGACCCCTCTTGTAAAAAGCTGTACTTTTATATAGTTTTATAAAATGATGTATGAATATATCAGAAATTGGGTTAAAATTGGTTCAAAATGGACTGTATTCAATTTTTATTTACCTGCGACATGTTTAAGAGGATTGAGCGGCTGCTGGATCTGGACTAGGATTAAAGAAATAGAGGGAATTACAGACATCTAATTAATCTTCCATGAAGCGCTTTCTCGCTTTGTCCTGGTAAATGTACAGTGAATAGCAACATAAAAGCACCGTGCGTAAAGTTCTTCTTAATAGTACTCCATAAAGTCAGCTATTCACTTGTCTAATCTGTTGATTTCTGAATGATTCTTCATACATAAAAATGAACTGTGGGTAATTCCTGCTAAGAAAGGTTCTTGCGCCTCTGTGTCTGATATGTATGACCTTGTTTATCTACAAGCTGTTAGTAAACACGTTACATGTTGACAAACAAACAAAAAAATCAAGGTGGTTGATTGCACATGTGCGGAAGTTGAAAGGTCACTAGTTGCAAACGCCATTTGCACAAATCGTCTGACTCCTTATTGAATGTGTTTGGATTATTTTGTCCCCCCCCCACCACACACACGTTATGAACACATGAATACAAACAAAACGAACAACAAGTGAGACAGTCTCGTTCTAACATATTTTCCTAAAGGTAAAATGAATCATCTTTAGTTGATGGAAGACATCTATCAGAAAAGGCCCCTTTATAGTGGTATATAGAATTCTTAATATGTATTCTACCAACAGATCGGAATGATGAAAAAGCAAGAACTGTAAATGAAGTTGCAATAAGCTGATCTACAGGAACTTTTTTTAATATTGAGAATCCTAGATGGTTTTATTCGCTAACTCTTTCAGAAACTATAGAGTGTGATTCCTAGTATGTTTGTTGAAATTTAGAGAAAAAAGCCACCTAGAGAGCCCACCTATATAAGCAGTTGAAAGCCAAGGAAAGAGGGCCATCAGACACAGATATTTTTTATTTTAAGACTGAACCATTACCAAATGATCGAGGGTTTGCATATGTAGCTAATTTATATTTTATATGGATATTATGAATGGATTCTAAATGAACAAGTATTTATAAATGTTACAGTAATATTGTACAATGTTTGCACACTCATATCAGAGCAATTTATAAGGTGCATAGCCTTGAATTCAATTAAGTACAAAGAGTGGTTTTTAAATCTATGACAAGAAGAAGCTTTAAATTCTACATAAATTTTCCACATAACCAGAAATATAACTGCACATTTCCAGTAACAACTACACAGGTAGGTATCGACTGAATGTTAAAATATACCCTGGAAATAATATCTCAAAATGAAATTTCACCAATTTCACCAGCATTTCCTTCAAAATACTCTTCTGTGTAGGTGATACTGTGTGCATGGTTATGATTCTCTAGATATCGAAGCCCCGATATATGTCTTCATAGCTAACCGTAACCTTTCATAATTTTCCTATTGAAGACCACTTTAGTTTTATTACAATACGACAGATGACACTTCAATAAAAATGAAGATAATCTAGACTGTTTTAATATAATTAGATAATACAACATCACTCCCGTGACGGGTGAACATTTTGTTTTACATGGCATAGGAATAACATGTCTGAGGAAAATTTGAGAATTAATTGGCAACAGATAAGGTAGTAGATATTTTTTAATATCCTACTTACCACGTATTTTATCAACACAAGCAATTTGTATATATTAGGACTCTATTAACCCGATGGAGGTTCTCAGGCCTTGATTCAAAGCGAAAAACTGCCTTGTAGACAGTCGTAATGGAACGCTCAAAAATAACTCGAAATAAGTAAATTACAGAGAAACAGGAAAGTGGCCCTCCTTAGGAAATACCCTGCATCAATCCCCGATAAAACAAGACCAAAACCCGTGCATGTCCGAGCCTTAGCCACAAAGGAGTTCCTGAACTAAAATTCACGCAGTGCAATTATTATAATGTCAATATATCTCAGTTATAATATAGATTCATCTCTGTAGGGATTTATCAGTATATTCCGTGCGTGGGTTCAAAATGTAGGAGAAAGTATTATAGAAAACACAGGAATTCTTCGGTTCTGTGTGAAAGAGAAAAAGAGAAAGAGAGAGCGAGATTTCTCTGAGGAATAGACCGAGCAAAGAGACAGGATACGATATCGTAATAAATACATGTATTTACAGTCATTGTCCTGGCAGGGTAGCAGGCCCAGATTAAGACTGAATTTCATCCTGCTTTATAAACCAAGTAAAGGTGATATAATGTATTGCACAAGCGTTACCAATGCGACGGAAATGTAAAGATAGGAATGGAATAAATAAACGTAAAAGGAGGACACGGGGAGAATTGTCACACTATTTAATATCATTGACTCAGTTTGAATGATGAATTATCTGAGATGCCGATAATGATGTACCTTGGTTTAAATTAAACCAGTTATTCATTTCAAGTTAGATTTATTAAAATTATTTATGATACCATAACCATCATTTTAAATCTCTACAGCGCTTTGTCGTAAACCATGGGTGCAGTGCTGTTTTAAGCTTTGCGCATGGCGTCGTGTGACGTTAATAGGCATTGCAACATATAAATCGGGATCTTTATTGGTTTGATGTTTCTTGCAAATTACCCCGATTAATTTTATTGTTCGCCCTCGGATCATCTGTCTTAGTGCAACTACTAGGCTTCACATTTGCGGGATCTTCTGACCGAAAACGTGACGGCAAGATGACCAATAAACGCGACAAATGCATTTTCATGTTCACCGCAGACGCCGATTTGTCATACATTTTGTCCAAAATTGGTGAATATGGAAAGAATTGCTCGACGCAAATTCTGTCACGGCAGGATCAAAATCTCATGCTATTTCAACGAAACAACACAACTATTTAAAAATCAACATTGGCGTTTTTAGCATGTAATTAGTACGATGCTCTCTTTCGAAAAAAAAAAACTTAATGACCTTTGTCTTCTAATGTACAGATCTAGTTAGCATGCCTTTTCTAATGTATGCACAAAGTGATTTTATTCGATATACGAAAAATACAGTTGCCAGTTTTATCTTGGTATTTCAATACCCCGAATGACGTATCAGCATCCTAAATAACATAATAGCCATTATAACCAAAGCTAAGCCTCATTGGTTTGATTGATAGTGCTCTAGACTCCGTGTATTCATGCCCAATATCTCATTAATGCCAGACCTGTTTAAATAAATAAGTAAAATAACACAAAGGACCGAAGATTCAGTGCAGATAAATATAAGAATGTTACCTAATTATGACAATGTATTAACTCACTCCAAATTTATCGGTTACATTTTCCCTAAGGACTCAGTAGTTGCTGGCCGAAGTTTTATATAAAATTAGATATATTTGTTTGTCAAAGAGACCAGAAATATATCAGTCTTTGAAAATATATGAAATTTTATACGTTACAAACTTTCCATATGTTCCTATCGCAAGTGTATGTTGGAATACGAAACGAAGTCCTACGATCTTGGCTCCGTGTCGTATCGTTTTTTTTTAGCCTGTTCGAAATTGTCGCGTCATAATTGGCTTCCTATGGTATCGTATCCAAATTTAAAATTTACGTAGAGTTTAAATTACCTAGTCCGTTTCCATTTCTTTATATTTCGTGTTCTTATTGTATAAACCAATTTTCTTCGATATATAGAACCGATTTATTAAGGCAGCCATGTTGCTGTTCAGTATTTTATGTTATTATCCCATCCCCTTTTGCAAACATTTGCATATTGTACAGGAAAATACGATACAATTCTTGAGTAGTTACGAAACGACGTTGCGATAGAAAATTTTTTATCGTATCCAAATTTCGTTTCGTGTATTCTAAACTAGATTGGATAAGTTCGCGCAATACGAAAGGGAAGGCTCAAACTTCCACCGTGAAAATATAAAACAAATATATTGAGTGAACTCAGGAATCCGTAGGGCCTTGTGCAAAGCGTCTATCAATAAGCCTTGAAAAATAAGAAGATACTATCAAATAAGCCGATCCCTCCTTGGGGATCAAATTCCTCTGATGAAAATATCTTAGTGCAACACACTGCCTCTTTTGTGTCGACAATTTCATTTTCTTTGAAGCAGAAAACTCGACATCCGCCAGAGAGATGGAAAAACGACGGAGCTTAAATCCTCTTCAGTTGCCTTCATTTAGAATGTTCATCCAATCTACGGAAGCCGCTTACGAAATCTGCCAGGAGTGGGGAGATCAAATGCTCCATCTGTTACGCAGCATCTTGTGGGAATAGATCGGCATGTTGAATTGAATTTCGCAGGTCTTAGGCATGTCTCCCCAGGCAGAAAGAAACACAGTCAATGAATTGCTGATTCAAATAAAAACAGATACGTGACCGTAGAATCACGTACTTTGCTCTTTTCACATGGGCTAAAATAACACAAATTTCGTCGATGGATGTTTTAAATGCCGTTCTAGTGACAGAACGAGAGTATTCTGTATTAACTTAACATAAAAACTAATACATTTTTGGTCCTCTAGATACAATAATAAATTTGGTAAAAATCCAAGGGATTTTCGCTGATATAAAAAGGGACATGCTTACATAAAAAAGCTATATTGCTTAAGATCTCAAACATCGCAAATGAAAGATTGACAATGTGTTAATACCATATTTATGTAATACCTATTGTGTCCTTCTGCTATCCTTCTTGTGCTGAAGTTTGATTGAAACTTCCTTGTGTATAAATTGGATTCATTTTATAACAAATTTCCATCATCAACGGCGTAACACTGGGGCCATCAGTCTGTAAAGAGCACATTACACGCAGAATGCAGCTTTTCGTATGCTTTAAATGCTCTCTAAATCGTGAAATCTTGGCAGTATTTCTACAATTTAAATCTATGCAATCTCCCTTGAGGCTTACACGAGGGCTTGCTGGCATTTTCCTTGAAGCCGAAATCCGGAGATTTGGAGAAAGTCGAGAACCTGGACGCCGCCGCCACAGATGGGCAATGACACACACCCGGACGTTTTCATCGTCCTTACGGGTATTCTGAATTCTCTAAGTAAAACATAGTAGGTAATTTGAGACAGAAGGACGGGTCATTTGGCTTTCCTCGGAGCTGCCGTATTTCCGGTACATGGCGGGATAGGGTCCATTCTCCCGACAGAATTGGCACTTGGTATAACTCTAAAGAATTAAGCGAGCTGTTCACTGTATCCAGTCACGTGATCTCAGGAGTGGTCGAGGGGCCTTTTCAATATACCGTAGAGCTGAGATGATCGTCTATTTTAAACAGCAAAGTTGTAGGCTAATTTAATATTTAAGGATTTGGCAAAGTTACCTCTTGGACCACTCGTACGAATGCAGACTTCAAGTACTTAATTGCGCCCGTAAAATATTGTAGGCTTTGATCGGTTTTTAATGTTTACATTCTTGTCCGTTAAAATAGATTTAATTAATCGCATATTCGGCAAAATAGGTGCCTTTTATTTATACAGCTCAAATTTATCAATTATATATAAATTAAGAGTAGCAAAAACAAACTAAAGTGTGTATTCGGAGCTTAAAACCCAATCCAGAATATTCTATTCAGATTTTCCCTAATACCAACGAACGGGTGGTCTCTATCCGGGACAAAGGAATCGCCTTATGTCACACTGGTATATATAATCTTTTGAATTAAAAATATATAATTGTGATGCAGATTAACTAAAAAAACTGTGTCGATTGTTCCTTTGAGTGTTACACTAACTGTCTAGTTTCATCACAACTTGTTCAAAACTGAGTAGAGTTGATACCAGACAAATCAAAGGGAAAATAAAAAAGCTTCGCCAGGAATAAGTATATGCAACGGGATTATTTTAAGGGAATTTTAAAACCTCACGAACCTGTTATTAAGCGTTCTCCGTCAGGATAAAATATGGTTTATACTTGAAGGGATAAAGGTTTAGGTTCAAGGTTGAACCATTATGAGTTTAATAACGTTTTGTATACATAGCTTATTTATATCATATATAAATATGATGTTAAGACATAATATATACCATTATTACAGAAATATAACAAAATGTTTGCAAACTGTATCAGTAATACTGATGATACTAGAGTCAATAATACAGTGTATTGTTTTGATATATGTGATCGATGATATTCAGTGCGCGTATATAGTTTTTTAGTCTGTGACTGAATTTTAAATGTTAGAACTGCAAACATCAGGAATTACACCAGCACATTCCCCTTACAACTACACAAAGAGGATTCAACTACAGGTTAAAAATCATCGTGTCGACCGGCTTCTCTGGCTCAGGATTGTAGCACAGGCGTTTCGTTCACAAACGAGTGCACCTTTCGGGGGCTTCTTAGTGGTATGACCTAGCAATTGGGACTATTACACACCCGTGTAAGGCTGACAGGTGCAGTAGTCACCGGGCCTGGATAACATCATAATATAAAAATGAGAAGAAGCATGGGATAATTGCCCTGTCACGTAGTCCATACCCGAAATGGAATTCTGCAGATGAACGTATACTTTATAAAGCTTACATTCGTTAGCATTGGTTACCTCTAACAACAAAATTACCCTGCCGTACATGAGATAATGCCGGGCAGTGTTCATGCACTGCTGAAGGAAAACAATGCTGTAAAAGCCTGGTATCGCCGATCACTAGTTCTACCTGGGATTTAGTGTAACTGTTAACGTTTGATGCTAAAATGCGTAAAATTAAACGTGATTCTATGTACCGATGGATAGACATACCTCAGTCTAACTTTTATCAGTTAGAGAGCCGTAATTTAGTTATCATATCCACGAGGTTGCAACACGTTTCTAAGCGTTGCGACACAGCAAGAGTAAATTTGATGGCTCTGTCGATGGGAGAAAATTTTAAATGTTAGAACTGCAAACATCATTCTTAACCATTTCAACGACTGGGCCGGTCTACGAGTGAAGCACATTATAGATGAGCTCAGCTAGGCCCCTAGGTTAGTTCCCGGGTATGATACACTGTTGCCTTGAGAATATCCGATAAATATGTCTGCCGTGATACCCCAGACACGTCTGACTGATGGCATGTTTCTTGCGATAGAGGTCTCATAAATCCTAAATATCCGAAGAACCGTCAACTATATGTGAATAGTGTTACATTCTTAAGGTTAATATGGTGCAGTAAACAGGCATCTCAATATCGGTGGCATAATCCAAAAAGTCTTGGTGTTTGAATATAGTTTTATGGGGCTTATTCTGATAGCTGACGTCTATTGACTCATGATAGTCCCTTTGAAGTCGAAACCACTCTCGGTTATAGGTTTTTTTTTGTATGTCAGCATGGGCGCATGTATACCGTAGGACTGGCCCTGTCGATAAATGGCTAAGACAAACCCTTTCACTGACAGAGTCATCAAGCCGAATTGCGTTTGCTGTGTCGAGAAGATTTGAACAGCTGCTAATATTTCACGTTTTATTTTAAGCATTTTAGTAGCAAACATAAATACTAAAGCCATGGCAAGGCTAATGTACCGCGTTTACAAACAACATGTAGATAAACAAGCCTATTCATTGGGCGTTATAAGAATCTTATTTTGCAATAAACCGGCTGCAATTAATTAAAATGTTCCCAGGGTTTATAAATTCAACAGATAAGTCAGGTGAATAGCTTTCTTTTAACGATCTGTTTTATAGACAGGGGTGTCAATACAGGGGTTGGGAGTGGAGGGATGGGGGTTATTATATTTATATATTTGAATAAAGGGACTTTAATCCCAATCCTGAGCTTACTCTGGTATATTATTCATTGTACATCTAAACCGGGTTTAGAAGTAAGCTTTACCAGAAACATACTATTCTATTTTTTTAACCGTATACTTAATTGTCATTTATATGAAACGTACGGTGGCTGATTTAGGACAGAGAAAAAAAAAACATTATGTCGAGATATCGGATCTCGAGAAAACATCTCGAGATCTGGACATAATATCTCAAGATCTCGACTTAATATCTCGACACAATTTTTTCTGTGTCCTAAATAAACCACCGTAGAAACGTGTCAGACACACAAAAGCGTATATGCTCAGTTTCACAATAACCGTGACCTATATTCAGCGAGCTTAATGACAAAAACATGATTTTGAGCACCCTGAGAGCCAGTGTACGGCTTTTGAGTGTACAGGAGTGCTGTTAAAACATTATGTGCTGTTTATAATCTTTAAATAATGTGCCAAATTTACACTTACCTTTATGATAATAAGCAAAGTATGAACAGAGCTCACCCTGAATTCTCCGAGTTTTGAGGTAAAAACATATCTGAGCATCACACAAGTTAAGACGCTTGCCAGTAAAATCAAATACACAATCGCAGATTTCTCAAGAAAGGCGCCAGCTGTCATCATACATTTTACCGATAAATAATGATTGGTTGAATCCCACCCTATCAAATATCTGATATGGCTCCCAGAGAGCCGCCGTGGAAACAAGTGCATGGTTTGGCAGTAAATGAGGATCTTCTTAAGACGGCAACATTGCTTAATTTGACTGGAAAATGGGAATGACCACAAAAAATGGTATGTCCCTAAATCAGACATTAATGATTAAAATCAGTAACCATGGAGATTTTCAAGAGTATCACTCTAAATTATGATATTTCACCCGAGATGGTACACTTTAAATACCATTTCCCACAGAAACATAAATTTTCCTATAATTCTTGAATGTGTTGATCAGAATATTGATATGCGTTTATTAATCATAGACAACTTTACCTTGTGTCACGTACCGGTGGTGCCATCTTATTTCTTTTCTATTTCAGCCTCTTTGTTTATAAGAGCAAAGTTGGGAATGTTAGTCAAAGGTCATGTTTTCAGATGATTATTTCTCTCTTGGACAACCTATATATACACAAGTTGGAAGTCTTTAGAGTTATTTCATTGGGTTCAAACTTCATAAATATGTCCCTCATCACTAAAAGAAACACCCTTTCAACTTTGGCATGTGTGTGTATATGCGTGTGTGTGTTACCAGACATAAGAGGAACAGCCTTATTGATTTTAGGCTGAAAGGTCGAGGTCACAAATTATTGTCAGCTTGGATTTCATATAACGAGCTCTGAAGGATGATTTATGTGATTCAGCATATTTGTACTTCCTCAATCATAAAAACATCCCGGGGTAAAGATGAAGGTCATAGATGGCGATTGATTTTTCCACAATTTGAGTCTGAATGCTAACTGGCATTTCTTGTTCTTTCCTTTTCCATATTTTTCGCTTTTTACTTCACCATCACTAAACCACGAACCTAATTGAAAACTTAATATAATATTGGACTTACACCTGTAAAACCAATACATACTTATGAAAGAGAAGATTTCAGCATAAGCTTAGTGGGAATGATCTGGTGTATTAAGAAAAATATTCGAACAAATGAATCGATTTACGGATATTTCGCAGTAAAGTTCTGCAGCTTATGAACGAATCGTCTGTAATGCTAGCATATATTGCCGCCCTTTCTCAGAATGTTCGACTGAATAAGATTTTACTTAAACAAGGTATAACGATACATGATTTTATTATCATGACCGTATCACCCTTGTGCAATTTATCAATATTCTACCAAAGTTTAGTTCTTTTATAAAGATATACAAAGCGAGGACTTTTTTCGTCAAATTTATTGACATAGAGTTGATTACCAAGAGAAAACCTTACCTTCCCGAAAAGAAGATTTGGTTGTAATTAATATTTTTCTACATAAAATCGACTCAGAAATTAACTTTTATAGATATATGAGGGTTATCTCCAAATATGGTATTTAATTGTATAGGTTTGGTTTTCAATAAATATGTATCTCGTTGCAATATTCGTTTCACGCAACCAAGTTTCACTAGAGTGAAAATGTACACACGCTCGAAAGTGCTACAACAGCCAACACTAATGAGAATAGTAAACATCTGGAAAAAAATGGAGGCCACTAGCAAAATAATCAGATTTGGTTGATTTTTTACATTGTTTTTAAAGTTTTAATATTTGTATTCTGATTTATATATATGCTTATATATATTTTTGGTAATAATTGAGCAAATATAGAAAAATATAGAGCTTCATGAATTACCCATAATCCCACTCACATGCAATAATGTATACATGCATATCTGAGGTGTGGTAGCATGGAATCAAATATCTATATAATAACGTGTTAAAGGTACATAACCATCTAGGGAACTATATTATCTCACGCCATTGGTTCATATTGGTAAAATACCAAGTTTCCTTCAAAACCATCACAACACGTTCGTTGTTGATAAAAAATGTGGAATGTACATGTAACATGTTAAGAATTTAAAAAGTAAAGTACATACATTTATTTTTAAAATTATCTTTCTTCTAGATGATGTATTATCAATGTTATTTTGTTATTTCATTTTTATTTTCAACCTCTATCATCAGTTCTAATTCCTGTTATCTTAGGATTCAAAGAGCATATATTTTTTTTAAAGAGAAGCCAAAGGGTGACGTATTATGACTGTATCATGATTTGAAACCAGAAAATTAATATGAGTCGGAAACCAACACGCGCCTTTCAAATAAATGAGTTTATGGTAATGGGATGAGGTACTAAGTGATCCTTCTCTGAAGCAAGTAATTAACAGGATTTAAAGTTACTAAACAAAAAAAGCTGATGTACGAGCTAAACCCAGTCAGTGACGTAAACGTATCACCAATAAAGGCAATATAATATTAATTCCTTTCTCGGAAGCTATAAGAAATAAACCCATAACAATTAACGTTAATAAAATGTTAATCCTTTCTCGGATAATAAGAAATGATGTTTATGGTTATAAGAAGTAAAAGTTACGGCGATAATGGAAGTTTCCGCCTCACACTTCTACTTTCCTGCACTTAGAACGTGCTCCAAACATTTAATGGATTTTCATCGCAAATATGTCCCATAAAATAAAGTCCTCCGGGATGTGCCTGGGAAAAACACGTAATATTTCAAGTGGAAGCAGTTACGTTAATTTATTTATAATTTTAATTTAACAATGAGGAAATCTGAGACACTGCATGGCACTGATTAGCTAACCTAATAAGAGCCGAAGGAATAAAAGCATGTTAAATTGTTTTATTTCGTTTAGAACATCTTTAAATTTCATGTGTTGCTAAACATGATGAAAAGAATATAACATTCTGACGCAGTCAGCACTGTCGCTGCTTCTCACTTGCCAATGAAGTTGAATGGAAAAAATCTGCCTTTACCGAAGAAGGTGTTATGTTCTAGCTGTCGATAATCTTGAGATAATTACTTGGCCAGATTTTGTTTGGTCTACCATATATTCTGCACTAAGTTAATTGTCCCATTTTTTGTACTAGGCAAGCTGTTATTGCCCTTGTGAACCTGTTTATGAAGATTAACGAGAGGCATACTGAAGGCATAGACGACGGATAAATACTGTATTTGTGGAAGTTTCTTGAGAAAATTAAAGTTCCCAGAGAAATAGTATACGAATGAGTAAATGATATAATATTTTTCTACTACTGTCATATAAGGACTTTGCATTTGATTTATATAATCAAAGGTTCCGACACGTGTTTGTTGATTTTTTTCACCATAGTGTTCAAAATAAATGATAGATCACGTGATGCTAATACCACTTCCCACTGTCTTAATTCACCATGGCAACTGCATACCGCGGCCGTTTCGAACATATTGAAAGACTCACGGACAGAGTGATTTAAATCTATTCATTCTATAACGCAGTCAGTGAGTTCTGGATTAACGATATAAACTCCCCATATTCCCCATCAGCTATATCTAATGATATTTTCATCTACTGTAGGTCGGACTTATTACGATCATGTCAAATATATATAAGAATATATCAAATTTATTGTCATCTTGATGTAGAGTTAAGCTCTTAAAAAGGGCTTAATACTTTTTATTTCTATTAATCCCATAGAATACGTAGTATATGATTTAATAGTTCTAAATAATATCCTATCCCGCTTGCTTCCGTGGATGAAAAGGAAAAGGCAAAACGCTTCGTGTAGATACCATTTTTTATCATAAAAAATAAAGAAGCCATCCACATTTTATCGATTCAGCATTTTATATCTTTACTTAAAGCAGGGAAATATATATGCTTTCTTGGAGGTAGTCCATAAAAACATCATGAATTGCAAGTTTCTGAATCTTATCTGATCTAAATTCACTCAGACATTTGCCAAAGCCCGTCTCCGTTCTTTTTCATAGCAGCTTCCTTTCACCTAATGCGCACATATATCAGGTTTCAGGCACAATACGGATATATGATTATGTCACAGCGTGTCATGGCCCAGGAAATCCTGCATGTTGGATAGAAATTCGTCGAGACACCGATTGTTTATCATGCACTAAGGAAGTCCTGGTCTATTGTTTATGAGGGTCACAGTCTATAGATACAAATATCAACATTGGTCCAAACCTGTCATGGAAAGTCTGTCGTTATAGCACCTCAATGTAAAGATGTATATATGAAGATGAATATGTAAAAATGTTTCTCAGGACACAACAAATAAAAATAAATAAACTAATATAAATATTTGTTTAATGGAATCCCAGTTATTCCAAAATATCAGGGATTTATTATTCGGGGTGGGGTGCAGAAGCACAACGTCATCGGTAGCACGGTTTCTAATTTGTGCTTCATCCGTCATTTTACAAAGATATCATAAAGTCTGCAAACATTTGGTACATTAAGGTGCCAGTGGTGTGGAGTGGTTTAACGTTGTGTGGTTTATCTGCCCTATTCTCATATAGAATTATTTTACATATTTGTATCGTTCATATCGCCGACAGATCCACGCATTTAAATAA
This sequence comes from Sipunculus nudus, assembly GCA_026874595.1. Taxonomy (NCBI): domain Eukaryota; kingdom Metazoa; phylum Annelida; class Sipuncula; order Golfingiida; family Sipunculidae; genus Sipunculus; species Sipunculus nudus. Next base: position 6,368,398 of record CM049313.1, on the reverse strand, counting down.
AACAGTTGCCAGGTCATTCAATACTTGTTGTCTCAGATCCTGAAGAATATTTTTATAGTTTTGCACTGGTCTCACAATAAATGTTTAAAAATATGGATTTCATTTTTTTAGTTTAAAATAAATGTATAGGGCTGTGTTAGTTTTCATTCCCTACTTTAACGTTTATCATCTCATTTACGACATGGTCCTGCACATAGGTAGCTAATCTAGTAGAAAGCCATTGCATGTCCTTGTCATGGGAACTATTCCCTATTTAACAAATAAAACACAATAAACATCAGATATAGCTGTTATACCTGAATTCTGATGAAAAAGATACGAGGCCTCAAACGAAAGTTAAATTTTAAAAAAATGTACAGAATTGCTTATTCCAATACATGTAGCTAGGATCCTAATAAATTTTAGAATAAAATAATTTAAAAAATTAAGAAGTCACATAAAAATGAAAAGACCTTAAAGCGTTTGAGGTTGACATAAAGTGATGAAAATGTCCATGATTGCTTATGTGTTTCATTAAATTGAGTGAAAGTGGAGTCTTTACTTTTGACAGATAATCTTGACGTTACTATAGTCGACGCAAAATGAACCATTTATACCCAAATAGAAAATACTTACTCATTCTTAATCTGCTTTCAGACTTTAATACAGCGGTTCGTAGGCTTCGAGGAAACCTTACTAAAAGCGCGCTTCATTAAATTGCCAAATGTAGTTATTCTCAAGTACATTTTTTTTTTAGTTTTTTTGGTTGGGAGCAGTTCTTTTAACGCCTCCGTGAAGGATGAATAAACTTGTTTATCAACATGTTTGTAAAGACAGCTTTGTTGACAAACAGGAAAAACATGTAACCTAAGGTGGTAAATTGCTATATGCGAAGATAGAAAGGTCACTTGTTGCAAAATCCCAGTTGCAAAACTTCGGCTTATCTGACCTGCTGCAAGATGCTCTTGTTAAATTTGGTTTTTATTATTTTGGGGGACCCCACATAATATGAACACGTTGATATAAACTAAACAAGCAATCTGTGTGCAGTGATAACCACGTTTTCCGGCCTATTTAAAAAGCTCCAAGGGATTACCTTTAGTTTAAAAGCTCAGATAGTAGATTTGGCCCCTTTAAAATAAATTTAAAAAGGATATCTTGAATTTTATATGAGTTTTCACGTTTATGTTTAGCCCCTGATGAAGAGCTTACATTTGGTATGTAGAGTCTTATTTGTTTTGTAATATTATGTTGGTAGTTCACCAATGTGCACAATCTTTATACAATTTGTGACAGAGTTTTCTTTTTTACTGGACTCGGGGTGGAATCATCGATGGACGACAGAACTACATCACTGGCCCCTTGTATATATAAGCTTATTCGGGCACAGACCTGATCATGTTATGCCATAGAAATACGAAGTCATGTGTCCATACGCGTGTCCTCCCAATCATTTAGCGGTCCACCAGGCTTTAAAAGATTATCTCGGAGTCTTAAATTTCCTTAATTATGCTAATTTATGTAAAATGTTTCAAATTGATAAAATAAATGCTTCTTCCCATTCGTGTTTGACAGACTTTGATTTTGAGCGTTTTATCTGATAGGGCTAGGCCCGGTATTTACAACTTCTACACGACACTTTAAAATTAATTCAATATGCAAATTTATGCAAACTTTTACAGAACCACTAATAAACTTCATATTTTTTTCTTATAGAGTCTGTCATTCATAAGATAGTGCCATTCATATAGACGTTGGCTTTTAAACCGCCTTACAGAAGTTTGCAATTCATTAATTATGCAAATTTAAGCAAAGTTTTTAAAATTATCAAAACACGCTTCTCTGCTTAATTTCTTAACCGATTCTGAGTCTCTTTCTTTATTTGATGAGGCAAGCAGCCGCCCTCATGAATTTTTAACTTTTACACACATAATATTGAAACTGAAGGGGGCGGGGGCACCTAAGATGGCAATATTCTGTGATGTAAAATGTATTGTATGCACTTGTTGAAAATTGCATCATTAAATGTTGCGAGGGTGCCGGTTGGGCATTAGGTTCTGGTTTAAGGAAAACTGCCTTATCATTGAATAATGACGATTGCTTTTAGATGTTATAAGCTCGGGGTCCAATGCTACGTCGCTTTTTTTACCTCTTGTAAACAAAAGATCGATATCATCCATGTTCCTACAGACCTCATCTTTCGTATTTGCAAAAATGAGTATGTTATAGTCGAAGCGGTCAAAGCAGGGAAACATTAAAGCTATTATATTTTAAATGATATTTAGGATATTAAGACATATTTTATACTCAGCTATTCAAGTGACTTATTTATAAAGTATATGGGATTATTGGCTTACTTTAAACTGTCGATAACTATAAATGAGAATAACTTGTATGCCGTGTAAAAAGTTAACCGCATGACTGTCGAGGAAGGGCCCTGCTAATAGCCTGTATTGCTTTATAACCTTTTGTGAAGCCGGGCAATGGCTGATCAAGTTACCCACTCACGTACCTGGTGTGTTGAATATGCATAAAGTTTTGTGTTTTCTCCTCAAAATATCTGACATCTGTCAGTGTTTCCTGCAAATATTGTTTGCTTACTCCTGTGCACAAGTGGGAATAAACTTGGCTTGGTGCACGGGCGCCATCACATGGGCAAATCATAAACAGCAAACGCCACCTGGTGGAATTACCGAGCATGTTCACAAATCAAGAAGATTTTTCAAGCTTCAAACCGGTATTTCTTCTATGTTTCCTCTTTCATAATTCCTCGTCTTGTTTGTGAGTATTCGTGCATAATAGGAGATTTGTTAAGCAGACCACACTGCGCAGACTCGGACTCTCAAGAATCTGACCCCCACAGTGCGACGTGGTTACTAAATTCACTATCGGCGTGGGTATAAATGTAGTGAAGAGGACAATGTGGTCCACCAGGAGTGTTCGATAAGAATTGTTTTAAGGCAAATAACATAAACATTGGTGTTTCTGCGGTAAGAACTTTCCGGGAATAAGTAATATTTTGTTAGCATACACATGTGGATTGTAAACAGAAGGTGTTTCCATAAAAGGCAACAAAATTTGATTTTATAGTTTAACACTTGAGACAGAAAGTCCCGGCCGTCCCACAGTACGCATACAGCAGAGATTCGTTTCGAATAGAAACGACTATGGCGGAATGGTTTTAGTAAGAGTGACTAAAATGTTGGATATAAATCTGATAGAATATTTTAGTCACCAACCCACCTATGCACTTGGCTGGGATACTAAGCCCCATACGACATGTATCTGTATAAGGGAGAAATTCCATAATTCCAGATATACCATATTATTTAGCCCCAATCCAGTAACGGAAAGCTAGTACGCATATATATATATATATGTATATATATATATGTATATATATATATATATATACATATATATATATATATATATATATATATATATATATATATTGTTACGGAACCTAATATAAAAAGATCACGTATGCGCGATGAACACAAATTCTGTAACGGAGATAAAAAAATCAGATTCTGTAACACTAGGCAGCGTGAAATGTCTAGCGGAATGAATAAAGAAGTCAGTGGTTTTTTGTTAACAAATAACTATAATTTATTCTTAAAACAACCCTTACATTACAATACACTAAATCAATACAATTATACAGTAAAACAGCGGCATAGCAACAAGTCAATACAACCACATAGAAAATAATGTGCACAGTACTTGGATACCAACACCGTCACCATGATAAGTTCCCTAAATTTATACTCTCGGAGAATGACAGTCCAGTGGAAAGTTATTGCAACAACCCAGAAAGTAAACTGAAGTCCAAATGCATAAAATCCAGGAGAAAATCTTTGAAAATCTATAATTGCCGCATTCGTCGTGTAAGGTCCTGACACACGCTTCTGCGTCCGCTGACTGCTCTGCTGTACTCTCTGCCCTAAAAAAACCCTTTATATACCTTCACACCCCAAGCCGAGAATTTTCCACTTCTCGAACAGTCTATAAGGACCTTACTCAACAGTAAACACGCGTTTCAGGAATTCTCTAGAAAACATCGCCGTGCCTCTACACACCATGGTGCACACGTGATCTCGCCCCAAGCCAGCAGGACAACAACTTAAGAGTTCAGCCAGTACGGATTAAACATAGAATGTAATACGCGGCCAGACACGAGTGCCACAACAGGAGATACGCCCGTGTCACATAAAAGAAGAGCACCTGTAACAATATATATATATATATATATATATATATATATATATATTCTTAGTTTTTTTAAATGCGTGTTATCACTTAATAAAACAGAGATAGAAGATATGACATGTCGCTATGAATACATTCTCACTGCTAATGCCATGACGTCAGTGATCAGCATGGTCCGTGTTTCATAACTGAATTAAAAGCACTTCCAATGTATAGCAGTTATGTTCTCCATAAGATACTGATACAATGGTGCAAAAGTTTTAGTGCTGCGGCGCCATGTGGACAGAACTGATAACACACCTCCCTTTGAAGAAAATACGATCGTATCGTGTACAAACACCACCTATAGGCGACGAAACAGTCGACCAATTACAGGTCAAGACACGTTTCGTCGCTGCTGGCGGGTAGAGTGAAAGCAGACTTGTGATTGTAAATAGACACACGTGGACTGAGTTCACTTAAATTCTAATCATAACAAAAAAAGATGTAAAAAGTGAAATTGAAATAGAGTGTCCGTTTGTCGTGATGGTTTTTTTTTCCCGGCAAACGGTTTTATTCAGCCAAAATACACAGATAGAATGGGATAAAACACATTCTTGGAACTGTTTTTGTACCATGAACATGATCAGAAGTGACGAGTTTTTAGTCAAAGGAGGCACAAAGCAGGCGACAGTCAGGACCAGAATGTTAAAGAGAAGGAAGTAATTTTAAGCGCATGCGCAATGAAAGTACACCATGAGTACTCCTGTACGTCCCCATAGTTTAATACAGTTAACATGGGAATAGATGGCGCTCGAGTATTGAATCCGTGCCCTAAGCACTCCTTCCGCAACTAAAAATGGAGCAAATATGGACACAAATATGGAGCAAATTAGAGGAGAGTGTGATGAGCAGCTATTACCTGTATACATCATGACTGATGTCACATCAAGCCAGCTATCCACCTTCCTTGCCTGTAGAAGTTATATGTTTCTTGGCTTGCTCTGTGTACATATATTCATGAACTGTAGAAATTTCTCATAGGACAGGTTCCTGTACTGCCTCTGTCTGTACTATTAGTACACACGGTACATGCTCTCATATTGACATAAAGCTAGAGCATGTAACTGAAGGGGGTTAACTGCATATGTGCAGCAGTTGGTCACTAGTAGGTCAAGAAAAAGAATTTCAGGGTTCATAAAATTGTCACCATATTATCCATACAAGTGTAATTTGCTCTTTGCTTGGCGTTTTATTTCTACAACAAAACAGGTTATATATCGAAATGGTTGGCCTGGTAGCAATGTGACATCTTATTTAGTATTCCCTGATAATCTGTGTTCATTGATACTTTTAGGTAAACATAGAATCTTGTGGTCTCGATACTTGGTACCGGTCTTTGTCTCGGATTCCTACGTCTCGGCCCGAGTCCTCATCCGGTAATTGCCGGACCTGATTACGTCACTGCGACTGACTACAGTAACATACTGAGTTTTGGTTCATTTCGCGCGTTAAACCATTCCCGATTTTCATCTTTTCATTTTTTTTCGCGAGTGTTCCATTTTTTGCGATTGCCCCGTACAATAGACTACACAGAGTCTATCCGCCGTTTTATGAATTAATTAGACCAAGTAATATGTTAACAAAATCGTAGTATTTGAAAAGGGACCCGAGTGAATACCGCACGAATAGAAATCATCGTTGATTATTGGCAGATAAGTTTGAAAGATCTAAATAATAAGGATAGCTATCTAAATTTTAAGGTAATACGCAAGATAAATTTTTGTTTGTTTTATCAATGATCTTTTTGCTTTACTTCGATTTTAAGACCTCTTATAATTAGTATTTTATTGAATATATATATATATATATTTATATATCAATTAGGATCGTAAAACAGGACGTAGCCCTATATATATTCTTCTCCTAAACACATACATGAAAATACGTGATACAATACTGTAAAAAATACAGAGGATGTGAAACAATACAGTAATAGGCAATAATAACGTAATTTCTATTGTAACAATTACACGTTACACTCCTTTACAATTCGATACAATTCGTTATATTTTATTTACGAAAGGAAAAGTGAATAATACCCTGAAGTGTGCAATAATATGAGAAACAATGTGCAAAGATGGTTATAAATCAAATTTATTCGTCCTTTTCACGAATATTATCGCGATTATTTCCCTATCGCGCACATCGCGCATTTGCAAGTTTCGCAAACCACAGTATTCTACGGTGATGTAGAACTCGGTCATTTTACTCGAGCTCATACTCGGACTTGGACTCGAAGGTTCTGGACTCAGATTTGTACTCAGACTCAAAGGATTCGAGAAAGAAATCAGACTTGAGTCCATCTCGAGTACAGTGGAGAACTCTGTCACATATTATAAAGACGTACTTACATGCTCGAACTACCAGCAGAATATTAGGTACACAAAGTAGACATATTTACCAAACTTTAGTCCGGCATCGGGAGCTAAAGGTAATTAAACAATGAATTAAAGATCATGTATAAACTAACCTAAAAAGTAAACAGGGTAATCTGAAATATTCATGTATTTTTTGTTTATCAAGGAGATGTGTATTAATATTGGACTCGGACATGTACTCGGCTTCTTAGTGACTCGGAGTTGAAGAAGGTGGTCTTGGACTCGGATTTGAGTGTCCTGGACTCTCACTTGCATTCAGACTCGGATGTGGTGGACTATAATCCGTCCCAGTACCCATGTCCGCATGTTTTTTTCTGGGATAATTTTTTATACAAGTAAAGCAGTGTAAACCTTTCTTGTCAAAAGGTTGCAGTAGCAATTCCGCCGACCACCTGGGCATAAAGTAATGCCTCACCTTGCTTTAATTTGGTATGAGATGAATAATCCAAAATATGACAAAACATGTTACAGCGTTTACGACTTATTCCTTGCCTGAGAACTGATAATAAACAAGCCAGTCAAACTTATGACGTCAGTGAATTGAAGGTGAATCATGACCGATCACTGTGACGTCTTCGTGACATCACTGTTGTCTAACAAACACCAAACGCAGCCATAGACATGGAAAGTGCACCATAGAGGAATGTACTGTCCAGCAGTGCCGGGAAGACGCCCTTCACGGTATTTCAGCATAAATAACGCGAAAGAGTCGCAAAGAAAATACGTTTTCTAAATGATATATCCATTCTTTATACAAAAATCGGCGGAATATGTGTTTATCTACTTCAGGCTAAAGGGCATTTTTAAAGAATATTCTTATAATAACAATCGCTAAAAAACATGCGGACAGGGGTTTTGGGACGGACTATATAGACTTCACCACTAGTTTTCTTACAAGTACCAACTATGAGCGTTAGAGCTAATACTCATGTAAGTAGGTGGTGAAGTCAAAGGGCGAGTCAGAATGACAAATCAAAATTTCTTTAGATTTAAAAGTCAGCCTTGAATGTATAATCATCATACCTACATACATATCCCCGTCATGCCTATGATGACATATGAAGACATAATCATCATCATAAGTCATCAATTACATGAAGAAATGAATTTAAAAAAAAGTTTGTTGAATCAGTTTTCGTATAGACGTATAAATAATATATTGGACAATACAATAAATTTCACGGACTCGCCACCTCGTTGTGCCTATGTTTTGCATTTTTTAACATTTCAATTGAACAGAGTAACCATTTAGCATTTTTTTAATATTTTCTTATTAATCCAAGAAAGGATTAGAATAAAACCGAGTTGATTCAGACAAAAGAGAAAAAATCAGTCCTCGTTTTCAGATATTTCATTATCATTTATTGTGAAATACAATCGTTGATTTATTACTACATAATTTTTTTTCTTTTTAGCAAAATGCGTGGAGTATATAATATGTATATCCCATTGGCTAAAAAAGGGGACAGGTCCGGGGGGAGGGGGGATGCCGGGGGGGGGGGGGTGGGGGTGGGGGGTTGTGGTGCGGGAGGGGGGGGGGGGGCTCTCTGTCACCAAACTGCGTCCATGAAGTACACGGTTGATTAAATTCACCTCTTACATAGAAGAGTTACGTAAAAGGACGTAATTCATATACAAGATTAATTTTATATGGAAACGTTTTACTCGCCCGACTGTATATACATACCAAAATTTAATTACATATTCAATATCCGATTTCTCTTGAAATCAAATTAGGCTTTCTAGCTTCTTCAGTAATGCTATTATTTAGCTTCATGGCAATTTAAATACTGATTAATCACATTTAAGTTCACGGGAACGAGACTCTTAAACTTGCAACGCGAAATCTCTATAATGCTTTACAAACCAGGGCAACATAATGCAGTTATCACAGAAAATGGAAGCTAGCTCATAGTATTTCCTCTCAACCCCTTCTTTTATCCTTTTAAAGGATGGGCCATGGAAATCGTATTTGTGGTCCAGTGGTTGAGTACAATACTAAAAGCCGGTGGTATGACCCAACCAGGGAACTCAGGTGCATTTAGTCACTGGGCCTAGGTAATAACGGGATATAAAACGGGAGCGTGTGATTCTGCTTTATAACTTATTTAAAACCGGAATGGAATTCAGCAGATGCACATAATAAGGATCAAGATTCTTGTATTAAGAAAGAATTGTTTTTCTTAATCCTTCTGGACCTCTGTAATGGGGTCTGAGAGCAATCATTAGGATAATAGAGAGAATTTTAGTGGTTCTATCTAAATCAAAACAATATCTGTTGGACTCTCGTGGGGATCAAACCTTGGTCCAAAAAATTAACAACTAAGCTACATCATACTGCCTCATCTGGTTTCTCTCTCTCTCTCTCTCTCTCTCTCTCTCTCTCTCTCTCTCTCTGTATTTCTTTCTCTTTCTACATCTCTATCTAATTATTTCTCTTTCTCTTCCTTCCGGTTTCTCTTTATTTCTTATTCTCCCATTCCTCCCACTACTTTTATCCCCTCTCTCATTCCTTTCTCCCATCTCTGTCCCCTCTCCTCCTCTCTCTCTCTGTTCTCTCTGTCCTTGTCTTTACCTTTCTTTCTTTCTCTCACTCCCTCGATCTCTCCTCTGTCTTTCTGTCTCTCTCCCTATTTGTCTCTCTGTCTCCTCTCTCTCTCTACTTCTCTACCTCTGTTTCTCTCCCGCTTTGTTTCTCTCTCTGTCTCTCTCTGTCTCTCTCTCTCTCTCTCTCACACACACACACACACACACTTTTGTGTATGTATGTACATGTATATTAATTAGGGGTTGAACTTATTGCAGTACGGTACTGGAGAAAGCATACATTCTGAGAACTGACAGGACTGTTCGTGGTATATTTGTTTCTTATCAGCGGAGATTGCATGAACACGGATAACAATTAATTCACGGACCATTCGTTCTGCACCTGCTCATTGACAGTCATGTAACTCTATATGTTCTGATTAAAGAAACTGCTTCCGGTACAAATGACCAGCAATTCCGAATCTTTAATTCATTCCTTTGTCTGGGACAGATAACTGTCATTTTACTCAATACCAGGTGATCCCATTCCCGTACATATCCCAAATACCGATAATGCTTTGGTTCAGCGTGGTATGTACTATGTATACTTAGTTTACGGTGGCTTTATGTATGAATGTAGATTATCTAGTGCTTGGCCAAAGTCAATGTGAGATCAAACTGGAAGGTGAAAAATCCATAATATTTTGAAACTCGCACTTTTCCTGGACATGCGTCCTGAAGGCAGACAAAACGCAGTGTATTAATGTAGTTTCGAGTGTGGATTTATTCTCCTACAGGCTACTCATTTTATCGGAATAATTAAACTGATTTATATGTTTCTTCATGTGTTAAACTAGTTAAAGGAATAAAATTACAAATAGTTAAATTATATCTGTGCGGAGGTAGTCATACATACATATATATATATATATATATATATATATATATATATTAAACATAACTTTATAATGCACGCCTTATTGATTTCATTTTTGATTTTGCCACCAGAAGTCTGCTAATCACTTCTAATGGGAATTTAAAAGATAAACAGTAAAGAACATTTAAGTTTGAAGATTAAACTTTGACGCGCACTTTATATCAGCAACACCTTGTATTAATGAGAAACCAATGAACTTATACATGCGGTCTCCATTTCATCAAATATGTAAAACTGGTTGTAGGATCAGATTAACAATAATTAATGTTACGTTTCTTTATATATGTTGAAGATGGAATGATATTATATTTAACGTAATTGAATGGTTTCTTAGGAGCTAATCGAAATCATTCTTCCTACAGTTAAGTCTTGTAATTGGATTAATTAAAACTATTGTGTTTGTCTTCACGTGTTAAACTAGTTACAGGATTAAACTTAAAAAAAAACAAATTAATTATATCTGTGCGGAAGTAGTCAGATATATAACAATTTAACAGAACGTTATTATATACGACTTATTGATTAATTAGTGATATTGCAAGCCGACGTGTGCTAATCACTTTAATAGGAATTTAAAAAATAAACATTAAAGAACTTTTCCTTTCTAAGATTAAACTTAGATGCGCCCTTTATATCCGCCCAGTCTCAGAGAGAGAAACAGTGGGAAACAGAGATATAAACAGAGAGACGAGAGTGTGCGTGTGTGAGGCTTGAGATTTTATTTCATAAACTACTCCGTCAAATTAACAAAATCAATCGACCGATCTTGAAAAACTCTTACTTTTTTTGTAATCGAACGTAAATGAAAAATACCAGAGACGGAAACTCGACGTAAGCCTTTGAATCGACACCTGGGTTTCCCTCTCCACTGTACGATCTGCTTATCCGAGGAGGAACGAACTCCCTGAAATATCCATACCCAATTCCAAATGCCACTGTCTGCTTTTATTCTTTTTATTATAATGGACAAAGTATCCCTCTCTTTGTTTTGTAGGCATCTAGGCTGGAAAAAAGTATAAGTGCTTTCTCTAGTGCCCTCTCTTTTGTTTAAAGGTCCACATGTAACCATGGTAACAATGCGATAAGTAGCCACACGATAAGAATAATTCATGTTTTATGAGGACCAAATCCTCGGTGTCAATGTTGATAATTGTCGCTGTTGCTTGAGTCCTTTCATGGAATCCTTTCATTAGTGCGCATATTAATACTGTGAAACTATTAATAATGTGACATTCATTAAAGGATTTATTGAAAACTGTTGGTTTTTACATGCCTCGTTTAAAATATTGTCGAACATTTCTTTAGCATTTCTTCAATATGTAAAAAAAATCGCATATTTAACCTCAACATTAATAAAAGTCGCCCGCTGACTCATTTGAACAATAATTTATGTTGGTATACTCTAAGAGAGAAAAATAAGCCCATGACTTTCCTATGTATCGTCAAACTTATTCCAAAGATGAAAAAAAGCAAATTAACCTGGTATATGCTTCAGATGAACTCCTGTCATGGTGAATTTGCAGTTATTATTCATCTTTATTTCAAAGCGGCAAAAATGTCAATTCTTTTATCATCAGTTGCTTTAAAGCTATCGATGCAAACAAAGTTTCACTGGTATTAAATCTTTCTGTCTAAGGTAATATTACTTAAGTTCAATCGTTTTCCTTGTTGTTCGGGGACGTGATTATACGGTCCATTAGGTAGTGAAATGGGGCCAGCTACCCTCTCATTCAACTTGAGCAACTTGCTCTTCCATTCTGTCTGCAAATATTTAAAATTGTTACATATATAATAGAATAAAAGACAAGCGCCCCCCCCCCCCTCAGGAGAGAAGGCGTTGATGAGTTTATTCCTGTATCAATATTTTTTTTGTTTGACATGAGTTGGTTTGGGGAAGGGGCTAGAGATTTTTCTTTTTTTTACCTAAGCACGTGTTTGCAGTAGATTTCAAATGCGGTTGATTTTCGACACTGAAACTTGGATACAATAATGATTGCATGTGACACATTTGTACTTGATATATTTGGTGTGAATTGTCAAGGTGTTCGCTAACTAACCTCCTTCCTATTATCGCTTAATTGCGGACCAGGGTTGGGTGAGTCGTCCTCTCTGGGATGGTTAACATCTAAACATATCGTTTGTCATAATTTATTTATATAACATTGAATAACACTCAATATCACGACATCGATGTCCCCCAGTATACGGAGGTTCCTCTAAGTGTTTGCTTAACCTTTTTCTTCGAGCAGGCTGCCAGGCTGTCAGACTGATCCTAATTTTCCAACTTGTTCCTACATTTTGGTATCAGCCCTATTTCCTACCTTTTCTTCAAAATACTTCATTTTTCCTACTTTTTTGTTTGTTTTGTGACATGCAATTTCAAAATGCGGTGAACCGCTGTACAATTGTTTTTTGCCTTCTAATAAGTAAATAAATATTGGCCTTTTGGATCACTCTGTGATCAAAAAATGGAATTTAAACTGAGGAGCAACAAAAATAATTATTTAAATATGTCCTCAGAAATACTGATATTTTTATTTCACATTCTGTGATTTTAAATTAGCATGAACACTTTTGCTAAGTATGTTGTTCCAGTCCTACTTTTGTCTTACTTTCTCATAACGTTGTTTGACAGCCTTGTATTACTTGTTCTAATGTCCTACTTCTATACCGAATCAGTTATCACCAAGCATATTAAACAGTACTTTAACTTATTATTTCGTGAATTTAAATACCTGTTTCCTTTTCTTGCAGGTATATTGCTACCATACATCCCGTTCGCGCTCACGTCCTATGGCGTCGAAATAGGGTCGGCGTCGCCATATTTTTCATATGGGTGCTGGGCTTGCTATGTGGACTACCAACCGTGTTCTTCAATGACGTCACCGCTCACGAAAACGGCAGCGTCCAACTGTGTTTACTCAAAATCCCAGGAGAGCGGAACACCAATTATCTCATCTTTAAGTATACGGAGTTTTCTCTGTTTTTCTTCGTGCCCGTGGTGGTTCAAGTTACCAGTTACAGCATCATAGTAAAACAACTTTTCATCGTCATGCGAGGGCAGAACCAAAGAGAAAATAACGCACGGATAACGTACCTAGGGCGTGCTAGAGAAATTGATACAAGGAAAACGAGAAAGAGTATTATAAAAATGCTGATTGCTGTGGTTGTGATATACGTCATCAGTTATGCTCCAGCACAAGTGCCGACGTTTTACGACACTTTTTCTTCTAAGCCGTTCAAAACAAACTGGTCATTCCTAGCCTTGGTGATGATTTTGTCGTATATTAATTCGGCTGCTAATCCTATTGTATACTGTATATTCAGCAAGCAGTTTCGACGTTATTTCTTTGTGTTGATAAGGAACTGTTGCTCACGGCGGGCATGCTGCTCGTCTCGGTGTACTGGCATCAGGCATGGTACATACAGCTCAACTACCCCTCACCTCAACGGGGGCATTCGGCTTCAAACCATGGCGCTACAGTTATAGCCAGACAGCACATACAGAGCGCATACCTCCACCAACGCCTTTAGCAACTAAGTCACCTTATTGATGGTACCTAATTACTCCACCAGATTCATCGGCATTAGCTTCTGGAAAGATGTACAGGTCGACTTAAAAGATCACGTGTGGACATTCGATTACAGGAGAATCCCAAGCTTATCAACATTTATTTCTTTCTTTTTCGATGCACAAATTAATTGAAAAATCCATTAATGCAGGGGTTTTTACACAGACTACAAAGATTTTTTTTTCAAATATGAAAGAAATCTTTGATATATTTATTTGTAACATTTGCTATCGATGGAATATGGAAGCTGTACAGATGAAGTCAGTCTTTGGCTTTTCATATTTTGCATACAGCTTGGATTATTAGTTTGAACTGTAGCTTGGCGGGTACTGTAAAATATATTCTCTTCATAAACCTGTGACAGAATTGTGGGTCCGGCCCAGTTCTATCCCAAATATTAGCATATGACTTGGCGGCACGATACTTCAACTTATGTTAGTAATCCAAGGCTATGCTAATAATACTTTACGGAACAATGATACCTTACACATGCTCAATACTTGACAGTGGCTGCCATCAACAGTTGTCACTATGCTAATGAATCTGAAGAAAAATTGGCTTTAAAGACATATACATATATATTCAAACCATATCCAGCAAAACAAACAGAAGTTCGTTGATGTATATATGTTGCAAGTCCATGGTCCTTCATTTAATCTCACACAGTAGCTTTGCAAGGTTAATTTAAACCTCTAACTGTACATAAAGACATATACACTGGGCTCGAACTCAAGACCTTCGGGTATATTTTAAACGTTTTCACATTTTAACTGGTTATGCTGTAAAATAAAATTGTGGTTCTGCAGCTGTTATCCATTCGTCACTTTATATAAAATCTTTTTATAGGTAATGTAGATTACTCTATACCACGGAGGTAGTAAAGCAGTAACCTATATGGCTCTGTATACATTTGCGAATATTGAGAATCATTCATATCATACAGGGGCGGATATGCATAGGAAGGGTGGCGGGGGATGGGTGGGGGTGGCGGGCTCAACAACCTTTAAAACAGTGTACCGGGAATGATAGCAAGCTTGTCACAATACTCTCGTATAGAGGGGTATACGGGGGAAGACGCAAAATCGAAAGCTTCATCTCAGTATCAGACCCAGATTGCTTTTGTGAAGATAGAAGGGTCGCAAGCCCCCCTTCGCCATTCCACATCAGCCTTGCCATGGCTATGCAAACGTATTCTAACCACGGAAACAGCGACAATCGAATGATGATGCCGTAAACTGAATCAGTGTCATGCTCTGCAGGTGTTTGTAAAACGGGGTCATGGGTGATGGGTATATTTTAATAAAGGTTCTATTGGAATGACAAACCAGTGCTCTGTATAATGGAAGCGTGACGTAATCAGTTATAAACAATTATATGGTAAAGCGTGAGTCCATGGCTGTCGTCAAATATACTTATAAAGATGAGACACTTGTTCTGCGATGACTTTGAAATAAGCTACAAAAGAAAAGATACCATATTTTTGCAATTAACGTAACACCTGTCCCGGAAATTCAATTAAAAGTGGCACGATAGTCCAGCTATGTTTTTACAAAGAAGAAACAATTTTTTTGCGGATAGTTCAAAGAACGACGTTTTTGATCCAGATTTATCCGAACAGCTATCCGAATTATTGCAACCATATAATTTAACCGTAATGTGTGATGTGTAGTTGCTGTCAGTAAAAAATGTAAATACCAGTATTTTAAATCTCACGGTCGGCCGGGATTAATAGCATACAGATATTCCATAAATGAATGGAGATACATGTAGCCTGTTTAAAAATATCCATACGAATTCTGCTACAGATGTTCGAAAAGTAAAGAGATATATAAATGTAAATATAGTGATTTTTTATGTCTGATGAGGTGATTTGTATTGTTAAATATTTTGATATTTCAGATTTACCATTGTGGAACATGGACAGTGATGTTTTGTGTAGTTAAACCATATTTGTATAAAGAGATTTCTTGCCATACATATTATGTTGTTCTGTTTTTTAAGCTCAGTTGACTGTAAGTCATCTGAGCTATAGGGATCACCTTATGTCCGTCGTCCGTCCGGCCGTCCGGGCGTCTGTCCCTTCACAGGGCACAAATCGTAACTGCTGGACCTGGAATCTTCTTACTTTACATCCAGAGAGGTCCAAGAAAAATCTCCATGGAAACCAGAAATTAGGTCTCTGTTACCCATATCCTTTGAGCTAATGGGCCCCAAAGTAGCCCCCAGAATAGTGAAAAGTTTCATACAAAAACTTCAATATCTGATTAACTGCATCACTGATGGTCACGATTTTTGGCATACATATTAATCATGAGATGTTTCATCAGTTTCTGCAGACTGGTGGCGCCTCCTGTATTTTTCGATTTTTTACGAATTGTTTTCTCTATTTTTGAGACCTTAAAAAATGTGGACATCTGTTAACAGGGCACAAATCATAACAACTGGACCTAGAATCTTCATTCTTGACATTCTGAGAGACCTATGAAAAGTCTCCATGGAAACCAGAAATAAGGTCTCTGTTACCCATATCCTTTGAGCTATGGGGCCCAAAAGTACCCCCCAGAATAGTGAAAAAATTCATACAAAAACTTCAATATCTGAACAACTACATCACTGATGGTCATGATTTTTGGCATACACATTGATCATGAGATGTTTCATCAGTTTCTGCAGACTGGTGACGCCACCTGTATTTTCAAATTTTTACAACTTTTTTTTCTCTGTTTTTGAGACCTTTAAGGATGTAGTTATCTGTCAACAGGGTTCAAATTGTAACAACTGAACCTAGAATCTTCATCCTTGACATTCTGAGAGACTTATGAAAAGTCTCCATTGAAACCAGAAGTTACGTCTCTGTTACCCATATCCTTCGAGCTATGGGGCCCTAAATTACCCCCCAGAATAGTAAAAAATTACACAAAAAAACTTCAATATCTCATTAACTACATCACTGATGGTCATGATTGTTGGCGTACATATTGATCATGAGATGTTTCATCAGTTTCTGCAGACTGATGGCGCCACCTGTATTTTTTAAATTTTTGCAATTTTTTTCTCTATTTTTAAGACCTTTAAGGATGTAGTTATCTGTCAACAGGGTTCAAATTGTAACGACTTCACCTAGAATGTTCATTCTTGACATACAGGGAGACCCATTAAAAGTCTCCATGGAAACCTGAAATTAGGTCTCTGTTACCCATATCCTTCAAGCTATAGAACTCCAAAGTATCCCTCAGAATAATGGAAAATCTGATACAAAAGCTGAAGTATCTGTACAACTAATCCAGAGACCACCATGCTTCTTTGCATGGATATTGACCATTAAGTGTTTTCATTAGTTTCTGCAGACTGGTGGAGCCACCTGTATTTTTAGTTTCTGCAGACTGGTGGAGCCACCTGTATTTTTTTTAACCTTTATGCATTTTTTTCTCTGTTCTTGAGATATATTAATACAGACACAATCTCAGCCTGTTGGTTAATCTGTTTGATGCTTCAGTTCAATGGTTATATACTACCATTCAGATGATAAAATTTCCTTTTGCAAATCTCTTCCTAGTCAGCTGAGCGTCATGACCCATGGGTCACTTGTTTTACCTAATGTGGTAGCTTACGTATCACAGACTGAATGATATTATTTCGAATCATTCATGATATTACGTGTGAATGGGTTATGAATTAAAGACCAGCTGTGTAGAAAAAAAATATTCTTTGAACTTTTCCAACCCACGAATGCTACACATTGACTCTCCGAATACACTGCATGAAGCCTCAGACTCCCAGCTATAAGGCTGATAAACCATTAACAAGCATAAGGTAAAAAAGCATTGAAATCCATCTGATGAAGGTGAAGACAAGTTTAATATAGTAAAGCCGAAACCGAAAGGCTCTCTTTCTACCAAGCTCTATAATACCGACTTCTTTACATAAACATGAAAAACACTGATGCCTATACAATAAGAATAAAATAGGATTTTATACTAAAAGGCATTGACTCACCTACAATAAATCATCGATAATAATACAATAAAACAAAAAGTGCATATACAAAGTTAAAAGCATTGACTCTATTACTTATGAGCAGGAAGGCAATAGTCTCCCCTTTCATTTTTCCTCAAAATGCTCGGAACCAGACTTTAACATTTACTTACATGGTGCATCGTAAGCGAATAATATACATATACCTTTCTGACTCCAAATATTAATGTGGAATACAAACTCTCACGACTACGATACTTTCAATAATTTTAATGACAAAGCAAAATTTCAGATAATCTGTAGAATGAAATTTAAACAGAGCGCATTAATGCTTATTTATACTTCCCAGGGATTAATAGGAGCTAAATAATGAGTGCAATTTACGATGTTACGGAACTTAATATCAACAGATCACGTATGCGTGATGAACATAAATTTTGTAATTTAATGTTAGGCACAGTCTACCATTTAACCTGCAGAGCGCTCACCCTGAATGGGGGGCCGTACGTGAAAAATCTCCCCGCCTCGGGCTGAGATTCCAACTCACGATACCCCGGCTTTGAGTCCTGTGCTCTACCCCGGAGCAACAGAAGCCGGTTGTATATGATCAACATAAAAAGCCGTTGCATATGATCAACATAACCATTAGCCCCTATTCCAAACCTTGCAGAATTCTTGTAAAGAATTTGCACCAGAGCACAAATCAACAATACTTCCAGGGACCTGGTCTTCATTTGCAAAAAAAAACAAATGAGTGGCGAATCCGTAGAACAATACATTATTTGTTTTTCCTAAAATAATAAAAAAAAACTTTTAAATTTGTCTATTAACATTAGTTGTACAAACAATTATTTTCCATGACTAAGATATTCTCCTCCCGCAGTTTCTAAAAGCATAAATCAGAGGACCCGGAGAAAACCACCCACATTGTACGAGCCACCTCAACCCACACTCATTGCAACGCATGCCCGGATTCGAATCCGGTTCGCTAGAGGAGAGAGCCGAGCTTGACACCAGTTTATTGTCAATACCACTAAGAAGGACCATCAATATACGCAGGTACAAGGCGGCATTATCTAGATGGACCAGAGACTGCGTGGTTAACAGTAAAACAACAATATAAAATGAAATAACAATGCAAAATCTGTAAAAACATACATACCATTAAACTATTTTTGTATTTGTTTAAAAAACAGCTTATTATTATTATCGTTCACAAATACTTTGCATTTATACTGTTCATTTTCATAGCTTAATTTATTAATGAAATTGTACTACTTTGGCCATCTAATTGCTGCAGGAAAACTGGTACCAATGCATGATATATTAGTTTGGTATCCCCAAGGCAATTTCAAAAACTGCAAACAAGTTGTTTTATAATTCATACTATAATTTCGAGACGATCACATTTGGAATTTTATAATTCATATCACGGACAAGGATGAGCGAAAACCCTGAGGTTAAGAGTTTAAACCCTGTGTACGATATTGTCAGTGGGAAAGGTCTAATTGGTAAAAGTAATGGGCCTCCCAAAAAATGACTGAAGTAACCTTTAACCGTTATTGTGGAAAAATACTGTGATTGACATCCGAATTATAAGGCTAATTATCCTCTCTCCTAAAATAATTGAAATATTTGGGTAAGTAAAATAGATGCTGGAAAATTCTTCATTTTCACTTAATATCTGCAATGAATATTATGGTAATTTTCAAACAGGAAATAAAGGGCATGTTTTAACATCATTTTAATGTATTATTTCATATGCAACAGGCTATAGATATCAGGAGATTTAATCTTTGAACATTATTTCTTAATATTTTCTGAGATTACTAAATTGAAACTGTTTCAATTGTTTCTCAAATCTTGATAATTTATGTATTAAAATGGTTCATGTTTTGAAATTTTCCTTGCTTTCTTTTACTTGTTGTTTGATGCTTGTCAAATGACTGTTTAAGGTGTTTTTAATGCATTTCACTTGTATCATAAATTTAAGTTTTCGTCAACTGAACTGTGATGCAAATTTGATTACAACGAAGAATTTATGTTTATTGGGTTTCACGACATTTTCTGGAGGGACTGTGGGATAGAAAAACGCAAGATAATCTGTTTCGTGCAAATTGAGAAATCTCAAATTACTGTTATCTGTGGTTTAAAGGAATTAAGCGTAATTGATTCATTAATGGGCATAAAATAAGATTACGGCAGACATAATATTTACAGCGGTAAACAAAGTGAAAAGTAAGGCCCAATACTAAAAAGTTAGATTTATATTATACTAGAAATAGGAACTATACGGCTCAAGGACTACGAAACGTCATTTGCTGATGGAACCCAGGAACACATGATTCAGCTGGATATCAGAAAATATGAAAGATGTTAAAAAGCAGGTACGTGAATTTTAGCTTAAACTTCCATCGGATTTTAATTTTACTTTTGCAAATCACCAGCTAAATTAATTTTTTTTTCATAATAAATACACTGTGTATAAATAGAATAAAAATATTTGTTATAAAGTATTATATAAATATTTATCATAAAGTATGTTAAAAAAGTTATTACGTTTGATAAAAATATTTGTAATAATGTATGATGGAAATATTTGTCCTTACGTATGATAGAAAAAAATTGTTATATCGTATGATTAAAATATTTGTTAAAACGTGTGATAGAAATATTTATTATAACATATGATAGAAATATTCATTATAACATATGATAGAAATATATATATATATATATATATATATATATATGTATATTATAACGTATGATACAAATACTTTTTTATCGTATGATAGAACTATTTGTCCTAATATATGATAGATATATTTGTTCTTATGTTAACCGAAGTATTTTTTATAACGTATGATAGAAATGTTTGTAGGAACGTAATATAGAAATAGTTGTTATAAGTATAATAGAAATATTTGTTATAAAGTATGATAGAAATACTTGTTCTGATGTATTAGAGATATTTGTTAAAGCGTATGATAGATATATTTGTTAAAACGTATGATAAAAATATTATAATAACATATGAGAGAACTATCTATTATAACGTATGTTATATGGCCGAAGTCGAAAACCTTTTATAGTATTCTAAGTAGCTGCGAGGCTCATAAGTATACATCCCTCAGGTCGCTGTCATCAATCTTGCAAAGGCAGAGACAACTGACAAACATGCAATACATAACAAGTTGAAATTTCACACATCCAGTTTCTCCTAAACAACATGTAGATCTGTTTAATTATTCAGTGTTTCTTTGCGTGAGATAAATAGGTGAATGGTTAATCTGAATACTACAAGCAGTTCTATTTTCTACCAAAACAACATCAAAAAGCCTGCCCAAATGCAGTTATAAATCATGAATTTGAATGATCGCTTCTCGGCCCCTGATACAAATTGATGCACTTGGAACTGTTTGCTATTTATATCTAAATTTATATATCTTTAGTTATATGTTTTACTTAATAACAACGCTATGATCCAAAGAAAAAAAATAGTTAATTTGGTTAGAAGCCTATTTAACTGGATGTTTGTAATCGCCGAACAATCGCTGGAAGCCCCTCAACCCCCCACATCGACGTGCCCAACTGAGCGATTATATGAAATTGGCTAAGAAATTTGCGACCTCGGAAGTAGATCTCCGTAAAAAAATCACATTGGAGATATAGCGCAAAAACGGGCAAAAGGAAGAAAAAAATTAAATAAATCGATTGTTTTGTACTCGGGGAGACATGCGAAAGCCAACCAAAATAATGAACCTAAATAATTAACCCATATAAGCCTCACCTTGCTTCGATGGGGGGGGGGGGGGGGGGGCTGCGCTAATTTACATTCCAACCGGTAGCGTGTACTGCTGGAAGCCATTTATGGTTTTATAATAGCTCACTTAAATAAATATTATCAGCTGACAAATATGCTATTCTGTTAAACGGGGCCTACAGTATGAAAATGTTCATGCAGTGTCATTTGAATCTTTCCAAAGATGTGTATTGAATTCATACCAAGGTTTATCCTAATAGCAAATGGAATAGAACCATTTAAAGTAAGTAAATATATTGCTTACATTCCAACCGGTAGCGTGTACTGCTGGAAGCCATTTATGGTTTTATAATAGCTCACTTAAATAAATATTATCAGCTGACAAATATGCTATTCTGTTAAACGGGGCCTACAGTATGAAAATGTTCATGCAGTGTCATTTGAATCTTTCCAAAGATGTGTATTGAATTCATACCAAGGTTTATCCTAATAGCAAACGGAATAGAACCATTTAACGTAAGTAAATATATTGCTTAAATTTTATAATTGAATATATAAGTTTTTAGGTATGATTATAAATTTAACATTTACTTGTCATCCTCGGCCATAATATAAACCGCAAATCCAGTGAAAAATTTATTTTGATATTATAAGTAGAAAAGATCTTATAATATTTGTACAAAGTGCGGAAATTTCCTTTGAGGGGCCGATGAATTTGAAGACGGAGTAAAGATGTAGGACTTAACGGAGATGTACTACATAATGACAGCCGCCCTTGAAAAGTAGGGAATGGTCGAACTGAGATAAGTTTCCCGGCACATAGTTTTAACTTTTCAACATCATGTATATTTCAACATCATCTGATATTGTTCAATTAAGGGTTCGATGGTCTTTGTTTCGACTTTATAAACTTCTTTACACAAACACTACGAAATCGACTGTCATTTAGCAACTCGTCTGGCTCTAGCAAGAAATTTAATATTACATAATACAAATAATAATAATAACGTAAAAAATTTAGTATGATAATGATAATGACGTTAAAAATAATAATAGTTTATAGCAAGGTCCATATACAAAGACAATGAAAGAAATGAAGGAAATATATATATATGTGTGTGTGTGTGTGTGTGTGTGTGTGTATACGTCCGCTTATGACACCTTTTCTTGATTATAGTCAAAGAAGAACCTGTCCATGAAAAAAAAAAACAGATTTGTAACATTTGGTGATTGCAAATTTATGTATACAAATCTAAGATATAATCAAAGGTAGATAAAAAAATAATGGAAAAGAGAGGGCGGGGGGGGGGGGGGGAGCTCCTAGAACCCCTGGACCCCCAAGGAGCCGCTCCTGCTATATTCCTTACAAAAGAACGTTCAGGGATGCATGTATAATATTGTTTTTGTAAGGTTCGAGTCCCCGAAGCAGGTGAAAAAATGTGTTCCAAAATTAATATTTATATCAGGCATATACCAAAAATTAATCAATCTTTAAAGAAAGGATAAAGGAGCGTTACTACCGTTACGACTCATAGTACAAAATAAACTGAATCCGTGACTATATTTTAACCCGTAATTAAATTCATCACAAGCAAAAATTAAAAATCTGTCTTATAACTATGTGACTCATATGGTCCAAACGCAGCTGACAACAACAAAAAAATATTTTGCCTTATGTCAGCAAATGTCTTGGTGGAAAATATTTTTTTTTTGTTTTTGTGTGTGTATGTTTTATTTTCTGTAAAAAAAGATATTTTGCATGTTTGGATTTTCCTCAACCTAAGTTATATGTGGATTTTCAAATTGAAATGCCCGTAGCAAAACATAGCCCAGATGATAAGTCTGAACTGCAAGGCTTAGGGATATTCTGAGAGAATTTTCACACAGGGGGTTAAGAGTGACTTTTCACCCGTATTCACCCGTTAACATTGAATGTAGAAAACTTTGAAAGAATCAAAGAATTCAAAACCAGGGAGTATTTTAAACGAGTATAGAAGTATTTACAATGTATCCTGCAAGAGTAAATCCCATTTAGACACCAAAGTGTCAAATCAAGTATGCATGTAGGTTCAAGAAAATGGATCTCGATACGTTGATGAAAAGGAAAGATCCGAGCAACGGGATACCCGGAGCAAGAATGTCAAGGGGGCAGCAATGTTAAAAGTATCTGATCCTGAAAACCTTGTGTCCCATCCTTATTTGTCTACTGACGTAAGATATTGCAAAAATTCTTAAATTGGTTAAAAAGACAAAGGCTATATTTCCATTTATAGGCCCCTCGGCAAATTGGTACTTTTTCACTTTATTATGCAAGACAGTAGGGCTAGACAGTATCACACCGAGGGTGTTCCATCAGTATTGACAAGTTCCTGAATTTTGGATTTGTGTTTACATATTACTTTGACCTCGACATGACCGTATATCTAATCGTCGCAAATTGAATAAAATGATTGGTATTTTGACAGTTTGACGAGGCCTTAGGCAATGATCAGCCCATATATAAAACCGACACCAGTCTCTGAAATGTTTGGAGACAGGATTTGAAGTAGCAGGAAAGCATGTTCATATTACACTAGTATTCTCTGAATCCGGCATCGAATACCGTTTTGTTTCTTCATATCTATGTTCTGTTCACACTTCACCTGTATCCATTCTCTTTTCGTTCCATATAGCTGAACCCCATTTTGAGTAGTTTCGATACCGAACTCTTTTCTACGGAAATCGCCCCACACTGCAATTCATACAATGGAAACGATATCAACGCGCAGGTGCTAAAACGGCAACAAAGTTGTGTAAGGAGATATGAATGCTATACCTAATCGAACATTTTACTGACTAAGCTATCTGTCATCTCATATCAGACCTGAAGTCCCTTATCAAATAAACTGACGAACATTGTGATGATAATTCGATTTGGAAAAATAAACTCAAAACTAGACATCTCTTCCTGGCCAGTACGTATGCCAAGTGTATATACGATGATATATAGAAGAACCATATATATATTCTGACGACTTTGATTTATTTGAAATAACAAACATTTCGTTAACAATTTAGAGGACACACATAGATCTACTAAAAAGAATATCCTTTTTGATACAGATGTCTGCTTGTATGAATAAAAAATATAAAAGTATTTTTAAGCTATGCAATAAAACGAACATGAATTATTCATCTGCTCATTTTACGCAATTATATGTTCTATCATTAAACATAATAAAGATCATTCTTTCCGATCGTAATTACAAAATATTAATTTAGGCTAAACTATGCATTATTATTTAGTATAATTAATTAGCCTGTCAATATAGATTTTGTACCCAAAGTTTAAAAAAATGAGAGTTTTCAAAATTATTAAGTGTGTTGTGTTATCTCAGAGCTGTCAGTTAGAACCAAAGAAAGGGTTCGGTTGTATTTTGGCCTAAAAGTAGATAAAATACGCGTAATACCCGTCTTTGCAGGCAACTTTAAAAACTGTCCGACAATACTCTTTAGATTCCCGGACTTGTGAAAAGTTCGGTTTGGTAAAGATGTACCGTTTCTCATGAAAGATGCTATAGAGACTATTCGTTTTTGTGGGATTCCTAGCTGATTATGGTCATCGTCATAGCGTGTATGATACATCCCAGTGCATCCTTTACTTTAAGTACTTCAAGTAAAAAATCCTACTTTTCTGTGTGGAAAATATTATGTTATTGAGCAGTTTTATATAAATTAAGTAAAAATCAACCTGGTGATGCAAGCGCCTCTGAACATGTCTCAGACGAAGAAAAAGTACTTCTCCATATAGCTTTTATAAAGAAAAAGTCTCATATATCGACCTTTCCATCTGAAATGCGTTCACCGTAAGTCACATTCACTTGGTATTTGTGACAGGGCTCGTAAACTGGACTCCACTCAACCGGCAGCGGCAAAGTTCGGGCTTAACTATATGCAGTGAAAAAAGTTCTGAACTTCTGAGAACGTTCTAGCAATTTTAACAGCAATGGCTTAGAACTTCTGCTACATCTGTGGCCATTTCTGTCAACAAGTTTTATTAAACCGCACCCTCATCGGTGATTTTTCTACAGTAAGGTAATAATGAATTTTTAAAGGGACCTAATTATGTACGAAAGCATGTGGAATTAACACGGAAATTAACGAGAAAAGTTGGCTTACTCCTGTACACTAGTGTTACAAAAATGGACGGAACGCGATCACAGGCGTCAATATAAACAGAGTGCGAGCGCCACCTGATATTTCCGTTTTCTTTCAAGATTACAAACGGTGTTTCACAAAAGTAAACGCTCATGTTTTGGCTACTCTTTGTTTGAAATCGGTCGGCATGTGCAAAATCGGACCTCTGGTTACACGGTCTTGTTATGGTAAACAGACGCTAAGGCACAGTATTGACTAACACGCAGGACCATAACGAGTTGTTGAAGGGGAGGTCTTGAGACCATGTGCTCGGATGATTTTGCTTGGAAACTTTTGTATAAAGCAAAACTGTTCTGGTAATGTGAAAAAATAGGCAAAATACTGCTCCTTGTTATGGCTCAATAAAAGATAGGCATTTGTAGAGGAGAGTAAATGGGAGATACCACAGCCGTAGTGAAGCACCTACCCAACCATGTGACCGCGATATCTCGAAATGACCCCTACCGTCTACGGAACCTTGTAAAAAGTTCAACTCCCCACCCATATAAAGAAGCATGACGTTAATCAGAAAAAGAGTGGTTTCAAGAGAGCTTAGAGTCAACAACTGGCTTTCCAGTCAGAGGACCCAATTAAGGTTGTAGCAATTGATTTCAAAATTTTATTTTCTGTCCTTTTTTGATTCATCTGCCATTCATCTCCTAGATCTCCAAGTTTTCTGATCTTCAATAGCTGAGATATTGTAGACATATTTGGCTCTCGCCGCTGGCGACCCGGGTTCGATACCCGGCGTGGCTATGAGTGAGGGTTCTAGCTGCCCGTCCAAGGCCAGTGGTTTTCTCCTGGTTCTCCGGTTTCCTCCACCTCAGACACTACTGGACGCCCCCGCCTGAGCCATGGTGAGTGCTTTGATAAGTGAATATAATAGTTGTATATTCCATGTAAAATAAATATGTTTATATTTAATATTTGTCCTAAGTCACTGTTTGGCACTTTATTATATTTATTATTGACCTTGACCTAGCTGATTCTCAATTACACACATTCCCAAACCAATTCCCCATTATCTCGAAGATACGATTCCAGTGCTTGGTGATTGTATACATTCATTTTAGTTAAATTTAATATAGAATAATATTACATCGAATGTAAAGACATTAAAAACATTAAGCGTTTCCAGAAATATATGTCCAATTATAATTAATAATAATAATAATAATAATAATACATGTACTACTACTGCTGCTACTTCTACTACCACACATGATAAAGATAATGATTATTTTTATTATTATTATTATAAATTTATTATCAATTCATTATGATTTTTCATTTTTAATTTATTCATCTATATATTTTCATTATACTATTAAAATCTCATGGAACTTAGAATGATGATAATTATTAATACAAAAATAGTTTTATATACCATGATATAAAAATAACAATTATTATAGTATACTACATATATTAAAGAAAATCAGCGGGCCCTTTAAATAATTTAAATCAAAATATGGTTCACATAATTGATGGAAGAATCAATTTCCCTAACACAGATACAGTATACGTTTATTCAACAGAAATGTACCATGACCAACCACAGTTGTGAAACAACAACGGACATTATGAGACAGGTAAGGTAGGGGCTCAGGTGGTTACGGCTTCTCAACATAGTCGTCATCTTAAATTGCGATAAAACGTTTTTTGTCACAATAATATGAAGAACGCAGATAGGAAATGTATCACATATACCTAATCCCGGAGCGGTGTGCTGATTTCTGAGGAACCCTGACATATTTGGTAAGCTAGCTTCCTCTCGTAACACCGCGTATAACATATCACAATCACATATCTGAAATGGCATGGACCCGCTCAAGATATAATCATGTCAGCACACAGTTATTCGGTAAAACATTGGTTATATCTATAATTCTTTGGAAGACCCGTGCTAGGACTATTTTATTCTATAACTTAATATTGCTCTCAGGACATTTATTTCGTGAGGTGGTTCACTGACTTTTAAATATCAGTGCTTTGACCTTTAGATTTAAGGGTAATACCGAGTGACCCATGTACCGCGGCGCTCGATTTTCGCCGCTAAAGCTACTTCATACTTTTGACTAATATCACGGCTCAGCGTAGGAGGAACGTCAGTCTAGGTTGGACGCTTTCTTAATCGTAATCCGGCTATTGGCAGTTAAATATTTTAGTCGTCACTACGTCAGGAAATGTGGTCACAGTGCCGCCATATTCATTTGTGGTCTGCTTGTTTCTATGGGAGCTCCTCACGCTGTGGTTATATATACACTGCAGTCGTCCCAGATTTCCCGGGATAACCGCTGCTTTCACTAGAAAGGGTCTCTGTTTCCCGCCACCAGGATTAGCATAGAGTTAAGAATCGTAGCCAGAGCTTTAAAGCTTATGTTATTGAAAAATAAAGTTTCCCAAATGTCTTAACCCTCCCACGCCTGCGAGTCATCATTGAAGATAAATTGACGCCACTGCTCATCGAGGACTACATATAAGTTCCTGCAGTTGTGAAAAAATACCTCTTGGTATATTGTTTAAGTAAATAAAATATAATGAGAATTCTTAAATATTATATATATATATATATATATATATATATATATATATATATAGATACATTTCAAATCTTACGTTGTTAGACAAACACTTTTAGGATTTTTAAATTTTATAGATTCAGCAACATTCATTGTAGTCATTCCATTCAGTTTATGTGAGTGAATACACCTGTTAATGTATAACAGAAGATAAATACGTCCTTACATTCACGTAGAAAATGGAAAGAAATTAAGAAATTATGACAGAACAGTCAAAAGAATAAGTCCTATGAAAGTTTAAAAATAAAAGACAGACACAAAAGTTTTGCAGACTTCAAAAAGGTAACATAACAAATAAATAACCCGACCTTTAGAGAATTAATGTATAAAACCCAAATGTGGAGAGAATTAGTTTTTGGAACCGAACCAGAAATAATAAAAGTAAACAGAAGAACGCCTTACAATAATCATTATTTCCCAAGGGGAAGGATTAAAAGGCCATTCCTATTTGAAAAAGAAAGTTTCTATTGAAATGAATCGTTTTTTCGAATTGTTTTCTAAATATGCAAAAGCAATAAACCGACGGTTTGTATGAAAACCAATTTAATTTTTCAGTAATAAGTACCATGTAACCTTTTCATCATAATTAGAAACATGCTAATTACAAAAATGAATATTACATTGTTTAATCCCTAAAATTTAAAGTTTTCTTATGGAGATGGAGCAAATAACTCCGTAAAAACATTATCAAAAGAAAAACGCATTAAATCTATGTGAGCATACATCCAAACATGCGAAGTAATTTGGCAACATTGTAAAACGCGTGCCCATCCGTATGTCGGTCCTTGAATTTGGGTATGTGCACACATGCGCATTGAGCTTGCATCGACTGATGGATTCCTGGCAACATGACGTCATCGCGCGTGTTTGGTATGGTTCTGAATCATTTTAATCGATTTAATGCTTAACCTGTCACGTTTTGGTAATTTAAATAAATCTTAAATCATTGAAAATTTAGTGTTGAAATCTTAGTAAATTTTTTAATAACATACTCAGTAATTGTGATATGTGTCATAAAAAAATTGTCCGGAGAACATTATGTTTGGGGGAGCCCTTATTCCCTAGAGGGGGCAGCTGCAGGTACTCTGGTTGATAGTTCGCTGCCATTTTCAGTAAACAAGACCCATGTGGGTTGCCTGTTCACCATTTTGTATACTTAATTTCCGCCAAATGTAATATATATATATATATATGTATATATATATATATATATATATATATATATATATATATATATATATATATATATATACATATATTATATGAATATATTGCAATGAATCACTTTGCGTCCGGACAATTGTTTGTCGCTAACGGCGATATTTGTGCATGCAAGATTACATGGGGGAAATTTGTGAATAGATGTGGCGTTCCATTAGAATCGGCTCTGGGAAATCATAAGAAAAAAAAATTTCGAGCAAAACTTTCTTTTAAATCTCTCATGAAAACAAGGTGGTCCCATGGAGACCAAGAAATTTTGTTTCATTTCTCCCCCCCCCCCCCTTTTTTTTAAACAAGCTGGAGATGGCTTATTATTGCAGATTGTTATCTGGAAATGGTATCAAATGCAAGATACAGTAGCAAAATAAACCCCGTTTAATGTTTCATCAAAATATAAATTTAAAAAATATAAATAAAGAAATATAAATGGAAATAAGCAAGTGCCCATAGATAAAGAGAAAACCATGTTAGACCGTGGTATAGGCATAATCCTTTTCTTTCCGTTGCCCATCCATTGAAATCACAAATTCCTTCCCGTTGGAACTAAAAACGTCTCACTTAATATCAGTTGAGATCCCGGGGATATTTTCTTGTGTGCCACAAAAGACCGGACTTCTTCCTTGAACGGCTGAGTGGATTGTTCTGATATTTGGAGTGTTAATTCATCTTAAAAATATAACTGGCTAGTCTAGCTTCCCGCTTGCTGAAAACAAATCATATAGTCACTTTTTACCTCTTCTGTTTCTAAGGCAACATGCCGTTTACAGAATAAAAAAAAAATCCGATTTTCACCATACGATTACCAAGCACTATGGTGTCTTTATAAAGGCATTTATGGCCCGTATATTGGGAGATGGCTATCTGCTTTTGTGCGCAAAAAAAAACAACTTTTTTTCTGGTTACCTCCTCCAACTCAGTTGACAGTGCCTATTTGATCGGCCGTGTTTGTGTGTGTGTGTGTGTGTGTGTGTGTGTAAGCAACATCTTCGGAAGCTGTGAATGATTTTCTTTATAAACTTGTACAGAGTGATCGTCTACGGGCGCAATTATTAAACAATCCAAATCCTGACCCACCCAGATTCACCAGAAAAATTAATAATTTCTTTCCATGGCCCACTCTCCCATCACATTTATATTTCATGAGCTGTGTTGACTAACTAACGAGGTGACGGCCATATCATTGAACCTAGTTACAATGAAAATGATATTATTTTAAACGTCTAGCGGTTGTGACGAGGCCCCCCCCCCCCTCCCTTTTGGTTAGGCCGTGCTGGTGATTGGCAGCGGCTGCTATAGGGTGACCCTGCGGACCTTAAAGGGACATAATCAGGAGAAATATTAATTATGCCTATTCTTTCACACTATCAATTTCCCAGTAAAACCAATCCCAGCACACAGTCTCAGTACCTTCCGTACCCCTGTTAATCATCTTGTTATGGTTATTAGTGTGAGTAAACACGGTCCACATGTGTCTGTTTACCATAACAATGCCGCGTGACCGGAGATCTGATTTCTCAGGGGTAGTCTAAACATGAACGTGCACGGTTGTGAAACAGCGGTTGTAAGTTTGAAAATCAAACAGATAACGCGGGTGGCGTTCGCGCTTTGTCTATGTTGGTGCCAATGATCGCGCCCGGTCCACTTTTTGACACTCGTATCACCGAATAGGCAGATCGTTTCAGAGCAATATTTTGGCAGTAACCGTTTTATTTCAAACAGGAGGCGCTAATTTCCTTGTTAATTCAACATGCTTTGTAGGTGATTAGTTCACTGTAAGTTTTTAAAGATTTTATTGAAATTTCTCAAGTTAGTCTATTCAAATATTAAACTCGTGCCCACGACATTTATTGCCGAGAATCACCTGGATGAAACAATATACCCAGCTTCGAATGAAAGTCTGAATAAAAAGACAGCCACTGGATATTATTATCAATTTTTTCGTTAAATATTATTCCCATCGTAAAAATAAACGTTAGCAATCAATAGCCAGAGTTATACGGTTCAGGGGCGGACCAGAGCATTTTGAAAACAGGGGTGTGGGGGATCCTAAGCTTGGTATCGCCCTACATGTAAGGCAGCGTATATAAAGCGTCCCAGAAGAAAGTGGGCTTCTCAAGGGGGGGGGGGGGGGCTAGCTCTCCTTCCTGAACTTCTAAATTAACGTACCAATAAATGTTTGAATAATGTATAAATAAACAGTTAAGGATTTAAATAACAAGAAGTGTCTTCAGAATATTGGAAATTCCTTTTGTACAAATTATTGTTATGAGATTAGCAAATATATATATTTTTTAAAATTGCATAAATGTTGTTTCCAAGCTTCTAAGGAGATAGGTTCGGAAATCCTTTATAATGATATAATCACAAAATCTACAAGTCCGAGTGTTCAGGTTTTTGGTGAAAGTTTTTCTGAACAAAGTATATCTCAAATACGATGCAAAAGGCAAGCTTGTATATTAATTGGTATATTTTGTATAAGGGTCTTGAAAGAATTAAAGGTTATCCCGGTGTAGCATTAGGATCGCTAGTAGCTACTCAACATTAATCTTAAGTTTTGTAGTAATCCTCATGCAATATGTCCATAATCTAAAATAGATGATAATGCACACATTTGAGCCATAATAATGCAGTAAATGGAACATAACACAACTCACAGGGATACATTTTTTTTATTTTTGTCTACCACAAGGGGTGACATTGATTTCAGAATAGTGTTCGCATATTTGTAACAATTCGTGATAGCTGCATGCATACAAACTCGGAATTGAAAAAAAAATTAACATTTAATTAAACATTGTTTGAATCTTTTTTACTGTAAGACGAAGAAACTTTAAACAATAACAGTTTCTTGAAGAAATATAAACAACAGCAACTTTATATATATATATATATATATATATATATATATATATATATATATATATATATATATAGTTAGTTTAACCAGTGTAATAAGACAACTCGGGGACTGACCAAACTCGTCTTATTTCACAGGTGGTCTTATAAGAACTGTCATCTGATTGAGAACACTGCCATATATATAAAGAAATATAACACTTACTAACTTCATTTATAACAATAACCAAAAAGCATAACCATAAATGTTGGGTGGAAATGGACGGACGTAAGAAAGTTTGTCTTGGCTAAATGAATCACTACATTGTATGTAGGGTATTGATATAACATGAAACAAACAAAATCATGACAGGAAATTAACAAGATCGTCACATGAAATTAACATCATGACAAGAAATTAACAAGAAATGTAAAGGAACGACACCATAACATGAAATAAAAAAAAATATTCTATGAAACGAACATTACCATGGCATGAAATAAAAAACACCATGCCATGAAATAAACAAAAATAAATGAACTGAAATGTACAACATGATGGCATGAAAGGAATGCATTAGTTGTCTCATGTCGGATGCTCATTCAACATAAAATACACATACTGTTATTCCTGCGCAACCAAATGAAGTTGTGATATGTTTACATTTGCATTCAATTTAATATTTGAAAGTGAAGCTTGAGGATTCTTTAACGATGAGAATGGGTGTTATTTGGAGGCTGTGTCCCAGCCTAACTTACCCTAATGTGCCTGAAATTTTACTTTGAAAGTGTTATGGTGAAAATAGCTGCAAGTACTGTTAATTGGGGGTTCACAAACTAGTCTTTCAAACAACATATCTGGAATTAACGTAGATAATATATTGTTCTATCTCCAAAGTGGTGCCCTTTTGTAATAATTCCTGTATATCGTTAAACAAATTGGCTCATTACACTTCTTTATTCTATCGTTTAATTGATGTAGCCTCAGTTGTAAATAAGCCTAATTATCCTTTTCTGAAGCAGTGCTACGTGTGGTCGCTAATTAATTTGCTCTTCGGTGGCTCAATTATCGGTGTGAGCAGCGATGATTAGAAAACACAATTAATCAAGTGCTGATTTCGAACACCATGGATTACTTTATTGGGTTCTGTAGAATTCAGCAGGTGATTAGGGCGGACGTTTATTACGGCCGTTTAGCTGAAAGATTGTGTCATGTTACGCGATTGCTCGTATATTATTCTATTCAAGCATTCAGTAAATTTGAGGTAGATTAAAGAAATGAAATACCTCCCCAATACTGCAAATATTTCCTAACACAGGAGCTGTACAGAATCAAAATAAATTAAATTACATTATGTCATATAATGCTTCTATAAACGTTATACCAAATGGCTCCATTATAAACGTTATATTATATAATTCCTCTATAAACACTATGTCACATAATGTTCGTGGTACTGTCCCGGCACCAGTTGTTGCTTGTAGCCATTTTTCTATGATCAAATCTGATACATTGGAGGATGATGCACATTTGGGAAGTTAGAATTTCATTTCATAACCTCCGGCAATATATAGTAAATCTGTTAAAAGCGACGTCATCTCTTTTAATGTCAAACTTTAAGATATTCTGGGTAAATCGGCAGCCCTTCAATAATATATAATAATTCTGATCAACGTATTATTTCTTTAATAGCGTACCGTGATTTATTTAAATAGTTCTGCAATCATCATAAATCATTAAATATTCAAGATACTGTCTATCACAATATGCCCATATATAAGGTTCGATATTTTGTAATGCTAAATATTCGATTTTATGATAATTGCCTGCTTTTCTGACTGAAACCACAAATATTAATCAAGAATTGTTTAGATGTCGCATGCTTTTTAATGTACAATTTATGTATAACATTTTCAAAAGGAGTGTACAAGTTCAGTACTTAAAGCGTTTAGCCATTATTTAATAGATAAATTTTAAACCATGTGACTACTTACATGTAAATGTATGAGAATCAAGATTTTTATGTGTTAAGTATTACGAGATAATATATAATGAGACCAAGTGAATACCTACTTTTACAACCATGTAACAATCTGCATGTTAATACATTAGCATTCCATGTACATGTATAAAGGGTATAACGATACAAACTGATGAGGTTTTGAGTGAATACATGCTTCATAAAAGTTTGCTATATAAATGCTGTATAAATATTTAAGTCAAAATTCTGATCCTGATAAAGCACACGATACGTATTGTTGTTTAGTATCGATATTCTTCTCTCCTTCCCTGATTATTCTCATATCTATATCTGCGGCGTTCTGGGGGCTGTCGTTCATAATTTTCATTATATTTCTGTTTGTATTTATTGTAACGATCCCGGACCGTTCTGTAAACCCTTCTCTTATCAGCCCTGCTCCTTTCTCCTCTGCCCTCAGCCTCCGGCATCCTCGTCAGAGCCTCAAACCGTCGTTTAAAGTTCCGACTCAGAGTCTGTCCACCGATGTGTCTCATCCCTATAGGACGGTCCCGACGGTCTTGGTAACGGCGCCGACGTCTTTCACTGGGACTTCGTGCTCTACGTCTGTTATTTCTTTGTGTCGTGTCATCAGTTGTGTCCCGCCCAGGTTCACCATTTCGTTGAGTTGCGTCAGCACTCGACCGTTCATCAGAATCTGCATCAGGGATGTCATAGTCGACCTCTGGTAGTTCAGACACGCCTTGTAGCTTACGGGCGAGGCGTATTGCCTCTTGGACGTCTTCGTCTGGATTTCGGCGTTTGGTCCAAGGCATCCTTATCTCAGTGATAGAGATAATTTGTAGGAAGGTGCTCCAGCGATGAGCAATCATAGCTAAAAACTGAATTATCAACACAATGCCAAATATAGCAAGAAAGGCCAACCCCAGTGGTTCGAATCTCTCGCAGTAATCAGGATCGTCAGCTCTTGGAATCGGGATGTAGAACTTGTCTTCTAGTTCCAGTTTGAGAAGCTGCAACTGGAAAACGACCACAATCCATAGGACGTTAATCATAGCGTAGGCGAACACCACGCTGGTTCGCATGTTCAAAAGTTCCGCCGCTATCTTTGCTTCTTTATCTTTATTCTTTTCCAGCGGTTTGAGGTGGATAGCAATCAGCTGATGCCAAAACCGACGCTCTCTGTCGTCAAGGAATTTAATACGGCCACACCCGACGCCGTCTTCTAGCCATGCCGGGTTCTCCATATCGTTACGTCGTATCTTATGAACAGCGGGGGTAACCTGCTGTTGTGCTGGAGCTGGTGCTGACTGGGGCTGCTGGGGCTGTACCGCTTGTACTGCACTGGAAGGAGTTCCTTCAGCTCTTCGGACCAGTATCTCCCGCAGCTCATTCCTATTCTGCTGTTGTTGTTGCTGCTCAGGAGCAGCTCTAGCCTGTAATTTACCCTTCTGCAGATCGATCAACTCTCTGAGTAAAGCATTTGTATCATTCTCCGGTTTAGTAGTCTGTCGACTGGCTCCAAACATCTGCCTGTAATATTCCTTTAGATCCTCAATCAGTGAGCCAATACCGAGCCACTGTATAATTCCTTTCTTTTTCTGTTGTGTTTCCTTCTTTTTGCTTTCTTCTTCTTTTTCCTTTTCCAGTTCTTCCTTTGTCTTCTTTTTGGGCACCTCACG
The DNA here is from genome assembly GCA_026874595.1 of Sipunculus nudus. Classification (NCBI taxonomy): domain Eukaryota; kingdom Metazoa; phylum Annelida; class Sipuncula; order Golfingiida; family Sipunculidae; genus Sipunculus; species Sipunculus nudus. The sequence continues at coordinate 6,332,536 of CM049313.1, read as the reverse complement.
TGTTCCCCAGGAGACAACGTGCATGTTGCACATACTGTATATAATTAAAAGAAGATAACCCGAAGGAAGGCAAATGAAATACAGCGCCCCTGGTGGCACGCAAAAGAACTCTTGGGGATGAAAAATAGCAGCCAGGAAATAAAAACCAACCAAAGTTGCAAAAAATACCACATTTGGGCTGGTGTAAGATTCCATGGTAGCATTAATTATAGTTCCAACTAGTACAACCATCATGACAACCGCATACGTCGCACTCATGAAAGCTGCGACCTTAACCTGTAAGTCAGTTTTGACCGTGAAGCAGACAAGCAGGTAGAAAGCCGCGGGACTGACCGCCATGAAGTATGAATGCCACAGATTTGTACCAAGTACTGCATTGAAAGCACCACCGACCATCATAATAACAGTGGCGGGACCCAAAATTGTTGAAATGAAGAGGACGAATTGATAAAACATGTATGGGTAGCTGATGTTGTCGTTGATGTCTATAGTGGTCTGGTAGGACGACAGGAGGTCCACTACGTTGATCATTGTAGATGGGCCCCATCGTCGACGTTGGTTGTAGAACTCCGCAAAATGTTCCGGGGCAAAGGTCAAGGCGTCAGACGCAGCACAGTACTCCACCCTGTAGCCCTGCTGAAGTAGCAGCGTGCACAGCCATCGGTCCTCTCCTGTAAAACAAGTATGAAAATGAATAATTTAATAACCTGATGTGAAAATTAAAGCTACATAAACTTTATTCTTTCGTCATTAGTACATTTTGTCTCAATACAAACGTTTCCCAGCAAAACCATCCGAACTTTCTATCTCGAATCACTGTTTTCATGATTCTATGTGAGATTAAACACCGTTAATGTGACTCTGTTTACCATAACACGACCGCATGGCCAGACGGGCGATCTTGCGCATGCGCGAGAACTCCCAAACAAGGAGAAGTAATCGGAAAGAAGAAACACAGAAGGAACACCGACTGGAAGCTTACAAAATCTCGCTTGTGAAGCCGCGTGTTCAGCAACCAGGTGGCATGCGATCTGTTTATATTTTGTATTACTGATTTCGCCCGGTACAGGTTTTGTCCACTTGAGTACCTTCGTATGCGTATGATTTAAAAACGAAATATTGGCTGATTCCATACCATTTTAACGAGCAAACACTTTATTTCATTGATATTTAACATGCCGTGTTTGTGAATAGGTTGCTTTAAACTCTCATCTGATGCATCGTAACAGGTGATAATTAACAAGTATGATCACCTGTACCAACAGAGGTCATGCTTGTTGCTTGCTTCAAATTTTGTTGAGACAATCACATTGCTCACTCAAATGCCGTTTTTTATGTCTTTTGTTCTGATTAATGTATATGTCTGTCTACCCTATATATTGGTTTACAATAAATGTTCTGAAAACTATACCGAAGGCAGAAATCAGTAAATCAGCGAATATAATTTATTCGACAAGTTTGGTGCAAGGTCGAGATGAGGTTCAGCGGACACCCGCACCGGGAAACAAGTGACCTTGGTGGTCTATTATGTCTTCACAAAAGGAATTTTGAATTTCTACAGAGGACCTACCAGCATGTGGAGTATGAAACTCCTTGGTGCGGTTGGACGATCAGATACACGACGGACAAATCTCTATCACTATAGATCATATGTCAAATGAACTAAAAACCGCTACAAACCTGTCTAAATTTTGAAGGAGAGGTTCATGCCTAGGTCTCGAGCTTGTACCTGTTTTTTTTGCGAAAACAAACCCCTTAAGGCAAACTCGAATTTATTAAAAGACCACCCATCCGCCAGAAGACTTTCTATACATGGACCATCTCAATATGGACCTCTTCCAGTTAGGCATTGTGGGAATGGCCGGGAGTTAATGTATCCACTGTCAAACTTCAAAATCAAAATTTGTTAAATTTAAAGGAAACACCTTCTGTTCACATTTTACATGCGTATGCTTAATAAATCATTACCCAAACCGTCAAGTCCTTACCACAAAACACCAATGTTTTTGTTATATGAATTAATTACAAGAATTCTTATCCAACATATTTGAAAGGACTAGGTTGGACTTTTCGCTTCATTTATGCCTACGCGGTTGGTGCAAGTAGAAGCCCCGGTGCATTGTGGGGCTTGGATTTCAGTTTAGAACAACCCTAATCAGTAAAATCGTACGACGGAAGACGAGGACGGACGACCTTTATGGAAAGGGCTTTTTGTGCTAACATGGGTTCATACCTTGGTCATACTGGACGTAGTGGGCGGCCTCATCTGACACTCGGAGATATGTTCGCATGACGTTGTCATCCATCAATGCTGAACCCCTGAACAGGCTGAAGCAGCCAGGAGAACACAGCACGCAGCCGTACACGTGCTCTGCCGCCTTCTGAAGCCAATGACCGATGGCGTATTCGAACTTCTGGTACCAGATCATCGGACCTGAGAGAAAGAAGGACAACAATAACATTACATTTTAAACATTACGTTGATTCAAAAAGGTGATATCCAAATTAAGATTCTAAATATAAAATTTAAGAATGCTTCAATTATACTTTTACAATGTTCCTGTGCAATGTCTACTGGTATGTCTAAGATCAGTATGTCAACTGCCTAATTCTATTTATTACCATTAATTGTTTCTCATTTGGTAAAAGCTAATTTGTGTTGTTTATATTTTATCTTATCAAAAGGTGTGTAGTGGTTTCTTTATTCTATATATAAAGGATACAAAACTACAATATGTCTTTGTTGGATAATAATAATCTTTATTTTCTTATTTTTTTCAATAATCTTTCATATGATACAACAGATCTTGCCCTGCGTGGAAGTTGGTGCTTTTTGTCAGCTTACCTGACCCAATAGGATGTATCCTTCCGCAGGCCGCGCCAACCTTTTTGTTCTTTTTCATTCTGTCCACCAGGAGGCGTACTGCATCAGGTTTGAAGTCGACATCACCATCCAAGGCGAGCACGAACGTGTTCTGGGACTAATAGGGATAAAAGGTGAATCCTTATGAGGAAACTGTATTAGACTAAAGATAAAAATGTTAACAGGCCCACGTCTATCTAGGTAACTATTTTTTTCTATTTCAATTATTCAATATTAAACAATATTTCTCCGAAGATGGACTTTTATGCGGCAAAAGTTAAGTTAATATATTTGTCTATTTTTCCGACGGCGACCTGGCGGATATATATATATATATATATATATATATATATATATATATATATAATATTTATATATATATATAAATATATACATATTCATATATATGGGTGTGAAACAGAGAAAAGGAAAAGAACCGCGGATTTACTTATATTAGACTTCTGTTGCTCTTTCTACAGACCCATATATATACGATCATCAAAACCATTTGTACATTTGTAAACCATAGAAGAGAGGTATCGTGATAATTTGTAAGGTCATCCCTGACCGAATTAATAGACCATTTCTGCATTTTCTCATGATCTAAGTAGCTTAATTAATTATAGATTCATGTTTTATAGTTTCACCTTGAATCGCCCTGTTTCGTGCAAATCCGGCAACATATGGGAATACGACGTCACAGCCTGAGACGTCAGTTCGCTCGTTAAATACGCGTGCAAATACGCAGATTGTTACAGTCGGTGAAGGTTTGTGAATATAATACCCAGCATTGAAAACAGAGGTCTAGAATAGGGTCATTATAGTAATGAATGAGCCATTTCTGCATACTGTTATTTCATCACCGCCAGGAATTTTGGGTATGTTTGATGGCCGCCCCGCCCCCCCCCCCCCCCCTCCGCCCTTAATGCCAAGCCCAACCAACCGCACCGTTAAGAGGAACCCTTCAAAACAAGTTAGATCTTAAATTAACCATTGAATTCGCTTGTTACCTGTTTGGCGATGTAATCCGGCAGAGTAGGAAACAAATCTCCAGTTGAGAAAATGGCGGATGTGCGTCTGGCAGATTTACCGCGGGACTGCTGGTCACGTGACCGTGGTAGGGTGGGGCTTGCTCCAGGTGTTGCGTTCTTCTCCTCATCTTTTGGCTTATCTAGAATATTCTCCCAATCTTCTCCGATGAGTTTGTATCCGAGCAGGTAATACATGTACATACACTGGGACCAGCGCTTCTTGTGTCGTATCTTGTTCTTGTCTTTCAGGTGCGCGATCAGGTTAGTACCACCTGGGAGATGCCATGTCAGACGACCGCCGTATGGTGTCGGTGTCCGCACGGGGTCGTCAAGTTCCACAGCGTTGTGGTGCACGGAACTAAATTAAATATAAACATAATCATGACAAACTAATATTCTCTTGGGTTTCCTTATTCGACGAAAATGTAAAAAAAATCTGAAACCAGTTATAAATCACATTATTGAACAAATAAGGTTAGCCAGCTGGATGTTTGATGTGGGTAAAGTAACAGCTGGGTAAAGCCGGTTGGTAGGAGGAGGATTAAATAGGCCTAATGTGATCCCTAAATATGTTTCCGTATGTACCTATATAGAAATCATTATTTAAGTATGTCCATGTATATGTGTCGCTGTTTATACTTCATGAAAGTAAAATGAATAAATACTTTAACATAAACGAAATAAGCAAAACTCTGCAAATAACCAACAATTAAATAATTTTTAACGTATTAAAGAAATTAATAAGAGAAATACCAGATATATCTGTGAAATGTTTCGATCCAAACCTGAATTATAAGTTCATATGGTGAGAAGTGTCTGTATATTTCAGCTGAATTGTGAAATAATATTTATTTGCATTAGCATTTAAAACTAATACAATCTAAAAACTAAAAACTTAGATGAATCAACCACTTAGAACATCAGTTGACGTAACAGAACAAAAAATCGTATCTTCCTAAAGATCATCTAATTATGACAGAGTGCGACAATAAAGTAGGATTGAAAGCAAATGGTTTGTTCTTGTTTATTATGGATACGTGTAAATCACAAACATGACCTCATAGTTTACCCACAGATGGAAAAGGTAATTAAGAGCTGCAACTGCTCTTAATGTAACAACAAAAATAGTTAATTTCATTCAAACGAAAATGGTTCAAGGACATTAAAATAAAAAAGGATTTCATTAGAACCTTTTAACATTTCTTCAACGTAGTGGCGAACTGGTAATGGTTCCTGCAATATTCTTGAATACATTGTGCTTTATCAATTTCATAATGTCCTGGCTTTAGAATTTTGAATCGTGTCCTGTGCAAGGTAATTATTTTCCTGGTATGCCGGGGACTGATCGGTTTCTTTATAGTAATCAGAAATCCGAGTTTTCATTAAAGAAAATGTAGGTTTAATGGGACATATTCATATACCACGTGTTAAGTATACATGAAATATAGTGTATTCTCCCAAATATATAACGGTGTATGTTAATATGTCGTTCTTATGTCGGGTGCTTAAACGCTTGCACCGGGTGCGATTAGTGGCGCTAAACATAAACACCGCCACCGGTTAGCCGTACCCCGCAACTTTATAAATAAAGATGATTAAAGCTTCTAACTTTTATTTCTATCACGTTTCTCCTTTCATTTTCCTTCTCCATGTTTTGAAATAAAAATTGTCGCGCCTGCGCAGGCTCGGACCTCTGGTCACGTAGGCACAAGCAGGCTGTGTTTACTCACACACATAAAGTAACGTATAAACTAGATGAACTGGACATTCTGAACTTGTGCGGCGGGATGGTTTTGCAGGGAAAATTTTGCACTAAGCCAAATGAGGTGATAACCTGAGCAATACACATATGATTTCAAATTAATATGAGCCTCTAACATGGTAATACCTGGCGGCCTCGTTGATGCTGGTCACTAACTGTCTGACGAAGGAGTTGGTCACGAATTCTTCATCATCATTCAGTTCCATAGAATCATCAAACAAAATGTGTGCTGAAATTATAAATAATAAAAATAATAATAATAATAATAATAATAATAATCAGAGTTTTTATAATCCTTTCTCATTAAGCAATATCAACGTACTTGATGAAGGTATGTCTGGATTAGGCCTTGAACTGACTGGCATATCTTGACTTTCTAAGATTTTAAGACAGAGTGTTTTACATTTGTGGAGCCACCGCAGAGAATGCTCGGTCTGCGAGATATGTTCATGTCTCGGAATGTTTGATTGATTTATTCATTCAATATATAGTAAATACATTCAAGTGGTATGTTACGTTTACATGTATAGATAAACATGTATCAAAGGATTGAAGGTAAGCTACATTAAGCTTATGAAGATCGCTCCTAATTTCCAAGAAGATGATTTTCTGATGGACAAAGGGGTGTGATGAATTAATATTATTAAATCTCTTGCGGGTCAAAAATGTTCATGACCAACTTGTAAACTGCAGAAAGATTAGGAAAGAACAGATAAGATTTACGTTAAAGACAGAGTCTCAGCTTGTCTGTATAGAAGTACAAGCCTTGAAAGCTCATATATTTAACGTGTCTCAATCCATTCAGTGAACAGGACTAAGAAATGTTTGTCTGTTTTTACACAGGACACAGCCAATCACAGGGGTAACGATTTTTATATTTTTTTTTAAGTTTGCTGAATTCCTTCTCAACACCAGAGCTCCTGTCTTAGATATCTTTTCTTTGAAACATATTTCCTCGACTTCAACTTAAATGGCGGTATACCCATTATTCCGACATGTGACATGTCAAGACGAAAATCTACCTGCACAGCTGACAACACATCTTCAAATTGTGGTAGGATAAGGACATCCCTTTGACACATGTCAAAGGGACCAGAGACATTATAGAGAAGAACATAGGTCTCATGGATTTAATATACCAGAGATTTTGAAAGAGTGCACATCCAAACAAATCCACTTTAGTAAGAATATGAGAATATTAGTCCTACTCTGACAGATCGGAATGCTACATTTTGTAGGTAGTGGTTTACGGACCGAAGCTACGGGCACAAATCCATCTAACAGTCAGGGGCGTCAATAAACGGGTGGTTGGGGGAGGGGGCTATATATATAGCTCCCCACTTTATAGCAATGGAGGATGGTCAATGTAATAATCCTCCCTGTTATTCAGAGGATAATATTTATATATTGTCAATGAAATGTATTTATAAGTAAAATAAATGATTTTGGTTCCATTTCTTAGTTAACTATGAACTATTATAAATCTCATTCTAAATGGTCAAGAATATTCTATACTGGAAACATGATACCTTGTGTTTTAAATTTTTTACTTGATTGTTTTACATTTGAAATATGCCCCCCCCCCTTGAAGATAAATTGACGCCACTGCTAATATACGTCACGTAGTATACATTAAGTTTGCAGTCCCTTATATCCTAAGTTAATCATAATATTCGCAAAAAATCCAGCGAGTCAGTCAAAGTTAAAGCAGGTCGAACACCTGAGAGGCGGGTTAAAAAGGGCGGGGGGGGGGCTAATCTTGCTTTACCTAAGAAATATATGGGAAAAGACTAATATACGCATAAATTACAGACAATCAGCGCCGGATTTAACGTCTCATATCTTTTCCTCACGAATAATTCTGAATGGAAGAGTTCTGTATATTTTTTTCCAGCACCACCAGCACACTTGTTCACCTGTGCCGGGGTGCTGCCATCGGAACCTGGATCCGCCCTTGAATCTCGGTCTGGTAACCTAATGCCTGAAGCGGATCCGGATGTGTGTGTGTGTGGGGGGGGGGGGGGGAGGGGGAAGGTACAGCCTTTTTAGCCGCCGCAACCTTTTACAAGGGTTTCAGATCATCGTTAGCGGACTGCACCCCTTTTCAGGACCGGGGGACTTTTTCAGGATAAGTCATTGTTCCAACAGGATTGGACTTAATCCTTGGTCCGTCCTTGTTGTAAGCTGCTAAGATTTCTGCTGCAAAGGAAACCTTCCATGAGCGAGGTCTCCAAAAGACATTTCGATCACTGTCTTGTTGTTCCTTACGCTCTTTACACAGTCCTTTACTCATAGGCCAACACTACATCGCAAGCGCTGTTTGTTATGACCTTGTATCCTGAATCTCTACACCAGAGGGGTGCACCGTATTTTGGTCCAATCAGACGAGACCCTGTGCTTGAAGACAAAACAGTTTACCAGCCAAGCGAGGAATATACGAAGCCAATGTTGTTAATTTCGTTTTGAGTGACACCTCATCGCCCCCGCGACCGTTTGAACGGGCCCCAGGCTCAGAGAGAATTGCCCCACATGTGATTTCTTGGCGGAGCCTGATGCCTGTCGAGTGTTTGTTGACTTGCATTTGGTTGGCTGCTCATCAGCAGTTTTTTTCAGCAGTCAGGCCAATGTGCATCACCTGGTGTTTCAGTGCATCATAAACAGTCAAAGCAGGCAGCGGGAAAAACAGTAGTTTCTTTAGAAGCGCAAGATTTTCGCTGCCACTACAGACTACATTTCTATTACCTGGATGAAATTTACATTTGATCGTGAGAATAAATGATTAATTTCTGAGGTGTGTCTGACATTTGTTTTATGCTATCAATTCCGGATGACATATTGCCATGAAGATATGATACAAATATAATACGCATGACTTTAGTGTATCCTTATATTTCTAACCAAATGTTAATGCCGGTTGGCCGATACGGTTCATTTTGAGCTGCTTTTACACAAATACCCAGGACCGACGTGTTTGGACATTTGTAGATAAGGTTGGAATTTTCACTTAGTCCCGATGGTCGGAGTCCCCATTAATTATGCCCTGACGGGGATTAATTATGCATAAGGGACGAGACGACATGCCCAGATGACAAGCATGTTGGTCCTACTTATCTAATGATCTGGCCGTTGTAACTCCTAAAAACGTGTCTGCTATAACTGAATGATGGAGGCCTGTTTTAATAATTTACACCATACATTACCTAAATAGCGCCAAATTGCTTCGGGAAATTTTTAATTGGCAAAGTGCATATTTCATCCATGGTGACAATTTAATCTGAAAAATCATAACTAATTTAGAAGTGGTCGTAAAGGAAATGTTGCACGTAATATCTAAAGAACACAAGCAGCTGCGATATCGTTAGTTATAAGGGATACTTTAATCGGTTGTGCCATTCAACCTCTGTCACGCAACTCCTCTGTTGCCGCGCCTTCTGTGGTTTTGAAATGTCGAGATAGGCTCAATTTGTTAAAATTGTCCCATCCGAAGTCGTTATCCATATAAAGGGAACCTTCAGTGTGAATATTCGTACCGGATGACCCCCCCCCCCCCCGCACGCGTGCAAGCACTGGTTTCAACTAATTTAAACCGCCATTGTTCTGGCATGGTCTGACCTAACCTGTGATGCAGTCATGGAGTTTTGAGGTCATGATTATTGACACATTTCTTTCGGCTTGCATGGTTCATAAACTGCCTGTTCTTACGTAACAACACCACAGATCGATCAGGACCCTGCATGGTTAATTGTAAACCTGATCCGGGGATCCAGAATGTTGTTTTGCATATTGTAACAAAGACATTCTTGAATGGACACATGTATTACAGGCCCGACCTTCATCGACACAAGCACTCATTAATGCATGAAGTCGAATGTAAACTTAGCACCACCTGGCTCCTGGGCATGCTTTAAACAGACGGGAGCTAAGGGTTTTTCTTCAAATATTCTACTAACTGCAAAATAAATGTTGAAACTAACTTTCAAATTCGTAGTAGTCAGGATCATGGACGCCAAATGTCTCCACAGCCAGACGACGGGCGCACTGGTCAACGTCCATTCTGTAAATCAAAAGATACACACAGTGAGTCTCTCTCTCTCTCTCTCTCTCTCTCTCTCTCTCTCTCTCTCTATATATATATATATATATATATATATATCAGGGCTTTCTCCAACGAAGTTTTCCGACGTTTTCAGAAACGTGTTTCTGACGTTCGAAGTCTTTCGGACTGCATGTAATTGGTGTCAGAGCGTCCGACGGAACGGACAAATTGCTGAATGTAGGACAGACAACCCAAAAGCTGGTTCTTGTTGCAGACCCTAACCATTTTACCTGAAAGCCAGTCAGTTGCGTAAAAACTGTTCAAATAATAAAACGACCCAAAATTTAATCATAAATGACAAGGAAATGGCATTAAATATTTTTTCTTTATTTGGCCGTTAGAAAAAGTATGCCGTACATATTGAACCAAGCCTCTGAAGGGGCAGGGCATGGGCCACGGATGACGGCATTAAATTTCGAAATTAAAATAAAGTAGCGGGCCCAGAGGGATTATTTTTCTTGGCAGAGGTGTGCGCTCTTCCGAGCATCATTCTCGGAAATGTGTGCGTTTTTTAAACGATATTTGAAAAATCTAATTACAAGGAGTAGTTTTTTTTTAGTTGATTAGTCTAGTATGACGTTTCGTGTAATTAGTATTCTTCATTCGTCAGCCAAGATTAAAATTTATCCCATTACCTAAATATGGATTTCAAAAGCTGGGTCATTTCATTCTTTGTCTCGTGCCACATGGTTGCGCATGCGTAGATTTTGGGGATACAGGTGGGGTCATCCATCCGGGCATCCAGCGTGGTAGAGCTTCCAGCCAATGAGGGATCACCTACATACCGAGCGTCACCACGTGACGTGGTCACGATTTCGCCGTCACGCCGACGTCGGTTCAAGAGCAGCCATTGTTCTAACATGATCCCATCGTACAAGGGCTGTACAAACAACCTGTAAGTACCAGAAAGCTGATATTCGTAAATTTATATTTGAATTATATATCAATATTACGGATTTAGGTAGCATCCCGAGCAAAAACTCCTCAATTAAAAACGAATAAAAAAGTTATTTCAAATGCATATTAGCCCCTATGCAGTATTTATCATTTTATCACTTAATTATGGTAAATGTATTTGTTAAGATTAAAATTTTCAATTGTTATTTCAATATTTCTGATATTTTTATTTTTTTTTCACAAGTTACATGAAGTAACGTATAATACCAAACTACATGATAATTTGTTAAGAGCCCTTTTTTGTTTTACTTCCACCATGTTTCTTTTTAACTAATAACTGAATTTTTCAAAACCACTTAAAAATATTACGTTTTGCTTAAAATCATGTACCATTTAAATATCTAAAATATTTAAAGTTTAAAAAATATTAAAATACCATATGAAAATGAAAGTATATATCTTAAATACATATACCACCAGAGAGAACTCTAAAACAGACTTAAAATGCTACATTCTTAATGGGTCTAATAATAAATTTCTATATCTTTTTTATTTATTTTGCTTGAAGGGAATTTTGTAAGGGATGCAACGCTAAACAAATATTTTAGTGCTCATTGTGATAAAAGTGTATATGACTGTACCATTTTACATTTACTTTTATTGTGCAATTATACGTCTGTTGTTTGACTCAGGAGTTAAAGGACTTTAAAGATAATGATTTGTGTACTTTAATATTGCCTGTCATTAAAGAAATATAAAAAGTTCAATTTAAGATTTCACTTGTTCACACTGCTCTCGTATTACTATACTTTGTGTAAGAATTCACCATATTTATCCTCAAAGATTTCCCCATATATTTAAGCTGATAAAAAATAAAAGTAGTCGATTTTTGTCAATTAAACCACCAAAACAATTTTTCATCATGACATATTTATTTACATTTATAATATTAAAATTTTTATAACTGTTCCAGGAGTAAGTGAATTTGATAAGGAAATTTGTTACACAATTCTTTTTCATATTAAAAAAAATCATAAAATGTTCTTATACAGGTAATAAACTCACATTTCTCGTTTCTCCATGCGGTTTTGCATCGGTCTCCAGATATAGGCGGTTACACCTAGGAGCGAAACCCAAAGAAGAACCGATGCCAATATATGGATGTAGGTCAGGTCGAACTGCAGTGTGGGCGTTTCTGGGCACGCCCACAGATAGTGATGACCTGGCATGAACTCTAAACGGCACTGGAGGTAGACAAATAGGACAGACACCGGTGTGGCCAGAGTCAGGGGCAGACTGAAACCAAACTTTTGCATCTTCAGTTTACACGCAAGGCCTCCGAAGTAGTAAACAGCGAAACTGGTGCAGATCAGTATGACTGCCGGGGCGTGATATTCCAAATGATGCCCGAGACTCAAACGGCGCACCCCATATTCATTCCCAGTGTGGATCTGGAAGGTAAATTTGTCCATGAAAACGTAGGGAAAAGCAAATATAATCCCCGCCTTCCACAAGCTGGTCAAAACCGCCGTCTTCTGTCGCAGGACATGGTTTCTAGCTTTCGCTGCGTTTAAGGGAACTGTAAACTGTTTGCCGCCAAGTCGAAATGAGATATCTTTATCTACGAAGTTTTCCCAGAAAACCACAGATATGCAGACTAATCCTATAACGACCTCCCATGGTCGCTCCGCCAGCTCCATAACAGGAGTGTTTCTACGGTATATCGTCTGTGTCTGTGAGGTTGGGAAGTTTGGCCTCGGGGTTGTTGCGTTGGACATTGTTGTAAATTCTCGATGAAAATGAAACCCACCCATAATGATGAAAACTATTCCTCCGATCTGAATTAACAAGGCTCCTAGAGTGCAGATGAACCATGCCACGTTGAAGCACGTCCTTCTGTCCGTCGGTTCGTCTTCGTTGCGTTTTACTTGTGGTTTGGGTGGTTTTGGTGGACGGCCGAACACTAGTTTAAGCAGGGCTGGTACGGTGCACACGGCAGACATGCAAAACAAGGCTCGCACCATGTCCATAGAAGGGATCACGCGAAGCACCAACATACAGAGCCCAACAGTTGATAAACTCTCCACCGCAATAATCTGCAATATATTTAAAAATATGCACATGATGTAGCTCTCCAAATAGACGCACTGAATCTCACAAGAACTGAAGTTTTCTATCGAAAGTAGCCTCACTAGTCTGTATTTTATGTGACACATGATCTGATAAAACCTTCCATTTTTACATGTCAAAGAAACCACTGATCGCTCATCGCTGATTCTTACGGCACCTGTTCTTCCTGCCATCTTGCGGACAATTTTAGAACTTGATAAGATATAATTAGACCCTCATTTGTGGACAAAAGCAAGTCTTTGCACAACAATATAACACACTCGATGACGAACCTATGCATTATTATATTGAATCTATAACGCTACACAGCAAAAGTATACTGTCAAACATTTGTCAGAGGCTAATATTTTTATTAACCTACCTGGACGAGTTCAAGAAAACGTGGCCACGGCTGACTGCCGAACAATGCTTTCATGAGGAACATGAGAAAGGTAAGACCCTGGGGGACCACCATGGCGATCATCAACAAGGTGATACACGTGTTACGTTCAAGGTCGCTCTGAAAGAATAAGAAGAATAAGTAGAAAGCAAAGTAGGTGTGATTTAAGGATGGAATGGGTGAAACATTTCAGATTTAAAGGGACAAAAAGTTCGTTCTTAAACCGTTAAGTTATCCCTGCTCATGAGGGGATATACCTTAAACTTTCATCCCGACAGGAATCCATGTGAATTAGTACATCAGAATCTCATACACAGCTGACGTGACAACTTTGTTTAATTATCTTATGTCTCAATATTGCAAGAAAACGATGCCTTTAGACTTATTTCAAGGTTAATACAGTGTGGATAGAACGTCCAGCCTTTTCGGTTTCATCAAGTTAGTACTATGGTGGGCACCAATACGTCGCTGTCAGACACAGTTATTAAAAAAGCGGTCTAGGTTTCCTACTGATGATCTGAAATGAAAATTTTACTCTATATCATGTTTGGACCTTCGACATCCCGGTTTTAATCCACGTGAAAGAAAAAAAAATGCGGGCCGTCTGTGATAATTCTTTCTAAAATTTTGTGTCATCCTTTATCTTTGCCCAGGTTTTATAGGCCTATTAAATTATTAAAGATATATGATTACTGTTTACTCTTGGTTAATTACATTTGGCTGTTTTTGAAATAAATTTATTTTCTAGAGGCTAAATTTGCCCATGTGACCCCACCTTTGTATGTCCAAGTGTTGACGTCATCAGAAGGAAGCTGATTTTTTGACTGGCGACCCCTAGCAGGACTACACAGAACAAGAAGAGGAACATGAGGGCCTTGCAGCACTTGAATATTCCCTCAAAACTCTCACTGCTGCTCTTACGCTCACGAGGGATGTCCCGGAATATGTTCCACGTCCATCTGTTAAACAGAATCAGAGCAGTAAATAATCCACCGCAAGATGTCGCCACTGTACGGAATAATCATTTCGATTCGCAGTGCGCACCAGCAGTACTTTTACACTTTTATTGTTTTTAAGGTAAGAAGTAAAGAATGTTTAATGGGATTTATGATTTAAATATCAATAAAATTTCCAATATTGCCCTAAACAATGCCATGATATCGCCTAAGTGCGTTTATTATATTTTTGACAATTTTAGTATGTCATGCAATCATACCGTTGCTGGACTTGTGAACGGGGAATGCGTGTGTAAAGCATATAACTCCGGTTATATTAGTAGACTTTTGAAAGTCAGTTGAGTTTATTTACCTGAAAGTCTCACATAAGACACTGATATGTTACTATGTTAACAAAGATATATTGATTTATTTATTAATATTTTTCAGATTGCACAGTTGGTATTGTGTCAAAAGGCGGTGTCATGAAATATATAATTTATATTATAATAAATTATATAATTATAATAATAAATAACATTTTGATATAGTTTACACAAGTATATGGAACTTTCCATACTAGTATATAATTTCTTTAACATCTTTAAAAGATATTTCAAATAATATTAAATTATACAATGTAAAGACTGCACTGTAATTAAGCGTCAAATAAGCTCAGGAAATTTACATTAAAACTAGAATACTGGTAGTCGAGAAGCGACTACGTGTATCCGCCAAAATCAGAGTGGAACTGGTGAAGTGAGGTTTGGATTGAGTGGCGGGGGGAAATAGAGTGAGGTGTTTTGCATATTAGCATGGATGTCTGCAGATGAAATGTGTATGTAGATGGCGCCACCTGCCAAAAAGATCAAGAAAGCTAACCAAGCTGTATAAACACGCAAAATTTTAGGCAGATAAGTCAAACCACTACAGAAATATGAGTGATTTTAACCCACAGCAGACAAACAGACGGACGATGTGCGAAAATGGTTGCAGGTGGTCCCTCCAGTTTTGTGTATGATAAAGAGCTATGAGAATCTATACACATGCAAAATTTGGGCCCAATCGGTCAAACGGTTCCCGACATATGAGCATGGATGTCTGCAGCGTAAACTAAAATGTAGGTGGCGCCACCTGTCATATAATCAAGAAAGCTGTCCCGAATGTATAAACGTGCAAAATTTTAGCCAGATATGTCAAACCACTGCCGAGTTATGAGTGATTTTATCCCACGGCAGACAAACAGACGGACACTGTGCAAAAATGGCTGTAGGTGGCGCCACCAGTTTTGCGTATGATAAAGAGCTATGCGAGATCTATACACATGCAAAATTTGGGCCCAATCGGTCAAACAGTTCCCGAGATATGAGCTTGGATGTCTGCAGCGTAAACTAAAATGTAGGTGGCGCCACCTGTCATATAATCAAGAAAGCTGTCCCGAATGTATAAACGTGCAAAATTTTAGCCAGATATGTCAAACCACTACTGAGTTATGAGTGATTTTATCCCACGGCAGACAAACAGACGGACACTGTGCAAAAATGGCTGTAGGTGGCGCCACCAGTTTTTCATATGATAAAGAGCTATGTGAGATCTATACACGTGCAAAATTTGGGCCCAATCGGTCAAACAGTTCCCGAGATATGAGCTTGGATGTCTGCAGCGTAAACTAAAATGTAGGTGGCGCCACCTGTCATATAATCAAGAAAGCTGTCCCGAATGTATAAACGTGCAAAATTTTAGGCAGATATGTATTTTAGGCAGATATATCATAACTACCGAGTTATGAGTGATTTTAACCCACGGCAGACAAACAGACGGACACTGTGCAAAAATGGCTGTAGGTGGCGCCACCAGTTTTCCATATGATACAGAGCTATGTGAGATCTATACACGTGCCAAGTTTTGACCCAATCGGTCAAACGGTGCCCGAGATATGAGCTTGGATGTCTGCAGCGTAAACTAGAATGTAGGTGGCGCCACCTGTCATAAGATCAAGAAAGCTGTTCAGGATGTATAAACCTGCAAAATTTTAGGCAGATATGTATTTTAGGCAGATATATCATAACTACCGAGTTATGAGTGATTTTAACCCACGGCAGACAAACAGACGGACGCTGTGCAAAAATGGTTGCAGGTGGCGCCACCATTTCTTGCGTATGTTATAAAGCTATCCAAGGGCTACATTTGTACATAATTTTTTTCCTGATCGATCAAACGGTTCCCGAGATATGTGGGTGTATGTGTGGAAACATCCGCACAAATGGACGCTGGGCAGAAAGGAAAGGTCAGAGGTCAACGCAAATTGGTTAGGCACCAGTTCACATGTGACCCAATAATTGGTGTAAGTTTCGGAAAATTCCGTCTAGTAGTCTCAGAGGAGTTCTCCGGAAACGAACGCGGCGGCGGCGGCTGCGGAACCCGGTCATAAACATAGTATCCGCAAAAATTCGTTTTGGTGGATACAATAAGGTAATTATAAATTTGAACTGGAATTGCAGTTCTTTAATCCCTCTCTCACTTAACTGTAGTCTATGGCTTTGGTTAAAAAGAACAGGTTGGTTTCTCAGACACCCAGCGCGTCCATCCCCCCAAATATAATATTTTGATTTTCAGTAGCAAATTACCGATTTTGAGCTCCGGCTGCTTCGCTTGAACATTCTCTTTAAAAATTATCCTTTTGAAATGTTGTGCTTTTACTTAGAAACAAAACAATTCTGTTTTTATCCTGGAGTGCTCTGATCATATGATTTTTTAATTGAAAATCTATGATATAAAATGTTAAAAAACTGCCTGAGAAACGAAACTTTTCCTTAACGTATTATTTAGCTGTAACCCCTGAAAATTGCACCTATACTTACTCTGGCAGGATTTTGTCCTTCTCATGGTCATACTTGTCCACTTCAATAACTACCTGCTCCCCGATGTTAACATTCTTAGCGTCTCCGGTAGGAGGCGCTCCAGTCTGAGACCTAGAACCAGGATGTGTGTTGGGCAGGGTGTCTCCGTTTTCAGAAGAATATGGCGGAGGGTTACCCGTAGACCTCCCGTAACTGGGTGGTCGATCTGTTGGGACGGTTTCGTCACGTGATGACGTTGCCCTCTGGTCGTTTCCTCTTGCGTCAGACCTATGACGTTGATATGCGTTGCTTGCAGGGTTATTAGGTGACGAGGTCTGGCGCCGGGGAGGAGGGTTAAGGCGCCTTTCTCTGGCCCGCTTCTTTGCTTCCTCGACCACGTGACCTAGTTTCCTGCGGATGGCGTAACCTCTGTAGATCTTCTGTATCATGGTGGCGCTTCTGTGTAAATGTCGTAATTGGTCTTCCAATGCTCCCTGCCCCCACTCTTTCAAAAACACCTACACATGTTGAAAGGAAAATTGAATAATGGTTAAAACAATTTTCACTTCGGATTTTAATAATTCCTCTGCTTCTAAGTCTTGAAAATTTTTATACTCTATTCAAATTTTTGAAAACAAAACTGCTTTTCACAGTGTATTGTTATTTTGCTTTTTATTGTGAGCAGTTTAGGATTATTTAATCCACGTTGATTTGCCTACAGAACCAAGAAGTTTTGCTACTGTTTATGAGAAAAACATGGTTTTTATGATTATGAATTTACATTTCCAAGACAACTGAACAAAAATTTATATTTCTTTATTTTACGATGGGACACTCATGACCGACTTTGGGCATCAGGTAAAATGGTATTTTAAAGAATAAAATGAATACTTGTAGTTCATATAAGGATTCTGGTTCATTTTGATATAAAATTAAGTATAGCGTTTGATTTAGTGATAAACCTAAGATTTTCTGTCTTCACAACAAAAGAGCGACATCTAGGAATGACTGCTCTGCTTATATTTATAAATCTGGGAACCTATTAAAAAAATATCGTAAGATAAACCCTGCACAAGCGGTTGGGTTAACTCTCTTACAGGTTCACTACAAGGGAATAAACCACGGCTCTAAATTGTCAAACATATTAATCTTATTTGCTAAAACTTTGGCACCTGATTAAACATTATCTAATGACCTGTACTGTACATAGACAGGCATTGTCATTAATCCTGTCTGGCTCATTGTGTTTGCTTGTCATCAGTAATTCCTGACAAGAAATTACTGGAAACCTGTCGTCTGCTGGAGTGTCCTTACTTGAGGGAATTCCTTGCTTTGGCAAAAAAAGTTTCTTGAAACTAAAGGCGTCCAGTAACACACCCACGGGGGGGGGGGGGGGGGGGGGTTGCGGAGTGAGAATGTCTATCTGTGTAAGAGACTATTATTCTTTCATGTTTTACCTTTTCCTGTCCGACCTGGGCCTCCCGTACCCCGGCCTTCTCCAGGATCACCTGACACGTCTGCTGACTCGGTGACAGATGCTGCTCAGCATGGAAAGCGATAAGTTTGTACCTGGAAATAGATAACGTAATATCTTTAGGAAGCATTTATAAATACATATTATATTCCAAGATACCAACTCTCTCTCTCTCTCTCTCTCTCTCTCTCTCTCTCTCGGATTAAAGCACTGCAGTTCGGTCTCCTTATTTTAGTGTTTGTGTGTGTATCTTTGGGTGTACATCTTAAAGCATGGTGCGAGAGTCATGCTGACTGGGAAACTCAGCCTCCTGCTTTTATAGTGTTTGTGTGTCTGCGTGTGTACCTCTTAAAGAATGATGCGAGGGTCATCCTGACTGGAAAGCCCAGCCTCCTAATCTTGGCTATCTCGAGCAGCCCGTTGTATCGGAGCTGGGTCTCCACGTACTCGGCGTCCATCTGACGCGGCCTCAGCTCGTGGTTCGGCTTTATACATCTGAAAACATAATGACTTTCTTATTAACAGGAATATATATATAAATGTACTTGTCTACGAAACGTATTGTTAATGCATTACTTCTCAGTAATTTGAACTTTCCAGTATAACATAATTTCATAATATATTATGATATCTCCATAACACAATGTAAACTATCGGTATATAACTATCTCTATATAAATTTTTGAAGTTAATTATTATATTTTTATATAAATAAAATGAGTAAATAAAACGTGATCCCTTGAGTCTAGAAGTTCGTTGCCGGTTCTTAACACTAAAAATACAGCTGGTCTGTCAGAATTAAATTAGTTATATAATTTGCCGCAAGGTGGTAGCATCTATCCTAAGCGTTGCGATACAGCGAATTCAAGTCTTAACCTCTTTCAGGGGGACCTGTTATAACAGTCTTTTCAGCTTTATCGACGGGGCAAGTCTAGCTCAGGTGTAAATGAAAGACATACCTGACAAAATGAGGCTCTGAATTTGTCAGTTTTTGCATTAGCTCGTTCAGGGAATTCTGCAACAGTAAAAAATTATTTCTAAATTTTGTTATAGGCGCCATCTGTTGGGGAAAATATAAAATAGCTCGACAATCAGAGTTGTGAACCTGAATAAATTTATGAAATATAGTCATAGGAAAAATATGTGCAGGAGTGGAACATGCTACTGACTTTTACAAGATCTTAATCTGAGTTGACCATCGATGAAAGATACAAAATAAAGGACACTGGGGTAGTTCAAACTGCATTTCATACGACATTTGAAAATTTGACATCTGTTTTGTGGTCTACGCTCTGGGGTGTCGGTGGAATAAAATGACGTCAGCGTGACAGGATGTCTTGTTTCCTAAGAATATTTGAGGGGAACTTTATACAAGAGGGCATCCCAAAAAGTTATAATATCTTCACTTCAAACACGTATAATGGAGTAATTATCATGTTTATACAAAAAAAAATGCTCAGTTTTCAATAATTCATTTTCATTATTTAAATTTCAGTTCAACTACTCACAAACATCCAAGAATACATCAAAATGTCATCTGGAATTTATGAATATTTAGGTAGGCTATTGACGAGCTAAGAATAATTTTTCTCAGTACGATATTGAGTAACATATGTAGAACATATAAACTATGTCTTAATGATACAATAACCTTGTAACCGCTTTATGATACATCAAACTAAAAAGTGAGTCGGAAAAGGTGCATTATCCATTCATTTATAAGGGATGGGAATGTCTCATTATCTCCCTAAAGGAAGGCCTAGCCATCGTGCCATCTGTTAAAAATTTTTGTAAACTCATTTACTTACCCGGAAGTATCGAGCCACGGTAGGGTGTGCTCCAAGCGTGCTGTACATGTTCTGTTTCCTGTGGAAGATGTAACGTTACCGCACAAGGTGAGATAAAAAAATATCGTAAACAAGGCAGCACGATATACATGCAATTTGGAAATCGCAAGAAGAAGGTGTCAAGACCGGGACATCTGGTAAGGGTCTTCGCATTAAAGTGTAAACGAATATACATTAAAAATGGAGGCGGTTACATCCACTTAAAAGTTGAAAATAAATAAACTAAAATAAAATAAAAGAAAGTCAGCAATATCTTTCTAACGACCAACCAATACTTAAATTTTATGTAATTTAATTGAGCATACATGTAGCAATTACGTCGAAACAAAGACATATGACAACAAGAAAAAATAAAAAGGAGATTTTGTCAGCTTGTAGGTATCAAAGCAAATACATGTACTTTTCTTTATGCAGGTAATAAGACGTTGACCCACCTGGATATAGTTCCGGTATGGCTTCGTTTTGCGGCAAACAGTCCCGCCACCAGGGGGTCTCCACTGTTCACCATACACACTCGAAGGCTGGCGTGCAGCGTATCTCGGTTCTTCTCGAGAAATCCCGATGCTGTGTACGTGACCTAAAGCAAGGTATGAATCTTGTGGTAGGAATAAGATGTTAATCACGTTCGATGACTGAAGGATAAGAACGACTGATGATCGATTATTAATCATTTTTTTTCAAGTACATTTAATATCGTAAAAAACCTGTTGTATCAGTCGGTATTCACATAAAGGCTCGAAAAATCATTTTATTTTAGTAAGCATTTGGGTCGTGAGTGCAATCCGTTGTGCAATCCGGCTTGTATGGTCAATACGGCAGATAGCTGGTGGTCGATTTTAAAAGGATTCTTATAGCAGAATGCATGTTTACGTTCACGCTGAATGGTAATTTTGACACTTTCCTGCTGACCACAGTTCAGTTTAATTCTGATCGCTTCTTTTGTTCCGACTCTCTTTCATCTCTAACAGGATCAGAATTTTGTACAAGATACGACTTCTTTATACGTGCATACTTTATCCTTTGTGATCAGTTATATGAACATGCAAATGTATGATCGATTATGAAAAATATGACTTGTCATCGATGTAATCAATTAATCGAGCCAATGTTAATTATTACGTAGTTGCGACATCTAAAGGTTTTAGTGTGCTACTTTTTTTTAAGGACACAACAGAAGCACCACCTGGTTACGGGGGCCTTCCGTCTTCAAAGGCTCATTCCATGTAACATATTTTGATAATTTTTATTGTTCTAATATTTTATAAATGTGATAATAATTCAAACAATTTTAAAAATAAATGTGCATTCCAATATCTGGTCTTAATGTATGTTTACGGAAAAAGTGCATGGTTGCAACAACCATTCGATTGCCTTCGATGGAACAATAAAAGCAGCATGGTTACTTAACAGACCCCCAAATATAAGCCAGAACGCTTGTGTGTGTATATTTTAGAGAACATTTAATTTACCAGATAAAAACTTGGATACAATCGCGGATGAATTTAAACTGAAGTTTAGTATGTAATAATTGCTGGTTCCTTTCAAATACATATATCTAGTTATCTGAAAATTATCGATAAAATCCATTAAAGTTTAACGTCTCAAAGTTACGAAGACCATTTTATTTTGGGCTAAATCTGGTATAGCAGTTTACTTATAATTTTCAAATTTCGCGTTTGTGAAGGCAAATGCATAAGGATAAGTATATAAGGAGAGTGTTTAAAAGAATGTGCGCACGCGATAAATAAAAAAATTGGTCCTATACGACCAACCTTAGTATGTTGTTATGTGCCAGATATTATTATGTCCTACCTCGCCCGCGTAATGCCTGATGCCGAATGCCGTGCGGGCCGTCATGGGAAGGTAGAACCTGACACTTCTGAAGTTGTCGTCGAATTTCTCGACCAGCAGTGAATTAGTCGAGTGAGACAACTTGCTTTGGTCATCGAGGATGTCCAGCAGGCCGGGGACCTTCTGATGGCGACGACCCTGAAACAGCAAGGACAAAACAGTCGGTTAGTGATACATGTTACATTTCATATCACCTTCAAACGTAAGCTCACCTTCATTCATGTGTGTGCATATGCGTTCACAGTCAAATTAAACCTCAAAGTTGCGTACATAAATGTATATAAATTCGAAACCAGTTCTGTTAAATAAACTGATATTTTCAATTTCACTATCAAAAGTATACATGCCTCTCTATATATGGGGATATTGCCTGTGGGGGTGTTCTCTGGACTTATGTACAGCTATGTCAAACTAATGAGTGCATATATGGGTCTCGGTTTTACTCCATGTAGGCCTCCGTTCGAAATATAAAGATTAATAAAAAATGGTACGCTCTTCACGAAGCGGTTTTACACTGCACTTGTCCCAAACCTCCTTAGTTTTAACCGCTATCCTGTATAGCAAGATTCTGGTAACACCGGTTCTGGCACTGGGCAAAGTATTAGACCAACGAGAGCGCGGGTCGCATGTTTCAAATTTGGAGCTGGATGCACAATGCGATACGACGCTCTTAAAGGTCTATCTATAATTCTTTGCTCTATGTCAGAATTGTTGATGAGACACAGACATTCTTCGTATACAAAGCAGCGGTTACAACGAGAGAGATATGGGACGAATGCAGTGTATTACCGCTGCGTGAGGTTCTTAATTTATTTTATGTCGACGCAATTCAAGTCTCTCCCATCTGTGATAAACAAACCAAAACTGAGTAGGGCAGGTGATGGATGTGGATCTAGCAAAGCATGATGCTTTTCAGAAACAGAAAAATCATCTGTATAGGAATTATGGTGCGTGCATGTAATTAAAAAAATGCATACTAACCATGAACAGATCGAGGAGCGGGCCGTTACTCTCGTAGTGTATCTTGCTCCAGTCTATTCCCTCGGCACGGTACATGTGCTGGTCTTGAGAAAAGATGTGCTCATTAAAGAAGTACTGGATTTTCTCGTTACTGATGTTAATCAACATCTGCTCAAAGTTGTTCTGTGGCTGGTTCTCAAATCCAGACATGTCTAGAATGCCGATCGTCAGAGGGTCTGGAATCCTGTAAAATCATAGATTAGTAAAATCTTCGAGGTATGTATACATTTATTAACAAACCTTTCACATTTCCTAAAAGTATCTCCATGAGAAGGATATTGCATATATTCATATTATAAATCCTACTGATGAGTGAAAAGGCCCTTTCGCTGTACTCATATAATTAGCAGTATACCCGTAATATCGAGATGCGACCCGTGACATATCGGTTTTATTGTGTGCACAATACAGCCGCCGCCTTTCGTTTAGAGAAACAGGGAGAAATAATCCTGTCAGTTCGACAAGTAGCTACAAAAAGGCCTAAAAAGCAAACAATTCTCATTAAATTTTGTTTTTTTTTTTCTTGTTTGCTGAATAGTGGCTGAATGTTCGGGCTATTCGACAAGGGGATGTGAGACGAAAGTACTCGGATAACAGCGTCCATGCGAGAATCTCCTCCTCGGAGACAGTTTGATGGCAACGGGACGGTTATCTGCAATTTCGGGAGGGATAAAAGCTTTTTATCACGCCCAGTTTCTTGAATTACAGTAGGATTCTCGATAGATATAGAAGATGTCGAATTTAGAGTAATATATAACGACCACTCTGACCCCTAAAACGGTAAAATTCAATTTTATATTTATATATGATAAATACCCTTTTAAGTACACATTTAATTCTCAACGAGTGCCCTGATACAAGAGGGCAAGACATAAACCAAAGAAAGGCAACAGAAGTATAGTTCATCTGCGATATAATTTATCAAGGAAATAAATCAATTGTAAAAACAAGGTACTTTAATGAAGACACCCATTTAGACCATTGTTTGTTTAAATTTAGAGAACTGATTAAATGAACATTTGGACTGGTACGCAATGTTGAGGGCTACTTTGATTGGCTGATAACGCCATCTCATATTTCAAGATAACACTAGCTCTTGTGCATGTTAGCTCTTCAGAAAAAAAAAAGAATTAAAAACGTATAACTTTAAAGAGTAACAATCTAAATAAAAGACAAAAGATTTAATTTTTCATGAGAATGCAGTGCTGACCTGCGTTTGTTGTAGGGCTCTAGATGAGAGTTAATCTGCTGGACCAGCCAGCCGAACAGCCGAGCGTACAGGTCCTTAGCCAGGGCGTCCCGTCCCTCCTCAGCCTGAGCAAGGTTCTGGTAACTCCGGATCTCCTCACGTCCTCCCCCTGAAAATAAGACCAGTCAGTATAATCAGCAGGAAAAGGAAATTTTGTGAATATATAAACCCAACAAAGCCTCCCTTAAAATGGACGTTTAGTTTTCCAAACCGTACAAATCTGAACTAAAACGTAAATTGTTACCAAACTAAACTTTAGGTCTTTTTAAGTTATTTTTTTCTAGTTTTAAATTAAAAAAAAGTGTATTTCAGTTTTTGGTTTGTAGTTTTCCCCATAGAGAATTTAGTTCACAAAATTGTTAGTAGATGGCGGCACATAGAGTCTGCAAATGCGTCTCATCATCCTTATTCGTTTATTCATGGGACTGGCTTCGTGGTTATAGTTTCTCCAATGAATGCCAAGGGTCTATAGAGGAACACATGTGTCTACTTGCTTCATGAAAAAAAATATAGGAAACTTTTGAAATGACCCACAATGAAAAGAAGCACGCTATTTGGTACTACGAAGTATCAAATATCTTATCATTAATCATCACTGGTATGGAAGTGTGTCAATACAGGGGGAATGAATGGGGGTGTATATCTCCTCCCCCCCCCCACCCCACCCCCACCAACTTTTCAGCATGGGGAGGGGAATGGTCAATGTAATCATTCCCACTGCTATTGGGAATTAATATACCGGTATTAATAATAAGAATTACAGACTTTGGTTCCATTTCTCAGTTTACTATTAAACATATACATGTATATCCATACCTGGTTTAGAAGTAACCTATACGAGAAATAAAATTACTTATTTTTTTTAGCGTTACACTTAATAGTAAAGCATGTATATTTGAAATGTGTCACACATGTGTCTTTGTTTGTTTATAAAAAAAAAAATGTCTTAAACTTTGATTACCCTCCCACTCCGAGCCACCGTCCACCCTTGAAGATAAAATGACGCCACTGCTTGTATGAAATATTTACGAAACAACAGGTTATTCTCGGGTTTCCTGCGTGTTATCACTTTTGGCTGAATGCTGCTAAGAAAAAAAATCATCCAATATAACAGACATATTATGTACATGGATTACTGATGCAACATACTTTTAGCAGTGTGTGCAACTCTGGACACCAGGCCGTCCTCCAGGTCCTCCTCGATGACGCCCAGCAGTCGGGCCGCTGTAAAATAAAACAAACAAACAAACATAAGTACAATATGTAATACACATATATGTCCTATTAATAAACATCAAAGTATATGTTAATTGAAATATCATAATAACGTTAAACATATAAGTGTGTGCTTTTATTTTGATTTCATTTAAAAAAATGAATTGATAAAAGCGCGGCACTATAAGAGAAATATTTAACAATAATGGTTGGTGAAATGTCATAAAGCAAACAGTAGAGCATTTCATGATATTTTATAAAGGAAGCTCATGTTTATCTATTGTTCACGTCTTAGACTTTAAACCATTATTCATTTGGTTTTTAGTTATTTTAACCCTTAATATGTCACGATCTGCATACATTACAGAATATTATTATTAAACATTATAAAGTATAGCCTGACATACTTTCACTTTTATTATACATTAATGTTAGTAACAATATAAAAATAACTTGATGTCCTTTATATTATTAGGCAGATGGCCTGTTAAATTAAGCCTTAGGCTTGGATGCCAACACAACCTGGTCACGATTACCTGATCGTAGCACGCCCCTGTTGCGCACGCGCACTTGGTCTGAGTACCCGTTGACCTCTTCGAATTCTAAATTTGTGATGTGCAAGATTGCCGCCAGGAGGGTAAACAAGCTGTCTTGTTCCTAAAATAAACCGGAAATTAGTATTCATGCAGGCATTAGTATAAGACTTACAATGCTCTGTTTATTACCATTAAAACTGTCCATCCCCGTTTAAAACAAGGGGTTATGCCGATATTGATAACTCATTAATTTGTATATTTGGGACCGATATGTGAACAAGAGGAACATATCCCCCCCCCCTTAATTTCTTATTTTACCTTACTTCATCCGTTTAAAAGTTAAGATTATAAAATGAAAAGAAAGAATTCAAATTCAAATAAAAGTTATGAAATTATACAACAGAGATCCAAATGTTATACCTTTTGCCACACTCCTGCCAAGTGGCAATGTATGATTCCCCCCGCCCACCTGGATTGGAGTTAGGTTTGTCTGTCAGCAACTTAAGTGCAATATTTTGAACGTATTTTAATGAATTTCAGGGAGGGCAGGGTAATACTTAAGGAAAAATCTACTGATGTTGAAGGTAATCAAGTTAACCAAGGTACTTTTTTAATATAAAAGTTTCTTTAAATTCATTGTGAGATAGGGCAACAACTTTTTTCTGGCCGAAAACGAAAGCTATGCATTTTTTATTAGGGGCCGCTTTTTTGTTCTAGACCTGACATCTAATCAAACCACGGACTTGGTTGACAGTAACACTGTGTAGCACACAACGACAAAGTTTGATTTAAATCCAGGCGGAGGTACAAGTAGGTTCAGACAACATTTCTATTAACATTAAATATGAAATACTAACAATACCCTTTGACCTGTGTCACAGGTAAATTGTGTACATTTCTATCGGTGCTGGTTTGTATATTTCAGTATGTGCGGGACTGCCGCACTGATTAACCCCAACGCACCTGCGACAAACACCTGTGGTGGTGACGTCCCATGTACATTTCTGCCTGCAAGACTAACCTGGGAGTTAAATCCGATCTTGGCCATTTGGTCTTGTATTTTTATCATATTACTTGCACAGGCTTCCTTTTCCTGTGTAGAACTGTAAACTGGACTCTGTCTGTCTCCAAGGATCCTGAAATCATATTTGGATTTGCTATACTAATTAGACTCTTACTCTTCCTCTAGACTTTCAATCTTGAGACTTGGGAAGGTTATTTTTTTTTTGTTCCGGATATACCCAAAAGGTTGTTAGGTTTCTTTTTATTTACAGTTTACATACCATGTAGGATATACCCGGAACAAAAAAATAACTGGTATGGTATATATACCGTTACCAGTGACCTTGACTTTCTAGTGAAACCAAACTGTTTTCTTAGATATTGATTTAATATTATTTCAAAATAGTTTGCAAAAATTATTTTTAAATTTCGTTCTGCTTCCTTAATTTATCTGTAACCATCTGATACACCCGGTGTACCGGGCTTTTTGCCGGGGTTGGGGATATGTATTAATTGAGAGGATTGTTGGGTCCTTTTTTATTCAAGAATTAAAAGAAAATATAGATTTTCAGTTGTTTGGCACAACACTTCTGTGCTACTTAATTTTGCCACTTATTTCTATCTGCATTTTACTTCTCCATTACATGAATCCTAAACATCATACTGTCCATATTCACTTATAAACTCGTCGAGACACTGCGTGAGTGATCCTCGAGTCGCTTAAGAAATTCATATAACGGTATATTGACCTTGAAGTACTGGTCAGTGGTGATGTTTAAATTATTTTGCAAACCAGAATGGGACGCGGGGGCACTCCGGTTTTCGATAATCTTTGACTGGTTACTATTTTGGACGTTTAAAGTTCACCTCCCTTAAGGTGCTACTATAGAATGCGGGATTCAGCCAAAGAACCATAGGAAATGCATGTCATACTGCTACTTGAATCTTAATTTTGCCACTTATTTTTATCTGCCACTTACACTCCCCCATTACATAAATCATAAACATCCTAACGTCCGTCCGTATACACTCATAGTCATAACCTCGTCGTGACAGTGAGTGAGTGATCCTACAGTCGCTCTGAAGCCCGCGTTCTATAGTGGCTCCGAAAGATGAATTAAATGTACGTTTTAAAAAGGCAAGGAAACTGTTCCTGAAGAAAGCATTTTTTTTAATCGTAAGAGACCAATTTTGAGGCATGAAACGTTCGCCCTCACTCCAACCCAAAACTATTCCGGAAATGTGGACCTTGTATTAGGTTTAGTCTTTATTCTTCCCGGGTTCAACCCCTCCTATTCGAAAAGCGAGCCAGAGTTAAGTGTTTTTCACGTTGACTGACCACACACGTGGGTCAGAGCCTTTGTCAAATGTCAGCCTAAACATGCATAAATACGTCAGTAAAAGCAAGGTTATTCATATGGACGGAAGTCCTTAAAACGGCCTAATTCTGGGCTTGAGGTGACCACAAAGAAAATCCGGTCTTTGCCGAAGGCAGTTCGGTTTTTTTGCGGTGATAGCCTGATCTCATATCAGAAAACACGCAAAAATCACTCAAAATGATGTGTACATAAAAATTTTAATTCTAATAACGGCCATGTCACTGAGGGAACAATAAACTTTAAAATGAGGTATAGCACAGTATCTTACGCAACGCGGTTTCAGAGAACATTGCATACACAGGTGGTTCGAATTCCTATATATATTCCAATGCCTGCCAATATATGAAAAGTTTCATGGGCATACTCAGGTGAAACAGACCGCAGATTAACCCATCCAACACCCCCAATGTCTAGCTCGGAACAGGATGTTACCATGAGCGCCAACGTGACCTTGCGTGGGCTTACTAATTCATGTACACACTTATACGCGAGTTGAAAAAACCTGTATCTTTTATAAGTCCTGTACCAGACCGTAACATATTCTCGGTAGGAGACGCCTTAAGTATCTCTCATACTTAACATCAATCGACTATAGAACGCACTGTGTGATCTTAAAAGTAAACATTACATTCCGAATGGTATTTTTTGTCACGCATTTTCACTTATGTGTGATCTAACCTATAAACTGTTTATACGAATATATTTGAATGTTTACATTTACTTGTGCCCCATGAGCAAAAAGAAAATTCGTAAAGAATTTAAATCTGGTGAGTACTTTTATTTACGGATGAGAGATTACACCTCAGTTAGAGCTGACAGTTGAGTATATTACACTAAGCAGATATCTATTTTTATTAATGACCTCAAAAGCTGTCGACAATGAAACACCTTTGCACCATGCTTCCTTTAACGTTAAAGTTTGATAGGTATTTATAATATAAACAGGATAGCTTTCCGTAGAAAATCGTAACGAATCATACACATACCTACCCTCGAGTTTCAGGTAATTAGGAAAATTAGGAAAACAGGTTTTTATATCATGGGTTTTCTCAGAATCGTACTAAATGTTTAAGTTACATTTGGCATTATGCCTTTCATATACCCTTACCCATTCTCTCTTTTTCTCTCTTAAACCCCAAAAAGTAAACATCTCGCCAAGAGCATTGTACATTTTAATAACTTGAAATATATCGCAGAGATTAAAAAAATTTAAAAGACTATTTCATAGCCAAAGCCGGGCGAACCAAATGTCTGTTAATTTAATGTACTTTACACACCACCATTTTTTTTGCAGTCAAATACAAATATGGATGTCAAATATAAACATGCCTTTTATTTATTTATAGATACTTTACTATTTTATATATTACGTATTTTCTTTTGTTTTAACGCACAAGAGGTTTAAGCTCCACATAGAGGAACAAATGAGATGACATATGGTGAAATATCTGTTTTCTAGATATCAATCTGAATTTTAACCGGATAGTTTTTAAAGTCTTCAAACTAACAGATCAGTCTTAAGCGTTTGTATATCTCAGTCCACCCTTCCGCAAGAGGTCGCTTCTACTCAAAACGAACCTATTCCTGTATGGAGCAGTGGGACGACAGGGACTTCTTGTTTCAACTGTCAAACTTAAAAATCAAAATTTGTTACAATTTGTTATACCCTTGGTTATGTAATATATTTGAAACCATTCTTGTCCAGCATGTTTGAACGGACTAAAATATAATCTTCACTACATTTATTCTACGACGCCGGTGTATTTAGAAGTCCTGTTGCATTGTGGATGGTAAATTTGATATATACTATATACATTCGATATAAACTATTTATCTCCTGCTATAACAGTCCAGTAAAGTCCCAATCACACATGCACCTACAACCGGTTTACGACATGTTACGACCACCTGCGACTTGAATATCGTAGGTAGTCTTGGAAAGGTCGTACGACAGGTCCTAACTAGTCGCAAGAAGTCGTAGGTTGTCTTAAGTAGTAGAAATTAAACAAGTCGAAGTTGAATGCGAACGGTTTTCCTACAACTAATCGACAGTGGTCTTGGGGAATCGGTGGTACTCTTATGGTGTCGTACGAATCGTTTACGAGTGGTCGTAGGTTGTCTTATGTAATTGGTAGCAATCGGATCCACCGACCGGTCGCAGAGTGGTACCGAATTGTCGTAAGATGGGTCGTGAGACAGGCTCGGCCAGTTACCAAACGGTTAAGACCGGTCACGAACGATCCCGCCTAGTGGTACCACCAGTCGTAGGACTTGTCGTTAACGTGTGACAGGCACATAGAGAGATACATACAAAAAGTCAAGTCAGTCTGAATATGTATGATCCATAGCACAAGTTTATAGATGGTGAACTGAACTTTTATGCACATGGCTGAGTGTATGGGAGGGGTATATCCCCCAAAATAGTGGACATTTTGGAAAGAACACTTTTTATTGTTCCAAAATATTGCTCCATATTTATAAGAAATTCTATACCTGAAATAGCTAGAAACGAGATCCTTATTGTTTTATGTATATACTGGATATTACAATATAATCTGTATCAAGCAGACCAAAAAATAATCACATTGGTTGATACAGTTTACATTTCGATATATCAATGAGATTTTTTACAAACTTCGATGTACTTTGAGCAAAATTGAAAATATTTCTGTTCAATAAAAAAGATAACCAGTGTAGGTGACAGAACTTATATATATATAACTGGGGTCCACAATTAGGTCAGTTCCTCAGTTTACTCGCAACACAATTCCTATAACGACCAGTCGCACCTGCTCTTAAGTACTTGTAAGTTGTCCTAGGTGGTCGTACGACCGCTCGCAAAATTAGACCGAAGACTCGTACATAGCCACAGCTGGTCGGTGGATTTCGTACGACCTCTCGGTAGTTATCGCACGACATATCGTCTCATTCATCGATCGGTCGGTATGTCGTATGGTCGTAAAAAAGGCAGGCCAACAACTCAACGACTGATTACGACCGTTCGTACCGTGGCCCAATGTGTGACACAAAGCCATGCGACAAGTCGCAGGTGATCGGCAACGACTAGTCCACACATGAAGTCGTAGGTGATCGTAGGCAGGTGTGACTCGGGTTTAAGTACGAGAATGGAACAATTTACAATTTTTGTATGTGCAAATTTTCAGCATTTGTGCAAAATGCCCTTATCTTTATGCTGGGTTATGTGCAATGTATTTTTCTGACTTTAGAGCGATATATATATATATATATATATATATATATATATATATTTAATTATTATGCAACGCACAACATTATTCAGTTTGTGAAAAAATGGAGAATTGCCGATTTTTGTACTCCCCTTTCACTCTTTATTTCAAAGTGGACTACTTTTTTTAGAGCACTTCCTTTTTTCGGTCACCTTTGGCAGGCCTGCATTAAGTAGAGAACATTGCCTACAGGCCATTGTCATAATCTTAACTGCCACGGGTTATCGTATAATATATATATATATATATATATATATATATATGTGTATATATATATATAATGAAACGAAATATACATGTTACGTACCTGTATTGCTCAGGATCCCCCAGCTCGTATCTTTCCCTTAATGTATCAGCCGATAGTCCTGCCAACATCAGATAGAAAATGTGGAAGTTCTTCTCTCCCGGAAGTTGTCGCACCACACGTGACTTTTCCAGCAAATAGTCGTAAATTTCCGCTGGGAAGATGAAATAATTATGATTACAAAGACAGTATAAACAAATAGTATATAGACTCAGAGGATATTTAAAAAAAAAACTTATCTACAATACAGTATCTACGAGGTACTCTCAGGACCAGCAGAGTGTCAACAGTGGGAGCTAATTTTTTTTTCAATTTGTTTGTTTTCATGCCGCCAATAAATGAAACCACAATATTGCCATTCACGTTTTTAACATTATTCTCTTATATTCCTGAATGTAATTGATAAGAATTTAAGCAGGATTTTATGTTTTGGGGGTTTAATAAAAAATTTAAAAAAACTCTACGCCATGATTATCTAGACTGTTAAGCAAGGTTTAACAGGTGAGGTCTGGTCAGAGTAGAACATTGTCTTTAATAGCAACGACCGCATCATGATTAAAAGAAAAACGCATGTTTCCCTATGTACAGGCTCCTGTCGTTAACAAAATTAAAGTATGATTACCAAGTAAGCTGTTGAAAAAGGTTACTGAGTGCGTTTTCTCTATTAAAAGGTTGAGCATCCTTGACTTGATATCTTGGCGTGATTGAAGCATGTGAAATCACATAAACTCACCACCTCCGAGCCGTCCATCTTTTGTGAAGAGTATTTCAACGAGTTTACCAAAGCGGCTCGAGTTGCCATTCATAGAAGTCTTGGCATTGCCGAATGCTTCCAAAATTGGATTCACCTGCAAAATGTCTCAGACTATTGTGAAGGGAATAATGGAAGCAATTCAAGAACGTTACCAAGTTTTATTTTATATAATACATGAAGCAAACCAGTTGTTATGACACAGCTTTTATATATGCTTAAATTATCATTTGCTGTGATTGGGTCAGATCTTACTCCAATGCTTGTAAATAGAAATAAGCATAAGCCCCCGATATACATATACAGTGGAACCAGTGAGTCCCTTTCGTATAGTGGGCACCATTATAAAGTGGTTATGTTTTGGCAGACCCGTTTTACTACTCATTATTAATGCCTCATCTAAGATGGTATGCAATCATTCCTCTTCGTGTGTTTGCGTGTTCTTGTGTTGGTTTGCTCACAAAATAACTCGCGCAATCATGAAGGGAATCTCATGAATATCTTAGCGCATTTCGGGAATGGGTCAAGGAAGAATCGAGTAGATTTTAGTGCATATCCAGCATCTTTACTGGATTCTGGAGCGTCATAACTCATGTACGGTTACTTATGCACAAATGGATCTGGGGAAAGGGTCCAAAAATTAAGTGAATGCACAGGGGTTCCACATCAGTGAGGTTCGGCAACATGAGCAGGTCACGGTTGAGCGCCCAGCACTTAGGAGTGGCAGTGTTCACAGGGTTCCCAGAGGGCCTTGAAACTTGAGCTCCCATGGCGGAGGCATGTATCCATTAGGATGTAGATTATTAGTTTATTCGGTAGTCATGACCTCTATGTTATGGGCATCTCAATAATGTGGCCGTTTGGCCCCGTCCCATGGGTACCATTTTAGAGAATTCATTGTTCTTAACCAGGGCTCGCAGTTAGTGCTGGAATAATCTAGTCTGCCGGTAGTTCTCGAGGAGGCCCGGTGAAATTTTATAAGTGCCAGACAAATTGGGCAGGTAACAAGTCAGTGCCGTATTTATTTTTCCGTTGTCTTCACAAAAACCTGTTGTTATATCTTAGATACCCTTGCTTGTAGGAGGTCCGGTGTGAAAAGTATAAGGATAAGTTGCTAGGTAAGGATGTCACCCAAAGTGACCTGGATGATACTGATTGAAGCGATAAGGTAACCACAAATGATAAGGATAATGAGCCATCAGAATAGTAATACCTGTAATTTGATTGTTACACAGATATATTAATATAGAAAAAGTAATAAAAGAGATTTCAAATAGAAGTGGGGTCCAATTAAATTCTTTGAGGGTCGGTAAATTTTAGCGTTGCTGAATTTTGACAGCTGTGTACACATTATTGTATCATTGGTTTGATGTCTCCGACAAAATATTTTACCTCAGGGGCGGATCAAGGATTTAGGAAAAGGAGGGGCACAACCCAGGAGGACTAATAAAAAACCTACAAAAAATCCCC
The DNA here is from genome assembly GCA_026874595.1 of Sipunculus nudus. Taxonomy (NCBI): domain Eukaryota; kingdom Metazoa; phylum Annelida; class Sipuncula; order Golfingiida; family Sipunculidae; genus Sipunculus; species Sipunculus nudus. The sequence goes on along the minus strand of CM049313.1, from coordinate 6,298,257 downwards.
AGGCCCAGAAAAGGGGGTCGTGACCGTAAAATTTTGTCTAAAACCCTCAGAAAAAGGTTGCTGTTGAAGAAAATGGAGGGGGACCGGACCGACTGGACCCCCCCCCCCCCCCCGGATCCGCTATCGTACCTTTATCATACCTACCTGTACTATTTTTTCATGTAGATTGTTGTAATGTGTCCTACACAGATGAGCAATGTGTTTGATGATGTACTTGGCACTCTCTGTCTTGCCCGCTCCAGATTCTCCGCTGACAAGGATGGTTCGGTTGCTGGTCCCGTTCCGGAGACTTTGGTAGGCCCTATCAGCCACCCAGAAGATGTGAGGGGGCTGCTTACTACGGACATGACAGTCTGTGTACCTCTCATGATACTGTGTAAATAAGATATGGCATTTTGTTGGTCAGATCATTGTCACCATCATATTATTTACTAAAATACTATCATTTTAGTAAATTTTAATTGGGATTTCAACTTCTTCCATTTGTTACGTACCTAATATCAACAGATCACGTAGTCGTGACACGCATAAATTTTGTCATGGAGATAAAAAAAATCAGATACTGTAACACTAGGCAGCGTGAAATGTCTAGGGGAATGAATAAAAAAGTCAGTGTTTTTTTTGTTAACAAATTTTCTTTAACATAATTTATTCTTTAAACAACCCTAACATTACGATACACTAAATCAATACAATTTCCCAGTATAACAACAGTACACTGGAAATTCAATACAAGTATATAAATAAAGTATACAGTATATAGATACCACCAGCGACAAAAGTCCTTTAAAGCATATAATCCAGATGACCAGTTCACATAAATCTTCTCAGAGAATAACAGTCCAGTTCAATCACAAAATCAATTTGTTGTAACCCAGAAGTGAAGTTCTTGTTATAATCCCGAAAGCAAACTGAAGACTATATAAGATCCGTCACAAATTTAGAAGAAAAAGCTCTAACTTCCGCAATTATAGGAAAAGGTCCTAAAAATATATCTCTCCTCTCTCAAACCGGCTCTTAACACAGCCGCTTATTTATAACTTTTCACCCCAAGCCGAGAACTTTCCATTTCCCGAACAATCTAAAGAATCCAATAATAAACACGTTACAGGAAACATCTACAACAACGAACGCTGTGTTTCTACATATCAGGGTTCACACGTGGGCCGGCCCGGCTCGGCCAGGCGAGAAAGCCCCAGACTAGCATGACCGCTGTGTTTACACGTCAGACCCCACGCATGGGCCGGGCTATGCCGCCATAGCAACGGACAATGCTAGCGCCGCACATACACATGTAACACTACTGCATACAATAAAAGAGACATCTGTAACACATTAAAAAATGCACTGGACGACTTTAAATGTTGTTCTAGATTCTTTACATCTTGCTCAATGATCAAACTGCAACCCTATACGATAATGGTAAGAACGGGAAGACCCATGTACACCCCACACGCAGTGGATATACACTGCAGATTGATGTATAGCAAGTTTTCCGGGGATTTAACACCAAGACTGGCACTGGGCCAAGAATCAGACCAACGCGAGCAGGGTGTCGCGGATTTAAACTTGCAGCTGGACGCAAATGCAGTATAATACCTCATTCTTATTGGTCTGATTATAATTCATTGCCTCCGCCTTCCCTGATTAGGAAACCAGGAGAAACTTGCTATTCAAAGCAGCGGTAAAGGCGAAGTCCTTATGGAACGATTGTGGTGTATAACCGCTGCCTTGTAGTATATGACCAGAGCAGATTAGAGAACGGTCGGTGACAAAATTATAAATAGAGTTAAATTTGTATAGAGGATCTGACATCCCTTCAGGCCCTTTTCAATTTTTAATTGTTTACATATCATAATATTTATATATTTGCACTTGAAATCAAGGAAACTAAGTTTAGAACCTCTAAAGTTACGGTTATGATCGTGTTACATAATAAGTAGGCCCGGCTTCAAAACCAGTAACTACTTAACCTGCCCACAAAAGGTGACAAAACCTGACAAACGTACTACTTTCTGGGTTGTCCATAGATTTACTTGTAATCAATTTTGAATATTTCGTATATACAGATTAATCTACTCTTATTCAGTTACCATCTTGTTTGACCAACAGACAGTGTAACCTAAGGCTACTGGTCACTTTACTACAGGCAAGTCTTTTTTCAAAGCATAAATGAAAAAAAAAAAAACACAGTATACATGTAGTTACCTCAGGTCCATAAACTCTGTAAGGCCTGCATGGGTTCACGGCGATGAGTATATCCCCGATGTAAGTCTGGAGATCAAGAAAGAAAACACAATATCACCAAAACATTGATCATCAATACAATACAGATATAGATACTGAACATAACCAATCTTTTGTAGTAACCTTTTCCCCCAAATAAATAAAAATTATCAAATAGTCTCAAATATAGTGGTTCCTGTAACACATTTAACACTAGGCCGAATGCAAATGTAATACGTTTAGATGGAAGAGTATTAAAACTAAGATATTTTTTTTTTCTATTCCCCATGACAATTATATTACTTAATGAACTAAAGTGCTCCAAAATTAGTAATTTATTTTTATACATTTGAACGAAACTTTAACATCTCTTTTTCATTTTCATATTAGATATACAATGACATATATCATAAAGCGTATATCATGCTGATTGATCAATATCTAACCCTTTAGGTAGCATCACTTGGAATCTCCTGCCCTGTTTAAAATCAACCTAAAAGTGATTTGAAATTGATTTTAGACACATAAATTATATATCATATTTAACCTGTTCTAGCGTTTGTGCTGAAGTGTGTACAATGTTCATTCAGGTTTATATGATATTTTAACATTTTTAACAAATTAAAATTAATAAATGACTTTTTGACCTTGAAATTTGACCCTGATGGTTAAATACTACTTTGGCTACCAGGTGTTGTTGGAATAAAGTGGTATTGACATTTTCCATTTTGAGGATCCAATTCCGAATTTCTTGCCAAAAAAAAAACCTTTTCACACATACAGGCTTTCACAATCACACATTTGAAGGCTTGTCGTTAATTTAATACGCAAAACGACAGCCACTGGAACCAATATACCGAAACCTCGTATACTACACAACAACATGTTGAACTAAAATTTTGATTTGCCATTCAAAAATACACTTTTTATAATTTCAGAATAATCTAGGAAGAGATACTGACAAAGAAACTACTGAAATATTATTTTTTTCCGAGCAATTTTATAAAAATGGCCTTGAAATGACCTTGAAGCTGATTAGAAAAATGTCCATCAAACTTGTTTAGAAACTTCAACGTGTACGGCTCATGGACTATGAATCAACAGAGAATAAAAATTTTTGAAATCGCCCCTGTACTGCTTCAGGGATCAGATCAGAGAATAAGATGGGAATAGTGTAGCCGGTCCTTATTTGTATCAACTTTTATTTCCACCCAGTCATAATCCAGAACAACTATTGTTATGCTCTTTTCTTTTGTTTCCTTTCTGTAACCCGGGATGGCGCAGTGGATGATAAGAATTTGTTTTCCTCTATATATCAAGTATATTTGAAATACTTACGTAGTACACGTCCCTCTCGTACCTCGTCCGCACAGACTCCAACAGCGCCCTCTCGTCCAGAAGTTCCAAGGTTGATAAATCGTCAGTTTCCGGCATGCCGTAAAACCTGCTCGAGGCAACACTCATGTTGTATTTCCCTCTGTCGGTTTCCAATTTTTAAATATGTTCTTCTGTTCTGTTAGATAAGAGTGAAATTTTCTCTTTCTTCTATTTCTTCTCCTGTTGCTCCTCTTTTGTCTTCTCCTTCAAAGTTCAGGAGTCAATAATTTATGAGACAGCCCAAGCCAATAAATAAAATAAATACGTTTCTCTGGTAATTTTATATACAGTTATTTTTTTAGTCACCGGGATTTGAGGCTTAATCTCTGAGTTTTTTTTTAATAAAAAAAAATTCGTGAAACCTTAATTTCGGGTCTTCTGGTCTTCTAGTGGTGGTAAGTTTGATGTTTGCGTTTTGGTCGTTAATCCTTTCTGCAAATAAAAATGAATTACAGCGTACATTTAATATCAATAAGATGTCAACAATATTTTTTAAATACTTAAATAATTTTAAATCTCAAACATAAGTATTGCGCAATCCCACCTATGACTTTAGTTGCTTTAGGAATATTAGGAATTTTATATTATATATTATAGGAATTATTTAATTATATATATATATATATATATAAATATATATATATATATATATATATATATATATATATATATATATATATATATATATATAAACCTCTTATATGCGTATATCTGTAAAAACCTAATTATGTCAAATTCGATGGGATAAAAAAAGACTAACCCGAAGAATTTATTAAGTAATTATATATATATATATATATATATAGAGAGAGAGAGAGAGAGAGAGAGAGAGAGAGAGAGAGAGAACACAGAGGAACCGCCTCTAATTCGGTTTTTTGTCATATTAGAATAACTGTTTTGGGCGGAACCGCTGATGGTTACGTGCAGGGTTAGAGCCTAGCAGCGCATGTCCGTGATCATGAGAGTCATACGTGTATTATAAACCCTGCTGGTTTGATGTTTGTTTTTGCCGTTGGGCACGGAAAATGTAAACTGATATTTAAATGATTCTGGTGGTTATTCAGGATGAAACCCTTCACTACAATGTAAGCCAAGTTTTCATAACATTTTAAAACATATAAAGGTATCCTGGTATGGTAAGTTTTGAATTGCCGTGCTGGTCTGTTATTTAGAAAAGTAATGTACATGGTTGACCCTTTTATTAAGACTAGCCTTCCTCAGACGTGAATTGAGCTGTTCCTCAGGTGGCTATTCCCAGTGTGATTCAATTATCTCAGATACCCATTATCTCTGATAATATCAGAGCTAATGGATTCCTAACCAACTACACCGACTCAACTTTTTTAGATTGTGTTCATACATTTTGAATTTTTATAATAATACCACACAACAATTGGAGACTTGGAACACTCCATGGCTAATAAAGAATCAGTAACCACAACAGTTAGACACCTGGAACATGTACCTGGGAATCATGTTCTTTAATCCACCGATCCCCAAATTAAGCCATCAAAGCCGAACACTACATAACAATATGCCCCTCAAGCTATGCCATAATCCTTGTTAACTGAGCAACACTGGCCAGTCGTCAGGTGGCTATCAAGCGGCAGGCGGGCAGCAGCGCGATTTTTATTCGGTCGTTGGGCTCGAGGTCCTTCAAACTTCGGCCGGCGATCGGTAGGATCTAACTGCCACTCTCTAGCATCCGGCCTGCTGCCGTTATGCTACCGACATGCCACCGTACGATTTCAAAATATCTGCCGGCGGCAGGGCGGAGATTGAAAGGCAGCTGGGAGGCGGCTGTCGGTGTTGGTAGGTGGCAGGACGGCGATCTGCCGATTGCAGACTCCCGGACCCCTGAATATAAATCCGAGGCCATCCACCATACAACATACTCGCTTTGGGGCTGGCGCCTTGTCCTTTCCCTTGCCTTTAGGGGGCATCTTTTTGGAAGGAAATGGTTGATAATAATGGTTGATGGAAAATGGTTGATAATAAATGGTTGATGGTACACTTTGTAGTGATACGAGAGCAATCTAGGTTTATATATCCAACCGGGAACCAGACTGCCGCCGTCAGATTATCGGGCGGGCGCCGGCCGGTGGCAATTAGAACGCCCGATCGTTGGCCGGTGGCAGGTGTAAATGGCCGGTGTCCGCCAGGTCACCGGGAGGTGGCAGGTAAAATCTGACGGCTGCCGGCCTGTCGCCTAACTGCCACCGGCCAACACCCTGATGACGTCACACACCCCCTCGAACTTAGACACTGCCTTGGGCCGCCCGGAGCCCGTCAGGCGGCCTTTTACTGGCAGTTATTTATGACCACTCGCACCGATTTGAATAAAATCGGCCGGCGGCATGTTGCTTTAAGAATCCGCCGATGTCTAAAAATCGGCAGGCGGCAGTTTCACATTGTGACCGTAGCATAATGAATGTTTTGTTACTGAAGATCACGGATGAATATTATAAAGATCCGGTTAGTTAGTAATAGAAAAACAAACGGTGTCACGAGCGCCTGCCTTGTAAAAGTTCAGCGAGTCCTAGGTATGCTGTAAATATTCATTAAACTAACATACATACGAAAGCAATTCAAAGCAAGGTCAGGACATGCCTTGCACATTTTATAATATTAATATTCTACAGTTGCTCTTTTACTTTCTTATTTCGCTTTTGCAGGAAGGTTCCACTGTATATATATATTTCTATATAACAAAACTTAATTTGTAGAAAAATATCGTTAGAATTGTAAAATAATGCAAGTAGTGCACTTTTCAGTTTCTTTTTATTTTATAAACAGTCCAGGTAAGGGGAAAATATGAACCTTTTTATCGACACCGTGACACGCAGTAAAATCTCACTTGCACATTTCAGAAATTGTTTTGACTAGATTTATTTTATTTTCGATAAAATTAAAATGAATAGCCTTTGATAAAATCAAAACATAAATTTCAGTTATGAATTTAACAAAAAAAAGTGTGTAAAAAAGAACATTTTTTTTCTTCTTTTAAATTAACTTTTGAAAACAAAAATTGTCTCTATTCCTATTTTTGCTTCCAGAGGGGTGCATTTGCAGGGTTTACCGGACAAAGTACTTTGGTACATCTACCTTCAGAATTTGAGTCGAAATACCTTGTTAATTTTTTGAATGCACAGAAAATAAAATTTAAACATGGTTATAAATCCTCTGGGTAACGGTGTTGAGCATAGATAACGGTGTTGAGCATAGGTAACGGAGTCGAGCTTCTGAAGTACAAATAACTGTAGTGACTACTTGAATACCAGTATTATGTATTAAAACAAGCAAATGCCTGTTTGAATAGAAGGAACGCAAATGTTTAAAATATTTAGCCTAAAATATGTTTCAAATTCTATTTCAATAATTTGGATTTAATACCAAGTTCTCTACACCGTTACCTTGCTCTCGACATCGTTATTTTTCATGCAGGTAACGGTTTCGAGTGATAACGGTGCTGAGATTTTTTCATCTATTCGTTAGATGCAGGACAAAAAAATTACTTCCATACCGTCCCTAAGAGGGCAGCACGTGTTATCACTACATGAACAACAAGAGGAAGTCATTTTCGAAGTGTTATATGTGACGAATAATTTTTCGCAGGTGTAACGGTGTCGAGTCCAAATAAACATACGGTGATTTTTTTTAACCCTTAAATGATTAACAGAGAACACTGATATGACAGTTACTAAATTTAATTGTGGATTATGTGTACAAAATTTCCTGAACTCTAATAAACGCTGCTCCTTGCATCAGCGAAGTGGCTTCTGTTCACGCGCTGCAAGGTCAAAAGGTCAGGTAACATTGCCGAGTATATTTTGGGAGACATACTTTTTATATCCATAAACGGTCAGGAAAAATCAAGCAAAAATATCATCTTAATAAACTTTCACCGCTGTGACAACGTGGAAAACAAAATCTATATAAATGGATCAGTGGTTACAGAAAAACGCTGTTTTGAATTTAAGATCCGAGAGAAGACACAACGGAAATTTAAGGGTATGGTAACATTTGCAGCTTTTTTTCTGTATGTATTTCTGCCCCGATTTAAATTATTTTTATCTCATAATAATGATTATATCTTTAGCAACAATCTGATTGGTTATTCATGTCATTTTTAGCATTTGCTAATCTCTCAGTAACAAATATAGTTTCGGGACATGAAATTCGACATTTTTTGTAGAAATACCCATACATGTAAAAGTTAATTCAATAAATGAAGGTAGATATTCCAAAATACCAAACAAGAATAACATAACAAAAACCTTGAACAGCAGGCCTTCACGAGTCATCGAATCCTAATTTCGGAATTTTTGGAAACAGCTTAGAATTAGTTCTAACGTTCGAGCAGACGTGTTATTCGTTTAATAGGCTACTCCCCCTTTCATGAGTTATATTGCATCCTATTAAAAAGCATTAACTGATGGTATTAATATATGTTCATGTATCTTATATTTTGATATTCATATTTGCGTTACATACTTTGGAAATTTCCAGAGATATTCTCTCTGAATGTCAATGAGAACTACGAATCAAGACTGGTATTTTATTACGTAACTAGTGATCACTTACCGTTTTGATTACGGTTGCTTATCACTTACAAAAATGACTGCTTTATTGCTTTTGATAATGAGTATTTGTTTAATGTCAGAAAACGCCACTACAACACACACGCATTTATATCTATATATAAAATATAGCGTGACTATGATAGTTTTTATCCATTTCGCATAACTAAAATCTAATTATTTCAGATAGTTTTTCCCATATATTAACTGAGTAACAGAGTTTAACACCAGGACTTTATAAATATTTCTAAATAAACCTGCTAATGAAAAATGCGCTATGTAATTTCAAACTTGCAAATTCTTGCAATCAGTGTAAACCCATTTTAGATGAGTGTTTCATTGACATTTGAATTCATCGTACTAGGTTAACCGGTGCAGCATGAATGTCTGTTAAGTAGCTTTACCAGGAAGAGTAGAAAAAGGCGCAATGGTTATATATTAAATAACAATATCGAGCCAAAGGACGCACCCATCGGCAAATAATTATTACCGCCGTATAAACTATCCGTTGTTCCGTCTTCACTTAATAACCTATTCCAAAGTTAACCTGTAACCTTATGGACAGCCGAGTAGTAAGGATAAAAACGAGGCACTGAATATTGTAAATCAAGCAGAAATATTTGTGCAATAATTGGCAATGCACCCAGCGGTTTTCTATGTTCTTCACACAGAACCGAGGGTCTCCACTCCCCCCCCCCCCCCCTCTTTCTTTCTCTCTGTAAACATGTGTCCATACAATCCTGGAGATAATTCACACGTATAAGACTGAAATATATTAATAACCTATATATATATATATATATATATATATATATATATATACGTGTGTGTATGAGTGTGTGTGTCAGGGTCGGATGAAGAGGGGCAATTTTTATCTAAAATATCATTTATTCACATTTATTTTCCCTTTATAACTTGTGTAAAAATATGATGACCTATATCGGTCGAAACTGCTCCAGCCAGTGTCCCAAGTGTGTAGACAGCATCAGTCCTTAAAGATTTTGACATCTCTATGTCAAGACAGTGTTAAAAACTATCCACATCGCTTCCAGTCACCAGAGGCAAACCTATAGCCCAGCTGTCAAATGGAGCTAGTTTCCCATGAGTGAAGCAAGTACATGTATATCATAACAGTTTAAGGCGGCCGGGCTGTAGCGCTCACTGCATATCATTATATATATATATTTATATATATATATGTATATATATACACACATATATACATGTATATATATATGTATATTTATATCGCTAACTGATGTAAACAGTACTTGAAATGGTGGTTGAAAACTTGAATAAAAGGTAGTTTTTGACCAATTGCTTTCAAATTTGCTCTGAAAATTAAATTAATAGTGCTCACAGGGAAAAGAATTGTGCCATGGTAAAATTTGGCCAAAATGTAAAGTACTTAATTACATTTATGCAAATAATTTTTAAAAAGTAAAAAAAATTCTTATCTAGTATCTGCTTTACAATTAAAAAAAAAATATAGTTATATGCTTAAGAAAACTCTCTAACTTAACAATTCACATGTAAAGTGGGTAAATAATTTTCTGATGTCTTAACAAGGTACATAATGTTCTGGTCTGTAACTTATGCAATATTGACTTAAATTATAACATGTGCATATTATATATATATATATATATATATATATATATAAATACACACACATATATATATATATATATAAAGGACCATATGTGATCATTAGGAACGACATAAAACCTATGCTTTTGGAAGCATGCAGGTAGTCCTAAAGTGTTATAACAGTTTTTTTAAAGAAAAATTGAGCTTTTTGCTTAATTTCTCGAAGGAGCGCAGTCGTTGTGACCTAATTGTGGATAAGGTAAGAGAACTTAGGGACATCTTACTACATGCCAAATATCAGGTCCATAGGTTCAACGCTGTCAAAACGTACCATTCTTTCAGACAGGGAGACAGAAAAAAAACCAAAAAAAAAAAACAGACGGACGCAGACCGATGACTATAGCTCAGTTGACTCTCAGTCACCTGAGCTAAAAACCATCATTTAGAATAAGTAATCATGCATGCTTTATAAATGATTAACGTTAAGTGACATATTTCTCAAGAATATTTTAAAATCAAGAGCTTCTGGGGTCGGGGAGAGAGGGGGGCCTAGGTAACCCTCTAACATACCTGCTGAATCCGTCCTTGATATATATATATATATATATATATATATATATATATATATATATACATTTTGTGAGACATGTTTATAACAATGTAGTTTCGTGCAACTTGCTCTTGCACTCATCAGGTAAGACCGCTTGATGGTTTAGATGGCATAATTTATAATGGAGCACGTCTGAGGAGCTTTAACAGCTCTTTGTAGTAAAAACCCAAGTAGATTTTATTTATATACATATATGTGTGTGTAAAGCTGTGCGTACGTGTCATTTTTCCAATTTGTTATAAAACGCACATATGCACACAGGGTAATATATATATATATATATATATATATATATATATATGTATATATATATATGTATATATGTATATATATATATATATATGTATATATGTATATATATAACAACACTGTAAATTCAATGAAGATATATATATATACAGTGAAACCTCGATGTGTCGAAGTCGAAGGGACCTTCAGAGAACTTCGACTCATCCGAGTTTCGAAACATGCGGGTTTTATTTGGTAATAATTTAACTAGGGTTGTCCATAACATAAGCAGGGTATTCGACTTAAGGTAGTTCGACATAACGAGGTAGCACTATATATATATATATAGTAGGAGAGAGAGAGAGAGAGAGAGAGAGGGAGAGAGAGGGAGAGAGAGTTGTCCATAACATAAGCAACGAGGTTGCACTGTATATATATATATATATATATATATATATATATATATATATATATATATATATATATATATATATATATATATATTTATATATAGTAGGAGAGAGGGAGAGAGAGGGAGAGAGAGTTGTCCATAACATAAGCAGGGTATTCGACTTAAGCGAGTTCGACATAACGAGGTTGCACTATATATATATATATATATATATATATATATATATATATATATATATATATATATATATAGTAGGAGAGAGAGAGAGAGGGGGAGAGAGAGAGAGAGAGGGTCTGCACGTTGTTTATATACTACTTTGTACCCTGCGCACAGAGCATACTTTCTCTTTTATTTTATGGTATTCTGACCACGAAGCGCCACCAGGTTCCCCTGTGTTATGGAGAACGTGTTATTGAATGGCAGGTCACCGGTCCTCTGACAGGGTTCGTGTGTTTGTACACAGATTAGTTCGCCATTTAATGCTCATTCACTGTCCTCGGGCCATTTGCTGTTTAGTGAACATCGTATAAACGTCAAACGCAATAAATTAAACCTATTTTTGTCACAAGGACTTAATGTTAGATATGCTTTCGCTCGTCTCTTCTGAAAAAAGAGTACAACTTATATTTACGAAATTCGAGCATATTTCATGGTTCAAGGAATAAACTGGTCATAAGTAGCAGTTTCCGGAATCACCCTAACGTTCTGATACCAAATGTCCCCTTTGCAAATTCCCTTTGCTATATCAATGACCGTATTTAAGCCACCGTAAGAGGTTAGTAAATATTTTCCTTTAGGGTTTTGCTCTGCATCTTATACGTTGTATATATTCTGTCCTAACTTAACACACCCAAGGCACATGCTAAAGCAATTCAGGTTGTCACTTTCCATTATTGGTCAATTTGGTTCGTTAAATTATTCTCGAGAATATATATATATATACCCTCCCAGGTGAAATATTCAAGGTATAGGAAAGACCGAAAAGACCATAGCTTTGGTATTTAACAAGTAGTCTTTTAATCCTGTTTAACGATCTGAGAAAACACTTAGATCAATAGCTATGTGACGTAAGCTGGTTAAGTGGTTATTGATCATTATCTATAATCCCCCGATTCAGGAAGTGGAATGGGTTATTACGTGTATACCGGCTTCGGCGGGTGTATATCATGCGTGGGGTTAGAATAAATATTTGCCAGGTCAAAATAGGTGTGAATTAATGTATTCATATATGCGAGTGCACGGAAGTCGCCTTAAGAATGTGCAAATAAGACTGAGTCCAAATGGGGTCCGTGAATTCGGATAAAAGTACATACATATACATCGGATCGGCTCATCTGCTTGTAATATAATATAATATAATAAAATAATTTAGAATGTTTAATCCTCTCTCTCGCTGTCTCTCTCTCTCTCTCTATATATATATATAAATATGTATATATATATATATATATATATATATATATATATATATATATTTATATATATCAATACATACAGTGGAGCTTCCCCTAGTTGACACCTGTATAAAGTGGGCAGTTTTTGACATCCCCCGGGTAGGCCACATGGAAGAGATTTCACTGTGTAAAATTCTTACACACACATGTATATATATAAATATATATATATATATATATACAGAAAGAGACAGGCAGTAAGACAGACAGACAGACAGATACATCAGGCGCTCGTCAGTCAGAGCGTACAAGTGTACATTGTCCTAATAACTAAGATAATCTATGATAATATTGTATTTAAAACAAAAAATTCCAGTAGACTTTATTTCCTTGTACTATAGTTTGAGTCTGCCTTTGGTCAGATATAATAATCGGATAGAAAATTCATAAAAAGCATTTACACAGCGGTGTAATATATTTCATCCCCGTGATGTAGCAGCCGAGCACAGCCATTTAGATTAACGCATTGTTGTTATCGGGGCATAAAGCATGAAAATTGTGCCTATGTATACAGAAAAACGGGTAAACAGAAAGAAAATGTGCATTTTCGATAATTGTTTAGGTAAGAGTGGTAATGAATGATATAATAATAATAATATAATAATAGTATACGATATATTCATAATCTTTAACTATTTATGCTATCAAGCCTGTCAGTGTTAGCGATTTATTTTAATAAAGAAAAAAAATTCAAAATTAATATTACCTGCTGTTTATCATTAGATCCCATTCAACCAAAGTCAGTGCATTAGTCAGCACATTTAATGTATACAGCGCAGCAAAGAGCAGAAAAATACATGAAGTAGGACTTAAATTAATGAAATTGAGAAAATTCTTACCTTATCGTGAGTTTCTGTAATTCGTGCGTTTAGTTCTCTACTGTTTTATATCAAGAAGTATTTCCTCCTTTTCTATGTGACCCCCATATTTCAGAATGTCTGGTTTTGAATGTGTACGTCACATCAACGCGCAGGTTTCTCCCTTCATGACTGCTGTTTTATACACAAATGCAGTACGCCTTACGTTCCCTTAGGCCACGCAAGTGTTACAACCGCAGACACATTGGACGGACGGAGATCACGTAACTCCTGTGTGCCAGTATAATGTCAGTTTAATTATTATACAGGATTCACAGAATATTTAAACCATCAAATGTCATGAAATTTGAAATATGGAGAGTTCATCATAATATTAGAAATGCCTGAAAATGACAACGGAATCCGGTTGACAAAATGGATTTTGCTGCATAAGACGTCACAATGACTAACATATATACGTGATCAAGCAACTTGGACTTTTAAGTCCTAAAAAGCTTAGTTCCTGGACATTTTTTACACTCTGTAACAATGCATTGGAAAATATTATTGCATCCTTCTTCTTTCGATACTTTATCCACATTTTATCCAAATAATGAAACGGGTAATCTGTTGTATTACGAAGGAAAAGAAGGATTTCGAAAAGGTTTTATACAACTGTTGCAATGACAGAGCGAATTGCGAAGTTTGTTCGTCGTGGCCTAAATGCCGTCATGAAGCAACTGTACGTCGTTTCTCCTGGCACTAAAGACGCCCTGTTTGTGCAGTATAAGTTACCTCCAAATATAACTAAGCCCTCCAGAGAAAGCCGTAACCGCCCGAGCGTAACCCTTACGTATACAGGCTTCAAATGGGAAGACCGTTTTATTGACAAGCTTGATCCAGGATGACACGATCCGCTCACCTTGCCTCATTTGAATGTATTTTAACTTTCGTGCAAGTTGTATTTTGATGGGACTATATTTTGTCCCGCATTATGCCCTGCTCGCATAGCTCAAACGATAACTTTGTGAGGCGAAATGCCTAATGATATTATGTCATGACCGCAGAGTTAAAAAATAGTTTGTATATGGCTAAATGCTTAATGACATGACGTGGCATGGGGCTTTAAAGAAGCATAATGACCAGTTCAACTGAGAGAGAGAGAGAGAGAGAGAGAGAGAGACAGACAGACAGACAGACAGACAGACAGACAAGTTACAAAAAGCACTCAGAGGGTGATAAATATCTAAAAGGTAGCCGTCAAAATTTAAAAAAAATTAAAATTTCAGATGGACCACCAGGTGCCATCGGAATGCATTGGAAACTTTAGAAAAAGTTCTTATGTTTAAAATCTGACAGGCAAACAAACAGGGTTAAAACAAATACATTTGTTTACTTCCACGGTGCTGGTAATTAACAAGCATAAGAAATGCTTTGGCTGTTTGGCTACCAGCTGCGTATTAGGCCCTTTAAAAGCTCGAAAAGCCTTTATATTTGGGTTAAACTTCGTCGAATAAAACAATGCAAAGAAAATAAACGAGCACATGTGATTTATTCATTACACATTTTAAGCGGATACCTTAATTGAAGAACAATCATTTAACTTATATATACAGTAAACCCAATCAGTGCCATCTATTGGCAAAATTGTGAACCATTTGGATGTTTGAAATATTAAACGATCTGATTAAACGACAGTTTGAATCATATCAGGGTTAGCTCACTGCTGGAGAAAATAATCGAATTTTCTCTGTTTGGATAAACAGAAGAATTATTCGGTGTTATAATTCGGTTATCACATGATGGTGAGTTGGCGAGTTATCCAGAGCTATACATTTTCCCGAGGTCATGGAATTCGGCAAAATATTTATGTCTGCAGTTTCAATACGTTTATACAACTATATCAAGGGTCTGCCACAAGTACAGCCCAGTGCGACAGTACGTCGGGCACCGAGCAGAATCCAAGCGGCTGGAGTTTAAATCAAATTGTACGAGTGAAGTATGTGCTTTGTGTTTAGGGCGAGCATGTCCGATTTTAGTACCAGATAGTATGTGTTAAGCAGACTTCGTTGATAACCCGAAATCCTGGCCAACTGTCTACCAAGAAAGACTACCAAGATGAAACTTCTGTCAGTCATTTCTGGGGCAGTCACTGTCGAATTGAGGCGATGTAGCCGGTGGAGTATTCTGGACAAAGCGTAACTCGGCATATTTCTGCCTCAGAAATGTATAAAAGTGAATAAGTTATGAGCTAAAACGAGCCACAAATAGTGATTAGTTACGAATGTGATAGCGAAAATACGTGAAACCTTGGCATTCCATTTACTCTTAAATTGTTTAAAATGCTTGGGTGTCAGTACGAGTTCATCCCAGTATACACAGTTTACCCAAACTATCGCGAGCTGTTTGAAGAATTTCATTTAATTTTTGCGGAATTAGCTCTAGCTCTAATTCGTTATCTTAAGAGGCCGCTCAAGTGTTATTTTCTTTCCCACGATATGTGTTTCTTTGAATGGACACAAGATGACTCCGAGTAGTTGAAGCGGTATTACCGCAACTAACGTATCCTACCCATTCATTATATTGCACTTGAAGAGCAAACACTTGGCGATTTAATAAAATGCAGAGTAGCCAAAATATTTCAATTTTAACAGATAACACAACAACGCAGCCCGTGACCCGATGAACATTTTGCTGCGCAGGCCACGGGGAAAACAAGCCTATATATAATTTGTAAATTATATATACAACCCTACGTTTTGCCAGATGACCTTGCGACGTCTCCTTCTAAAATAATTTGAGATGTATATGGATATATGGAGAGATAAGGAAGAGGGCCCCCTCAAGACACATTGTGTATCATTTTCGACGATCAAAAGCGTGCATATACGATGCGTGTTCACACAGGAGTACAAACGTCCAGTGCGACCACCGTCAATTATAATATAGATGAACAATGAAAATAGTTTAAGGAAGCCCATTTCTCAGAATGCTGCAGTATGAATTCACACAGGCATTTAACGCCAGGTGACGTGCTTGTAGAGTCTTGTGTGTGTGTTTATATACAAACTTTTTTGACTGAATGCTGCATCAAGCTTTCACTTTTTCAAGCAATGTCATTATATGTTCTTATAAAAAATTCAGATATTCTTATCATTCTGCGAACACCTATCATCTCAAACTGACGGTAAATGTTCAATCTAGCAGGATAATTAATGTCTCAATCTGCAAGATCCATCTTCACATCGATTTGCGAGGTTTATATTCAAAGCTATGAAAAATTCATATCAACTGAAGTTGGACAAATATGCTATCAAACGTTCCTCATATATTATTCATTTGTGGTGTCATAATGCACAAATAAAACCCTACCCGATTCCACGTATGCAAATTGTTAATTTCATCCGCAGTCCAAGATGACCACCATTATAAGGGATTAAATGTCTTAGTCGAAATAATTTCATATCATTGTGAGTTTTGCTGTTTCCGTTCCAAGTCTGACATTGACATTGAGTTGAATGCAGGATATGTACCTTTTGTTTCTGCATGTGCCACATTGTTGCAAAAATTGCCATATTATGGGGAACATTATTTTTCCTGATTTCCTAATTTTCAATTGACATTCACCTTGACCTTGATGCATGATGTGTACCTTTCATAACCTTAGAAGTGTCACAAAATTTAACGGGCTTTCTACTGTTAGTTGGAAACCACACCTTAAATATGTTATTTTTTTGTCATTTTGAAGCAAATTAATGGAACTTAACATGGTGAGTGTTGCTTTTTCTCTTCCAAGTTTGACAAAGACTTTGCCCTTAATACAGGATATGTGCTTTGTATAACCTCAGATGTTTCACTAAATGACTTGACATGGAAACAAGTGACCCATGGGTCATGACGCTCAGCTGACTGGGAAGCGATTCGCAAAAGGAAATTTTATCATCTGAATGGTAGTATATACCCATTCAACTGAAGCATCAAACAGATTAACCAACAGGCCAAAATTGTGTCTGTATTGATATATCTAAAAAATAGAGAAAAGTGCGTAAAAAATACAAGTGGCTCCACCAGTCTGCAGAAAATAATAAAAAGACTTAATGGTCAATATGCATGCAAAGAATCATGGTGATCTCTGCATTAGTTGTTACAACTTGTGCCATGTAAACAGATGACAGCATCCTTAAAGGTCTCAAAAATAGAGAAAAAAATTCGAAAAATTGAATAAAATATAGGTGGAACCACAGTCTGCAGAAACTGATGAAACAATCCATAAACAATATCCTTCCAAAGAATTATGGTGATCTCTGCATTAGTTGTTCAGATACTTCAGCTTTTGTATCAAATTGTTCATTATTCCGAGGGATACTTCGGAGTCCTAAAGCTTGAAGGATATGGGAAACAGAGACCTAATTTCAGGTTTCCACAGACACTTTTCATGGGCCTCCTTGCATGACAAGAATGCAGATTCTAGGTCCAGTTGTTATGATTTGTACCCTGTTGACAGATAACCACATCTTTAAAGGTCTCAAAAGTAGACAAAAAAATTTGTAAGAATTTGGAAAAATAGAGGTGGCACACCCAGTCTGCAGAAACTGATGGAACACCTCATGATCAATATGTATGCCAAAAATCATGACCATCAGTGTTGTTGTTATTGAGATACTGCAGTTTTTGTATCAAATTTTTCATTATTCTTAGGGATACTTCGGAGTCCTATAGCTTAAAGGATATGGGTAACAGAGACCTTATTTCATTTTCCATGGAGACTTTTCATGGATCTCCCTGTGTGTCAAGAATGAAGATTCTAGTTCCAGTCTATACATTTTGTGCCCTGGTAACAGATGTTATATCTTTTAAGGTCGCAAAAGTAGAGAAAAAAATTCGTAAAAAAAAAACGAACAAATATACGTGGTGCCATCAGTCTGCAGAAACTGATGAAACATTCCATGATCAATATCCATGCAAACAATTATGGTGATCTCTGCATTAGTTGTTCAGATACTTCAGCTTTTGTATCAAATTTTCCATTATTCTGAGCTGTACTTTGGAGTGCCATTGCTCAAAGGATATGGGCAACAGAGACCTAATTTCAGGTTTCCATGGAACTTTTCAAGGGTCTCCCCGTGTGTCAAGAATGAAGATTCTAGGTTCAGTCGTTAAGATTTGTACCCTGTTGACAGATAACTACATCCTTAAAGGTCTCATAAATAGAGAAAAAAAATTTATAAAAATTTGAAAAAATACAGGTGGCGCCACCAGACTTCAGGAACTGAATGAACACCTCTTGATCAATATGTATGCCAAAAATCATGACCATCAGTGTTGTTGTTATTGAGTTGTTTCAGTTTTTTTTATCAAATTTTCCATTATTCTGGGGGGGGGGGGGGGTAATTGGGAGCCCAACAGCTCAAAGGATATGGGTAACAGAGACCTAATTTCAGGTTTCCATAGAGACTTTTCATGGGTCTCCCTGTGTGTCAAGAATGAAGATTCTAGGTCCAGTCTTTACGATTTGTGCCCTGTTAACAGATGTTCACATTTTAAAAGGTCTAAAAATAGAGAAAACAATTCGTAAAATATCGAAAAATATAGGTGGCGCCACCAGTCTGCAGAAACTGATGAAACATCTAATGATCAATATGTATGCCAAAATTTATGACCATCAGTGATGTAGTTAATGAGATTTTGAAGTTTTTTTAATGAAATTTTTGACAATTCTGGGGGGTACTTTGGGGCCCCATAGCTCAAAAGATTTGGGTAACGGAGACCTTATTTCTGGTTTCCATGGAGACTTTTCATGGGTCTCCCCGTGTATTTAGAATGAAGATTCTAGGTCCAGTCTTTACGATTTGTACCCTGTTGACAGATAACTACATCCTTAAAGGACTCATAAATAGAGAAAAAAAAAAATATAAAAATTTGAAAAAATACAGGTGGCGCCACCAGTCTGCAGGAACTGACGGAACATCTCATGATCAATATGTATGCCAAAAATCATGACCATCAGTGATGTAGTTAACAAGATATTGAAGTTTTTGTATGAAATTTTTTACTATTCTGGGGGGGGGGGTACTTTGGGGCCCAATAGCTCGAAGGATATGGGTAACAGAGACCTAATTTCTGGTTTCTTAGGAGATTTTTCATCGACCTCTCAGAATGTCAAGTTACAAGATTGTAAGTCCGGCGGTTACGATTTGTGCCAGGTTAACGGACAGACGGACAGACAGACAGACGGACGACGGACAAAGAGTGATCGCTATAGCTCAGTATGACTGAAAGTCAGCTGAGCTAAAAAACACTTAAATTGTTTCTATCACATTCTTGCTAAACATTTCTATATCATGGCGAGCGTTGGTTCTTGCCTGCCAAATTTGACATTCAGCTTGATTTAAATGCAAGATGTATACCTTTCTTGATCTCAGATGTGTAACAAAATAACGGGCAACCTAAAGTTAGTTGGAAACCACACCTCAAATGTGTTTTTATGAAACTTAGTTATAAAATTATGGCTATTTAAATATTTCACCCATTATAATGTTGGCCATACGGATTTGAGGTGAAACTTTCAATTTGGAATGGATGAAATCGGTCGGGGTTTTCTTTGTGCATTTAGACTGAGTTTTTCCGAGACTATAACCTTGAAGCCCTGGGCGCATATATAACTCTGTATAAACTATTGATGTTACAAACCCTGCCCTATTCTCGCCAATCACTGGAACACAGAAGACGATTATTACGTGCTCATGGATTATTATTGTGCATGGACATATGAATTATATAGCTCAAAGTATAGCATTTCTATGTAACATATCCTGGTGGAGAAAGTGCAGTACGAGACAGAACATTCACAGGGTCATCATAAATGTGGAAAATGACGGGGAGGACCATTTTTTAATGTAAAACAAAACACACATAAACACCCACAATTTAAATTTTACATATTTGTTTGGGTCGCAGTCAACTGACGGCGAGTTTATGTACACTTTGCACCGATTAGTTGACTGTTGGAATTCTAACCTTCTACATTGTAAACGAAACAAACTTTTGCCAGATTTCATACAATCTCTTTAGTGGAAACAATAGAAATGACATTAGAACTGCATAAAATTTTCAATGCCGAGTGAACACAGAAAGCCTCTCCACACGTCAACAACTGGGCGATGATGGAGTATGCAATATCAGGTACAAGCGTGTCACCTTTAATTATTTATGCCCAAAGGTCAGTTCATGGAAGTCAGCCATACTTGAGACCTATTACAAACACTGGCAGAAGAAAGAAATAGAAAAATAGAAACCGAGGGTTTTGCACTTTAGGGGACCTAAGAAAGTCCATCCACAAAACAAATGTGACCTAAGAAAATATTCTAAACAACTTATAAACATTCCTTCAATTCGAGGGGAGGCTAAAATATACAGTTTTCTGCCATTTAGTTTTCATTCACAGTGGACATATTAAACATTTTAGGTGAGATATCAGTTAAATAACATTTTATAAATACGGTTTGAAAAATCGCAAATATTTTCAGTATTCTCTTATTTGGCACTTGATTTGCAAGGACTGGACTATCAAGGTAGGCTGTTATTCAACGCATTTTTCAAGTTCCCTATAGGGACAAGGGGGTTTGAACAGACCGTATTAATGAATTGCAAATTTAAAAAAAAGAAAGATGCGATGGAATGAAGTATATCAGGGTTCTTGCGCCTTTTCTATTTCCAAAAGTAAGACTTTTTTTAAGACTTTGTAAGACTTTTTTCCCGTGAAAAATAAGACCATTTATTCATGGTTATTATACAGGAAAAAAGTCATTAGAAAAATGTCTTAATTATATTCGTTTTTATATTTAAACAGCGTTTAGCCATAGAACGGTAATGTTGTAACTTTACTGCTGCAGCCCCACGATCGCTAGGCCCCACTTCCCCACGAGCAACTTCATTTTCCCGCCAGAATCAAAGAACACGTGCAAGCCAGTCCTATATAATATATCTGAATATATAATTGCTTCAGCTTTGATTTACGTAATACACGTGTAAATTATTTGTTTTCTTCGAGTTCAAATTCCACTTTAAGACCAAGTGGTGTGATCTTCTCTTCCACCATTTTGTCCAATTTTTCACTCATCTCGAGGGTCAGGTGGTTCTTCCAGTCACCGACCGTTCCTGAAATTGCACAAGCTTTTCGTATACAATGAAATTATCTAAATTATGTATTTTATTTGTCGAGTGAAAATTATATAGGGATTTAACATGGTATATCTTTATCCCTCCCTCCCTCCCAAAAAAAAGCAAGGATTAATTCGTTGCATAAACATTTTGGAAAAGAGTGTTCTAAAAGGCTCTTTGAAAACGCAGAATAGTTCAGCTGGAATATTCATCGAGGGATGTAGGATAAATTATAAAACAAATGCAGTAGTCTTCACACTGAGGATTATACAGTTTATCTCCTGGTGCCCGATATATTAAAACCATATAGCTTTTGACAAGTGCTCTGTCACACATCTCTAAATGATTGTTTAAGGCTGATGTATCAAAATACATACTATGGATATTCATATGCGCAGCCACTTTATTACTTGTTTTTGAGAGTTTCGTCCGCTCACGTCAGTGGACTTCATTTGACTGCCAGACCGCAACTGCTCGCCGGATGGATCGGATGCGCTAAATCGTTAACACGGCCTGCCCAAAATGTCTCTTGCGCACAAAAGGACTGCTAGCGCACGTCTGGTCCTGTATCTGAAGAAGTCCGCTGACATGAGTGAACGAAACTGTCACTAATGGTTAGAAAGTGGCTGTGCATTAAATATCTATAGTGTACATGCCCTGTCAAACAGTGAGAAGAGGATGTCACCTCCCGCACCCTCCAAGATTTTGGGAAAGGTGAGGGTCCAACCAAGGAAGACAAAAAGAAAACCTAAAGAATTGTCCTCTGCTCCGGAGATGAGGGGATCCAGGTCGCGGGGATTGGTTTGAACCAACCCCCCCGCCCCCCCCCAAAAAAAAATTGTTTGGGGGGGGGGGGGGGGGGGGGGGGGTCCGCACCACCTGCACCCCTCTGGATCGTCACAGCCTCACAGCCAACATCGTCATCACCACGTCTTGCCCTGCTTTGCCCTATATACACACGCAAATCACAGTGTTCTTTTCGGTGTGCCGCAAACTTGACCATGAAAAAGCAGTTTGTCCCATTATGTAAGGAACACAATCATTAACCTTTTAAAGTTATTAACTTTGTTATAATGTTACGTGCTTTACAATATGATTTTATTTCAAAAATTATCACTGATGTTCTTCTATACGGTTTAAATATGTATCAAGTAGGACCTCCAAATTACGGAGATTGGCGGGACCGGACATTTTTCCCGCAAAACAGAGCTGCACTTAGTATGGAGGCTATATATTTCTGGACCTGCTTTCAAGGGACTGCCCGTAAGTGGCCGTAATTAGGTGACCTTAGTACAGAGGTGTCCATGGGAGGTTCAACTGTACATTTGTACTAATCCAATTGCAATTGAACAAGGAAGTATTATTATTATTTTTCTCAGTTTTAAATGAAAACTTTTCAACTTTTCGAACACAACAATGACTTAACAATATACCCTGTTTAAATATAATGAAAATAAAATTGTACTGTCGTTTGTCGGATATTGAACCATGATCCTTACCTTTACGCATGAACTCTTCTTCTTCCGGTTTACGAAGGCCTATTTTTGTCCACCACGAGTAATTGGTTGTTTCATTCTTTTTCATGGCAGAAAATTCACATTCATGACTTATAGCCTGAATTTCCTCCTCTGGCAATGTTTTCCCCAGAAAGGCAGCAACTTTCCGAACACAGGATGGGAGATCCTGGAAAATTAATGGACAACTAGTAGTCAATGAGCAAGGATAATGAAAGGAACATCAATGACCAATATCTTCAACTACAATCTTGTGGACACACTGCATACTGTAGTTGCCTTCATAGTCACGTGGTTTTATTTTCGTTATTTACAATTTTTGTGTACGTTACATTTAACATTTCACAGAACAGTAAACAACACATAGAATATCCATTTTTAGGAAGAGTTATTTTATTTGCGAGCAGAGTTTCAACTATTCGATTGGGGAGTTCCTTTTCATATTTGTAGATTATATATATATAATATAAACAGGTTTGTATATAAATGTATATAGTCCAGGCGTCACTAAGACTTAATTTTGGCAATAATAATCCTTTGCAAATTTAGAAAAACCCGTAAAAAATAAGTCAAAAACTGTGTATTGCTGATTGAATGATCTAGGGCCCGTCGTCAGCAGAAAAGGAGGTGCTAATAGAAGAATCAATAGCCCTTATATTTTCTATTTGTTCTTTTATATACTTCTAAATATAATGCGACATGTTGAGCCATTTTGTAATAAAGTATCTTAAACTTCGTTACATCGGTGGAAATATATGAAGGTAATTAATAAATTTAGAGCAATTGTTAAATATCAAATTTCAGCATTTGTATATCCGAGTAAAACATTAGAAAACAAATCTGGGGAATATATTTTGATATTTTGTATTTACGGGTCATAAATTTATAATTAATTTGTCACGTTTTTGAAATAATGCAAGCGGTTGTAACAAAATGTTTTCGTCGATTACATTTTAATATCGTTAATCGAACACATTATAATCATAACAATAATTTAATAGAAATACGCGTTTAAATGGTATGGTGGATGCAGTGCAGTTGATTTATAACTAGATTTCTTTTTAATATTTGAACTGATGTTAAAAACAATATCAAATGCCCATTAAACTTGTGTCTGATCGGTACCCTCTTCTTAAATTTCTGCCACAAATGAAATACAGTTACACAGTAATTTAGTTTAGGATAATCAAAATGGCCGATAAGTCGATATTTAATAGACTGTCATTACAAAGCCGAAACATTATATTGCCAGTCCTTGGATGATCGCTTAGCTAAAAAGAGGGAGTGAGGCTGTGGCGACCACCCCTTAACATCAACCGTCGTTTATTATGCTAGGATCCTACCCAATAAATTATTTAGTTAGGTATCAGGAGGTGTGAGCTTGTGCCAAAGGTTGTATCGAGAATTAGTTCTCCTAAGGAATGCCCGTTACCAGTTGAAGTCATTACCCGCAACCCTGGATTTCTGAGTGGCTGATCCATCGGGCAGTCCATTTCTTATAAGGATGCTAATAGGGAAGTCCACCATGGATAGAAGGGAAATCTTAGAATAGGACATCTTAAACCAACCAGCATGTTAAATGTGTACGGTGATTAGTAGCTTTTACAATGAACATGATAAAGAAAATTTGTTTCGCTTCTTTACCCGAGACATCTCTTCGTATGTCATGAAGAGGACATTTTCATCTTCTCTTCTGTCCCAGTACTGCTTGACATGTTCCGCCCATGGAGAATAAGGTGCTATAAGGAAAGAAATGACTGGGTTCTCAGGCACCGAATTATAATTTTGCATAACAGATGTAGCTTCATAAAAAATCCATAATATTTATGTGTTAAAGCGTATATTAAACAAAATAACAATGGTTTTGAACTATAAATAAAACTAGAATATCAGCAGAAGCTGACAAAAGCCCTCAGCCAAAGGAACAGTGTTTATCGGTGGTTACACTAACAAGTATGAAATAATTTTTCTCTCATGGATGTTTATCTGTACATGTCTCAGTTATAAATTTAAACTGGAGGGGTATGTAGTACCTTTGCAACTATGCTAAGACCGATCTCATGCAGGACTTAGAGATCATCAAGGCATATCATTATACCATGTTTCATAACAATCCACCCAGTGGTTCCTGAGAAATAAGCTCCTAAGTTTTTTTACTATTCTAAGCTCTGTGACAAGGTCACCAATCTTTAAATTTCTTTAAAAATCAGCTATTTTAGGTTCGCCCCAAACTTAAGCAGCAGGTAAAGACCATCAGTCCCAATGATCAAAGTAAGTTTTGTGAAAATCTACCCAGTGGTTCCTGAGAAATAAGCTTCTAAGTGTTTTTCTATAATCAGCTCTTAAAGATTAGGTCAAGATGACCCATCCTCGAACTTGACTGAGATTTTGTCGATATACATCTTCACCGAAGAAATAAAATTCCTACAGTGAATCATTTTAGAGATATCCCGCTCACAAGGTAAAAGTTAACGGACGCCGGACGGACGGCACGACGGACAGCTTCCGTGACAAAAATAACCCATAAGCCTAAGGGCTGAGGGCTAAAAATATTCAAAACATGTTTTTATGTTTTACGATTAGCATTAAAAGACGATTTTAAGGTACATTAAGAATCCACTCGAGAAATGTAAATTGCAGTTTTACGACATTCAATTAGCCGAGTTTACCTTACTCGCGGTATGCTGAAAACTTTTTTTCCGTTCCGGTATATCACCTATCATTTATTTTATCAGTTTTTCTTATTAAATACCCAACGCGAAATTAAACTGTATTCCCCTTCCCACGCTCTGCTGCAGAAATCCTCATACCGCGCGCCATCTTATGGTACCTGTTGTTCAAAGCCGCCCAGAACACGTTGCATTCCGAGATCAAATACATGGCCAGGTTCAATGGCCGCTATACACGGCTTAGAGCCCGGCCTAGCCGCCATATTGCGCAGACGCCAGCCGAGTTAAGATCAAGCCGAGCCGAGCCTTGTTTATCAGGAGGTGCCGCAGATATTTCATTTAGCCAAAGTATTCCGATTTTGTGCAGCTTGGTTTAGTTTGAAAAAGAAAATAATTCTACAAGATATACCTTTTTTTAAAATTGCCAAAACATATACCAACTAATACAAAGTAAGTTTTGTTGATATTGATATTGCCTGACAAAGATGAATTTCCCCGAATTATACTATATGGTCAAGCCTGACATCCCTAAAAATATAGTGGTCATGTAATATAGATAACTTATTTAAATATAACCGATACATTGTAGCATCGTCAAATGAAAACTGGCTTCCATGGCTCAGGGGTTGACCACAGGACTCAAAGCCGGGAGATCGTAAATTCGAATCTCAGCTGAGGCCTGGTCGACCCCCCCCCCCCTCCCCCCCCCGGGTAAGCGCTCTCCAGGCTTAATCGGGAGACAGTACCCATCAGTCATATTTCACTCACAAGCGAGTGCGCCTTTAGGGGGTTCCTCGGTGTTATGACCCAGCAATGAAGGTGACACACACACACACACACAGGATCCGCAGAAGTGGCACACCGACACTGGTTGACACCAGGATAACTGGTTATAAGTTCCTGTCACGTAGTCCAAAACCGGAATGGAAATCTGCTGATTTACATATCAATAATAACGCTAGCAATAATAAAAGGAGGCGGTTACCTAAAATAGGAAATAACAAGTGACCCATGGGTCATGACGCTCAGCTGCCAAGCATGACCTGCGACATCATGGGCTGCGAATCACAACTAGTAAAATTGTTGCAGAACCTATATGCCAATTTTGTTTAAACTTTCTACATTGCCATAAATTCCTATCATATATGTCTGGTTAAAACATAGCGAACTAGATATTATTTGGCCCCGCAGGTGCCAGAGTATCCCCAGACATAGTAGCCCCCCCCCCCCCCCCCTTTAAGAATAGGCCCCCATTTTTAGCAACATATACTGACACTTGGCAAGCAATTATTGTTTCTTCCATCTATCAATCCACAATTTTTTTGAAGATGTTGGTCCTGTGACCTTGACCTTTGACCTCATGACCCAAAAATCAATTGGGGTCTTGCTTTTTCAATGGGACATATATAAGTCAAGTTTGAAATCTATACATCAATAAAAGCAGGAATTATCATCCAAAAACTAATTTTTGGACAGATGGCTCCTGTGACTTTCACCTTTGACCTTGTGACCTCACAATGACAGGCGTCTTCCTCTATTGGCAGGGGAACTGTATGTGCAAGATGAAATGTCTGAGATGAAATGTTTGGCTGAAAATGCATCCACATCTTTTTGAAGATGTGTCCTTTGACCTTGACCTTTGACCTCATGATCCCAAAATCAATTCGGGTCTTGCTTTTTCCATTAGGACATATACGTGTCAAGTTTGAAATCCATACATCAATAAAAGCAGGCATTATCATCCAGAAACTAATTTTTGGACAGATGGCTTCTGTGACCTTCACCTTTGACCTCGAAATTGATAGGGGTCTTCCACTCTTGGCAGGTGATCTATATATTCAAGATGAAAGACCTTGAAAGTTTGGCTTAAAATGCATCAACAGTATCTTGTAAGATGCAAGTCCAGCGACCTTGACCTTAGACCTCATGACCCTAGAACCTATAGGGTTCTTACTTTAGTAGTGGGCCATACATAAGTCACGTTTGAAATCCAATTGGCTATCAACACTGGAAATATCATAAGAGGTGTGTCATTTTCACCAAATATGGACACATTAAAGGTCAAGGCCACTCTCATGGTAAAGGTCATGACCCAAATGTAAACAGACCTCATCCCATAGCCAATCTCTCTCATGTGCATAATATGAAAGAAATCTGTCCATTAGTTTTTGACTTATAATGCTTACAGTACTGTCAAGTGGCAATTATGGGGGTATTAAAAGGCGTAAAAACAAGAGAAAAATAATGGGTGGCGCCACCAGTTTCCGGTATATCACAAGGCTATCCAAGATCTTCGGTCACTTTTATTTTTAGACCAGTCCATGCAAGCTTACTTGAGATATTTAAGAATTTGTGTTATTTTCAGCAATAATGGACTTATTCAATGTCAAGGTCATTCTCCTAGCATAGGTCATGACCCCATTTTAAATAGGCTTCGTCCCCTTACCTATATCTATACAAATGTAAAGTTTGAAAAAAATTCAGTGAAATATATTTTGAGTTATCCCACTCACAAGGTTTTTCTGCGGCGGCGGCGGCGGCGGGACCGTCATGAAACCATAGTATCCCGACTTCGTCTGGGGATACAATGATGGTCTGAGGCAGAATGTATGGTTGTTGAGCTATCAGGAACTAATCCCACAGCTTGCTCGATACCTGTCAGTCTCAAAAGGAATACCACACAGGCCACATTTAAGATCAAAATATAGCAAAAGATCAAGGAAATCCATGCAAGAATTATTGTGAAACGAGTGCTTCCATATTAATTTTTATTCAATACAAGCCAACTGTACTGAGCTTTCATAAATGATGGTCATATTTATTAAGAAATCTTTGACCCAATGAAAGATAACATTAATATACATCCCACTGTATTCACTTTAATAGTTCTTGAGATAATATGTTCTAAAGGAATTTAAAGATGGCTTCCTGGTGGCCATATTGGATTTCTGACAGGTCGGAAATTGAACAACAAACATCCTCTAAAAGGGACCAAACATCATAAAAAAATCACAGAAACTGCCCTGGCAAAAGTATTTTTAAAATGGCTTCCTGGCAGACATAATGGTTTTCTGACAAGTCTGACATTTGATATCACACATCCTCCAATAAGACACTAAACTTGAAGCAATTGCTTCAAAGAATGTAACAGTTATGAATGTCCAAAACAATTCAAAAGGTATGATCAGGTTGGAGAGCTCTCATATCAGATTTATGAACATGCATATGTAAAAAGTGCAAGTCCAATTTGTTTTAATTATCAGCTTGCTATTCAATGGGGTCAGCAGGGTAGGTAAACTGCAAAACCTAAGAGAAAAGAAATGCAGAAAGCATCACTAAGAGTCTTGTAATCAAATAAAGCCATCCTAAATCCAGGTAAAGACCCACATATTATCAGAACAAACACTTGCTGGTATATCTGATGATTTGTATAATAATATTCAGATATCTAGAAAACTAAGTTTATTGCTATGATTCATGACATAAACTGCAAAATGTTTCCATCATTTTATAAATCAGTAGCTAAACCTTAACACTTAATTCTCATAGTCTTAATCCCTGGCCAAAGCATTCCGGCAACAGTGTTTTTGTTATGCACTAATGATATATCCTTATCACTCCATGAGCTGATACAAAAGGGAGTCATATATCACAAGTGTCACTGACAATTATGGGCACATAGTGAGATGTACCAGTTGTGAGTGCCATGGTTATATATACAAGAAAACAAGAAAAATAGAGATGGTCTACAAAATAAGTCATTGTGAACATCCCTGACCTCTGACCTTGGCCTTTTGCCAACATATCAACTGGATTCTTTCTAAATGATGGGTAACTACTTACCACTTACATCTGGCCGGGTGTAATTACTTGGCAACCAATGAGTGAATAACTTAGACCTGCAACCTTTAACCTCCTGACAAGCTGACCTCAAAATCAATTAATTATTTCTTCATGCAAAAATACCCATAAATATGAAGTTTGAATCAAATTCAGTGATGCATAGATGTGGCATATGTGAAAGACTGAAGGTTTGGGTTGAACAGTTTCACTTGAAATATGTTCACAAGCATTTAGAACAATATTGTGACCTTAACCTTTGACCTTTTGAACTCAACATCAATAGGCTTCTTCTCCTATTGGTAGGCAAGCCATATATGACAGATGGAAAGTATAGATTGAAAAGTTTGCCTTAAAATGACTCCACGCAAGAAGTGGGTGCTGTGAACTTGACCTTTGACCTCAAAATCAACAGGTCTTTCCCCTGTTGGCAGAGAAGCGATATCAGTGCTGAAAGGTTTGGAATGAAAAGTCTAGCTTGAAATGTGTCCACAACCTATTCAAAGAAGTGGATCCTGTGACCCTGACATTTGACCTTGTGACCTCAACATATATAGGATCCTTCTCCCACTTAGTAGGGAGCTATATGTGAAAGATCAAAGAATTGGGATGAAAGGTTTGGCTTAAAATGCATCCTGAGGCTTTTCAAAGAAGTTGGTTCTGTGACCTTGATCTTTGACCTTGTGACCTCAAAATAATTACGGTTCTTCCCCTGTTGGTAGGTGAGCTGTATGTGAAAGATGGAAGGTTTGGGATGAAAATTTTGGCTAAAAGAATTATTTCTGGGGGTGCAAACACACCCCATAACTTCGAGAATATAGGTCGCAGTGACCTAATTTCAGGTTTGCAAGGAGATCTTTTTAGATCCTCTAAGACTGCAAAGGGTTCATGGCCCTAGCCCCTACGGTTACGATTTGTGCCCTGCTAACGGACGGACGGCCGGCCGGCCGGCCGGACGGACACCGGACAAAGACCCATCGCTATAGCCCAGCATGACTGGAAGTCAGCTGAGCTAAAAAACATCGCCAAATGAATAGGATGTCATGTCAGTTTAAGCCAGCCGACATTTTGCAAGCTCGGTCAAGCCACGAAACTAGGCTTACTACGACAGTGAGCCGTCTTTTAGTACCAGTCAGCCGCATTTGTGTGACTAACATGGCTCTGCTATTGTAATAATTATTACCATAGTGGTTTGTAAGGGCCAGTTTTTGCCAACCACTATTGGAATAATGGTCAATAATGATCATAATTATTACAAAAGTAAACGTTATTTCAATAGTGATTGCAACATTGCTCTACTGCGGATCTAATTCTCCACGGAAAATCCATTTAACCGCATGGCTCATTCCACTTTCCGGTTACCGCGGGCCAAATTAACAGAAATATTTTCTACATACCCCTTCCCGGCTACTGCATACCACCCACCAGGTAACCGCAGCTTGAAGGTAGCTTAAAGGAAACTATAAAAGATGAATATAAGTGAAATTACCCTTGTCTTCAATGAACAGCTGAAACCATTCGTCGACAGTGCCGTTATAATTGACATATTTCAGCATGCGATAGAAGAAGTGGAAAGAGACAATCACGTCTTTCGGGTTTCTGGTAATGTAAAAGATCTGAAATAAAATAATTCAATCAGTACTACCATGTTAAAAGTTATACTATACAAATATTCATGCATATATATTAAGTAAAAAAAATTATAAAAGTGACTTATGAGCAGTCGACTAAATAACTGAGAATCCAGACACAAAGTAGACATCACAGTCTACGATGATAACTATTACTATGTAAACTGGAACCTCATTACTTCATACAGTCTCTGTTAAATATGACACGGTCACATTTTGAATAATTCGTTTTAAACAACTGAAATAAAGTGTCAAAGCCAGGATGCTGTGCTGTCAGATGATTGTCATGACCCATGGGTCACTTTGTATTTACCCTAGGTTTCTTTGTGGTTATCTCTTTTGGTAGCAGAGACATGGGAAGATGAGTTTTAATCAGTCGTGGAGAGGGCATCTTGTTGATTACAGGGATGCCAGGGATCAGATACTCAAGATAAGGAAATCGTTCCTCCATCACTTTTGTCTCAGTACGCGCGAACCCAGAGCCGTGCAGGACCAGGTAGACTACATTCTGTAACCACGTAGTACCTGAAAGTTTATATACGAATGTGAAAGTACCTCAGTTATATACGAACGGGAAAATTACCATAACAACCCCCCCCCCTCCCCCAGAAGAGTTCCCGATAGTTTCTAGACTGGCCCTGTCGATGGAATGATTAAAACTAAATTCCTACCATTAACATAGCCATCAAACTTGTTCTTGCCGTGTCGCAACGCTTAGACCAGGTACTGTCAACTTGCGGCATACTGTATCACTAAATTATTAAATGAGGGCTCTTTCCGAATATTTAGTGATAAAAGCTGGCACTGAGTTACGTCTATCGGTAAATATAATCACATTTAATTTTACGCATTTCAGTAGAAAACGTAAACACTAAAGCCCTTGCGGGGTTACATATAGGTTCCTGAGTAGAGTAGTATTACAAGGTATAAGAAATAAAGTAATTGCAAACAAAATTTAAAGAAAAATCACAAGGATGACGACGACAAATCAAACACAACATTTCATTCCCAGAAGGGAGGCGGTTGGGCATAATATCAACTTAAACCTAGGATATAAGACCATAACTTGTGTACAATTTTGAAAGCTAACACAAATGCCATACGTTATTTCACCTAAGTTTTACCGATCTTATTCACATTGAATTTAAAACCAGAGTACATATTTTGTGACAACTTTCCATCTTTTCACAATTTAAATAGCGGTTTAAATACAACCTGTTGTCTCTGTTCTTCAATGTGTGTGAAAATATGTTTATGTCCAAATTAATTTTATAATGTATTTACACCTCTGATATAATTTAATATGCGTGAATTTGGCTACAATGTAATTCAAGTGAATAACTGTAATGGTTAATAATGATTTATTATGCGTTTAATTTTTGTAATTCATCACGGTGCTTTAATCGGCTGGGGACCTCATAAAATATGCATGAATTTAGTTTGAAATCGATCTAAGGAGATATATCATATTGATTAATATTTTTTTTAATTTATCAAAATCCATCATATCCCGGGTAAGTTATTGCGGCGAAACAATGAAAAAGACTGGTGACCTAAGGCCGTATTACATATGCGTGGATTTTGCCATAATCGAACTCGGGCAAGATAATTTATTGGTAAGTAGTAATGATGAGTTTCCTGAAAACCCTTCAAAGCCCCGGGAAGTTATCGCGGCGACACTAAAAGTTAACGGATGGACGTATGGACCTACGGACGGACCGAGGTTATACTATAATACGTCCCATCATAAACTGGCGAATTAAAATGTTATATGGTAATTTTTTCACATACACTCAAAAAAGGTAGTTATGTTCCAGCTTACCAGATTTTGGGTAGCTGCAGACATAAATATCATCTGATCTCACTTCAAAAGACGGCACTGACTTCGTACCCTCCAACATAGTTAATGGAACCATAAATCCATTCACTTCCACTGGCATATAGGCAGGTTCTGGGGAGTCGATGTTTTCCTTCAAGACGTCCTCTATTTCTTGTACAAAGTTATCCGGCTTTTCGTAGTTCTGTTTCTTCATGGCCGTTCCAACGATTCCTCCCGTTTCCATGGCACCTACAGTCAGGACAATTGCTCGCTTACGCCAAAGTGTTTCGGTTTGTGCTTTGGTGTTGATACAGCGAAGAGATACTGCAAGGGAACCTCTCGTCTTCACGACCCCTTGTTTTTAGAGTATACGAAAGAAACATCCAAATATACATACAAACTTTTCAAACTTTTTATTATTGTTTTACTATTTTACTTGTATATCGCATGTATTTATGTATGTATACATTTAATGTATTGTTATTATTAATGTTATTATTATAAACCTATTTGAATCCTTTAGTTATGCACGGAAGGAATATTCCTATTAAAAATCCTATACAGCAAAGATATATGCCAGCATCAGTCACCTAAAAAACTGACGCCAATGATTCTATCTCTTCCAGAGAAAAACTGGCCGTAGTTGGAACAAGTGGCCCAACGACCATGATGCTCAGCGGAATTCAGGGAAACTTGAACATTAGGTTAGAATTTATCCCATATTTCTAGGAGACTTTCCTAGATGTTAAGTCTTCTGACTCAAAGAGTGCTCAAAATCAAGTTTTTGGCTCATAGTTCGTATAATACAGGTCACTATGACCTAAATTCAGGTTTCCAAGAAGATTTGCCTGGACCCTCCCTGGATGTACAGTTAGAATTTCTTTGTCTAAAGGTTACGGTTTGTAATCTATTAATGGCTTCCGTTGAAGGTCTCAAAATAGAAAAGACATGCGTAAAATTGAGAAAAATCCTGTTGGCGCCACCAATCTTCAGGACAATGATGAAACACACAATAAATATGCATGGAAAGACTCATGGTCAATGCATTGGTCAATCAGATACTTGAGCTTTTATATCAAGTCTTTAAATATTCTGGGGGGGGGGGGGGGATCCATTCGAGTCCATGGCTCTCAGGATATGGGTCGCAGTGAACTAATTTCAGGTTTTCATGGAGATTATTTATATATCTCAATTGGTTCTCAGTTAGACGTTTCTGGGTCCAGCAGTTACGGTTAGTGCCTTGATAACAGACGGACGGACGGCAAGACGGACGGACGACGGACAAAGAGTGACCGCTTTAACAGCAAACAACTTAAACGTACATAAACATTTGTATGTACAATAGCTTATCATTTTTTATTTTGACAGAATGCAAAAGTTTCCCTACAAAATCATCCCTGCCCTTGAACTGACTATTACCGAGATTCCAAGATTCATTTGTTTCATACGCTCTTATTGATGTGTGAATGCACAGGCCATGTATGTCTGTTCATCAAAACAAAACTTTCTTGCGCATGCACGACAGCTCATAAACAAGTAAAATGAAAGAGGAAACACAAAAAAAAAAAAAGGTTGAAACCTTGAAAAAAAATCTTTATTTGTGAATTCAGGGATACGATCACCAGGTGACGTGCGCACCATTCATAATTTGCACCATTAATTGTGCCCATTACAGGATTTTTAGCTCAGCTGAAAGTCATGAGCTATAGCGATCACTCCTGTTCGTCGTTCGTCTGTCCGTTAACAGGGCATACATCGTAACCGTACGACTAAAAACCTCTTACTTTACATCCATGGAGGTCCTTGAAAAATCTTCGGAAACCTGAAATTAAGTCACTGCGACCTATATTCTTCGCGTTGTATGGCGTGATTCCACACCCAAGTATAAATAAAAAATCCCCTGTATCTGGGAAATTAATGCATAGATTGCCATGAATCTTGATTGGAATGTTGATCATAACAAGTTCCTCACTTCCCGAAGAGTGGTCGCTACACCTGTATTCTTTTCTATTTTCACGCATTTTGCCCTTTATTTTAAGACTTCAAAATTAAAGCAAGGTTTCAGTTTCCCGTCTGCGTTTTCATCTTGTGCTTATTGATCATGTCCAGTTTTATCGTTTCCTAAGACTGGTTGCGCCACCAGTATTTTTATATTTTCGTACCAGAGTTCTTTATACCTGATTAACAATAAATTCTCGACCACCAATTAAAGAAAAGCAGGTGTTCGAAAATCTTGTCTTCAGCCGAGTTTTAGTCTGTGCACAAAATAGCAGCCCCCACAACAGCCGTAAACTGGACTTAGTAAGCAATATATATATAATATATATATATATATATATATATATATATATATATGTCTGGTAAGCTAATAAGCTGATCGCTTGACGAAATGGCGTTACCACCATGAGCGCTTCCGAGATATTTGCGATATTTGCGTTTGATAATGGGAATGAACCACGACAGGAAAATACTTAAGTTGAGTAAATAATTGCATTGGTCATATTGAGGGGTCTTTTGAAGAAAAACTAGAAATATTAAAAGAAGATTTCAAAAGAGTGATAGCCCATATTACAGAAGTGAACGCCTCTCTTGAGAGAGACTTAGACAAGATTAGGGATCAGTATGATGAACTTGGGCAGTACACCAGAAGAAATTGTATCAGAATTATAGGTATAAAAGAAGAAGAAGGTGAAAACATTGAGAGAAAAACCAGTGATATATTCACAAAGATAGGTGTAAACATTGAACCATGCATGATAGACAGGCAACACAGGGTTGGAAAAAAGAACGGCAACCAAGCCATATTGGTTAAATTTGTGAGCTACTCTATAAGACAGCCTGTGTTAAGCAAGAGAAAACAGCTTAAAGGAACTGGCATTGTTATTGTTGAAGATTTTACTGAGAAAATATTTAAATTACTACAAGCGACAAAAAGACATGAGAAAGTGTAGCTTGCATGGACAGTCGATGGACGGGTGATGGCAAAAACAAAAGAAGGACGAATCCTCCATATTATGAACACCAGGACCCTTCAAGCCGTTACACACAAATATGGACTAAAATAAGTTTAAATAATTCAGGTAAAACTGCATATTAATATCTGTTTAAAATTACATTTCTATGAGACTTGTCAAATTAATGAATAACTATTTCCAGTTGCTCATAAACATGATATAAACTTTCAATCATAACATAACAGGGTGCCAGGTCACTGGGTCCATTAGTTTAAAGTTCATGTGCACCTTCAGTCAGAACTGTTATAATTAGACGGAGTAGTTCTGCCTGGATGGATAAGGAGAGACCATTTATGAATGACCATAACATTGTCAATTGGACTGGGCAGCCTAATTGTGTAAGAGCTGACCACGTCTCAGAGGAAACCAGCGGGAGTAAGCCTCTTAATGTTTTTGTGTTAGGTGTTACTATTTTTGCCCTATAGTAGGGTATGGACAAAGGCAAAGTGTATTTACTGGGGTAATATTTGTGTTTAATCTTTCTGCACTCAGGTTGTTTTGAACTGGAATATTTTGAAACAGTGGTCACTACTGGTTACTAGGAAAGCAATTAACATAGAATGAATAACTTTGGTAATCGGATCATGAAAATGAAAACATTAAATATCCGGGGTTTAAATAAAACAAGGAAAAGAAGAGGTTTGTTCAGAATGTTACATACAGAATGTATTGATATCACTAGTTTACAAGAAACTTACAGCTTTAAACATTTGGAAGATATTTGGAGGAACGAATGGGGAGCAAAAGTGTTCTATTTTCATGGAACTAGACACAGTAGAGGGGTTGCGATATTAATTCGTAATGAGCTTGATATAATAGTAAAAAATTCATACTTTGATGAAGAAGGTCGAATAATAATGCTAGATTGTACTATTTTAGGTAGTCGCTTTATTCTGATAAATATTTATGCTCCAAATAGATATGGTGAACAAAAACGATTTTTTTCTAAATTGAAACAAGTTATGGTCGACTTCTGTTCAGAAGAGGATTGTTACATTTTTCTTGGGGGAGATTTTAATCTTGTCATGGATAATAATATGGATAAGAATGAAAATAAACAAGTAGTTAAAGATAGCATTGCAGAAATAAATGAAACCTTTAATTTAGCAGAGTTATTGTTGCAGAGATACCCTGACCGGAAAAGATATATTTGGCGTAGAAAAAACCCAGATATTCGCTGCAGATTAGATTTTTGGCTCGTCTCAAATTGTTAACATGACCATATTGAAGATATTATGATAGAAGCGGCATATCAGTCTGATCATAGCCCAGTTAAAGTTTTATTTAAGGGTATTCAACCTGATAAAAGAGGTAAAGGTTATTGGAAAATGAATATATCAAACTTAAAAAATGCTGACTTTTTGAAAGACTTAAATGACAAAAATAAATTATGGCAAGATGAATGTAAAAGTAATACAAATCCACAAATCAAATGGGAATATATTAAATACAAAATAAAAGAATTCTCCATATCATATAGTAAACAGAGGGTAAAAGATAGAAAGGATAAAGAAAATGAACTGAAGGAACAGTTGAGAATAAAAGAATAATTGTTAGATATAGAGATGAATGTAGAAGACAGAAATCTTCTAAAACAGTCATATTCACATATAAAAAATAATTTGGAAATAACAGATCAAGAAAAAACCGAGGGTGTAATAATCAGGTCAAAATCCAGGTGGCACGAACAAGGTGAAAAAAGTAACAAGTATTTTTTGAATCTGGAAAAAAGAAATGCAATAAAAAAAAGTCTGCAAACTAGTGAATGCAAGTGGTCAATTTACAACTGATTTGAAAGAAAAATTAGAATTACAGAGGCAATTTTATAAAAATTTGTTTACAAGCTCACAGCCCACGGATCATAAAATTAATACATTTTTAAATGATCTTAAAATGCCAGAACTGTCTGAAGAAGAGAAAATATTTTGTGATGGTCCACTTACTTTAGAAGAATGTAAAACAGCACTAATGAGCATGAAACCAAATAAAAGTCCAGGTAGTGATGGAATACCAGTTGAAATTATAAAGTTCTATGGCATGATTTTGGACAAAATATTGTGGATTCTTTTAACTATTCAAAAGATAATGGTCAGCTTTCTGTAACACAAAGACAGGCAATAATTACACTACTGGACAAAGGAAAAGACCGAACACAGCTAGAAAACTGGCGTCCTATTTCATTACTCAATACAGACTATAACATTTTATCCAAAGCACTAGCAAACAGAATCATTACATTCTTGCCAGATTTAATCAATACAGACCAGGCTGGGTTTATCAAAGGCCGACATATTACTGATGTAACAAGATTTTTAACAGATTTACTGCCATACATGGAAGAAATGGAATGCTGCTTGCAATAGATTTTAGAAAAGCTTTTGATTCCTTAGAATGGTCATATATGTTTAAAGTTCTGAGAAAATTTAACTTTGGAGAATCTTTCTGTAAGTGGATAAATACATTCTATTCAAACATTTACAGTAACGTATTGAATAATGAACACTTGTCTGCACGTATCAATATTGAAAGAGGAGTTCGACAAGGTGACCCATTGTCACCTTATTTATTCATATTGTCACTGGAAGCTTTATCCTGTAAAATTAGACAGGAAAATAAAATAAAAGGTATACAAATTAATGATAAAGAAATTAAAATACTAAGTTATGCCGATGATGTAACTGCAATAGTGGCAGATAAACCTTCTGACATTCAGCTTAGTAAGGAGGATGTCCTCCTGGGAAAGATAGATGGAAATGCTACAATTAACTTCTTTATCATATTAGTGAAATATACTTTATATACTACACGCTTCACTGAAAACAAAATTGACTGGGTACAGATAAAACAAGAAATAAAAAATGTATATCATATTGAAAGGGACGTAGTTAAAAATAATCCACTGTCTATGAAAAGTTTTACAGATAAATGGAAAATCATTTTCAATGTACCACTGTAGTTTCCATATTTTTCATATATATATATGTATGTGTGTGTATATGTTTATAGATAAATATGAATGTGTATATATATATAAATGCATACAGAACGACTGGTTCATATAAGTTAATAAGTTACCGTTGTTACACACCATTTATTTATTTAATTTTCTTTTTTGCCTGATAGTTGTATTAATATTTGTTATTTGCGGCGTATATTGTTTGTTCGATAATATGTGTATCTTTGAGAATTTGTTGTAAGTAAGTATAATATTGTGTTGTAATTAAAAAAAAATAAAATAAATAAATAAAAAAAAAACATAAAAAAAAATACTTAAGTTGAGAATCTATCTGGGGAGAGCATGGTGGCAGTTAGACCCATACCTGCGATGAAGAAGCCCGAGGAACATTATGGGGATGATCGCGCCCTCGTCCGCCTATTTGGTAAAACTATTTAATCGTTATTTAATAAGGCATATTTCAGTGATAGTTTGATTCAAGCGATTTGTTAAAATTTCGGATGGACGGCTCCCAGTCCCCCCCCCCCCCGTGGTGAGAACGTGATGTATATTAAAGACTAATATAAGATGTGTGCCTTAACATTTTTTTAACCTCCACCCTTTTAAGATGGATCCGTCCCTGCAGGAGCTCGTGCCAAATCAAGCTTTCTTTACACAAAAGCTTATTTAATAGACTTCAAACGGTGCAACTGCTTCTGCTCGGTTATCTCTTATTTTTTCCAAAGTCAGATATCTTAAGATAAGGGCTTTTTTATGTTAATCTTGCTGTCTGCTAATTGACATGATTTAACAAGTGACCCTTGCGACATGACGCTCAGCCGACTGATATGTTGATAATATGTCCATGCACAGACAACTAATTAAGATAGGTGGCATCATGGTTCATGCATATTAGCTTAAGTTCATCAAGACACATAAGCACAACAAATCTGATGACAATCCATCCAGTCTTTCACGAGGAATCTGGCAATTTGTGTGTATTTTGCAATATTTCTGGGGTGCATACCCCAAAACTCTGAGAATATAGGTCACTGTGACCCAACTTGAGGTTTCTGGGGAGAACGTTTAAGGAACTCTCAGGATGTAAAGTTAGAAGATTCTAGGCCCCGTGGTTATGATTTGTGCCCTACTTTGGTATCAAATTTTCAATTATTCTGGGGAGTACTTCTGAGCCTCATAGCTCGGACAATATGGGTGACCTAATTTCAGGTTTTCAAGGAGACTTTTCATGGGCCTCCCAGCATGTCAAGAAAGAAGATTCTAGGTGTAGTCATTAAGATTTGTGCCCTTTCATCAGATGACGGCATCTTTAAAGGTCTCAAAAATATAGAAAAAATCGTAAAAATAAAAAAATACAGGTGGCGCCACCAGTTGGTAAAAACTGATGTAACACCCCATGATCTATATCCATGCAAAGAATCATGGTGATCAATGCTTTAGTTGTTCAGATACTTGAGCTTTTGTATCAATTTTTCATTATTCGTTGGGGGTACTTTGGCCCCATAGCTTGAAGAATATGGGTAACAGAGACCTAATTCTAGGTTTTCAAGGAGACTTTTTATGGACCTCTCTGGATGTAAAGCTAGAAGATTCCAGGTCCAGTGGTTACGATTTGTGCCTTGTTAAGGGACAGACGGCCGGATGGCCGGACGGACTACGGATAAAGAGTGATCGCTATAGCTCAGATGACTTACAGTCTTCAAAGAAGAATATAAACAAATTGTAACAAAGAGAAACAAGAGGCATTGGAATTCACTCCACCGTTACAGGCATGTCTGAAATAGAACGATAATTCTCTAATACTAAAGGTGAATAGGTAATCAAACTTGTCGACATAATATTGTATATATAGTCTCAAATAAATCTATGCTTATCATAAAAATTACTGTTGTCATCACAACTACCTATTTTTGCGGTTAACTATATGTATCTACATCACAACCACTCTTTGGTTTGACAGCCAACAGTATTTTACTTTAAATATACTTTATATGCTTTACAATATATGAGCCTAATTTAATGTTTCCTATTATTATCCCTATTATTATTACTGGTGCAACATGAGGCTGTTGCTACTCATAAGTATATAAACATGCATAAAAATCAGAGCTTACATATACAATAATCTTATACAATAATCTTATATATAGTGCACTAATGAGAACACCGCGGGGTTATTAAAATGATTAAACGGCTGCCGATTACCCATGCGTCCCTGATTTTACCACGCAATATCTAACTGTAAATTTAGCCACTTTGTTGGAGCAGGCTGTTTGATATCAATTAATTAGTTTTGCTCAATATATCTCAAACTGATCTGCTCAGTGGCGAACCTGTGTTTGCTCAGTAGTTGTTAGTACTGTGCCGCCGTGCACAAGCTTCTCTGGTTTCGTTTAATCTCGGGTGCCTTCAACATCAAAGCAAATCAAACCAAACAACCATCATCAGAGAAAGTTTACTTAAGGCTAAAGCTACATTCACCTATAAAAACGAAAGTTCCCAAGTTCGTAACCATTACAACATTCGCATTAACAACGTCGTCATTATCTTTAAGATTATCGCATTGGGACAGCTGAACCAGGATAGTTATAGACAATGTCGCCAGGTGGCACCACGCTTACATCTAGGCGGGCGCTTACGCTATCTGAGAAAGTCGAGCTTATTCGACTGAGTGAATCAGCGAAAAAGAGCTACCGTACGCGCACTATATGAACATTGTTTTTACGGATGTCTTCATAGACTTTTCTCCTCATATTGTTCATTACTTGAGATAAGTTAAAATAATCACAGTTTGTATATGACTATTGAATGCATGCTGTTTGCATGAATATGTTGTACATGTTCAGGAAATCTGATATAATACAATTAACACGTTCTTGAAGCTGTTCGTTGTCTTTATCTATAATATCTCCGTTATCAACCAAGGTCAACCTGCCTAATAAGGACACTTGGCTAATAGGGACAAAATGATTGAGTCCCTTGACTGTCCGCTTTAAGACAGGTTTCACTGTACACGGGGACCCAGACAACTGAGTGGTAAAACGCTCGTCCTTCTCTGTTGGCGACCCGGGTTCGATTCCCGGTGTGGCTATGAGAATGGGTTGTAGTGGCCCGTCCAAGGTCGGTGGTTCTCTCCGGGTCCTCCGGTTTCCTCCACCCTTACCGACTACCGAGCGCCAACATCCTTGCAATGAAGAGTGCCTCGTATTAGTTATTATAACTAGTTGTACAATCCATGTAAAATAAATATAGTTTATATTTTAAATACACGTGTCTGAATGATATCTGAATCAGCAATAAAGTTACAAACAAACACAGGAATGGCCCTATTGAGCACTGGGGACAGGCCCTGTCTTTACCCCATGCTGGGTGATATATATAAAACCCCCCCCAAAAAAACACCCAAAAAAAAACAATAAAATAGGGCAAAGCTTGCCCTCACAGCTAGCACTAGCAGCCTGACTGCTATGCTGGGGCTCCGGTAACCCCTCCGGCACAGTTAAAGCCATTTCATATGACACAGAGATGCACAAAGCTAATTCAGCAGTATGGATGGGAGTAATTAGCTGACGATATCAATTGTATACGCTACGTTTCTCATTTACTGATAAGATACTTTCACTATTCTTACAATATACTGAAATGTTACTGATTTTAGAATAATATATTCATCATCTAGAATCTATTCTTGAATATTTACATACCAATCAAATGCATGGTGACCACTGCTACTATGACACTAAATATTACAGAGAGTACTTCACAAAAACATATTGAATATATATTAACATGTATCAACTCACCATTTAATGCAAAGGATTTGTCCCTTAAATGGCTTTGCGGGGCATAAGATATTGAATATGCTGATCACCTCTTATCAGTCGGACCAGTTTGCCCTATTTTCCCCTTGGATGTCAGATTGCAAAGCAACCAAACCCCTTTGGTGGGTGCATACTATAGAAAAGTAGTTCCCATTCAACAAAATCACACCTGTTGTATCTGAAAAAACTTATAACAAAATTCATGCTCTTGAACATACAATATGGCTATTTGTAAAGGCTGAGTAATATATGAACTTTAACTGATCCATGACATTGTCGGAATATAATAATGACAGCACAAACAATGATTTTGTCATATTACTGCGCTTAAAGCACACAAAAAACAGACACCCTGATACACTGTCACCTCAACTACCCTGCTGTGTGTCTAGCAGCTGATAGATACCATATGCCACAGAAGGGAAACAAAATTTTAGACAGACTGCTCATGCTATACGTTTCACTACCTAGACCCTGCCAACAACCAGCGATTAATGCTCCATGGCCTATTGACCCATATCACAAAAGAAGATACAAGTACAACATAATAAAAATTAAAAAAAAAAAACAAAAAAAACAATAACATAACCATTGTATGG
The DNA here is from genome assembly GCA_026874595.1 of Sipunculus nudus. Lineage (NCBI taxonomy): Eukaryota > Metazoa > Annelida > Sipuncula > Golfingiida > Sipunculidae > Sipunculus > Sipunculus nudus. The sequence goes on along the minus strand of CM049313.1, from coordinate 6,254,960 downwards.
TACAAATAAATCACTCAGTTACTAGTGTATTTAAAGTACCCCCCCCCCCCCCTCACATATAGCTAGAGTGAAGCTTCCAAATTTCTATTTTCGACAAGGCAGAAACCCATTATACATTAGAGGGATATTTTGATAAAAATGCTATTGGTTTAAGGTTGTACGTAAAGGCATGACAAAATGAACAGTTTTTTATTCTATATATGAAATATATGAAACTATTAATCCATATGACAACCTTTCAAACATTTAAATATTAGAGAGCTTGAAATATAGTCATTATAAAAGTGTCATTGTTGTATAAATTTATTAGATTTATAAGGCTTAGTAACAAAGTATACAAATATGAAAGTAACCAGTCAACGGTTAGTTTAATATTAAATATCATCATTTATAAGTTGACAAAAGTAATTGATGTTAAAACTAATAAAACTAGCAATTTTGCACTTTTGAAATTAAGCTAATGAAAAAATAAAAAGCAAGCAATACACTCTAACTGTTTTTATTATATTGATGACACTAGAAGTAGTAACAAATCTGGTAGTAAAAAGTGTTGGAAATAAAAGAATATATATAAAGGGGGGGGGGGATCAGAAATAAAATGTACCAAAAACAGATGAAACTTCGTTCAAATTGATATATAAGAATCTCTTACCAGGTGCATGTGCAGGCCCGATTTTTTTTTTTAAATTAGTCCCATGAAAGCAGCATGTGGGCTGGGATAAAAGGTTTTGAAGAATACATGTGCCTTACTAATAGGTATTGTACAGTTGGGTGTACCCACACATATGATTTGTCTCTTTGTAGGTCTAGGATAACTCTATATAAACCGGCCTAGTAGGGCCATTTTAAAGTAAGTAACCTCGGTGATAAATGAAGGTTTGAAATGATTGAGTATTTCTAAAAAATATGAAAAAAAACGTAGAAAAATTCTCGCCTACATTTTACAAACCATTTACAGATAAATAAAACAACATACACGTTTGATCTTAACTAATATAATGATTTGACATCAGAGCACCCCTTAAATTCCTTTTGTATATGTATATGTCTTTTAGATCAACTAATATAGGCCTAAATTATGTTTGTACAAACATTAAAGTAATAGGTAACAATTAACCTTTTCATTATCAAAATTAAGGAAACAAAGCAACTTATAGTTGCAGCTACCTGTTAAATTATTGCACAAAACCCATGCCCAGCTCACTTGGGAATTACAGAATAACAGTATTATTGACTGGTATTACAGTGTAGACGGGGATGTATCTTCGTAGGAATTTGACGCCCAAATGGCGTACATGACGGATTGAGCATAAACAGGACATGAACTAATGGATAATGTTAGGAAACAAACTTTTAGATCCCTCAAACACCGAAAATCCAAGATGGCCGCCTCGCCAATGGGAATTATTGAGTGTTTGTGATATTGTGTAATTGCACGTGAAAGAGAACGACGTTTTTATAGGAATTGAATAAGATAGTGCTAGCTTTCATTTTATTTGCACTTAAAGCTGATGAATAAATGCAGGTTTATAATTTTTTGGATGAACCCTGTGACCCCAAGGAATCCAAGATGGCGACCACTGCAGTCTTCAACATAAGAGATAGTGCTCTTATACTTAATTGTCCCTTAAACTTAATGATATTGGATCGATTTATACTTTTTTAATGTGTTCTGTCGATTGCAACTTATTAGGAGGTTTCATGAGATCTGTGACCCCAGGTAATCTAAAAGGGCCGCCATGGCAATCTTAACATAGCGATAATGATAAAACTTAATTATGTTAGAAAATTGGATCGATTTATACTTTTTTTCAATGTGTTCTGTTAATTGTAACTAACCAGGAGTTGTCGGAAAATCGCAGTGGGTATACGCAAGGTCAAAGTCAAATGTATTGTTACGGAACCTAATAACAACAGATCACGTAGTCGTGACGAGCATAAATTTTGTTACGGAGATAAATAAAAATCAGATTCTGTAACACTAGGCAGCGTGAAATGTCTAGGGGAATGAATAAAGAAGTCAGAGGTTTTTTGTTAACAAATAATTATAATTTATTCTTAAAACAACCCTAACATTACAATACACTAAAGCAATACAGTTACACAGTATAATAAATAAAGTGTACAGTACTAGAGTGTCCGGATCCTAGGCTTATCTGGATGCCACCACTGTCACAACTCAACCAGTCCTTTAAAACATATTATCCAGATGAACAGTTCACGTAAATCTTCTCAGAGAATAATAGTCCAATGTAATCCCGAAAACAATCTGTTGTAATCCAAAAGTAAAGTTCTGCTACTTATCCCAAAGGCAAACTGAAGACTGAATAAAATCTGTGACTCGCACTCTTCCGTGTCCGCTGGATACCACCACTGTCACAGCTCAACAAGTCCTTTAAAACATATAATCCAGATTAAAAGCCTTTTTAGTCGTCTTGATACAAAAATTTTCATGTCATATTAAACTATTCCAAGTACCCTGTAGAACAGGGGGATCGGTAGAAACCGTTGTCTGGATATTTTATATTTCTATATAGTTTATCCGAATATGAGCTGAAACAGGTCTGATTGTAACAAGTTATAAGTAAGGTCCTTCTAAAAGCTAAAAAGAGACAAATAATACACACAAACTAATCGGCCATATTTGATCAGCAAACCTGCATATGTAATAAAGCATTATTCATAAAGGAAAGTTTGCACATTACGGGAATACAAATATCTCTACGGTACACTTGTAGATCCGGGCAAAAAGGCTAACACCACGGATGGAATATTTTTTTTATATATCTTTTTAAGATAGCCGCCTCCATTTTTTAATACAAACTTAACTTCATATATGTACATCTGCTGATTTCTATTCCGGCTTGCGACAAGGTGACAGGGCAGTAGCACCCGCTTCAATATAAATGCCATAATAATGTAATCATCTGCTGTTTCCAGTGGTGAAAACTGCCACCCCCCGTTGAGCGGTAACACCTCTTGTGTTTGATTCCCATTTGTTCGTGATCTTTTCGTTTTCAGATTACATTTTTTTTTCCCAGCAATTATATTATTAACTGACGTATGTGTGGTTTGCTTCCTTAAGATAACATCTAAATTTTTGTATACTTATTAAGGGGGTCTTTCCTTAATTGCATTTTGCGTGGTCATAACACCAGGGTATATATCCCCAAATTACACTTGTCTGAGTGAGGCACAGGCTTCCCGTTAGTCTGCAGGGTGCCACTCTGGGTTGGTGTCGGCTGTTACTCTTACATGTGCTCCGCCTAGACTGCAGAAGTCATTAAATTTGCAAAGTTGAATATAGACTTCCACATCAATTATTTTACCACATAAAATTAAATTTGTTGATATTTTGTGAGTGGTTAACTTGGAACCACATGAATCAACATGTAACATAAAATTGAATGTATGGACCATGCAGTTTATATCCTAAGTGTTAACTTGTAAAAATATAATTATTAAAGCTAAGCCCCACTAAGGTTTAACAACATTATCAAAAGACATATAATGGAATGAGTTTTGTGGAGCAGAAAATCCTCATATTTCTTATGTGAATATAATACCTCAAAATATTTATCTTTAAATTGCATATTTAAAACTTTCTCCCAGTACAAGAGGCATCATTTTATCAAGGTTTTCATATCGTGTGCACAGAGAAACGTTGGGGAGAAAACGCTTCAGGCTTTTATCATGCGATTATACTACCTTGTTATTACATGTGTTTTGATTCATTTAATTTCAACACATTTTGAATTTCAATGTCTTTAATCCCCGATATTTCCAACGATATAACCAACATTTATAACAGGCATGTAATAAGATCATGCAGTAGAGTGTTTCGAAATTAAGAAGGGAACCTTCACTTATTTTTTATATCTGGGGGCCCACCAAAATATAACAAATTCAACAATGGCATCGGACAGCAGGTCGGATAGGCGAGATTTTTGGAAACAGCGTTTTGCAACAAAAAACCTTTGTGCCTCCGCATAGATGCTACACACCTTGTCAGGTTGCAGTTTTCCCCTTTTGTCAACATTGCTGTGTTAACAAACATGTTGTTGATCATCAAGTTCATACATCCTTCATGGAGGTATTATAAGAACTTTCCAAAACCAGAATTACCTTTAGATCATTTATATATTTACAGAGAAGCCAGAAATCACAAATTCTCTTTAAAAAAGTAGGTGAATGGGCACCTTTAAGGTCCATTTGAAAACCGTATGACAGTATCTGGAGATCGTGAGTTCGAATCTCAGCCGAGGCGGTGAGGTTTTTCACGGTCGGCCCCCACCCAGGGTGAGCGCTCTGCAGGCTAAATGGTATATCACTCACATACGAGTGCGTCTTTGGGGGGTTCCTCGGTGTTATGACCCAGCAATGGGAAAGATTACACACACAGGACCGGCAGGTGCGATAGGCCTGGGTGACACCAGGATATAAAAATGATAGGAAGCGAGTGCTTTTGCCCTGTCAAGTAGTTCCAAACCGAAATGGAAACTCTCCAAATGTATATACTTAGGTTAAGAATTAGATAAGTCAGCATTAAAAAATGGAGGCGGTTACTTCCACACAAAAAAAATTGTTACCAACAAGTGCTTTCTCAACTTGGACATTCAATACCTACGGGATTGGGATTTTGCTACATGAGCGACTACACTTTTAGATTATGTGGCCCTCAAAATGCATTGCCACAGCCCTTTGTCAATCGCGACACTTATTATCTCTTCCTATATGCTTCTGTGTAGATAAAATCTCATAACACTGCTAAACCACAGTAAACACTGGCCATATGTCCTGTCCCTGTTGCCTAAGTACTCCGGTATCAAAATATTCATCAGGTGCATGCCGGGCTATGTGCACACTTCTAGTGTCAGCCAAAAGTCCAGTTAACCAAGTTTAAGTAAATCTGGCTGAATATAATGTATGTTTGCTGAATGTCAAGTGTGTGGAAGGTGGCATTTCGGAAACAGGGAATATATGATAATATTTATAAATGCCATAAACCACCTTGTACACAGTTTAACAATTCAACATCTCAGCAACATTACATCATGTAAACATTAGATGTAATCATTAAAATCTATCAAAAGAGACATAATATTTGAGAGTGATGAAATATATATTCTTGTTATCTTGTTACTAGTTAGTTCCCTCCATGGCAATAAACAATTAAATACATATTATGATCTTTATTCATTATTTAACCAAATGTTATGTAGCACAATTCTACTGATACAGATTATACGGTTTAAGGGTATTTACTTTCTGCTTATTAATATAACATTACCAATAACCCAGTATAATAATTAATTATGAAAACATAGAGGTTAATTGTTATTCAAGCATTTTCGCACCCACGAAGGTACATACAAGCCCTAGTAATGTATTATTATGAGCGGAATATGTTCTTTATTTACCTTACATAATAACTGTGAAATTAACCAAATCAGCATAGCTTGTTAAGTAAATCAAGGGAGAGTTATTCTTATATTGTCGAGATGATTTTAATATCAAAGATGTTCATTATTGGCATGTACATGTATTGTGATTCAATTTGTGTGGAATAGATCATGCTGTTTTTGTTTTTATTCTTTGCAGGAAAAAAGGACATGTTCTGCCTCCTGCATACACAAATACATTCAGCACAACTACAGCACCGGGTATACAGTTGCCCAGCATCAGTGCTCCAAACATATATATTTAAAAATAACAACAGTAAATTAATAAATATGCAAATGGACTCACCTTATAGGGAAAAGACGTTTTCCAATCTACAGCTTCAGAGCTACAAGTACATTGATCTATCAGTCATGCTGTATTAAATGCCGTCTTGCAGACACAGTGCAGCCCATGCATTTTTTACATTATATAAACCACATTTTACACATATCAGTTCAGTTACAATATTTTACTATATGCATGTTTTTCATTTGTTTGTTGTGATCACTACACAATTATTTGATGTGTTTATTTGAATAAATTTGGCACCATAATAAATTGGGGGTGGGGAACCCATTAAGACATAAATGGTTTTGTATGATAAATACTGTCAGATCTCAGGGGCGAAGCAAAGGGGGGGGGGGGGGGGGGGCGCAGGGGGCCATGCCATGCGCAGGGCCACCCCCCCCCCCCCCCCCCACCCCGGTCGTATCCAGTACTCGCCGTCCTTTCGGAATTTCACTTAATCTAATACAAATCTCTCATTTATCATATTTCCGATTTTCGAGATTAATTTCGTTTTTCATGTTTTTTATGATTAATAAGGAATTACACTTTATTTTAGTTATCTGCAGTTACAATTACTTTCAAATTTATTAATTGAGTATAAGGATATTTATTAACAGCTGCAGAACAACTGCAGATCGATCGAGCACCAGGCCCTGGTTGGGATCGACCGTGAACAATCTTACGGCTCCTCTTGTGATACCGGTACTGAAACTCGCAATCTGTAATGAGCTCTTAGGAGTCATGTGTGCTGTCGAGACCACGGAACCCGGTTAAATGCAAAGTTTAACATAATAATTCAGATTATCTGTTATTTCGCCACGAGCATCACATTTAAAAGATAATATTTTGAAAGTTTCAAATGTGATTGCGCTTTTGCGCCATTGACTCGTTTGAAGGCGATTGAAATTTTATATCCTAATTTTAAGATATATAAATATTAAATATTACGTCAGGGAACTGTTTTTCAGGAAGAGGAAATTATATATATATATATATATACTTGACTCTGAAGAAAAACATATACTTGTATATACTTGTATACTTTTATATATAACCGTTTTCCTATTGCCCATACATGCATATTAGCGGCCCTACACTCCCCCCCCCCGTTTTCGAATCCTTGATCCGCCACTGATGATGGCCCCCTCCCCTACCTCAATCCTGGCTACGCCCCTGGATCTAAAGAAACTTTTGGGTTTTCTCCTGGTAATATTATCTGTCCGGTCAGGTTTTTTTTATCCAAAAGGTCCGGTGCATTTTCCATCCAAATTCCTTTTACTCGTTAAAGTAATTGAATATCCCGTTAGTTAAACACATAATTTATTTTTTCGTTATCCGGGGAGGGAGTGTAGGATATTACATATACTCTTGATAGATAACCCCTCACCCCAACACTCTAAGTGGGCTCAACTATTATGCCCTGATTGGATCACAACCAGTTAAGGGGAGGGCATAAGATTCATTCATGAGTTAGCGGGCCTGGAGGCCAGACCTCCAGTTCCCGCAGGTAAGTCCCTTCGGGAGTAGGTGGGGTCCCTACGTATGTTTAAAGAAATGAAGCCTGTGAAGCCAATGGTGAAGTTTAGTAACCGGCCACCCCTCAGATCTTTATTAAAGCTTACACCCGAAGCATGTACCCTCCGTATCTGTAGTAAAGCGTACACCCTATATATGCACTGACTGACAGTATACTGTTTTGGCATGTGAGTAATAAGCATTCTAAATTCGGATAGGTTTTTTATCTAATGGTTATGTTAAACTTAAATTTCTGTGCTGTTTTCTATTACCTGTGGGAAAACCCTACAGGCCTACACACACACAATTGCTTTCTTACAATTGCAGCTTTTTTCCTACTCACTAGTAACAAACAGTTTTAACTGTGTCAGGCCGCGATAATGCAAAATCCCCTCCCTTTGCTGTACTGAGAAGTTACCCGGCGTGTGTATGTTTGTAACTGTATATAACATACGTAAGAGCATTTCTGTTCTTTGAGTCCTACCTTTAAACCAACTGGCTACACGTGACCACTGTGACCCACTGATCGCTGTGTCAGGATAAGAGGGATCAAGGGTAATGCGGTCATGGGACTTAATGGCTACAATATGGCAGAGGGTGTTACGGTCAGTGTTGGAATCAGGCTGAATGTGCAGGTGTTCAGGAATACGTTTCGGGGGGGGGGGGGGGGGGATATCTTAATATAATTCTGGAGGTCTGTCTCCTTGGTTTTTACGCACGCTTTTCTGGGGGCTTGCGCGCGCCTCGAAAGGCGTATCGCGTGCGAGCGCCAAGAAAGGCGTATTTCCACCTTCCACATTTGCCACCTGCACTCCGGATGATTTAAGTCTGCATCCCGGCTGCATCCCATGCCCATATTTTTAGAATAATTACGAAAAATTAACTTTCCTTACCATTGACCAAAAAACCGGGCTTTCAACGTCAGTTCGGTTTCTTTTCCAAACGGGCTTTCCAAAACAGTTCGGCTACATTTCAACAAAAGCCTTTGTTTTCGACTCGATAGGTAGTGAATGTATCTGCTGGTGTCACAACAGCGCTTGTACACGGTTAACGTTACACTTTGTGAACCCTCCTGTCAAAAAAAAAAAAAATCCCAGTGTTACGGTTCATTACAGAAATTACATAAGGCCAACAATATTAATTATACGTTGATGCGTGCGGGCGGCAGCGCCTGCACACAGGCAACGTTACATTTGTTAATTCGCCTGTCAAAAACACCGTCCCTGTGTTTCCGTTCATGCAGAATAGGTAACATAATGCCAAATTAATTATACGTTGATGCGTGCGGGCGGCTTTTTCTTTTTGCTTTTTTTTCTACCATGAACATAGCGTAAAATATCGTTATATCTCATACACTGGCACAGAACCAATAGTTGAAATATAAGACAATAGACGATGTCTCAGTCGAATTATTCAACAGTTTGAAAGGAACCTCGAAATTAGTGAAATTTGTTTTTCTTACGTGTAATATTAATTGCAAAACCACAATATATAGGTGTCAAGGTCTTACGGTGAAAACTGGAACATACTGGCCCCGCCGACGGTCATTACACATTGGATTCCCCATCATATAATCTATTATTAATATTTGTACACTGGAAATTTGTTCAATTCGTTAAATCATGAACTCTACCGATGGGCCGAGATGACAGCCATGTTTATTCTGACCGAACGGCCAAAAGGTTGACCTTAAAAGCACGCAAATATATTCTCTTTGTGGGACGAGCATTTACATCTGAAAACCATAACCATGAAATTTGACCCATTTTAAGTGTTCATTTAAAGACTGGAACATAGATTTTCATGGAAACCTATAATATTAACACACCAATAACTATAAACGCTGGTGCCGCAAATTGTTCACAGAGACGGTGTATGATATACAATGGGCAAAAAAATGGTTTTGTTGTCAGTCACTTTTTCCAGGAGTTCAGTGCAGGCGGGCGATTATGTTATATAGTCAGGAAAAAGCATGACTATAACAGATACATTTATATATATATTTAACACTGAAGAAAAACAACACTGTAAATTCACTACAGGCTGTTTCACGGGATACGACCCGATCATCGGGTTAATGTTGTTAGAATCCAATGTATATATTTGGATATACAAAATATATTTTCAGCCCATTAAAAATATTTAAAAAAATGTTTTTTTATTGTTCACCTGTATGAATTAAACAATTAAACATAAAACCATTTTCATTTGTTAAGTAAAAGAAAGGTACGCAGGGGAGGGTAAGGGAGGCGTGTCCCCCTCGGTGTATGACTCAGCAGAGTGTATAATAACGGAAAGACTCCTTCTCCAAGTATAGAAACAATTGGTTGCTATCTTAATCACAGGGCTGTTCCTCTGCTTATGAAATAGAATGTAATAAACTATGGATATAGGGATGCTAATAGGGAAGTCCACCATGGATGGAAGGGACATCTTAGAAAAAGACATCTTACACCAACCAGCATGTTAAATGTATACGCTGATTAGTAGCTTTTACTTTGAACATGATTAAGAATTTGTTTGGCTTCTTTACCCGAGACATCTCTTCGTATGTCATAAGGAGGATATTTTCATCTTCTATTCTGTCCCATTACTGCTTGACATGTTCCGCCCATGGAGAATAAGGAGCTTTAAGGATAGAAAGGACTCGATTCTTAGGCACCGAATAATAATATCGGTTAACAGATGTAGCTACATTAAAAAAAAAATCCATAGTATTCATGTGTTGAAACGTACGTTAAACAAAATAACTTTTGTTTTGAACTATTAATTTAAACACATATATTCATATCAGGTTTTTATGTTTTACGATTATTATTAGAAGACGATTGCAAGGTACATTAAGAATCAACTCGAGAAATGTAAATAACAGTTTAAATACACTCATTAAGCCGAGTAAACCTTACACGCGGTATGCGATATGCGGTATGAAGAAAACTTTTTTTTCCGTTTCCGTATATCCCCTTTCATTTATTTTATCAGTTTCTTAATAAATAACCCACGCGAAGTCATACTGCATTCCATTTCCTAAGCTCTCCTGCAGAAATCCTCATACCGCACGCCATTTTATGTGACAGGTTGTCCAAGGTCGCCTAGATCACGCTGCATGTCAAATACATGGTAGCCAGGTTCCATGGCCACTATACCCTGCTTTGAGCCCGGCACAGCCGCCATTTTGCGTCGCCGCCAGCCGAGTTAAGATCAAGCCGAACCGAGCCGAGTTTATCAGGAGGTGCCGCAGATATTTCATTTAGCCAAAGTATTCCGATTTTGTGCAGCTTGGTTTGGTTTGAGAAAAACAATTGATACTACAGAATAAATATTTTACCATTAAAATTGCCCAAAACATATACCAACTAATACAAAGTATTTTTGTTGATTTTGATGTTGCCTGAAAGATGAAATTTCCCCCCATTATAATACATGGTCAAGCCTGACACCCCTAAAAAATAGTGTTCATGTAATATATATAACTTATATAAATTTAACGGATACCTTGTAACATCGTCAAATAAAAACTGGCTTCTGTGGCTCAGGGGAGGGAGGTGGGGAGCAGTAGGTTTTGAAGAAGGGCCTGTACTTAAGCTTATGGGGATTTTAGATTTTCTGCAATGCATTTTCTCTTTAATAGAACAACGGTTATATTAATCCTCCAGCAGAGGGAGCCCCTTCGTGTAGCAATACGTTCTCTGAATGCTCCGGTAGGGTGAACCCCCTGGCGGTCATACACAGAGAGGTCCCCATCTAGCAATTCCGCAAATTGCCGGCAATTTAGCAACTTTGTAGTTTCCTGAATGCTCCGATAGGGTGAGCCCCGGGGATCATACAGTAAGGGGCTCCCATCCAGCAATTCCGCAAATTGCTGGCAATTTAGCAACTTTGTATAGTTCTGTGAATCCTCCGATAGGGTGAGCCCCCGCCGGTCATACACAGAAGGGTCCCCATCTAGCAATTCCGCAATTTGCCGGTAATTTAGCAACTTTGTAGTTCTTAGAATCCCCGGTAGGGTGAGCCCCCGACGGTCATACACAGAGGGGTCCCCATCTAGCAATTCCGCAAATTGCCGGCAATTTAGCAACTATGTAGTTTCCTGAATCCCCCGGTATGGTGAGCCCCCGCCGGTCAAACACAGTTGGGTCCCCATCTAGCAATTCCGCAAATTGCCGGCAATTTAGCAATTTTGTACTTCTTAGAATCCCCCGGTAGGGTGAGCCCCCGACGGTCAAACACAGAGGGTCCTAATCTAGCAATTCCGCAAATTGCTGGCAATTTAACAATTTTGTAGTTCCCTGAATTCCCTGGTAGGGCGAGCCCCCGACGGCCATACACTGAGGGGCTCCCATCCAGCAATTCCGCAATTTGCCGGCAATTTAGCAACTTTGTAGTTCCATGAATGCTCCGGTAGGGTGAGCCGCGGAGATCATACAGTGAGGGGCTCCCAGGATTAAGAGAACTTCAAAGTTTCAAATTTGCTGGCAATTTGTGGAATTGTTAGATGAGGGTCCCTCCGCCGGGGCTCACTCTACCGGAGCAATGAGACAACTACAAAGTTGCTAAATTGCCGGCTAATTGCGGAATTGTTATAGGGGGGTTTCATTTGTAGGCAGCCTGAGCTCCCTCTAGCGGATGAATAAGATCACTCCAAAATTGCCAGCAAATTGCGGAATTGCTAGACTGGGGCACTTCATTTCATTGTCCCTTGGGACTCCCTCTATCGGAGGATAATGATAACTAGGCCTGGGGCTCCCTCTAACGGAGAATTATGAGATCTTCAAAGTTGAAAAATTGCCAGCAAATTGCGTGTATAAGAGACGGGAGGTCTTCCCTGCCGAATGGCAAAGTTGCTACCAAAGTTGCTAAATTGCTAGCAATTTGCGCATTAGGATTCAAAATTGCTGGTTACCTGATTGATTGCTGGCAGTTTGCAAGAGTTGTTGACAATTTGCGAGACTGCTGGGAAAATTGACGGGCACCACGCAACTTTGCGAGAGAGGCAAACTTCAAATGGAAGAAACCAACGGTTCCCCACCTTCATGCTCAGGGAGGGGTAGAGCGCAGGATGAAAAGCCGGGAGATCGTGAGCTTGAATCTCAGCCGAGGCGGTAACATTTTCACGTTCGACCCCCACCCAGGGCTAGCCAAACAGTAATATTTGGTCACAAACTGGGGTTCCTCGGAGTTAAGACCCAGCAATGGAGATGACACACACCGAGGACCCGCAGGAGTGGTACACCGACACCAGGATAATCGGGTATAAGTTTCCGTCACGTAGTTGGAAACCGGAATGCAACTCTGCAGATGTACATAGCAATACATAGTTACGCTAGCATAATAAGAATGAAAGAGGTTACCTCCACAATAATAAAAAAAAATCGCCAAACAAATAGGCTGTCAGGTCAGTTTAAGCAAGCCGGCATTTTGCAAGCCCAGTCAAGCCACGAAACTCCCTTTACTACGACAGACAGACTCTAATTGTTCAAGCCGCATTCGTGTGGCTAACATGGCTCTGCTATTGTAATAATTGTTACAATATTGACCAACAACCACTACTGTAATAATTGTTACAATATTAACCATTATTACACTAGTGGTTCGCAAAAACGGGCCTTAACAAACTCTACTCTAATAATTAGTGAACAATAGAAAACGTTATTACAATAGTGATTGTAACATTGTTCTAACGCTGTTCTAATTCTCCACGGAGGATTCCATATTACCGCATATCTCATTCCGCTTTCCGATCACCGCGGGCCAAATTAACATAAATATTTTCTGCATACCCCTGCCCGGCTACTGCACACCGCCCACCAGGTAACCGCACCTTGAAGGAAGCTTGAAGGAAACTATAGAAGATAATATTAGCTAAAGTTAAATTAGCCTTGTCTTCAATGAACAGCTGAAACCATTCGTCGACAGTGCTGTTATAATTTACATATTTCTGCATTCGATAGAAGAAATGGAAAGAGACAACCACGTCTTTCGGGTTTCTGGTAATGTAAAAGATCTGTAATAAAAAAAATCCGATCAGTACTACCATGTTAAAAATAATACTATACACAGATACATGCATATATATTGAGAATCAAATAAAACATTATTATAGTGTAAAAGATGTCTCTTTTATTGTATACAGCAACAGATTTGTAACAGATTTTATATAGTCTTCAGTTTGCCTTTGGGATCACTACCCGAACTTTAATTTTGGATTACAACAAACTGAGTTTGTAATTGAACTGGACGGTTATTCTCTGAGAAGATTTATGTGAACTGTCCATCTGGATCATAGATTTTAAAGGACTTGTTGTCGCTGTGACAGTGGCAGTGTCCAGGTACTATACACTTTATTTATTATACTGTGAAATTGTATTGATTTTCTGTTGTATTGTTGTTATACTGTGTAATTGTATTGATTTAGTTTATTGTAATGTTATGGTTGTTTTAAGAATAAATTATAATTATTTGTTTATAAAAAACACTTCTTTATTCATTCCCCTAGACATTTCACGCTGCCTAGTGTTACAGAATCTGATTTTTTTTATCTCCATAACAGACTATATATGTGCTTGTCACGACTGCGTGATCTGTTGATATTAGGTTCCGTAACAATAGTGACTAATGAGCAGTGGACGAAATAATAGAGAATCCAAACAAAAAGTAGACATCACATTTAACGATTATAACTATTAATATGCAAAGTGGACCGTTATGTTTCAAACAGTCTCTGTTAAATATGACCCTTTCACATTTTGAATAATTTGATATAAAACAGCTGATATAAAGTCGCACAGCCAAGACGCTGTCAGATGAACGTCTGAACCATGGGTCAATTGTATTTAACTTAGGTTTTTTTTGTGGTTATCTCTGGGTAACAGAGACATGGGAAGATGAGTTTTAATCAGTCGTGGAGAGGGCATCTTGTTGATTACAGGGATGCCAGGGATCAGATCCCCTAGAAATGGAAAGCACTCCTCAATCACTTTCGTCTCTGTACGAGCGGACCCAGATCCGTACATGATAAGGTAGACCCACGTGGTACCTGAAAGTTTATATACGAATGGGAAAGTACCTCAGTAATATGCAAACGGGATAATCACCATAACCCCCCCCCTCCCCCAAGAACACGTTCCCCATAGTTTCTAGACTGGATTGATTTGCCTCTGCCCGACTAATTAAGTGATAAGAGCTAACACAGAGTTACGTCTATCGGTATATGTAATCACATTTAATTTTACGCATGGCAGAAGAAAACGTTCACACTAAGGCTCTTTTAGGGCTACATAGGTTCCTGAGTAGATTAGTATTACAAGGTATAAGAAATACCGTAATTGCAAAAAAAAAAAAATCAAATCACAAGGACGACGACGACAAATCAAACACAACATATCATCCCCGGAAGGGAGTCGGTTAGCCATAGTATCAACTTAAACCTAGGCTTTAAGGCCATAACTTGTGTATAATTTTGAAATTGAATTTAAGCCAGAGTACACTTTTTGTGACAACCTTCCATCTTTCACAAGTATTATAGCGGTTACATACAACCTGCTATCTCTATTCTTTAATGTGTGTGAAAATATGGTTATGACCAAATTAATCTTAAATGTATAATCACCTCTGACCCCATTCAATATGTGTTGATTTGGCTGAGAATGTAGTTCAAGTGAATAACTGTATCGGTTAATAATGATTTATTCGTAATGAGTTTAATTTTTGGTAAGTCGTCACGGCGCCTCAAACGGCTTGGGACCTCTGACCTCATTAAATATGTATGAATTTTTTTTAAATCGAACTAAGGCGAGATATCATATTGATAAATATATATATATATATTTAATTTTATCAAAATTAATCATATTTCTGGTAAGTTATCGCGGCAAAACAACGAAGAAGACTGCTGACCTCAGGCCGTATTACATATGCGTGGATTTTGCCATAATCGAACTCGGGCGAGATAATCTATTGGTAAGTAGTTCTGATGAGTTTCCTGAAAATCCTTCAAAGCCCCGGGAAGTTATCGCGGCGACACTAAAAGTTAACGGATGGACGTATGGACGGACGGACGGACCGGGTTTATACTATAATACGTCCCGTCATAGACGGGCGTATTAAAATGTAATCTTGTAATTTTTTCCCCATGATCTCCAGAAAAGTAGCTATGTTCCAGCTTACCAGCTTTTGGGTAGCTGCAGACATAAATATCATCTGATCTCACTTCAAAAGACGGTACCGACTTCGTACCCTCCAACATATTTAATGGAACCATAAATCCATCCACTTCCACTGGCATATAGACAGGTTTAGGGGAGGCGAGTTTTTCCTTCACGATTACCTCCATTTCTAGTATAAAGTTATCCGGCTTTTTGTATTTCTGTTTCCCCATGGCCGTTCCTCCCATTCCATGTCACCTACAATCAGGAAAATTGCTCGCTTGCGCCACGATATCTCGGTTTGTGCTTTGGTGTTGATATAGTCAAGAGATACTGGAAGGAAACGTCAAGTCTTTACGACTGGTTGTTATTAAAGTATATGAAAGAAACATCCAAATAAACATACAAACATTTCAAACTTATATTATTATTTTACTATTTTACTTGTATATTGCATGTTTGTGCTGTATGTATACATTTAATGTATTGTTGTTGTTGTTGTTATTATTATTATAAACCTGTTTGTGTGGAATCCTTTAGTTATGCACGGAGGGAATCCTATACAGCAAAGATATATGCAAGGACCAGTCATCTATAAAATAACTGACGCCAATGATTCGATCTCTTCCAGAGAAAAAATGGCCGTAGCTTGAACAAGTGGCCCATGGACCATGATGCTCAACTGAAAGCAAAGAACCTTGAATGTTAGGTAAAAATTAATTCGAGATTTCCAAGGAGATTTTCTTGGATATTAGGTCAGAAGATTCTAGGGATAGCGATTCCATTTTGTGAACCGTCTGACTCACTGGTTGCTCAAAGTCATGTTTTCGTCTCATTGTTTGAATAATATGGGTCACTTCAACCTAATATCAGGTTTCAAAGAAGATTTGCCTATACCCTCCCTGGATGTACAGTTAGAATTTTCTTTGTCTAAAGGTTACGGTTTGTAACCTATTAATGGCTTCTGTTGAAGGTCTAAAAGTAGAAAAAAAATGCATACAATTGAGAAAAATACAGGCTGAAGGTCATACGCTATAGCGATAACGCTTGTCCTTCGTCCGTCTGTCCGTTAACAGGGCAAAAATCGTAACCGTTGGACCTAAAAACCTTTAACTTAACATCCATGGAGGTCCTTGAAAAATATCCTTGGAAACCTGAAATTAAGTCACTGCGACATTTATTCCCCGGTTTGAGGGGCGTGTTTCCGCATTCCAGAATAAAAAAATCCCCTGTATCTGGAAAATTAATGCATAGATTGCTATGAATCATGATTGGAATATTTATCATAACTAGTTCATCACTTTCGAAAGAGTGGTGGCTACACCTGTATTTTTCTATTTTTCACGCATTTTTTGCTCTTTATTTTAAGACTGCAAAATTATCGCAAGGTTTCAGTTTCCATTCTACGGTTTCATCTGGTGTTTATTAATCATGACCAGTTTTATCATTTTTCGAAGATGCGCTACCTGTATTTTATTTATTTTTAAGCATTTTAACTGAAAAATACTGGTGGCGGCACCACTCTTCGGGAACTGATAAAACTACTCGCTATCAATAAGCTTGCAAGAATTTTAGAAATTAGATGAACCAACAAATGTGCAACTGAAACCTTGCTGTAATTTGACAAGTCTAAAAAAAAATTGAGAAAAATGCGTTAAACTTTTACATAGTATTGATAAATTTGTACCTTTTTTTAAGGACTTTGGCCAGCAAAAACATGATTTTGACGTCATTCTAAGCATAGCTTAAGGTATCATTTTATTTCATCACATCATAAATATCAATAATTAATACTTGCACCACATGAACGTTATATTCAGCTGAGCGTCATAACCCATGTGTCACTTGTTCCACTTCTGGATAGGAGTAAGAAAACGGTTTTGGAGCAAAATATTGGCAGATACCGTCTTACTTTAAGGAGAAAACGATATATATATATATATAAAGTTAGTTCAACCTACCTGGTATGTGAATAGGTAAATGTCTTGTATATATGAACAGTGTTGGTGGCGTGTTTATGAATTTTTTTTCTAAGCTGCATTGGTGTCCTTATGTTTGATTGAGACATGGGTCTTGTTTGCTGAGAAAATGTGACGGATGCAATCCAAAGGAGAACCCACAGAACCCCCCCCCCCCCCCCCCACTATACACAGGACAAACGTCACCCACTCATCTCCGGACAGAAGAAACTGTGTGCCCCTATTAAAGTGAGTGCCTCCCTTTTCCTCATACCATAACAATTCCTAACAAGCTCACGAACCACAAATTATATTTAAAGTTGTTCTACATATGTAAATTTCAATGGTCTTAAAATAAGAAAATGTCTTAATGACCTCTGTTTTTAAATACTTAATACCTGTCACGTATAAGTATAAAGTTTTTTTGCTAAGATATCATGCAATCCAGGGGTTCATGAAAAAAAGTCACCAAAAGATTAAGGCATTCAGATGTTATTAGCCGCATTATCTTTCTGTGTTCTGACAAAAATTTCACCATAAGCATGTATACATGTATTGTTTATTTTCTTTCTAATTAGAGGTCTATTTTGAATAAAACATGTAATACAGTTGTTACTTTAAAAAAAAGGCACATATTTTATTTATTTTGTATATACAAACCATTTTTTACATGTTCATAGGGACAGTTTTTGCATTGCGTGCAACCATGTACCAACTAAGAGTTCTTCATACCTTGATTAACAATAAGCTCTCGACCACAAATTAAAGAAAAGCAGATGTTCAAAAATCTTGTCATAATCCGGGTTTTAGTCTGTGCACAAAATGACAGCCCCCATGAGAGCCGTGAATACTAGACTCAGTAAGTCATTCTAATACTGGCCGTTGGCCGAAATTGCGTTACCGCCATGAGCGCTTCCGAGATTTTTCCAAGGTTAGGGTTTGCTAATGGCAATGAACTACGACAGGAAAACACTTAAGTTGGGAATCTTTTTGCGGAGAGATGCGATTAGGCCCATACCTGCGATAAAGAAGCCGGAGGAACATTATGATCGCGCCCTCACCCGCTTATTTGGTAGGACACCTTAATCGTTATTTTATAAGTCATATTTCAATGATAGTGTGATTAAACCGATTTGTTAAAACTTCGGGTGGACGACTCCCAGCCCCCCCCCCCCCCCCCCAGGGTCAGAATGTGAGGTATATTAAAGACTAATATAAGATATGTGCCTAAACATTTTTGGAACCTCCACCCCTTTAAGATGGGTCCGCCCCTGCAGGAGTTCTTGCCAAACTAAACTTTCTTTATCATCACGTACAGATCTCGTGACGTGTCCTGCCACGTTTTTCAATGTGTTCTGTTAAATATATATATATATATATATATATATATATATATATATATATATACAAACAACGGATACATTTTGTTCCGATACAAATTTCGAAGAAGATTTATAACTGCCGCAATTATCGGAAAGGTCCACAAACTGACTCACACTCTCCCGTGTACGCTGGAATATTTCTCTCTCTTCTGGCTCTAAACTGAACCCGTTATTTTAAGTCATATCACCCCAAAGCCTAGAAACTTCTTATTCCAAGAACAATCCAAAGAACTCAACAATAAATACACACCCGCCAAAGAACAATACAAGACACGCGCTCATAGAGCGCTCATAGTTCTTTAACAAATTAGTCAAAGGTTCATCTACAGCAGAAAAATTTGGACAAAACTTCCTGTCTTATCCAATCCTGTCTTCTAGCTTTATTATCCTCAATACTGTAGCATTATTTTACAAACAGAATAAAGTTGTAAAATTTAGGCATGCTGTTCAGGCATTTACATCTATAAACGAATTTTTTTGTCTAACATTAGTAATGTGTCAATTAATGGATCGTTTGTTTTATTCAATATAATACTTGCTACTGTAAACTTATCATTGCAGATAGATACTTCTTGCTCTATCAACAATTGCACTGTCTGTATTATCCCTATGACTATGTTACCTACTCCGTGCGAGGATGTTGACATGATCTGAGGGGGTACAATTTTCCTTATTGTCTTTGCCTAAATAACTGAAAAAATAAGTAAATTGGACTAAACCTACAAATGTCAATTGAAGTAACGTTCATGATAAGTAAAGTCCTCTGGTGATATTTACAACTAACAGCTCCTCTGTTGATAAGTCCCCGAGCGATAAAGCGGCGGCTCAGTTTGTTGCATTGTTCACAGTCTCTCTTATCCAGAAGCCGAGAGCAAACGAGGATATTCGAAAATTGCCGACTGTTCTCTTTGTATGGCCCCCTTTTGTCAGTCTTTGAAACCAAAGGCAATTGATAAGGCGGGAACGGCGTGCCCCTAAAGCCCATTGTGTAAACATGTTTACACAGCGGTCATCACTCAGATTGGTGCAGAGGTTTCCTCAATCGGAGTTTCTTTACCATTGATGATGAGGCGCCCGCGCAAGAAAGGGACTTTCTTGTGGTCTCGGTGCGCATGGTGCATTTGTGTAGAAGCTTTCACCAGGTGCTCCAAGAAGAAAAAGTCACCTAGGTTTCTCGGGATTTTGTTCTCATTTTGTGTTCGGAGAACAGAATTTCTTACCGGCCGATTGTTGAGTTTTGCAATAATGTTTCTGGGAACACCTTAAATTCTCTTCCCAGTCCTGTGCGCTATCTCTATGGCCCTAATCGTATCCTCCATGCTGATACTTCCATGATGACTGATAACACCTAAGAGTCTGAGATTATATTCTTGAGAGTGCCGTTCTGTGTCCAAAACTTTCGATTAAACTATAGTGAGCTCCCGTTGTATCTCTTTTTTTCTGTTTTCAGTTTGCTAATTTCTTCTTTCAGAGACTTGTTTTCTCTTTCAATAATGTCTATTCTTGTGTTTAGCTTTTCAGCATCGTTCTGAGTAAATTGAAGGCTCTCTAATGCTCCATCTACTCTCTCAACCAAACTGGAATGATTATTTTCTATTGCTTGCACTTGGGATTTTATATTCTTCAGATCAGATAACAGTGACTCTTTAAATTGCTGTATAATTAATGTCAGTGTTTTTTCTAACCTTTCACATTGTGTGTCCACGACCGCTACAACTGCATCGTTCACCACTGGTTGCGTAGATCCTTGTTCGTCAGAACTCATGCTTGGTGAACCTGAAGTGACTTTTGACCGTTCAAAATAATTTTCAATACCAGTTTTTTCACGGTCAGTTGAATCTGACTTACTCTTCGACCTGGTCTTCATGTACAACCCCTCTGACATATTCCGCAGGGAATATCCTTCACATTTGGTGCGAGCTCACGTCCGTGTGTGCTACTATCCAGCCATATTGAACCGGAAGTCCTTGGTGAACTCTAGGTACTGTTTCTAGGGTCAATAAAATCATTGTCTATCATATATTGAACCTCATCTTGTAAATACTTTTGCTTTACTGGATTCAGTCTGTAAGGATGCTGCTTGACTGCGCTTGCCTCGCCAACATCGCGTCATGATACAATATGTTAGTTCGCGTTGGAATGTCACTAAACAAATGTTCATAATTCTGCAGCAGGTTCTTGAGGTCTTGCTTTTCTTGTGCGGTAAGGTGTGACAGTTTGGCATCCAGGTTGTTAAGCACATCAGAGTTTTTTGGTGGTACTGTTCCACACTGAATGTCTACATCACACGTACACTCAGTATCTACACTGGGTCAGGGTAAGTTTTTACTTTATTTTATAATTCTAACTGAATAGAAAGGCGGTCATATTTTATGTTTCCATTTCAGTCTCTTCAACTAAATAGATCTTGCCTGATATTAGCACCGATATCTGGCTTTCTCAGAGCTTTTTTCTTACCTAGTCCTTAAAGTTGTCCCAAACGCAATAACTGATATTTTGTGAACTTTCAGGGGTCGTAATAACGTAATAATATATATACACACATATATATATATATAGGCCTGTAGGATATTCAAAATACTCTTGATAGATGACCCCTCAACCCCTCACTCTACGTGGGCTCAACCATTAATGGCCTTATAATGGATCATAGTCAGTTAAGTGGGAGGGCAAAAGATTGAGTTAGCGGGCCTGGAGGCCAGACCTCTAGGGCCCGCAGGTAAGTAAATCCCTTCGGGAGAATATGGGGTCCCTACGTATGTTTAAGGATATGAAGCCTGTGAAGCCAATGGTGAAGTTAGGTGGTCTGCATGGGTTGAGGAAACCGGATTACCTGGTGAAAACCACCGGCCTTGGACGGGCAACTACAACCCACTCTCATAGCCACGCCGGGGATCGCATCCGGGTCGTCAGCGGATAGAGCCAAGTGTTTTACCACTCAGCTGTCCAGCCGCATCTGTAGTAGAGCGTACACCCTATGCACTGACTGACAGTATACTGTTTTGGCATGTGAGTAATAGGCATTCTAAATTCAGACAAGTTTCTGATCTATTGGTGATGTTAAACTTAAATTCCTGTGTTGTTTACTATTACCTGCGGGGAAAACCCTATAGACCTACACACAATTGCTTTCTTACAAGTGCAGCTTCTTTTCTACTCACCAGGAACAAAGGATGTTAGGCCGTGATAATGCTTAATCTCCTCCCCTTTTGCTGTACTGAGATGTTACCGGGGTGTGTGTAACTGTATAAAATATACGTAAGAGCATTTTTGTTCTTTGATTCCTACCTTTAAACCATCTGGCTACACGTGAACACTGTGACCGACTGATCGCTGTTACAGGATAAGTGGGATCAGCAGGGAATGCGGTCATGGGACGTTAAGGCTTCCATATGGCAAGGGGCGCTCACAGTCACAAGATCTATGATATAATTCTGGAAGTCTGCCCCGTTGTTCTTAATGCACGCCTTTCTGGGCGCTCACGCAGGCCCAGAAAGACGCATTCTCAACTTTCACATAAGCCATCTACACTATGATATAAGACTGCAGCCCGGTTCCAGTCGTGCCTATATTTTCACAATAATTATGAAAATTAACTTTCCTTACCATTCACTACATACCGGGTTAAATCATGATCTCTACCGATGGGCCGATACGGCAGCCGTGTTTATTCTGACCGAACGGTCATGATTAAAAAAATGTCATATGATCCGGGCACAGCATGATTATAACAGATTATTGGTTAAACAGGTAAAAGCACTACATTACAATGGAAATTTGATCAAAATTGTATTATTTTATCTTCTTGAAATAAATGTCCGAGCTTGAGCTCAAAATTGGTGTCTATTGAAAAATTGATGTTATTGATTCGGGGCATTAAAATTGACGCTAATATACTGGGTTAGCGGATGATTGGTATTAACATTTATGCAATAATTTTATATATATATATATATATATATATATATATATATATAACTCTGAAGAAAAACAACAATGTTAATTCACAACAGTCTGTTTCACGGGATGCGACCCGATCATCAGGTGAATGTGTTTAGAATATATATATATATATATTTATATATACGAAATACGTAATATATTTTCAGCCCATTAAAAATATAGTTTTACTTTTAATTAATAAAATATAAAGCCATGTTCATTTGTAAAGTTAATTACAGGTACGCTGGGAGGGTATAGGAGGGATGTCTCCTTCGGTGTTTTGACCCAGCAGAGTGTATTGACGGAAAAACTTCTTGCCCAGTATAGAAACATTCAGATACTATCTTAATCACAGGGCTATTCCTCATCTTATAAAATAGAATGTAATAAACTGTGAATAACTTGATACTTTAATTACTAGGGAATAAAAAAGGATATCTTAAAAATGAAACAAAATTACGAATAACTGGGAAAAGAAATATGTAAAATGAGAGATGTTACAGCTCATCGGGGGGGGGGGGGGGCTTCCCTATAAACCACGGACCTTCTAAGACCATAAGAACCTTTAGCAAATAAAACTGAGACAAGTTAACGACTGTGCATGTGTAATTATAGTAATGAACGCCTGCGTATCCAGTTCTGGTATATAATTCATTCACTTGCGTTGTGGCCTAGCCCGTCATGTCACATTTCAGCCTCCGCACAGGGTCAAGCTACAATGGTGCTAATGTCTATCCTTTCATTTATAGACAAAACTTGTGTGTGAAGAATGGTCATACTTAATGAAGTAGTCATTCTTATTTCTGCTAGATGGCAGCTCTTACCAGTGACAGGACCAATTTCAAACGAACTTCGTGTGAGAGAAATTTATCATCGTCCCCTGTCTAGGCTTTGAATCTCGTTTTAAAATAACACCTCTGGTTATAGTTAAGGTATTATGTTTTTCTCTTGGTTCTCAGTTAGGCTTTTAACAAAAAAGTCATGAACGGATTTCAGGATATCTTGTAGACGTTAAGGGTAAATCCATGGAAAGATTATTAAATTTTGGAGGTATTCTGGATCATTTTATTCTATATGATTAAATCAAATCATTATAAAAACTACGTGACTCCATTTGATCTTGATAAATACCGTCATATAGATATGAACTTGATAATTTAAAGAGAATAAATAAGTTAAAGAGAGTACGTAACCATTCAAGTTAAATTGAAAAAAATGCGAAAAAACTTTTGTTCCCTGTTCCTTTTGTAAAGTCTAGCTAAATAACGGTGTGATTTATGATACATATAGGTACATATAGGTACAAAACACTTTCGAAAGATAAAAAATATTGGACATTAAAATTCTCATTCAGAAACTGATTATGGTCGCGAAAATCAACCCGTTATATAATGATTTCAACCCTTTTTTTATAAGGATAGATCCATGGCCTGCAAGTGGCAGGGTCTGTTAAATGAAGGGTGAGCTGTATACAATAAGAATGGTATGTTATCATTGTCTTCTGTATTCAAAAAATTATATGCATGGCGCTAACCTGTTGTTGCGAAAAAAAGACTTAATCACTGAATTTCTAACAAGATGTCCATAGTACGTCACGGAAGTCAGGAAAGTCCATTCATAAACTTATAATAGAAGATCAATTATTAATAATTAAACTATAATTAAACACGTAAATTTTTATAAATATGGTTTGAAAAATCTTAAACAAAATATTCAGAATTTTCATACTTGGTACTGGATTTTAGCAAGATTTTGTGTGTGTTATTTAATACATTTTCTAAGTTCTCTCATTGGAACAAACTGATTTGAAAAGACCAGGATATAATAAATTGTAATTATAAAAAAAAATGAAAAAAAAGATAGAATGAAGTATAAAAGTCTGAATACATTACTGATTCAGCTTTGATTAACGTAATATACGTAAAATATCATTTGCTTTCTTCGAGTTCAAATTCCACTTTGAGACCAAGTGGTGTGATCTTCTCTTCCACCATTTTGTCCAATTTTTCACTCATCTCGGGCGTCAGGTGGTTCTTCCAATCACCTACCTTTCCTGAAATTTCCAAACTTACGGTATTAAATCAAAAATAATCCTCATGAGCCAAAATAAAAATAAACCGCTAGGTTAAGTGTAGGAGAATAATAAAGCAATAAATCCACAGGAGAAATAAGCTTACCAAATAAAATCTAAATTCATAAAGTAATAAATTCTTGTTT
Organism: Sipunculus nudus; assembly: GCA_026874595.1. Lineage (NCBI taxonomy): Eukaryota > Metazoa > Annelida > Sipuncula > Golfingiida > Sipunculidae > Sipunculus > Sipunculus nudus. The sequence continues at coordinate 6,230,072 of CM049313.1, read as the reverse complement.
TAAGATTTTTGGTTCCTATATCCCCCCCCCCTCGATATTGCCCCACGTAATCTGAAATCGAGTTGAGGATACCACCGGGGGTAGTGTGACTAAATTTCAGGTTACCCCCGCATAGTTAAACAAAATGATGAACTCTTAACTCATGATATATTATTTAAAAAAAACACGTAAAAATAAATGTAAATTATATTTGAATTATATATATATATATATATATATATATATATCATGTGTAAGGATTCAAACGATTGTAAGCATCGTGTTTACTAATTAGTTTCGTACCGTTGTACGTCACTCTTCAGAACGGTATAACTGGAGGGGTTGTACATTGAACAGCTGGTTAGTAAACACGATGCTTACAATCGTTTGATTCCTTACACATGATATATATTGATACGCTCTGGTTATACCATAGAGCACTTTGCCATCCGTGCATTGCCAACAGCCTAGAAAGAACAATTGTATATATATATATATATATATATATATATATATATATATATATATATATCTTTGTTGACTCATACACTTCAACATAACGCATGATTCATTATTTTAGGTAAATAATATAAAGGAACAACTGTTTTGAGGGGTAATTACTGAACACCTGGATCGGGTAATCTTTAATTGATTTCAAGTTAATGAAATTAATTAGGGCCGTTTATCTACGGGGGGGGGGGGGGGGGGGGGTCGCAGCTTCCCAATACTGGCCCACTTCTGGTAAGCACTAGGTTTAGTCATTTAGATGTGTTCAACAATAATCGACATAAGGCGAAGTTCAGTAGCCTGCCTTGACCGTTCTAGCTCCCTGTTTATCACGTATAACTATAAGACATGCAGTTTATGTCAATTACAAATCTTTCGGCCATTCTGGTATTGAAGCTTGTGTTGTTTTCTATTATCTGTGGGAGAAAAATCCTACAACGGGAAGGGGGCTACTTCTTGGGACCGGGGTATAGCATCGCAGTTTATTAACACAAGTAAATCAGTCAATATACTTGTACATTGATCGTAGGTATCAGGAACGAATAAAATAATTATATAGGCTCTATGTGAAACACTTTTTTGTTATTGTATGGAAAGTTACCCCAATGTAATGAAAGTAAGGACATTTAGTTGAAAAGCATCTTTATTCTGTCAAATTTATGTGCACTTAAAATGTACATATAAGCAACACCAGTCACTCAAACAAACATTTTGAACCGTTGTTGTGGTTATCGGCGATATTCTCACATGGTACAGATCAGTATAGAGGCCTAAAGCTTGGCCATTATGACCGCCTTAAAGTGTATGTTAGCGTTAAATCATGCAGGTTAAGAACAGAACCCTTAAGGACAAACCCGCGTCGTTCGAAGCAGATTAAACCCGTTACACCTGAAGTCAAACCCCTCTCCCATATAATAAACAAGGATCCTTACCTTTACGCATGAAGTCTGCCTCCCCCGGTTTACGAAGGCCTTTTTTTGTCCACCACGAGTAATTTGTTGTATCATTCTTTTTCATGGCAGAAAATCCACATTCATGACTTATAGCCTGAATTTCCTTCTCTGGCAAAGTTGTCCCCAAAAAGGCAGCAACTTTCCTAACACAGGATGGGAGATCCTGGAAAATTAATGATTGACTTGTAGAAAATGAGCCAGATATAATGAGAGAAATGTCAATGAGCCAATAGCTCCAAGAAGGCCAAAAAAATGAAGGCACATTACATTCTGTCGTTGTATTCATATTCGCCTGGTTACAATTTCGTTATTTAAACTTTTTTGCGTGGGTTCCATTTCGCGATTGTACAGTGCAGTAAACAATTCAGAGAATATCCCTCTGTAGGAATGGTCATTTTATATGAGAGCAAAGTTTAACCATTTGATTTGATAATTCCTTTTCAAGTTAATAGCAATATATATATATATATATATATATATATATATATATATATATATATATATATATATATATATATATATTCTGTTATCATTACAATATCAGTCTTTGATTTTAAAAAAATTATTTAATAAAAGACCTATCATTAATGAAAGTAAAAATCTTTAGTCTTTTGAATTTACAACCTAGGAAAATGTACAGTGATGAGGTTATCCATTATACATGTTTATATGCATAAGCAAATCGTCTTATTCAGTAAGGCTTTCTCCTGAAAACTTACCTCTCGCGTATATCATGAATACGTCACCGAACTATAACAAAACAGTCTATTGCTGTTCACAGAATTAGCAGATACGAGCACTTGCCCACTTCACTAGCAGAACCACACCATATCACTTTAGTACCCAAAGAAGAATCAATAGCCCTTAAATTTTCTATTTATTCTTTAATATACTTCTAAATTTAAGGCTACATGTTGAGTCATTGTGTTATAAATTAGGTTAAACCACGTGACATCGTGGTTTATTATCGTCAGCCATCGTGAAATTTTTGCATGTGAGCAATGTATTAAAAATTTAGAGCAATTGTTAAATATAAATATCAGTATTTGAGTACCTAAGTAACTCATCAATAAAATTTTTGAAATCAAATAAAATTGCATATTAATATCGCTAATCGAACAATTTAGTTTTATAACTCCAAATTTGCGAACTAATGTAATAGACTCCCTTACAAAAGCAATAAATCCTATATTACACGCCTTTTTGTGAGCACTTAGCTAAAAAGGGAAGGTGGCTGAGATGACCGGTCGTAAACCTTATCCGTTTCTTTATTACGTTGGGATCCTACTAACTATATTTGAAGTTGCGAGCCATTGATAAAGGATTGATAGGCGCTTCTTCGCTTGGATAGGGACTTTCTTATCCCGCGGCACGCTGGTGACGGAGTGAAGCATTACTCAGAACCTTGGAATTCTGATGGGCTCTTACATCGGACAGTCCATTTCTTATAGGGGAGATAATGGGTTGGTCCACCAGGGATGGAAGAGACATCTTAGAATAGGCGTAACAGCGTGTTTGTACGCTGATCAGCAGCTTTACTATAAGCATGATTAAGATTACATATCTTTACCCGAGACATCTCTTCGTATGTCATAAAGAGGATAATTTCATCTTCTCTTCTGTCCCAGTACTGCTTGACATGTTCCGCCCATGGAGAATAAGGAGCTGTAAGGATAAAAGGGCTGGTTTCTCAGGCAACGAGTTAGTTTCCCAGTCCACTCAAAAATATTTCTACTGGAACGGTTAAGAATAGCCCTCCAGTGCTGATTTATGAACAATAACATCAGTGTAATAAAAATAATAAAATATAATTTCATGTTGCATGAAAAGGGAAAATTTTGCCTGATAGACGTTGCTTCGAAAAAAAACTATGTTCAATTATATTCATGTGTTTATACGTGAGTTATACAAAATAGCAATGGTTCTTGAAAATTATATCATTTTTTTACGATAATCATTATAAGGTAAATTACAAATTAACTCGAGAAATGTAAATTACAGTCTTAAGACATTCATCATGCCGCGCTGGCCATCCACGCCGTATGCGATATGGGGTGTGCGGAATACTTTTTAGCTTTTTGGCCTACCGCTCGCCATGCAGCTCAGAAGAAACTACAGAAGATGAATGTAAAGGAAATTACTCTTGTCTTCAATAAACAGCTGAAACCATTCGTCGATAGTGCCATTATAATTTAGAGGTTTTATCATACGATAGAAGAAGTGGTAGGAGACTAACACGTCTTTAGGGTTTCTGGAAATGTACAAGATCTGTAACAAACGGATCAAATCAATCAGTACCACCATGTTGAAAGCAACATTATACACATATACACACATATATACTGAACGTGGAATAAAAGATTATAATAATAACTAATTTGCAGACGACGAAATAATTTAGAATAAAGACACAAAATAGACATCACAGGTTCCGATGATCAATATTACTTTGCAAAGTGGAACCTTATTTTTTAAAAAAATTCTCGATTTTATATGACCTACTCACATTTTGAATACTTTATATAAAACAGATGATATAAATTTGCAAAGCCAGGACGCTGTGCTGTCAGATGATCGTCATGGCGAATGGGTCACTTGTATTTACCTTAGGTTTCTTTGTGGTTATCTCTTGTGGTAGCAGACACATGGGTAGGTGAGTTTTAATCAGTCGTGGAGAAGGCATCTTGTTGATAACAGGGATGCCAGGGTTCTGAATCTCTAGATATGGAAAGCGCTCCTCAATCACTTTCGTCTCTGTACGCGCGGACCCAGATCCGTACAGGACAAAGTAGACTACATTTTGTAGCCACGTGGTCCCTGAAAGTTTAACTCAGTAATATGCCAACGGGATAATTACTACCATGAAACTTGGCCCCGAGACAATTTAACCAAAGAAATTTACTAACACGACCCCCCCCCCCCACCCGGAAATATACCCACGACTTTCTAAATACAATCCTGACGATACCCCCCAGTGGCGGGATTTAACTTCGAGGATGTTTGCATGTGTTGATACAAGTGTTTTATATAAATATATATGTATATATATATATATATATATATATATATATATATGTGTGTGTGTGTGTATGTGTGTGTGTGTTAGTCAATATGTAAAATCAGTCATTTTGTAAATTGCCTGAAATTTTCAGTCAATTTACAAATTGCCTGATTCACTTAGGCATTTTACAAAATGACTGCAATTATCAGGCATTTTACAAAATGACTGGAAATTTCAGGAATTTTACAAGTTGACTGAAAAATCGGTCCAATTTTTTGACAGATTGATTTAAATTTTGAATTGGTGTAAAACAAGTATTTTTTTAAAGATTATAATTATGAAATTTATGTATTCTAATATGGTATACCTTGCTAATTTTGGGTTAACTTCATATTCTGTCATCATCTTTCTTAAGATACATATGTAATAATATGGTGTGAAATACTTGATAAAGAATGATGAGGATAATCACAGATAAACTGAAAAATCACAATAACAAGGATAGAGTGGCAAGCAGTTCAAGTCAAACAAATGTAAATGTTTCAAGGCTGGACTGAAATATAACAGTAGGTGTCATGGAAGCTTGACATGCCCTCATAAAAACTGAAACTGGTAAAGCGTAAGCTTATGAAATGGACATATGGTTTCTTCTTCAAGAATGTATAATATAGCACAATATATAACTATTTTGTAACAGTGAGATATATGAAACAAATGGAATATTACTTGAACATTTCACATGCTGGTAACAAAAACGTTCTGACGTACTTATTCCGATTCTTCTCAGGATCTGTTTATCATGTGTTATAAAATATTAAACTGTCTCAATAAAAGGTAACTTTGTAAATATTTGTAAATATTAAACTGTCACAGTAAAAGCTAACTAATCAACTCTACTTGCCTTCAAGTGTGGCTGTAATCCCAGAAAATATATTGTAAATACATTTGACATTAAAACTACATGATATTAGCAGTGTCAGTAACTGTGGTAAAAAAACACCCTTTGTAAATCATCCAAGTATATCTTGATTAGATATTTGATATTAGCATATGTTTAAATTTGATGGTCCTCATTATTCTCTATCAATTATTTCACATTAAATTATTACACATACCTTAAAAAGAAGACAAAATTATAAACTTTTCTAAATAAGGAAATTATGAAATATTTATACTTTTTTCTTCGCTCTTTAAGCTATGCGTGTCATAATATGATGTGAAATATTATTGTGATTTTTCAGTTTAAAAGAGATTATCAACCATTTTATTACACATGTAGTTTTAAAAAGAAGTAGAATAAATAAAATGTTTACCCAAAATTTGCAAGGTATACCATATTAGAAAACATAATATTTAACATCATATTATTTCACATGTAGCTTAAGAAAGAAGATGAAAAAAATATGAGATGAGAATACATATATGTCATAATAATAATCAATCTAAATAAATAACTTGTCATACACCGATTCAAAATTTCAGTCAATCTGTCCAATAATTTGACTGATATTTTAATTGATTTGTAAAATGCCTGATTTTACACACTGACTGAAACATATATATATTTATATATATATATATATATATATTATATATATATATATATATATATATCTTATATTGTCTGTGTGACACCTGTCACATATATAACAATTAATTTTAAAGTTTTAAAAAATAAAGATTTATGTTTCCAGTATTGGTTAATATTGAACCAGGTTAATTTCACATTACTAAGTTTCATAGTAAACTCATGTAACCAAAGTCTATAATTCTAAGTAGTAATATATCATTTTCAATTTAAATATTTATCTCTGAATTGCATGGGGATGATAACATCCCCCTTGCTAAAACGTGGCGGATATATGGTCCGTCGAATTAGTCTTTATATTGACACTCCTGATAAACCCCCTCCCCAACACTTTCCCCATAGGTTCCCCGTGTAGTATTATATGGTCAAAAAGAATTACACGGACAACGACGACAAAGCATATGGTTTGCCATAATATCAACTTAAAACTAGGCTATAAAACTTTAATATATGTACATTATTGAAAGCTTACACAACGCATTACGTTATTTCATTGAAACTTTAATAATCTGATTCACTTTGAATTTGAACCCTGAGCAAACATTTTTGACAAATTTTTATCTTCTCACAACTAATATCGGTTTAAATACAACATTGTATCTTTGTTCTTTAATGTGTGTGAAAATATAGTTATGAACAAATCAATCTGATATTCGATATACGATTTCGGTCTTAATGCATATGTAAAAACGAAATCGGGTATTTTATTGACATGTATAGGAAAGACAATTATGTTTCAACTGACCCGATTTGGGGTAGCTGCAGACATAAATATCATCTGATCTTACTTCGAAAGACGGTACCAACTTCATATTCTCCAAACTATATAACGGAAGCATAAATCCATCCACTTCCACTGGCATATAGGCAGGTTCTGCGGAGGCGACATCTTCCTTCACAACGTTCTCCATTTCTTGTATAAAGCTATCCGGCTTTCGGTACATCTGTTTCTTCATGACCTTTCTCACGATTCCTCCCGTTACCATGGCACCTGCAGTCAGTACGATTGCTCTCTTGCGCCAGGGTTTTTCCGTTTTGGCTTTGGTGTTGATATAGCGAGGAGATTTAAGCGTGGAACCTCGAGTCTTCACAACTACTTGCTATTTGAGTATGTGGTAGAAACATCCAGCTTTACATACTAACTTTCAAACAGATATATTAACACATATAGTTAGCTATTCTTATAATTCATTTTACTATTTTACTTATATTCGGCCTTGATGTGCTGCATTTATAATTCTTATCTACTGTAAAATTTATTATTATTATTATTATTATTATAATTATCATTATTATAAACCTGTTACGGTGAAATCCTTTAGGAATGCAAAGAGAGCAAAGGCCATGATTGTAGCTTCAAGGGAATGATATCCTGAACTCAATTTGACTAGAAAAAATCCGTCCATAGTTAATTATACAGATAATTCGTGCAATAAATAAAGATTAACAAGCATTCTGTATTGTCTCCTTTAAAACGATTGGGTTATCCGAGTGCGAAATGAATATATGTAGTACGCTGGATATCTTCAGTCTCGAGACACCGGCAGAAACCAAGTGGTGATTGATAAAATAGCGCCATTCATTTTTTTACTTAAGCAAATATAAGTGAACGGACTACAGATGCGAGATCTTTGATGTCCTGACTGAAAATCGCACTAGCTCACGTTTTCTACTGCCCATTTTATAAACACAAAAGACTGAGATCGGTTATTGTTGTTCAAGAAAATTTAAGGGTCCCCGGTTATGACTATCATTTGCTATATAAAAAGTTTCTTTTTTTCCTTATATTATAGAGACTGAAAAAGCAGAGAAAGCAAATCCCATTGTTAAGGCCTTCGCAGGTTAATAAATCCTGACGTACACACATCTTTGTACATTTAAATGATTTTTCTAGGAGAGACTTCAGTGTAATTTTTCTCTTTATTTCTCGTAGTTAATACATGCAGATTTCCAGTGTAACTCAAAGAACCTTAAGAATTATTTGTTATTATTGCAGCTTACAGTATTGTATCACTTTATTAATTTATGTAGGAGGAGACGAATTTTCAATGGGCTTTACTCTGTTTTCTAATCCTTATTCCAGAAATTAAATATTATACTGTTTACACCCATGTCAGGTTAGTTTGCTCACTACTTGCATACCATAAAAAAATCAAACCTTCTCACGAACCACATATTTTCCAAGGCCTTCGCAGGTTAATAAATCCTGACGTACACACATCTTTGTACATTTAAATGATTTTTCTAGGAGAGACTTCAGTGTAATTTTTCTCTTTATTTCTCGTAGTTAATACATGCAGATTTCCAGTGTAACTCAAAGAACCTTAAGAATTATTTGTTATTATTGCAGCTTACAGTATTGTATCACTTTATTAATTTATGTAGGAGGAGACGAATTTTCAATTTCTGTTTTCTAATCCTTATTCCAGAAATTAAATATTATACTGTTTACACCCATGTCAGGTTAGTTTGCTCACTACTTGCATACCATAAAAAAATCAAACCTTCTCACGAACCACATATTTTCCATGGTGTTCCACATTTGTAAATATGAAAAAAAGCCATTGCGTGCCTCTGTATTTAAATATTTAATATCGGTAACGTGTTGATTAAAATCTTGTTTTCTTGCTTAGATATAAAGCAATGCAAGGAAAATATAAAAAAGGTTACCATAATGTTTAGGCATCCAGATGTTCTTAGCCGAATCATCTTCGTGTGTTCTCAAAAAAAGTTTATCAATAGCTTGTATTGTATATTTTTTTTCTAATTGGAGGTCTGTATGGATGAAAACGTAAAACAGTTATGACAAGTTTTTAAAAGGCACATATTTTATTTATTTTGTATGTAGGAATCATTTCATTACATATTCAAAGGGACAGTTTTGCATTGCGTGTTATCATGTACAAACTCTCGACCACCAATTAATGAAAAACATGTGTTCCAAAATCTTGTCATCATCCGGGTTTTAGTATGTGCACAAAATGGCAGCCCCAACGATAGCCGTGAATACTCAACTCAGTAAGCAATATTTATATTTGTATGTTAAACTAATACGCTGGACGCTGCACGAAATGGCGTTAACAGCAAGAGCGCTTCCGGGATTTTTGAGAGGTTAGGGTTTATTAATAGCAATAAACTACGACAAGAAAATACTCAAGCTGAGAATCTATCTGCGGAGAGAGTGGGTGGCGATTAGAACCATACCTGCAATAAAAAAACCGGAGGAACATCATGAGGTTGTCCGCGCCCTCGCCCGCCTATTAGTAAACCTTTAATCTTTATTTAATAAGTCATATTTCAATGATAGTCTGATTCAACCGATTTGTTAATATTTCGGATGGACGGCTCCTAGTCCCCCCCCCCCGGGTTAGAATTTAATGTATTTGAAAGACTTATATAATGTATGTGCCTGAACATTTTTTTTAATTTTCACTTTTCCAACGGAATGGCTTTTCTAGTTTTGCTTTTCTGCAGGAGGGAATATTTTCCTTATCTTTCCGTTATAGATGCATTGTGTCATCATATCAAAATTTTAATCGGTTACTTTGTTTGGACACATTTTCGGAACGGATAAACCTGTGTTTTATGTTGCAGCGTCCAAATGGCTATACCCAGCAATCTTTTTGTTATCTACGGTGTGAGTGAAAATAGGCCTGAGTTTCCAATGACGGATTTTTTAAAACAATAAGAGTAGGGCTTGGGTTTAGACTGATGTTCTACTCTATCATGGCGTTGCTTCTTTGCAAATCACGGAACTCTGTGAATTCATCATCGGTGTGGAGCCATAAAAGCAAGGGGTATAACGGTAGCTGAAGTTGTCAAAGTAGTATTGTACATTTTTCATTATTTGTAATGTGAAGAAGCATCTGGGACAACATTTCCAGCGGATAGGTACAAGATGATAAAAATGCCCTCCCGTGCTTATGTTTACCTCTCTTAGATAGACGGAAAGGCGTTTTAACGAACCTTGTAACACACATATATATATATATATATACATATAGGCCTACACACACAATTGCTTTCTTACAAGTGCAGCTTCTGTCCTACTCACCAGTAACAAACTGTGTCAGGCCATGGTATTGCTAAAGCTCATCCTCCTTTTTTGTACTGAAATGCTACCCGATGTGTGTAACTGTATATAACATACGTAAGAGCATGTTTGTTCTTTGAGTCCTAACTTTAAACCAACTGGCTACACGTGTACACTGTGACCCACTGATCGCTCTGTGAGGATAAGAGGGATCAATAGGTTACTCGGGCATGGGACTTATTGGCTACAATATGGCAGGGGGCGCTCACAGTCAGTGTGGGAATCAGGCTGAATGTGCAGGTGCATAGGAACATGTTTTGGGGGATTCTAGAGGTCTGTCATGTTGTTCTTTATGCATGCCTTTCTGTGCGCTCGAGTAGGTTAACGCCAAGAAAGGCGTAATTCCACCTACCGCATATGTGGCACCTACACTCCGGATGATTTAAGGCTGCATCCCTGTTTCAGCCGTGCCAATATTTTCAGAATAATTACGAGAATTAACTTTCCTTACCATTCACCACGTACCGGGCTTTCAAAGTCAGTTCGGCTACATATAAACAAAGGCTTTTCCTTTCGACACGATACGTAGTGAATGTATCTGCTGGTGTCATAACAGCGCCTGTACACGGGTAACGTCATACTTTGTGACCTCTCCTGTCAATAACACCGTCCCTGTGTTTCCGTTCATTCCAGAAAGGTTACATAAGGCAAACAAATTAATTATACGTTAGTGCGCGCGATCTGTTTTTATTTTTACTTTTTTGTCTACAATGAATAATGCGTAAAATATCGTTCTTTCTCATGCAGTGACACAGAACCAATTGTTAAATATAAGACAATAAACAATGTATACGTCGGATTGAAGGGACAGGCTTGGATTCAGGATTTTGTACGGGGAGGGGTCAACGGGTGTTATACATAAAACGACCCCCTTAAACCCCGTCATGCATAAGATTTGTCTAAAAATAGGTCGCTGGTTGAGAGCAGGGGGGTTTCGACCCCCTGAACCCCCCCCCCCCCCGACCCCCCGGATCCACGCCTGAAGGATCCTCGAAATAAGTGACATTTGTATTTCTTTTACGTGTAATATTGACATGCAAACAAGATTATATAGGTGTCAAGATCTTACGGTGAATAATGAAACATGCAGGCCCTGCCGGCGGTCATTACACAGGGGATTCCCCATCATATAATCTTTGATATTTGTACTCTTGAAAGTCGTTAAATCATGATCTTTAACGATCGGCCGAGATCGCAGCTATGTTTCTTTTGACCGAACGGTAACGAAGCATTACCTTGAAAACAAGCAAATATATTCTCTTTGGGGGCGAAATTTTACATCTGAATACCAAAGCCATAAAATTTGACCCATTCATAGTGTTTATTTAAAGACTGGACGTAGATTTTCATGGAAACCGATCGTATAAACACATCGTTATCTATGAACAATGGCATCCGCAATACCGACAGAAAATAGTTCAGAAAGACGGTATATGATATATATATATATATATATATATATATATATATATATATATATATATATATATATATATATGGTTCTCAGTCACTCATTCCCTGAACTCAATGCGGGCGGGCGACTTCTTTATTTTTCCTTTTTTAATATGTTTCCATAAAAATAGTTATATGATCAGGGAAAAGCATGATTATAACAGTTTTTTTTGCTAAAAGCACTACATTTCAATGACATTTGATCAAAATTGTATTATATTATCTTCTTAAAAGAAATGTCCGAGCGGCTGGAGCTAAAAATTGTTAAGTGTCTATTTAAAAATCAAAATAAAAACTGTTGATGCGGGGCATTTAAATTAAAGCTGGGAGTGCCTGAGAACCATACCCTTTTTATGCCATAGTCATATTTCAACGGTGCCAGGGTCTAACGGTCAAATGTTTTAGAGGAATATTTCTGTATTTGAGGTATATTAATTTGTAAAAGATGGCTCAAGTATCATTAGGAGGGACACTGACTGACGCTGTCACTTGGGCAATAAAATCTTTAACGCCGAGGGTTTAAGGTGACGCTGGCGGTGCCTTAGAAATATATAATTATTTATTTCTTTTGGCCTAACAAACGACCATAAAAGATCAATATGCGCACTCCCGTAATAGAAATGAACACATGATTTCACCAACTACCATGTCTTTATTCCCAGGATACCTCTTTGTCCATCTGATGTTACATTTACGTTCCAACGACTGCAGTTTCACGTCAGACTTAGTTTTGCTATGTCGGTCAGTAAGTAAAGGACAGACCCTGGCAGTGGCTGGCCTGCCCCTTCAGATGCCATGTTTTTCTTATGTCAAGCTCTATGTCGGATGTTCAACAGCTGGAAACCCCAGAAGCTTCTGTTGTCTATGCCCCGGTGACTGTAATTAATCAGGAACCCTGGCATAGCTGACATCCAGTGAGCAGGACTGGCCAACCTGCATCTCGACAAAGCAGGGGACTGAAATAGAGCCCCAAGAAAAACATTTATAACTAGCCTAATTTTCAACCTTTTATTTTCAAAATTCAGATTTAAAAACATTAAATACTTATGTTTACATGCTGTAAAAATTAAATTGACAGTACCCAGAGAAAAAAAGTCTATTATGTTCGGGCCCAAAACTTAAAGAAATTACACTTCACAGGCCTAATTTCTGGCATGTGTATAGGAAATATTTCCCATAGGAAAATACTTCTGAAAAATATTAAGAAAAACAGATAAGTGGGTTTGATATTAGGCGGTCCTGAAGTGTGATGGCTTTTTAATGGAAATTTAAGGTTTTTCCTTAATTTCGAAGGAACGAAGTCGCAGTGACCATGTTTTTGGTTTGGTAGGATATTCAGGGTGCCGACTTTTGGATTCGTAGGTCCAGCGGTGTCGAAACGTGCCTGTCTTACGGACGGCCGGCAGAATGGACAGACGAACGGACGAACGGACGACGAAAAATGGACCACGACTATAGCTAAGATGACTTATAGTCAGCTGAGATAAAAAAAAACTGAGGCCGGTTAACGACTGTGCATGTATATATATATATATATATATATATATATATATATATATATATATATATATATAGTATTCAACGCCTGCGTATCCAGTTCATCGTATATAATTTATTCACATTGATCGTTGTGGACTGGCCCGTCATGTCACTTCAACCTCCGCACAGGGTCAAGATCTATTGATGCAAATGTCTATCCTAGGCATCCATACCCAAATCTTCTGTGTGGAGAATGATCACTGTTAACGCATTAGTTACTCATCTTTCCGCTAAATGGCAGCTCTTACCCGAAACAGGTCCACTTTCAAACCAACTCGGTGCGAGTTAGAAATTCTTGACATATCGTCCCCTGTCTAGGCTTTGAATCACGTTTTAAAATAGCACATCTGGTTAGTGAAGGTATTATGTTTTTCCTTGGTTCCTTGATTTGTCTTTTAACAACTTCACAAAAAAGTTATGAAAGGTTTTAAAGATATTTTGTACACGTTTAGGGTAAATCCATGGAAAAACCAAGTAAATTTTGCAGGTTTTCTGGATCACTTAAATCTATATAATTTAAATCAAATCATTTTAAAAACTAGGCGATTCCTGTAAGATGCAATATGTAGACACTGTAAAATCTGGCCAAATGACCAAGTGATTTATGATATAACACGTGTGGTATACATCTAGGCACAAATCATTTTCGAAAGATAAAAAAATATTAGGCATTAACTTCGTCGCGAAAATCAACTGGTTATATAATGAATTCAATCCTTTTTTATAAAGATAGGTCCATTGCCTGTTAGTGGCACCATCTATTGAATTAAGTGTGTATTGTATACAGTCAGAATGCTATGTTTTCATTAAGTCTTCTGGATTTCAAATTTTATATGCATGAAAATAACAAGCTTGTTGCGAAAATAGATTGAATCTCTGAGGTTCTAACAAGATGCCCCTAGTACGTCACGGAAGTCACGAAAGACCATTTCTAAACTTAATAGACGTCCAATTATTAACTATTAAACTATAATTCAACACGTACCTTTTATATAAATATGGTTTGAAAAATCACAAAAAAATAATCAGTAGTTTCTTACTTGGTATTGATTTTAGCAGGCCTTTTGTGTGTTACTTATCGCATTTTCTAAGTTCTGTCATTTGGACAAAATGATATGAAACGACCAAAATTTAATGAATTGTAATTATAAAAAAAGAAAGATGCGATGAAATAAGGTGCGAGTTAGAAATTCTTGACATATCGTCCCCTGTCTAGGCTTTGAATCACGTTTTAAAATAGCACATCTGGTTAGTGAAGGTATTATGTTTTTCCTTGGTTCCTTGATTTGTCTTTTAACAACTTCACAAAAAAGTTATGAAAGGTTTTAAAGATATTTTGTACACGTTTAGGGTAAATCCATGGAAAAACCAAGTAAATTTTGCAGGTTTTCTGGATCACTTAAATCTATATAATTTAAATCAAATCATTTTAAAAACTAGGCGATTCCTGTAAGATGCAATATGTAGACACTGTAAAATCTGGCCAAATGACCAAGTGATTTATGATATAACACGTGTGGTATACATCTAGGCACAAATCATTTTCGAAAGATAAAAAAATATTAGGCATTAACTTCGTCGCGAAAATCAACTGGTTATATAATGAATTCAATCCTTTTTTATAAAGATAGGTCCATTGCCTGTTAGTGGCACCATCTATTGAATTAAGTGTGTATTGTATACAGTCAGAATGCTATGTTTTCATTAAGTCTTCTGGATTTCAAATTTTATATGCATGAAAATAACAAGCTTGTTGCGAAAATAGATTGAATCTCTGAGGTTCTAACAAGATGCCCCTAGTACGTCACGGAAGTCACGAAAGACCATTTCTAAACTTAATAGACGTCCAATTATTAACTATTAAACTATAATTCAACACGTACCTTTTATATAAATATGGTTTGAAAAATCACAAAAAAATAATCAGTAGTTTCTTACTTGGTATTGATTTTAGCAGGCCTTTTGTGTGTTACTTATCGCATTTTCTAAGTTCTGTCATTTGGACAAAATGATATGAAACGACCAAAATTTAATGAATTGTAATTATAAAAAAAGAAAGATGCGATGAAATAAGGTATATATCGGAATAAATAACTGTTGCAGCTTTGATTTACGTAATATACATAAAAATCATTTGTTTCCTTCAAGTTCAAATTCCACTTTGAGACCAAGTGGTGTGATCTTCTTTTCCACCATTTTGTCTAGTTTATCACTCATTGCCGGCGTCAGGTGGTTCTTCCAGTCACCTACCTTTCCTGAAATTGTCCAAACATGCAGTGTTACATGGAAAATAACCCTCTTGGGCTAAAATGAAAATAAACGGCCAGGTTGACTAAGGAGACGACCGAAGAATAAAGCATTTAAAAGACGGACAATACAATTACAGGAGAAATAAGCTTTCCAAAAGTACTCTAACTACATAAAGTAAGTAATTCTGGTATTAGACTTCCGGTTCCCACACCCTCCCCATCCCCCGCGATATTTCAAGTTACCCTCAGGTAATCAAAAATCGATTTAAGGATACCACCGGAGCGGTCCTTATTTTAGGTTAAATTAAATGAACACTATTAACTCATGAAATATTATTCCATAAACCACGTGAAAACAAATGTTTATTATATTTTTATAATATATATATATATATATATATATATATATAATGAAACATACACTTCAACATAGCGCATGAATTATTACATGGTAACTTAAGCTAAGAAACAAAGATTCAACCTAATTTGAGAATTAACAAGAAAGACTTCAGAATTTCAAGTAAATAATTGCTCCCCCCCCCACACACACACACACCAACGTGACCTGTAACTTTTCAGTACGCTGGAGCGACCGGCGTACCTACACTAGGTCACAGGAAGGGGTCTGCTTCTTGCGATTAGCATCGCAGTTTATTAACACCAGTAAATCAGTTACTATACATATACATTAATCATAGGTATTTGGAACGAAAAAGTGATTAAACAGGACCGGCGTACCTGCACTAGGTCACAGGAAGAGGTCCGTTTCTTGCGATTAGCATCGCAGTTTATTAACACCAGTAAATCAGTTACTATACATATACATTAATCATAGGTATTAGGAACGAAAAAGTGATTAAACAGGCCCCATGTGTAACACTTTATACTTCTTGTATGAATTGTCGCCCGAACGTAATGAAAGCTAGCGAAATAACTTGATAAGCAAGGTCCTTTATACTGTCCAATTTATGTGCACGTAACCAGTTAACATGTAACGTGTACACATATACAACGCCAGTCGCGCGAACGAACATGTTCTACTGTTGTCGTGGTTAACTTAATATTGTCACATGGTATAGATCAGTACAACAGCTACTATGAACGCCTCTTTGTTAGTGTTAGCGTTACATCATACAGGTTAAGAACGCAACCTTTGAGCTTACACCCCCATTGTACGAAGCAGGTTAAATACATTACATCGGTAGTCAAACCCCCGTTCCATAAAGAAACCGGTATCCTTACCTTTACGCATGAACTCTGCCTCTCCCGGTTTACGAAGGCCTATTTTTGTCCACCACGAGTAATTGGTTGTTTCATTCTTTTTCATGGCAGAAAATTCACATTCCTGACTTATGGCCTGAATTTCCTCCTCTGGCAAAGTTTTCCCCAGAAAGACAGCAACTTTCCTAACACAGGATAGGAGATCCTTGAAAAAAAAATATGAACGACTAGTAGTCCATGAGCTAGAGATAACAAGAGAAAGGTCAATGCGCTAGAGATCATAAGAGAAAACTCAAAGAGCTAGAGATAATGAGAGAAAAGTTAATGAGCTAATTCCCCAACGATGGCTAAAAACTTAAAGGCACACAACATACTGTGGTTGCCTTCATATTTGCTTGGTTAACATTTCCTGCGTGGGTTCCATTTCGCGATTTCACAGTACGGTAAACAACACAGAGAACATCCATCTTTAAGAATAGTTATTTTATATGCAAGTAAAGTTTCAACTGTTTGATTTTCGAATCCCTTTTCATTATTATAGAAAATATATATTCTGTTATTATTATAATATAAGTCTATGATTAAAAAAAGATTTAATGAAAGACCTATTATTAATTGAAGTAACAATCTGTAGTCTTTCGGATTTACAGGCCTGGATAATGTACAAGAGACGGCAAGTGATGAGACCACATGTATGAATGTTTATATATATATATATATATATATATATAAGCCGGTCGTCGTATTCACGTAGGCCTATTTTCTGAAAATATACCTCTCTCGTATATCAGGAATCTGAAACCGAACTAAACAAAAAAAGAGTATTGCTGATCACAGAATTAGCAGATCCTAGCACTTACCAACTGCACTAGTAAAACCCCAACATAACACTTAAGTACTAAAAGAAGAACCGATGGCCCTTAATTTTTTAGTTATTCTTTTACATACTTCTAAATGTATGGCTACATGGCGAGTCATTGTGTGATAAATTAGGTAAAATCATGTGACATCGATTAAAGATATGTATGTAACCAATTCATTACAAATTTAGAGTAATTGTTTAATATATGTTTGACTTTATGAGTATCTAAGTAACCCATCAATTACATTTTAGTAATCGAATCGGAAATTTATTTTGATATTATTTATTTACGGATCATCATTTTTTTTAATGATTTGTCATATAAAAGCTTTTGACATAATTGAAACGGTTTTTTTTACAAAATATCATTAACATATTCGTCGATTACAATTTAATATCAATATTGCTAATCGAACAATTTAATTTCTGATCACCAAAAGGGCGAACTTATAATAGGCTGCCATTACAAAGGCAATACATACTATATTACACGTCATTTTGTGGGCGCTAAGTTAAAACAAGTAGGGTGGCTGCGGTAACCGACCGTAAACATTTTCCGTTTCCTTATAACGCCGGGATCCTGCTAACTTAATGTTGTGTCAAAAGGTGCAAGGCCTTGATTGGCGCTTCCTCGCTTGAATAGGGGTTTCTTCTTCTAAGGCTCGCTGTTGACTAAGAGAAGTTATTACTCTGAACCCTCGAATTCTGA
This sequence comes from Sipunculus nudus, assembly GCA_026874595.1. Classification (NCBI taxonomy): domain Eukaryota; kingdom Metazoa; phylum Annelida; class Sipuncula; order Golfingiida; family Sipunculidae; genus Sipunculus; species Sipunculus nudus. The sequence continues at coordinate 6,211,919 of CM049313.1, read as the reverse complement.
TTGGCTGTTCCATCTGACAGTCTATATCTTATAGAGATGCTAATTGGTTATATGCTAATCCACTAGGGACAGAGGGGACATCACAGAATAGGCGTAACATAGTTTTTGTACATTGATTAGCAGCTTTTACTTTACGCATAATTAAGATTACGTTTCTTTACCCGAGACATCTCCTCGTATGTCATAAAGAGGATATTTTCATCTTCTCTTCTGTCCCAGTACTGCTTGACATGTTCCGCCCATGGAGAATAAGGAGCTGTAAGGAAAAAATGACTGGTTTCTCAGGCACCGTGTTAGTATCCCAGTCTACTCAATCGCATAGTTTTTGTTTGTTACTAAACCTTGTGATTTCACTTGTTTAGTTTAACAATTGTTATTCTCATATTGTTCTTTGATCATATTTTTTTGGAAAGTAGTTGTACTAATACGGTTAAAAATAGCCCTCCAGTGATGTTTTCTGAACATTGTAATAAGAATATTTTAAATATCATTTCATATTCATGAAAAGGGAATATTTTGCCTAATAGATGTAGCTACGGAAAAAAGTTATGTTCAATTATATTCATGTGTTTATACGTCAGTTATACAAAAAAGCAATGGTTGTTGAGCTAATAAACACATAGTATTTATATCATTTTTTTATTGTTTTACGATAATTATCAGAAGGCAATTGCGAGGTACATTTACATTCAGCTCGAGAAATGTAAATTACAGTCTTACAACATTCATTGAGCCGCGCTTACCTTCCACGCAGTAGCGATATGCGGTGTCCGGAAAACATTTTTCACTCCGGTATATAATATATTATATATTTCATCAGAGTCTTTATAATCACTTTATGCGAGTTTTTACCATATTCCACTTATCATTCTCTGCTGCCGAAATCGTCATACCGCGCATCAACTTATGAGACTTGTCATTCACAGACAGCTAGATCAAGCCGCATCCCTAGGTAAAATAGGTGGTAACTAGTTTAATGCGGATCTAATTCTCTTCGGAGAATTTCATGTACCGACTGTATGATTCCGCATTCCGCATACCGCGGGCCAAATATATAGAAAATATTTTCGCATACCGCTTCCCGTATATCGCATACCGCCCACCATGTAAACGCAGCTCAAAGGAAACTACAGAAGATGAGTAAAAAGGAAATTACTCTTTTCTTCAATAAACATCTGAAACCATTCGTCGACAGTGCCGTTATAATTGAGAGGTTTTATCATACGATAGAAGAAGTGGTGTGAGACTAACACGTCTTTAGGGTTTCTGGTAATGTACAAGATCTGTAATGAACAGAAAGACAATCCAAGCTACTACCATGTTTAAAACAACACTATATATATATATATATATATATATATATATATATATATATATATATTGAACACAAATAAAACAAAATAGTGAGTAATTGGCGGCCGAGGAAATTACAGGGAATCCTGACACAAAGTAGACAACACAGTTTACGATGATAACTTTTGCTATACAAACTGATCATTTATGTTTTCAAACAGTTTCTGTTCAATATGACAAGGTCGCATTTTGAATAATTTGATATATAACAGCTGATATAAAGTCGCAAAGGAGCTATGCTGTCAAATCTCCGTCATGGGTCACGTGTAGTTACCTTAGGTTTCTTTGTGGTTATCTCTTTTGGTAACAGAGACATGGGTAGATGAGATTTTATCAGTCGTGGAGAGGGCATCTTGTTGATTACAGGGATGCCAGGGATTAGATGCTCTAGAAATGGAAAGCGCTCCTCAATCACTTTCGTCTCTGTACGCGCGGACCCAGATCCGTACAGGACAAGATAGACTACATTCTGTAACCATGTGGTACCTGAAAGTTTAACAAGAAACTTAGCCCGAGACAACTAACCCCAAGAAAGTTAACCCCCCCCCACACACACACCCGGAAATATACCCACGACTTTCTACATAGTATTCGGACGATAACCCCCAGTGGCATCATTTTTTTCTTCAAGCATGTATGTGTGTGTGTGTGGGAGGGGGGTGGTATGACTCGCAGGTGTGGGAGGGTAATTAAAGTTTAAACAACCTTCTTAAAAATATGATTATATATATATATATATATATATATATATATATACTAGTATAAATATATATATATATATATATATATATATATTGTAACGGGGTGACATAAAAGCGGACCGAACTCTCTCGCTAGAAGCTTGTTTTTCTAGCGAAGCGGTTTGAACGCCGGACATGTGCGCCACCGACAGGGTTTGAACATCGGATCGGCCCAAAATTTTCCCCTGAATACTTTGTAATCGTAACAATTTATATATCTTTTGTTGTCTATGTTGCACATTTTAAATATATCACAATTAATTTTAAGGTTTTAAAAATAAATAATGTTTCCAGTATAGGTAAATTATAAACCAGGTTTATTTCATATTATTTTGTTTCATAGTTAACTCAGAAATGGAATCAAAGTCAATAATTCTTATTATTAATATATTTCATTTTCAGTTTTTAATATTAAACTCTGAATTGCATGGGGATAAATGCATTGACCCCCCCCCCCCCCCAACACACACACACTTGGTAAAACGTGGCGGATTTATCGCCCATTCCCCGTTTATTGACACCCCTGATAACCCCCCCCCCCCATCCACGTTCGCCATAAGTTCCCCAGTAGTATTATATGGTTTATGATATATATTAAGTGCAAATAAGAATCACAAGGCCGACGACAAAGCAAACGGTTGGGCATAATATCAACTTACAACTAGGCTATAAGACCATAATAAATGTACATTTTTGAAAGCTAACACAATGCCATAAGTTATTTCATTGAAATTTTAATAATCTGATTCGCTTTGAATTTGAACCCAGAGCAAACATTTTTAACAACTTTTAATCTTCTCACAACTTATATCGGTTTATAAACAATATTGTATCTCTGCTCTTTAATACAACATTGTATCTCTGTTCTTTAATGTGTGTGAAAAGATTGTTATGAACAAATTAATATGAAAACGGATATAACGGATATACACCTTCAGTCTTAATGCATATGTTAAAACGTTATATGGTATATATGGACATGTTGAAAAAAGACAATTATGTTTCAACTTACCAGATTTTGGGTAGCTGCAGACAAAAATGTCATCTGATCTCACTTCGAAAGACGGCACCAACTTCATACTCTCTAACGTATGAAACGGAAGCATAAATCCATCCACTTCCACTGGCACATAGGAAGGCTCCGGGGATGTGACATGTTCCTTCACAACGTCCTCCATTTCTTGTATAAAGCTATCCGGCTTTCCGTAAAATTGTTTCTTCATGACCGTTCCCACGATTCCTCCCGTTACCATGGCACCTGCAGTCAGGACGATTGCTCCCTCGCGCCAGGGTTTTTCGGTTTTGGCTTTGGTGTTGTTATACCGAGGAGATATATGCGTTGAACCTCGAGTCTTTACAACTGCTTGCTATTTAAGTATGTGGTAGAAACATCCAGCTTTACATACTAACCTTTTAAACAGATATATTATTATTATTGGTATTATTATTATTGTTTTTATTATCATATTTACTGTTTACTTATATTCTGTCGGGATGTGCTGCATTAATACATTTTATGTTTTGTATTATTATTATCATTATTATTATTATATTATTATTTTTATTATTATTATTATTATTATTATTATTATTATAAACCTGTTACTGAGGAATCCTTTAAGCGATGTTTGTAAAATATGAAAACTCACCATAAGATTAAGGCATCCAGATGTTCTTAGTCGCATCATCTTCCTGTGCTCTGAAAAAAAGTTCACAAATAGCATGTATTGTATTTTTTTTTTCTAATTAGATATCTTCATAGATATTTTAATAAAAACTAACGCAAATTTTCCATTCACCTTATATGTACAAACCATTTTCTGCATATTGAACCATTTTCCAAATAAGAGTTCTTCTTACCCTGCTTAACAGTAAACTCTCGATCACCAATTAAAGAAAAACAAGTTTTCAAAATCTTTTCATCTTGCGGGATTTAGGCTGTGCTCATATCGCAGCCACCACGATAGCCATGAATACACGACTTAGTAGGCAATATTCATATTTGGCTGGTTAGTTAAGGCGCTGGCCATAGACTCTGATGTCAGAGGGCCGAAATATCGATACCCCTATGAGCGTTTTCAAAATTTTCGCGAGGTCAGGGTTTTATAAAGGCAACAAACTAAGACAGGAAAGTTCTTCGAGGACAGCCTCAAGTTGATAATCTATCTGCGGAGAGAGTTTGGTGGCGAATAATTCCGTATCTGCAACGAAGAAGCCGGAGAAACGCTATTAAAATGATCGCGACTTCATCCGCAAATTTCAATAGGACCCCTTTAATGTTTAATTAATTAGTCATATATCAATAATTGTATATTTCAACCGATTTGTTAAAATTTCGGGTGGATGGCTCCCAAACACCCCCCCCCCCCGAGTTAGAATGTCGTATAAGATATGTGCCTAAACATAATTCTACCCCCACCCAACAAAAATTCAAGTTGGATCCACCCCTGCAGGAGTCCATGCCAAAGCTCTCAATTTCACTGTGTATAAATCTTGGGACATGTAATGACGCATTTGTCCATGGGACCTGCAAAATATGTAACAGCACAGGAGCTAGTTACGTAGACATCAAATGGACAAATTCTTCTATTAATATGTATAACTTTCCATTTTCACAGATACGGCATGTATTTCCTTTGTTCCAACTGTACGGTCAAATCTACTTACATGACGGCCAAACTGTCATGCAAGTCAGAAGCGAATTAGGGGGATGAGGGGGGGGGGGGGGTTGTCAAGGGGGTCCAAAACCTCTTTTCAGTCGCGATAACCTTTATTTGTGAGGCATTCAGACCGATTTTTTAGGGTATGGACCTCCGCTTTTCCGGGTGTGGGTACCTTTTTTTTACTATTTTTCATTATTCTTTCCTTGGTTGAACACCCCCTTTTCCTAAATCATGGATCCGCCCCTGATCCGGTATGTAAATTTTGTGTTTGTGTTAAGTATCATATAGTACAATATACTATAGTACGTATCAAAAAGGACCCTAAGAGGCTGGTTGAATAGATTTGATGTAGAGATCATGAGAAATTGGCCTCTGTGACCTTTTTAAAGAGAATTGCCATAGCATAGGTAACCGTGGCCGCTGTCCACCGAAACAAACATGTATAAAGTAGTAACGGAGACATGCCTGTACCTTATAAAGTCGCTTATATTGGCTATAACCATGATTAGCAATGAGGATGAGGCTAGAAATATTGAATTGCCCTAGTTGACATGGAAAATGGCCCTAAGTGGCTGGAAATATAGAATTGGTGTAAATGACATGAGAATTGGCCTTAAGTGACTGGAAATAGAGAACTTCTCGGCGCTCGAAAGGTTTAAACATGTGTCGACAAAAGGCGAACCTGTATAGTAGTAGCCTGCCGCGATAGTTTGAAAACTTTTCCAATAGCGCTCAAACGAGGACTGGCTGTATAACTAAAGAAATACGAAAAACTGGGCCTTCGGGCAACCAGTGTGTACAGAATGACACTAGTGTTGTGTCAAATCATCGGCCCGGAGGTAGGCCTATATTGTGAGAAAATGTACTAAAGTATTGTACTTATTGACACAGGTATGTGCAACTATTGTTTTGATGTACATGAAACATAAAACTGTAGAAAATGTTACTTTGAGTGAATTTGTTCATAGTACAGAGCCAGGTAAGGCAGCATGAACTAATTGTATAGAGATGGAGCAGTGTGCTTATTAAGTTAATGTAAAAGGTAAGGTTTAAAGATTGTTATGTCAGGTAAGCGTTGAAATATATATATATATATATATATATATATATATATATATATATATATATATATATATATATATATATTGTAAGGCTCTATAAATCCTTTGTATCGCAATGCAGAGCTTTATAATTGTAATGATAAAAAGGGGGACAGGCAATTGTTCATTTATTAATTATTCTGATTACGGGCTACATATATACACAGAGTGATCAAGTGCAGACTTTAAGATAAAGTTGACATAAAAAAACACAAACTGAGTGAAATATAGTTTAATCAACATGTCCCATTATTAATCAATATAACAATCATTAAAATAAATATATGTTAAAGAAAGCATATAATACAGTCTAAAAATAATAATATCAGTCTTCGTTTTTGTAAATCTTTGTTGGATCTATTAGGTTGGTTTCAAGGGTTTAATATGGTGTCTGAACAATATATTACAATTTATAGCCTTTAAAAGATGTAAGCTATTAATTATAATTAAACAGATTTATCTTTTAAAAAAATACACACCTAGGGATACCACTAAGAGTGTGTGCACTCGAATCTGAATAACTATTCTTTGGCTGACCCTGTTAAAAAGTCATGAATGCGAACGCCTGTGAATTTTCTGTCATTTACTGGTAGGGGCAGCAATTAGTGACATGTTTGATCCGATATTCAGTTTGCTCCCATGTTACAGGGCCAAGCAGACAATATTTCATTCACTTAACCAATAGGGGAAAAGCTTATTAAAGAATATACTATAAAATAAAAACAGAAAAAAATTACAAATACCAAAAAAAAGGAAAATCCTAAGGCTCAAATAGATACCCTATAATTTGATACTAAATGCAGGTGCAGATCTTTTTTAAGGGCCAAGGTCAGTACTCTTAAGATTTGATTCGTACTGGGTATTTTTGGTGGTTAAAATCAATCATCTAAACTTTTAATGAAAACTCCTAGGTGGTAAATATTACTAAATAACAAACCAGACATAGGCGTTCCCCTCTGAATCATATATATTAAATTAACGTAATTATAGTTCTCTCTGAGATACAGTTTAAATACATTTCTGTTTTGCCTTGAAAAATAAAGCCCCTAGTTAACACCTGTGGCAACTGAAAGAGGTATTTCTAAAGTTGGTAAATAGCTATATTGAGAGAATCTCTCACATGATCAGTCACATGTGCATTCACAGTGAGATAATACAAGTCAAAATTCCAGGCATATTTGTCGAGCCTACAGACTGGTATCAGATGATGTAACACACAATGGCCGTCAGCCTTTGTGACTCCCAAACCCTCATTTAAAATCAGTGGTCCACAGTTCACACTATATAGTCCTATATATATAAAGTCTGATATCTACTAAGTACCTGGCCTTATGTCATGTCTCTGTTTATTAAGCAGTCAGCTGTCAAAAGGGTTATCAGAGGCAGTAGCGTTGTGTACCTTTCGAGTGTCACAGGGCACTGTCCTTGGACCTATATTTTTCCTTTTTTATCTAAATGATCTTCTAATGTTCCTCAGTGAGAAATGCGTCATTTATGCTGATGATATTTCAATTTATTCTTCAGCGAATTCAGCCGCTAAAGCTATAGAGTCATTACAAGTAAATCTCGAAATTGCACTTAAATGGTTTAGAGAGAATCGACTGAGTATAAATCCCCAAAAATCATCATTCATATTATTTGGCCCCAAGTCTAAAACCAATGGAAATCAACTGAACATTTCCATGGATAACATTACAGTGATGCCGGTTGAACACACAAAGCTTTTAGGTGTTCTCATCGACGCTGGTCTTACATGGAAAAAACATATTCAACTGGTGTGCGACAAAATAGTATCAAAACTAGGTCTCCTTTTCAGATTAAGTAAAACCTTAGATGTCTTTAGCTTAAACACACTTTACAATGCCTTAATTCAGAGTCACATTGATTATTGTATATCTGTCTGGGGTAATTCCTCCAAAACGTATTTATTACAACTCCAAAAACTTCAAAATAGAGCTGCTAGAATCGTTACTAAAACTTATGATACCAATATATCCTCTACATCATTGATTGCAACATTGGGTTGGATGAATGTTAAACAGAGATACCAATATTTTGTTTCTTTAATGGTCTTTAAATGTTTGTCTGGTAATGTCCCTCCCTCTCTTACGCATACGTTCAACCGTGTTAATAGTGCATACAATACTCGTTTTTCTCAGGGCTTCAATTTATCATTACCTAAACCAAACAGAGAATCCATTCAAAGCAAGTCTTGCATATGCTGGTCCCATCCACTGGAATTCTTTACCTGTAAGTGTCAAATCTGCAACCAGTCTCTGCCAGTTTAAATCATTGTAAAAGCAATTTATGCCATATAATTTTTCATAGCTTGTTCACAGGTGCCTTTTCGTCTTTGTATTCATTACCTATATAACTGTGTCATTATGTAATATATTTATTGTGAAATCACGATCTTACATGTTTTAATTTTTAGTCAGGCCTCTTATTTAAATTTATTTACTCAATATTCGTGTATATCATTTAAGAATTTTTTTTCTATGATCATTTTAAACCATGTATGTATAACTGTTTTTTATGTATGCATGTATTTTAGTTTCAGTTCTTTCATATTTGCTTTTTTATCTGTGTACTTATCTATATCATCTAGACCAGGACCCTATTGAAAAACAGCTTTTGCTGAATAGGCTATCCTGGTTAAATATGTATTATAAATAAATAAATAAATAAATAAATGTCAGGAAATACTGATAATCTAGTAATCCCAAATTAGTTAAATCTGGCTGAGAAGTATGCATATTTGGTGACTGTCAAGTGTGTTTAAGGTGGCATTTTCGAAACAGGAAACATATTGTATTATTTGTGTATTATTTGGGGATGCCATTACCAACCTTTTACACAGTTTAGTAATATGAACAACACAGGATATTTAAAATGAACAGCTCATTTCTATATCTAGTTGTATACAATTTAAAAATACTGGATATCAATATTAAATGTAAGCAATGAAATCTATTAAAAACAGATATGTTAATTTAGGAATTTACCCAATATATATATATATTTGTTACCTTGTTATTAGCTAGTTAACGCATTCAAGAATTGAATCAATGGTGGGATATGTATAATAAATAGATATTTTATTCATAATTCGACCAACTGCTCTGTTGGTCTCTTTGCAAACTGATACTGTAATCTATTATTACAGCCTACGGTTTAAGGGTATTTACCTTCTTCCTATTAGTATAATATAACTTGCATAACCCAATATAACAATTGATTATAAAAACATTTGATTAAACTTTGAGTTTAATTATTATTCACGCAAGTTTGCATCCATTTAGGTACATATAAACCCTGGTAATGTATTGTTATGACCTGACTTTATAATTCATTTAACCTGTATATAATAATGGAAAATTAACCAGATCAGTATACAATGTCAAAGTTATTCAGACCTGTAAGCTCTAAGCGGTAGTCATTAAATCAAAATCATATTGACTTTTAAGTCAGAATTATTCATTAATGATATATATATTGTGGTATAATCTGTGTGGAATGGATACTGCGGCGTTGTTTTGTTTCATTTCAGGAGAAAGACGTATATGTTCTGCCTCCTGCACACACCAGCATCTTCAGCACAGCTACAAGTTACAACACACTGGGGATACAGTTGATGTTGCCCAGCAGCAGTCCTCCTTACATATATATTAAAAAAAAAATTAAAGCAATACGATAAATTAAAATCTGCTAATGGACTTGCCACCTTGTGCAAAGTTATAATGAAAGACATTAAATGCTACATGCTCAGTTATTTATGAGTAGGACTGTCTTATATTTTGTGCTTTGCTGACACAGTGCAGCCAATTTGGAGATTATGTAAAATATTTTGCAAACATTAATGTTTTACTGATGCATGAACTCCTGTTCTATGTTGTTATCATTCCATTACTAACTGATGTGTTTATTTGAATAAACTTACCAATTTACAAAATTATGTGACGGGGAACAGATTAAGATACTACAGTTTAAAAAAATAAATACTGCCAGCTCTGTCATGTCCAAGCACATTTAATTACAAGCTCATAGTTTTTCCTGGAATCACTGTCCCCAAGTTTTTTTTTAACTTGAGGCTGTAATGTGTGTCTGATCAAAATTGCTTTTGCCTGTATACGGCCAAGATACCTTCCTTATTTAACAAAAAAAAGTTTTTTTTCAAATAGGGGGGGGGGGGAGTGTAAGACATCAGGCCTACTACTCTTCAGCTATCAGTATTTCGACTGATCCATTAATGTCATCCCTATTGTAAAGTAGGCTGGCCTAAGGCCGGAAATCTTCAGGCCTCCTCACTCTTCTGCATGCACTGGAATGATGTAGACGTGTGCCACTGGCCACTGGCCCACGTCTGGTCAGCACTAGATTTAGTCATTTAGACGTGTTAAGGGGCTAAAGGATAATCGACATAAGGCGAAGTTCAGGTGCCTGCCGCGACCCTTCTAGCTCCCTGTTTATCACGTGTTACTATCAGACTTGCACTATAATATAAAAGACAGATATTTCGGCAACTTGGTAAATTAAACCTTAAATTCTGTGTTGTTTTCTATTATCTGTGGGTAAAATCCTACAGCATAACATTTCACTGACCAATAACCTATACAAGTCCGATAACTTACGACAGAGCCTTTTCGAAGCAGATCTCACAGTGTGCGGATCGAAACGACATAAAAAGATATATACTTCTTGGTATGCTTGGCAGGCATCTGTATATTTTGTATGCTGAAATCTAGACTCTGGACTCTCAGCCAGATAAGTATATACACGTACACAAACAGATTTTGGGATATCTTGCCTGATAGCGAAACTGAATGACTGAGTGAACACACACACACATAAATACACACCTGCATATATATATATATATATATATATATATATATAATTGCTTTCTTACAAGTTCAGCTCCTTTCTTACTCACCAGTAACAAACTGTGTCAGGCCGTGATATTATCAAATCTCCTCCCTCTTTGCTATACTGATAAGTCAGCCGGCGTTGTTGAGTTTAACTGTGTATAACCTACGTAAGTGCATTTAGTCCGTTGATTCCTGCCTTTAGACTAACTGGCTACACGTTAACACTGAGATCTAATACAAGGGCGATCAGCATGGAATGCGGTCTGGGAACTCAAAGTCATACATAACGGGGGCAAGGCAGCCATTTGGAAATTATAAAAAAGAGCTCATCTTGTATTTATTTATAGGCAGGCTTCATAGCAGAGAGACTTCAGTGTTTCGCGAGGGTCAGTTCTTTGCAATTTCAGAAAGACATCGAACAAGTGGACATTTATGTTCATTAAAGGAATGTAATAAAGTTATTTCATATTATTCCTAAAATAAGTTTATAACTGACGGGGACCATAACAGCCATGTTAACATTAATGTTATAAAAAAATATGCCATTGCCGCTTCAAGCATGTATAATGTATATGAGATGGAAGTGAGGCTACCGTATAAACGAATGCACACCTGTGTAAAGGTGGGGGGGGGGGTAGCTTAGACACCATTACGGGTTTATTTTCGCGATGATTTCCCTTTCCACAATATTGGGAATTTAAAACCATGTCAAATAATATGCGATAGAGTATATTTTACAGGGAAGGTACTTGTTACGTATATATCCGTCGCTGATAGCCCGGTATATATAGAAATATACATACACACACACACACACACACACATATATATATATATATATATATATATTTATATATTCAGTGAAACTTCGTTGTGTCGAACTCGGTTAAGTCGAATTCCCGCTTATGTCAAAGTCTAATTAGGAGTCCCTACAAAAGACAATTCAAAACCTAATTTCACTCCTTTTGTGTCGAACTCGGATGTGTCGAAAAACCTGATGTGTGGAAGTGTTTCATTGGTCCCCAGCTAATCTATCGCTTAACTCGAAGTTTGGTCGCGTGAATGTTTGGATAATAGAAGTGCACGCCCGTGAATCGTAATTGGGCTGTAATGACCTGTTACACCGGTAATTAATTAATACCGACAAGGCTCTTACTCATCAAGCGCGATGGCTCTGACGCTCAAATCGAGGTCATGCCGCATTAATGTTAGGATGACAGCTGTGCATGGTACATCAATCACACCTACGCCCGTTAAATAACTAATACTGGCAAAGATCTTGCTCATTAAACGCAATGGTTTACACACCTGGTCCGCTGTTTACCTGTTTGGCCAATTAAGAAAATGAGATCTTTATCAGATTGACTCTTATTTACCATAGAGTACGTTATACTATCTTACTGCTTCACTTTTATACTGTATGTATCCTGTTTGATATGGCCTGTTCCCCGCCTGGAAAGCGTGAGCTTGATGTAAAGACTATTGAGCAGAAGTACGAAGCACACGGTGGCTCGAGGTTGAACGTGCAGACAAGACCAAGACACAGATTTGTATTCAGGTCAGACTGACGCATTATTGCACTATATATTATCATTGTAAACAAAGCAGTATTCATACACACCTGACCACATTTTGACATCTCCAGCACATTGGTCTTAAAGACCATGTTGAACTCTGTTTACAAATGCGGAAAAAGTGGCGCCTCATGTGACTCATTTAGGAACTATAAGCCTAGTTCTCTCCCTGTCTGAAGATGGCGGCACCTCCCAGAGCAAACTATGGAAAAAGCACACCTCTCACTGCATCTCATGTCAAAATTTTATCTCTGCAGAAAAAAAACCTTATCTTGGCATGATTAAAAAGCTAAAAACCTATGTTATCAAAAAAAAAAATAAACCACATAATAATGGCCCCCCTATTAATTTTAAGGTGACACACTTCAGCCCGGCCCTGTCATATTGCATTCAGTCCGGTGGACCCTACACAAAATGGGCCAAGTGCTCTAACTGTCGCTCACACCTGTAAAGGACTTCAACATTCCCGCCAGCACGCAGAGTACATGGATCAAGAATGCTGAGAAGATCAAGGCGGCCTTTGCTGACCAGAAGCTGCGGAGGCTGCTACAGTCGTTAGAGGGCGCTGATGATTGCTTTAGATTCCTGTCGGAATTGAGTGCTTTGTCCAGGAGCGTTCTCGTTTTAAGCAAGGAACTGTTACTGCCTTTTTAAGAAGTGTGGTCTGATGTGTTGGACCGAAACTGATCTTAACCATATGATGATTTTTTGGGCTTCAATATATGTATGAACTCTTATATCACTTTCATGATTTACCTCTTCATATTTTGGTGGTGCTTTTTCTAATTAATTTATATTTGTATATAAACTTTGTGTTTTTCTGTAAGGAAAACATTTGTGATAACTATATAAGCCCTATACTTGTGCAGTATTTATCGATAATAATCAAGGCCGAAAATCGTTGAACATAATAAACATCGGTTGTCTCGAACTCCGCTTGTGTCGAAGTTAATTCTCAAGTCCCTTCGACGAGGTTTCACTATATATATATATATATATATATATATATATGTATATACATATATATATATATATATATATATATATATATATATATATATATATATATATATATATCTACTCAGTACTGAGGTCTCTTGAAAAGGTCTCTTGTCTCATGACAGTTTCATAGTATTTGGCCTCGAAATATTGTAAGGTGAAATAAAAGGGAAGTCTTTGAACGTTTTTTAGATTCCACACCAAGCGCAGCTCAAAGAGTTCCAAGATGCTTCCCAAGATTAGCTTCAGAACACCCAGCACCGAGATCAAGACGAGAAGTTGGATGAACCAGCAGAGCTTTTAACAAACTTACGTCACATTGACTTTTGAAATTTTTATTGTCAAGCCTAAGCCTCTTAGATACACAATAAGCATTTTACTCGTCTGAACCAACACATATACCTATAAAATTACTAATTGCAATTACAAATTAAAAACCTGAACGTAATTAAGATACCACGCTCGCTGAAAAATTCCGGTGGGAGCGTGGCTTCTGACCTCTAAAAATTCCAGTCACATGACTACAGTTTTAACAAACTTACGTCACATTGACTTTTGAAATTTTTATTGTCAAGCCTTATTGAGGAGAATGAAGAACACCTGCATCTGTGAAATAACGAAAGTTCACATACAATGTGGTAGAACAAAAGTTTGAATATTATGCACACAGGATTACCACAGTAGCAACTATAAGCAAACAGAAACATGTTAAATGATCAGTAGGAAACAAGTCCATATATATGCTGCGTAAAGCGGTAATAAAAATTAGATTCCACCCAGGAGCCCATCCGTGACGTTGGTGTACGAGCATAAACATAATGTGCCTGGAAAACTGCCTCTGTTTTCCAGCGACCAATTTGCATGGCAGCCTCCTGTGAAACATTCTGGGCTACAGCCGCCGTAGCGGCTGAATGTCTGAAGGTTTTTGCTTGAAACACCTTGGTGTCTAAACCGGCGAGCGCTATGGCTTGCCCTAAAGTTTTACTTATGATACAACTTGACACCGCCTGATAAGGCTGCCTGAGCGTGAAAAATAGTGGACTGTCCAGAATAGCCTCTCTAATGCCAGCTGTACGATTGATATATTCTCGCACGCATTGTACCGGGTCATCTGTTGGAGGAATCACCACCTAAAACCAGACCGCGAAGTGTCATTCTTTATACCGAAAAAAAACGAACCACAAGAGAACTGTCATCTTCAAAAACCATGTTGTTAGTTGATAGCACATGAGCGCTGCAGGTCATTGTAGATGGATCAAACCTCTGTCTATTCGGGGCCAGATCAGAGGGTCTGGCCATGAACACTATCGCCAACAGAGTAACGGCTTTCAGGCGTTATCTATCCGTACTTAGGTCTTTGTTACCCGGCCATGCTTTAAACAGTCGTGAGAAAGGCTCTAATGGCATCACTTTAGTGCGCGCTGCCGGTGCAAGTTTTCCTGATTTGACCAAGGCAGAGTACATTTTTTGAACAATTGGGGTATCGGTCGGCGAGGACATTTGAGTAACATCTGATGGCGGCCGTTGCCAATTTTAGTTGAGATTCAGGGCGTGCAGACTCATCTGTAATATCGAAAAGATCGACCACTTTACTTGGTGTGGCCAAACTCTGATCACCGCCTCGACAATACAGACATAGCCTGCTAACAAACCGATTATATGTATACAGTGTAGAGGTAACCCATGCTAAAGGCAGCTGCTTAGCTCCTCTTTCTGATAGTCCACACTTTAACGTTTTTGCTTCCCAGAGACTCTCCAGGCAAACAGTTGCCATTTCCGGTTTGTTGGGATTCGGAGAGGCGGCGCGATGCACATGTCCATCAGTTCTCTGCACCCGCTTTGAGCTGGCCAAAAAGGCACAGTCACTGAAGCATCGGCCTGATGCGTTTTGATGATTCTTACAACCCTGGACAGAAGACTGCACGCAGCGTTGACAAAATTGTTGTAGTCTTGCCAATCGTTTTGTGCCAGCGCATCTACAGCCATAGTCTGTGGGTCTTTGTAAAGGCTGTTGTAGTTTGGCAGCAGTGCTGAAGCAAAGGAAGCAAACCTGTCCACATGGTGAGGGCTGAACATCTTGTCGATCACAACAAATATCTGACTGATGAAGGCTCCATTCGTGTTTGTTCCACAAGCGGGACAGACCATCGGCTACTGAATTGTCCCTTCCCGCTATATATTTGGTCTCTACTGTTATATTCCTGTCTGCACACTCGGCCCATATGGCTTTGGCTAGTTGGATGAGCTTGTGTTGCGGACCAACAAGTTTGTTCATATATGCCACGGTAGTGATGTTGTCCAAGAGCAGTTGAAATTGTTTGCTGGATAGTTCTTGGGATAATGACAGAATGGCCATCATTACTGCCATTAGCTCGCGACAGTTTCAATGTTCCTGAGACATTCGGTGATTCCAATAGCCTGCTAGCTGTCTTGAAAATGAGCTCGCCATCCAGAGCTGGAAGCGTCGGTAACTAACTGACCCTGGATCTGTTTGTGTACTATGGCGCTTCTGTTCCAGGACGGCATTGCGTTGAACCACCATTTTAAATATTTCAAAGTCCCTGTGTCTATCACCAGTTTGTCCTGCCATGTTGAACGCGATTTGAGTAATCGATATAAGTTCCTTAATAGCAACTTTCCTGGAAGAACAACATGACACATCGAGATACCCTGGAAGTGGCTTTTCCTGAACGCAAGATACGACTTATATCATGTTTCAAAATATGTATCCTTCCTTTTGGGACTAATATCCACACAGGACCATCACCCTTATTTGTGTCAATGACAAAACCAATAAACTCTTTTAATGTACTCGTGTCCAACGATGACTTAGCCCAATTGACACTTAACAAATGTCATTTAAAAACACTCAGTGTCGGACTACACATGTGCTGATCACACATTAACAAAAAAACCATCAACAAATGCTACAACTCGGAAACCTTTCTCCCGAAGTGTCTTTACAATACAACGAATTATCTTATGAAAATAATGTGGGCTTCCGTTATAGCCAAAAAGGAAGACATCCCCACTGATAATACGTTCCACGTCACTTAAAACCTAAAAATTGGTGGTATTCCTTGGCAACCGGTACATGATGAAAACCTGATTTAATGTCTTAAGTTAACAGCAAATCATTGGGGCGTATCTGGTTAATAACCTCTCTGATATCCTCATTGCAGAATGTCGGTGGTACGCTGTAGGCATTAAGAAATCTGAGATCAGTTATAAGCCTATATTTACCTTGATTTTAGCTCAGCTGACTGAAAGTCAATTGAGCAATATCGATACCCTTTTGTCTGGCGTCCGCCCTCCGTTAACAGGGCACTAATCGTAACAGCTGGACCTGGAATCTTTTCACTTAACATCCAGGGAAGTCCATGAAAAATCTCCTTGGAAACCTGAAATTAGGTCTCTGTTTCCCATATCTTTTGAGCTATTGGGCTCCGAAGTACCCCCAATAATAATGCAAAATTTGATACAAAAGTTCAAGTATCTGAATAACTCAAACATTGATGACCATGATTCTTTGCATGAATATTGATCATGGGATGTTCCATCACTTCCTTCAGGCGGATGGCGCCACCTATATATATATTTTTTTTTTATTTTTTAAATTTGTTTCTCTTTTTTTCAGACCTGCAATGAAACTGTCATCTCTTAGCAGGGCACAAATCCTAACCACTGGACCTGGAATCTTCAAACGTAATATCTAGGTAGATCCATGAAAAATCTCCTTGAAAACCTGAAATTAGCTCTCTGTTACCCATATTGTTTGAGCTATGTGGCTCCGAAATAACCCCCCCCCCACCCAGAAGAATGCAGAATTTGATACAAATGCTCCTGTATCTGAATAACTAATGCATTGATCTCCATGATTCTTTGCAGGCATATTGATCTTGGAGTGTTCCATCAGTTCTTGCAAACTGGTGGCGCCACTTGTATTTTTTCCAATTGTTACAATTTTTTTCTTTATTTTTGAGACTTTCAAAGAAGCTGTCATCTGTTAACAGGGTACAAATCGTAACCGCTGGACCTGGAATCTTCTAACTTGACATCAAGGGAGGTCCATGAAAATTCTCTGTGGAAACGTGAAATTAGGTCTCTGTTAATCATATCCTCCGAGCAATCGGGCTCGTAAGTACCCCTTAGAATAATAAAAAAATGTGAAACAAAAGCTGCAGTATCTGAATAACTAATGTACTGATGGCCATGTTTTTTGCATGCAATTTGATCATGGAGTGTTTCATCAGTCCCCGCAGACTGGTGGCGCCACCTGTATATTTTTTTAAATTGTACGCATTTTTTTCTCTTTTCAGACTTTCAAATAAAGCCTCCTCATGTAACAGGGCACAAATCGTAACCACTTGACCTAGAATCTTCATACTTGACATCTTGGGAGGTCCATGAAAAGTCCTCATGGAAATCTGAAATTATGTCTCTGTTACCCATATCCTCTGAGCTATGGGGCTCGTAAGTACCCCCGAAATAATTAAAAATGTGATACAAAACTGTTCGTTTCTGGGGAACTCCTCTGAGACCATTGGACCCCGTAACAGCCGATTTCTCAGGAGTGGCTCAATGTATTAAGCTGAAAGTTTGCATGTCCATAGATCTTGAATCCCTCCATCTTGTAATCGCGACTAGTGGCGCCATATAGAACACTTTTTGCGTAGCATCCATCTGTGCATTTGCCATCTGTTCTTCTTAGTGGTCTTCAATGTATTGGATTGAAATTGTTCATGTTCATAGATCCTCGACACCACCATCTCGTAAGCAAGACTGTTGGCGCTATCTGCATTAATTTTCACATGGCGTCAATCCGTATATTTTCTTTTGGTAAAAATTGCTCATATCTCCGAAGTGGTTCAAGGCATTGGTCTGAAATTTGGCATGTCCATCCATCTTGAAAAATTTTGTAATGTCTCGTAAACCATACAGGTGGCGCCACTTACCTTCCCATTTCCGTAGAATAAATTACTGCTCTTTTCTTAGAAGTGGTGTGCCAAATTGGCCTGAAATTGTGCATGTCCATATATCTTGGATTCCTTCATGTTGTACTCAAGACTGAAGGCGACATCTGCAATTGTTTTCCTGTGGTGTCAATCTGTACATTTGCTTTGGGTGAAAATTGCTCATACCTTAGGAATGGTTCGAGGTATTGGTCTGAAATTTGGCATGTCAATCCGTCTTGGAGAGTTTTCTAATAAACCAAACAGGTGGCGCCAGGTGTTTTAGTTAATTAAATGCCCTTTTCACAGGAGGGTGTGACATATCACTCAATTCATCCCTCACTCAACCTGTACCACTCTGACTTCGGCGGATACACGTTGTTGCCTGGCAAATGTTTTCTTGTTAAAAATGTGATACAAAATTCCAGTATCTGAATAACTAATGCACTGATGAACATGGTACTTACCATACATATTGATCATGGAGTGTTTCATCAGTTCCTGTACCCTGGTGCTGCCACCTGTATTTTTTTCAAATTTTTAGGCATTTTTTTTCTCTATTTATGAGACCTTCAAATGAAGTGGTCACCTGTTAACATGGCACAGACCGTAACTGCTGAACCTAGAATTTTCTTACTTGACACCCAGGAGACGAATGAAAAATCTCCTTTGAAACCTGACATTAGGTCTCTGTTACTCATATTCTCCCAGCTATAGGGCTCGTAAATACCCCCAAGAATAATTAAAAATTTGATACAAACAAAAGCTCCAGTATCTGAATAACTCTTGGCTTGATAGCCATGATTCTCTGGATATATATTGAACATGGAGTGTTTCATCATTTTTTCCCGACTGGTGGCACTATCTGAATTTTTTTTCAAATTTTATGCATTTTTTTTTCTATTTAGAGACCTTCAGATGAAGTTGTCATCTGTCCAAAAGCCTACTGAAACCCATTTCTAAGGACTCTTCACAAAATTCATAATTTGTTTGCTCTCTGGCAATCATTTTGCTCATTGTTCAACATTCCTTGAATTCAGCTGAGCGTCATGGCCCATGGGCCACTAGTTTGGAACAGTACCTATAGGCGACAAATTTTGTGGAATAGCCCCGACCTTTTGTATAACACCTTCCTTAACGAGATCTTGTACCTCACTGTCCACGAATTTACTTTCAGCAAGATTTAACTTTTTATTACTTAATATTTGAGGACGAGGAATCGAGTTGTAAAAACACAGGGGCATACCCTCTCTAATCCAATTAACAATACCCTGTTTACACAGCGTTTTACCTATAGGGCTACTACTTATATCGTAAGGCGCTGTTTGTTATGACCTCGTATCCTGAATTGCTACACCAGAGGGGAGCACTGTATCTTTGTCCAATCAGAGGAGACCTTGTGCTTGAAGACAAAGCCCAGCGAGGAATACACGGAGCCAATCATGTTTATTTCGTTTTGAGTGACAGCTCATCGCCCCGCGTAACCGTCTGAACAGGCCACAGGCTCAGAGAGAATTGCCCCTGACGTGGTTTGCTTAGGGCCTTGGGAACATAGGATGCTCGGCCGGTGAGCTGTAATTCAAACGAAACGTAACAACAAAGGCTGCGTGCACACATCGCTTGCTTGTTTCAGTTCTGCAGACAACAGATACATGGCTACGCTAACACAGTCATAATGTCATAATCTTATCGGTCGATGATGCAAGAATGCAGAGGGAGCAAATTAAATTCGACCGGAAACTCATCAAGCGGCGCTTGAAGCGAAGCAATGGGCGGAGCTATAGGATGCCTGTCGAGTGTTTGTTTATTGGCATCTGATTGGCTGCTTGTCACATCATACGCACGTTTATTTCAGCGGACAACGAACCGCCATCTGGTGTCTAAATATATCATAAACGGTCAAAGCTGGCAGCGTGAAAATCAGTTGCTTCTTAAGAAGCGCAAGATTTCCGCTGCCTCAGGAGCGTAAATTAACAACCGTTGGAGAAGCTATTGCTTCCCATTCTGCAATGTGGTTAACTAACCGTTCTGATAAACCCATACCAAAGAAGGACAACAGTATTAATTATCATGACGAACTTGTCCGCACTGGTTAGAACACTGTTAAAGAGAGAAAATATACCTACTAATGGTAAAAAAGTTTGATGTACATTCAAAGTATTGACATATCATATCTTTCTTGTTATGCGTAGTACCATTAACAACATAAAGTCATAAAATGCACACAGAATGAAAAAATGCTCCCATTCATGAGTCGCTCGTATACACATTTAAGACTCCTCAGGGGAGGGGGCTGGGCGCGTATGAGGGATATGGCGATTAGTAAGTTGAAGAAATCTATCTGGAATGTAGCCCCTTCCACGTGACTGTCCTCGTCGTCCTGTTTGACCTCTGCTGCGTCCCCGCTGTTTTTGTCCGCGCAAACTACAAAACTCGACGGCAGTTCCGAAATGTTCAAATTGTTGACTATTCACCGCTGATATGTTGTATTGCAGGCTCCTGAAAAATTTTGCGACACCTTCATCAAAATTACTGTGAACCAGCAGGGCCGGGATTCCGCTTGTATATATCTTAAATGGGCAAGCAAAATTATATGCAGTCGAATTAGGGATTCCTGGCCAAGCGAACTACTTGTAGCATGTACCGCTATCCACTTCAGTGCAGTCTCAATATATCTTTCAGATCTACTGAGCGTATTAAAAACTTGTTGGTCGTCTCTTCTTATACCGATACGGGAATCGTTGCAACTTGTGATCAGATGGGAGTTTAACACCTTGTAACGAGTCTTTATAGCATTATATTCTTCCCGCAATGATTCCCAGGGGGCTGTGGAATGAGAGTTTTCACCTCAAGGACCCCCGTCCGGCCTTGTGTGGCAAAGCCTGAATTTGATACATTTCTGTCTGGCTCGACACAGGCGTCTGAACAACCCGTGATCTGACCACGTGACGCAGCGGCGCTTCTAACCACAGGCGCTTGAATAATTGTTGGTACAAATTTGGGCTTAAACAGTTTTCAATCAACTATACAAACCATCCCTGCCCTTTTCTAAGCGCTAAACCAGTAAATAATGCTTGTCAGTTACTTGTTTATATAAATATACACAAGGCTGGCATCTTCATTTGCAACTGGTTTGTATCCATTAATTGGTACAATCATGGTAGGCCCGCATAGAATTTTTTGTCATCTTTTGATTGACTTTAAACAAGAAATATATAGACTGGTACCCAACACAATTGAAAGAGCATTAAGAAATGCAAGGCTTTAATGAATATAAAATACAAATTTTATCTCAGCTGAGTCTTGGACATAATCCGAACTCTTTCTTTATATAGTTCAATAGCTGATTTCAATGTCTGAATATTTAAAAAAGAACTTCACATGCCTTATCACTGCCCGTAAGTAAAACCCTTTCTTTTTCGATATATTAATGAGAGGAAAGCGCATTTTTTCCAACTCAAGGGTTAACATCAACTGAGATCTTGACCATTTGGAATTTATTTCAGAAGTATTGGAAAATAAATATTTTTTAGAGAGCGAGTAATTACTCAAGGTTTTTTGTTGTTGTTAACATATAATAACTAAATACATGAAAAAGGCTCTCAGTGTACACAAATATGGATATCTCCGTGTGTATGGATAGTATTTTAGTGATAAAATATATATGATAAATAAAAATCCCAAGTCCCAAAATTATTGATATTATAAAAAGTAATTCAGTTTCTAATCAGTCTTTTGTGTTTCTAAAACGGCAACGGCCTATAAATTGAATGACTAGAGGCATCTTAGCTCTTGGTCAGCTGATAGTGATGTCTCAGTGCTGGAACAAATATAATGCCTCGAGCAGATTTGATCATAAGCATAACCTTACGTTGATTGATATAAACCTGCCTACAATTTGCCGATGTTCTAACGTAAAGGGGTGAAGGAACAAATGCATTATTGCATCCGTGAATCCGAAACGTCAGGGGAATTTTTTCGCGGTCGACCCCACCCAGGGTGCGCGCTCGGAAGGCTTTATCGGAAGGCCGTGCCCAACGGCAATGCTTCGCTCACAAACAAGTGCACCTTTCGTTCATACCTCGGTGTTATAACCCAGCGATAGGGACGATTACACACCAAGGGTCTGGTTAACACCAGGATATAAAATGAGATGAAGCGTGTGATACTACCCTCTCTGTAGTAAGGAAATGATTTCTGCAGATGTACATATACTTAACTAAACGGGCAAAACAAAATGGAGACGGTAACCTAAAAAAATTATTTAAATAAAAAATATGTGGACTTTTCTTGGTCATAGGTTTAGTTATCGTTAAGGTTTTAATATTTAGGTAAAGAAAATACAGAAGAAGAATGTTATTTAACTTTAAAAATATTTGCAAAAAACAAAAGCCCAGGAAATGATGGCATAACTGCAGAATTTTATCAAAAGTTTTGGTCCCTTTTCGGCTCAACTATGGTAGCATCATTTAATAGATCATTTCAAAAAGGGGAATTGTCCTCTTCTCATAAACAGGCAATAATAACATTAATTGAAAAGAAAAAGGATGGACCATTATAAAAAAATTGCAGGCCTATATCTCTTTTGAACGTAGATTACAAAAGTGTATCACAAACGTTAGCATTAAGGTTAAAAAAAGATCATGCCAGAAATTGTTAATGCGAATTAAACAGGATATATTCAGGGACGATATATAGGGGAAAATATATGAATTTATCGGACCTTTACAATAATAAAAAATTTACCTGAGATATTAATCAGTATAGATTATGAAAAAAGCTTTTGATTCCTGGGAATGGAACTTTATGATATCAGTTTTGGAGAAATATAAATTTGCATCCATATTTATCAATTGGATTCACATTTTATATAATAGTAATGAAAGCTGCACAATAAATAATGGGGTTACATCTGGATATTTTAAAGTTACAAGAGGGGTTCGGCAAGGAGACCCTTTGTCCCAATATTTATTTGTTTTAGCTGCTGAAGTAATGGCAGAATACATAGAGAGTTCAGAAAAGATAAAAGGGTGAGAAGTTTCAGGATATCATTTTAAGTTACTTCAGTATGCAGTTGATACGGTAGGAATTATAAAAGACAAAAGTTCAGCTAAATATTTCCTTGAGATCATTAAACAATTTGGTACATTTAGTGGTTTAAGAATTAATTATTAAAAATGTGAAGGTATGTGGATAGGTCATTATAGTAATAATAAGCAGAAACCACTAGGAATAAGATCCAAATAAATTTTGGGAATTTACTTTTCATATGATAAAAAAGAATCAGAGGATTTGATTTTTTTTTTCTCTAAGATGAATTCAGTGCAAAATACATTGAAAATGTGGAACCAGAGGGGACTGACATTTTTAGGAAAAATACAAGTAGCAAAATTATTCTATTTTTAAAAGTTTTATTATTATATTTCTAATGCATCAGTACCAGTAGACTTTTGTAAAAGAGTTTATGAACTTTTCTTCAGATATATGTGGAATGGAGGAAGAGAGAGAATTAAGAGAGTAAAATAAGTACAAGTAGTGAAAAAGTGTGGTCTAAATGCTCCACATATAGAATAAATAATTTTTACATCCAGAGTAGCCTGGCTTAAAAGATACTGAAGTATGGAAGGTGTTGTTTAAACATTTTTTTTACAGACACTCCATCCAGATGTAGAGTTTTTGCTTAACAGTAATATATAAATAAAAGATATAACATTATTTAACATTTCAAGCTTTTACAAAGAAGTCTTAACAATTTATATAATGTCACGAATGAAATATTTTGAGAACGTTCCAGTTATTTGGAAAAATAAATTATTAAAAAATGACAATGCTTTAACTTTTTGGAAACAGTTTTCAGACGTAGGAATTAACATAGGATTAGATTTGTTGGATAACATTGGCAATATCAAGCCTTTTGAATTTTGGATTGGAAAAAGGTATCTCAGGGATACATTTTTTTAAAATGGTATGCTCTTGTGTCTTAGTTTAAACATCTTTAGCCGCAAAATTTAAGTTCTATAGAGCCTTTTTCTTTTGCTTTTTATAATGGGGAGCAGATACTCATATCTGGTGCATTTTCGAAAGTAATATGTCAGTGCTTTGTGGGTACAATATTAAGAAAAGGGCTATACATTCCAAATATAGCAAGTTGCATGTCAGACGTAGAGGTAGATTATAAGGAAGTATACAAGCTTCCCTTTAAAATATGATAGGACACAAAATCTAGAGTGTTTCAATATAAATTGCTTAATAATTGTTTAGTAAATAGTTATTGATTATGTTAATGGAAGATTAAAGATGCTGATTTATGTACTTTTTGTGAAAGAGAGCACGAACAATTAATACACCTGTTTTGGTCTTGTTATAAGGTTAGAACTCTATATTGTCAGATATTGACAGGTGGTGTAAACAAAAAGGTATTAATATTGAAATAAATATCTGTACAGTCATGTATGGTGCTCCAAGGGCACCTTAACGTTAGTAGGACATTTAATATTGTTAGTGGTGAAACAATATATATAAATAGAGCTAGAAATTGTCAAGAAGGTCTATCTTTTGATAAAGCATGCCAGGAAATCCTGAAATATGCCAGAATAGAATTTATGATGGCACAGAAAAATTACTTGGTAACTAAATTTCATAGTAGAAAGGGAGAGTTTAGTTTTAGTTTAGATTTCATAAATTATAGGTATACAGATAATTAGAGGATTTACTTTGAGAATACAGATATTTTATACATATTTACTGGGTTATTATCAGATATTTTGTTTGGGAATATATATAACACCATATGGAATTGGATAATACAATTTATATTGGTGAGACAGTGGTTCTTTATATACATATAAATTGAAAGGATATCGAATTGTTTTGAAAACTTTCACTGTTTGATTTGTATGTATTGTATTTGTCTGTTTGTGATAAAAAACAAAAACAAAAAAAAAGTTTGAATGCTCAGTTGCAAAACTCTGTCTTTCATCAGATAGTCATCATAATTTAAATGTTCAATATATCTGGAGAGCAGAATGGTAAGTCTGCCCCATCCCCCAGTATTGAAATTTGGCGTCAGTAGCTCCCTGTGCCTGCTAATCCTACACCACCGACCTCTTAAGACTCCTATCCCTGGATGGTCCAAATTCAAACCTACCATGGGTGAGCTGTGAAATTCTTGACATATCAACCTGTGTCCTGGCATTGAATCACGTTTTAACATATCAGCCCTAGGTGAAGAGAGCATTAAGTTAAACCCTTTACCGGTTGTTTGGCTTGTCTTTAAGCTATGTAACGAAAGAAATATGAACATATTAAATGAAAGTTTGAAGACAGTTAGGGGTGACATCCATATAGAACAACCAATTACGTTATGGATGTAATCTGGACCACAATAATATTTAAACAGTATACATAAAAAAACAGTATCGTTCAGGTGTCCCGGTGTCTACCGGGTTCCTAAGACTCTTCCAAATCCCTTCAGTTTCCAACGGTCTAATTTTTCATCCTATTGAAAGCCCTGCAACGAGTGATGAAATAACACGACAGAATTCATCTGAACTCACAAATCATAGTGTAATGCGACATAATCCTTTAGAGATAGGTATACATGCTGTCAGAAAGTCAATAAACGTGCAGGGAGAATTATCAATAGGATGAGTATAAACGGAATCTTAAATACACACATATATCGGACTGTTTTATTAGAAATCACAGCTTGTAGGGCAACACTGAGGAAAAAGTTACATCAAGATTTAAAGTGCAGTTCTAGACATTGGATAGCATGCCAGTCTGACAGGTCGATAGACGCTCGTATGTCAGAGGGGCATCTTGGATATGCATGGTCTTACCACTCTATGGTATGTGATAATCATTACTTTGCATACAAGCACAGTGAAGACATGTTTGAAGGTTTCATATTAGTGAGAAGCAAGCCTTAAACTGTGTGACTGTTTACCCATCGATCATAGACTCTATTCTGAATACAAAATGGCTTTAACCATAACCACATTTTTTTATAATTACGTTACAGGTACAAGCTCACTCAGTTTTTATTGTACGTTTACCAAATACTTAACATTATTCGTGGATCAATTAATTTTTGAACAGAGGCTTGTGAATGAATTGAAGCAGAGTTTTGTTTCAGTAATTTCTAGACAAACGGGCCAAAATTGCTAACAGTCTCTCGACTAGTAAATAAATAATAAAAAAAAAAAAAAAACCACCGCCAACTCGCACAATTTTAATGTTCTCTGAGTCCGTGGAACAGTAATGTTTAATGTGGCCTTACAACAGAGACGGCTCTATAGCTTTAGGTAATTTAATCGCCTAAATGAAAATTAATATGCAGTACGTATATACCCCTCCCCCCTTACAACCCCCCCCCCCCCTCAGCGCTTCATGGCCTCGCAATGTGAGCTCCCCCTATTCTAAACTCCTGTATCCACCCTGGAATAACACCTTTTTCTAAAAAGATAGGTCCATGGCCTGCTATGGCACGGTCTCGTGAATGAAGTGTGTACTGTATACAATGATATGTTTTCATTGAGTCTTATTGATTCTAAATTTTATATTCATGGAGCTAATTTTAACATGTTGTTTCCGAAAACATAACGAATCTCCGAGGTTCTGACATGATGTCTCGAGTACGTCACAGTGCGTCACGCAATTCCATTTCTGAACATAATTAACGTCCAATCATTTCAACAATAATTAAACGTATACCTTTTTATAGATGGTTTGAAAAATCGCCAAAATCTGCAGTGTTCTTATACTTGGTACTCGATTTTGGTTAAAACATTTGATTTATCACATTTTAGTTCACTCTGTGAACTTATGCCAAGGCGCAGGGTCCGCCGTCCACCGTCCACTGTCCACCGTCCACCGTCTGTTACCAATTATCTCAACAGCCTCATCAGCTACCTTCATGAAACTTTGCAGAAATACTGATCATGGGATGGACATGCAAAAATAAGCTTTTGGTGGCGCCACCTATGTTGACCTACTTTCTGCGGGACGAAATGGTCTTTTCAACATCTTTCAATATAAGTCATAAAGTATTAATATTTTGGCCTTCATATCATAGTCAACAGTTCCTTAGAGGAAGGGGAATAATTGAGTATAAATTCAGTCAAGTCATATTCAAGATGGCGTCTCTACGGAACTTCAAATTCTGTCGATCGCAAAATATGACAGCTTGATGTGTTTCTATGTATACATGATGTATTGTCTTTTACCAAATATCTTAGGAACTGCTGCAGCCTTCAGTTTTAAATTTCACAGGAATATTAATCATGTGACTGCTTAATGATTAATTTGAGTATAAATTCAGTCAAGTCATATTCAAGATGGCGTCTCTACGGAACTTCAAATTCTGTCGATCGCAAATATGACAGCTTGATGTGTTTCTATGTATACATGATGTATTGTCTTTTACCAAATATCTTAGGAACTGCTGCAGCCTTCAGTTTTAAATTTCACAGGAATATTAATCATGTGACTGCTAAATGATTTTGACCTCCAGGTGGCGCCAACTGTGTTGACCTACTTTATGTGGGAAAAAATTATCTTTTCCACTTCTTTCAAGATAAGTCACTAAATATTAATATTTTGGCCTTCATATCATAGTCAGCAGTTCCTTAGAGGAAGGGGAATAATATGTGTGTAAATTCAGTCAAATCATTTTCAAGATGGAATCTCTACAGAACTTCAAATTGTGTAGGTTGCAAAATTTAGCAACTTGATGTGTTTCCATACAGGATGTATTGTCTGTTACCAAATATTTTAGGAACTGCTGCAGCCTTCAGTTTCAAATTTCACAGGAATATTGATCATGTGACTGCCAGGTGATTTTGACCTCCAGGTGGCGCCAGATATGTTGATCTACTTTCTGTGGGACAAAAGGTTCCTTTCCACTTCTTTCAAGATAAGTCAAAAAGTAATAAGAGGAAGAGGCATAATTTGAGTATGAATTCAGTCAAGTGATTTTAAGAAGGCAAATCTACGGATGTTGATGTGTTTCTATACATGATTTATTGTCTGTTACCAAATATCTTAGGAACTGCTGCAGCCTTCAGTTTCAAATTTCACATGAATATTGATCATGTGACTGCTTAATGATTTTGACCTCCAGTTGGTGCCACCTGTTTAGCTACTTTCAGCAGGCTGCAATGGTGTTATTTGCTTTTATCCAAAATATGTCATTAAGCATTTATTTGTTATAATCCACAAAAACAGAGTCTCCTCGAGGACCCTTGGACTGATCTTTCCAAAACCTGGCATACTTGTTACCTCACCTATGTAGTTGTAGGTAACAATGATGGAGAACCTTTCTGTGCAGTACAAACCTGGGTTTCTTTTATATAACAACCCTCAATCTCAGGAGTGGTTCAACGTATTTAGCTGAAATTTTGCATATTCGTAGATCTTTGACTCCTCATACTTATACTCAAGATTGATGATGCCATCTGCAATCGTTTTCCCATGGCATCCCTGGTACATTTGCTGTGGGTGAAAAATGCTCAGAAGTGGTTCAATGTATTGATCTGAAATTTGTCATGTATATCCATCTAGGAAAGTTTTCTAGTTAACCAGACAGGTGGCGCCACCTACAATACTTTTTGCGGAGTGTCCAACTTTGCATTTGCCATCTGATCGTCTTAGTGTTTCTTCAGTGTGCATGTGAAATTGTGCATGTCCATAGATCTTCATCACCTCCATCTCGTAAACAAGACTGGTGGAGCCATCTGCAATAATTTTCCTGTGGTGTCCATTCATACGTTTGCTCTGGGTGAAAATTGCTCATATCTCAGGAGTACTGGTCTGAAATTTGGCATGTGCAGTCATCTTGGAAAGTTTTCTCATAAACCAGATAGGTGGCGCCACCTACCTTGTGCAACAGGACAATGTCTACTTGGAAAGGAATGAATGGTATTTTCACGTTCATTTTTTTAATCACTTGCCAAATTGCCCAGTAATTCACAGCGTGAACATTAGACCCCAGGGTCTCTTGTTTGCAATATAAAATCGCATGGGCATTTACTTTGCGGGCGGCAAAAAAAACTGAGATATGGGCAAAATGATGTCTATTCCCGCTGCATGTATAGTTCATGCATTTGGTAACAAGCGCCCATGGGCGTTATACCATGCGCGGTATGCGGATCCAATTCTCCCATGAGAATTCAATCTTAGCGCTTCTAGGTCTCATGCCGCATACCGCTGGCCCGTTAAATGCTTTATGACTAAAGTGAACAAAAATTTGCATACCGCTTACCGCTTACCGCGTGTCTGGTAAACGCAGCTTTACTCAAGCCTGCCTTGGTCATCAACGGTAAAGAACAATCTGCACAACGGTTTACACCCCTTGGTGTCCCGAAATAATAGGGGGTACATGTCGCTAAATTGAACATATTATATTACACTTGAATCATAAATCAAAACTTTTAGTTTATTTTTGGTTGGAACGAATATTTTATAATCAGCCATCTTCAAATATTGCAAGTGTAGACCTTAAGGTAAAGACCTCTCTGACACCATGCAGGGGATCGTCGGACTACTTTATCGGTCTCGGATAACTGACAACGAGTCTTGCCTATCGGAAACATTATGGTTGCTCCCATATGACCGGACAGTCAGCTTGAGCGTTTGTACTGAAAATCTCTGTTACTTTTGTGAATAGCGTTTTAAATTCCAAATTTGTTATTCACTTCGACTCAAGCAGCTTTTCATCGGAAAAGGACATGTATTATGAAGCATAAAATCGACAGCATCTCCAATTATCGCTCATTTGCGCAAATGTTTTTTTTTATATTTTGTTTTATCAAGACATGTGACGTACCACATAAACTGTTCATCGAACGATTTTATCTTATAAATATTTTCACATGTACAAATTAACAGTAGCTATACCGTGCAGGGATTTTTAATAAACTTCGTAATACTTGAGCACTTTTTGCCACGTAGTGCGTACGTCCGGCGCATAACCCAGGACCCCCCACGTTGCGTCCGTGAGGCTATTCTCTTAATAGACGTGACGTCACGTGAATGGTCTATTTTAATGCACGTGCTGGTTCGAATGTGCACAACGGTCATACTACTATGACGCAGGTCTATATTATACGAAAGAGCCACTGGATGGGAAAAGTATTACCGGAAACAAAGTATTATGGTTAAGTATTATAATAACTGTACTTTTACAGTATTTGAAGACCCCTTCTATACTACCCGGGACCTGTGTTGGGTTACAAAAGCAACTGATTGTTTATCAAGATTGTTCTCAAGACAGTCTTGGATAGTGAAACCTTACTTAACTAAAGACTAGGTCTTCAAGAAAAGTCTCAAGACTGTCTTGAGAACAATATTCAAACCCATCCCAGGTTCTGCGAGACCAAGAACGAGACCCACAATACCAGGTCTCAAGACTCTCTCAGAGACCAGAACCAGGTCACAACATCTACAACTGAGAATGGAGTTGCACATTGCAGTAGTTCCTGTTTGTTAGTGTACACTCTCTAGCAGTTGAGAAACGTGTTCCCATACATTTTTTTTATTTATCGTTACTTTAGGTCACTGTTCACGTATAGAGCGCGCACGCATATTGAACATACGCACAGGCTTCCGTATCATCTAGACACAGATTGTCGAGTTGTGTTCAGAAATGTGTGGTCACGTAAGTAGGCCAATACCAACATTAGTGTGGGTAGTTGTGGAGCGATCTTTCGTGTTTGGTATGTAATGGGCTGTGTTTTACCCCATATAGATTTAATGAACATTTTTATTTCATGATCCACGCTCCAAGGCTGCTGTTGCATTAATTATAAATAAATTGCGTTTTAAAGGTACCAATTAACCTACCTTTTGAAAAAGAATTTATGCGATTTCTTGCTTCCTCTGTGAATATATTAATAATTAAGGGTAATTTTGGTTGTGAAATGTTCTTATAACGCCTTCTTGAATGATGTATGAACTTGTTTATAAACATGATGTTTTTAAAACAGCAGTATTGACAGATGGGAAAAAAACTTAATCCTAATTCCTAAGGATCAGAGTTTGTATAACTTTATTGCTTCAATTTATATTATTTGTTTATACAACAAAAGGGCATTTTGAATAGACATTGTCTGTTGCCCAATTGTATTCACTTTGTTGAATAAAATCTGTGTAAACTAAACTATGGGAAAACAACATGTAACCTAAGGTGGTAGGGTGCATATACGGGGCGGTAAAAAGGTCACTAATTGTTAAACGCCATTTGCAAAGCTCCGGCTTATCTGATTTGCTTCAAAATGTCCTTGTTGAATTTTTGTTTTGATTATTTTTGCGGACCCCCCACAAATTATAAACACGTTGATAAAAATAAAACAAGCAGCCTGTGTGCGGTGAGATCCACGTTTTCTGGCTGATTCCTTTAAAAGCTCAAAGGGATTACCTTTAGTTTTTTTAAGGTCAGATAGGTGACTGGGCCCTCTTAAGGCTGCGGTCATTGGCAAAAGCTAACGACGGGTTACGAGCTAACTCCTGAAAGGGTTTCGCCGTCGCCTTTGAAACCGGGAATTAAGCAGATCTTTCCAGATCCGAGCATCAGGATAGGGTCCCAGTTTGGGTGCTGCCTCAAAAGGACTGATGGTGTCATCAAATATCTTAACAATTAAGTTATAATTTGATGATTAATCAAGTCTTGAGTGTAAAGGTGGATAAAACTGCGATAACGGTTTTTATTCCTATGTTGTCTTTTATTTGTGCATACACGTTTATTTGTTTATTTGCAGGGCACCTAATTATTTTCTATTTATTATTCTCATGCAGTACTGTAATTTTTTCACAAAGGTAAATGAGGGTATAGTTTTTTTCCATAATTAGTAATGTATAAATGACATTCCAAAAGGTGTAAACACATGTTTAATTAACACAACTGTTACAAACCATTGTTGATTAATACAACTCTTTGACGTTTTCATAAGCAGTTTAATAAACATGCCAGACCATTGACCGTTCACTGACATCCTGTGTAACAATTAACAACTCCACAACTCTGGATATCATCCATGTGGCAATCATATCATTCATTATGCAGCCACCAGCGACTATAGACGATGTTTTCTTAATCGACAACATACAAGATCCTCTATCAAATTTGTTCCAACACTATATGACAGTATACATTGAATGAAATAAGCAAATGTCGAGCAGCACTTTCAGGCAGCAAGAGATTTTGAGCCACAGCATTGACAGAGGACATAATTGCTGCCAAGTGTCTTTGGAAGATCAAAGAACTGGGTCAGACCGTTCCCCTTGGTGATGGTTAGAACAAGTGTTTGAGGAAGTGATCACAAGGGTTCTGACTTCCAAATCCAGCAACCAAGTCCTGCAGCAGAATCTACTGGACCTATCACCAAAGTACCTAGTAGAAGACACAGCTGGTAAATATTGGTGAATAGAGGTGTACCATGGAAACGTCTACCAGGTTCAGCAGGCAGACTGGAGGGGTAAAAACAGGCTCGGTATCAACTTGATGGATAACCCAGGCTTGATATACCCAGACACTTGATGTTTGGAGCCCCTGAGATCGAGTGGCTATAGAAGTAATTTTAGAAATTGGCCACGTCCCAAACCATCAACTTATCGCATTCGTTGGACGCTGTGGGATGACTCACGGAAAAGCAGAGGCCTCCTTCATTTGGGAGCCAATGATGCGTCTGCGAAACATGTTACAAATTAACCATGAGCCCGGGTAAACGATTTGGTACGGCTTTTGATAGTAAGAAAGTAACATTCTCCCTTTTGCTTGCACGATTACCATCGAAGAATATGAATGAAGAAGAAAGGCTGTAAATAAACTGATTAGGACCCATGCCGAGAAAAAAAAGATTTAGTGTTCTTAAGGTAGCAGAAAGCAGGGGAGAGGGAGTTCATTTGGCAGGACACAGCTATTGGTCAATAGAAGTTTCTCATATTAGTTGAGCGTTAATATTTATCTATAGGTGCTTTTGTGTAAATATGTTCTGGAAATTAGTTTTGTTATAATTCTATTTATATCAGTTTACATTTCATCTTTATAAAACTTATTTTTTCTTTGAATATATAATATTGCTGTTATATAGAATATTCAGTTATATATGCTCGCACATGCGCAGTGACGAAGTTGTGGCATTAATGTCAACATTCGTGCAGCACTAGTGTGGAAAGAAAGGCGGCCTATTCAGTAGGGTTATGTTAGTTTGTAGGGACGGAGGTGTGTAGAGGATGAAATGCTGACTCACGTAGATGGCGATAAACATAAGGGTCAGGTGACAGTATTCAGTGGTCATTTTTATGACCGTATAACAAACCCTTGGACTTTGGACCATCAGGTTTATAGACCACAGAATATAATCATCCTGATAAACTTTGAATCTGTTACAATATTCAAGGCACAGGATGGTATTGGTGGCTTGCCTGACAACTTAAACCGAGCGAAAAGATATTCAACCTGTTTGTATTAAAAATTACAATTCAGTGAATGTGAGTATTGTTTAACGTGTGTTTCTTTAGTGTTTGTATCCCGCAATTAGTTGTTTATAAGGTTCTGCTTTTTTTTACTATATATAAGAACTGTTACGATGACGAAGGATATGTGTTATATATGCATATACACTTTCTGAATAGCCAATTTGTTTGTGTATACGAATATGTCACCGATCTACACTTTGACTTTATCGACCGACGCCGAAGATGAATTTCGGAACAAAAACACTTTTTTTTCTGGTGAAAGATTTCGAATTATAGGTTAAATAGAGGGTCGGAGACGGGGGGGGGGGGGGGCCTAAGGGTATGAAGTGATTAGTGGACACCAGTAAACAGAAATCATGATTCATATTTGAGGGTTTGTTAGAAATGTATTTATATTTTTGTATCGGGAATGTTATGTGTCTTCATTATAACTACAGGGTATTTTTCAATCGACATTCGTAAATTTTACCTCCAATACACTTAATTATTAAAATTCATGTATCATTACTCTTTCGGTTAACATTTCAAGGATTAGATTATAATGGAATCATCATTCAAGTTTTTTCTGAATGAAATCCAATAAAAGAGTATTTAATTCTTATAAAATACAATAATGTATCGTCAGTTTTGTTGTGCATTGTTAAATATTTGTTTATATTTTATTTAAATCCAGTCCAAAACTACCAACCCTTTTAAATAGGTTTCGCCTTACAAATTTGCACACACCTATCCAACGTCCCGGTCCTAATTTATTTTTCTCTCTCAGATTCCGACATCTAGCTTCTGACGTGTGAGTTTTATTCAACACCGGTGTTTATTTCACGTCCGCAAACTCGTTCTTTCATTGAGTAGTAAGCTGTCAAAAGCAAAATCAATATCTGCGTATTAAAGTGCCACATTCATGTAAATATATTTTGCTGTTAACATAGAAATTAGTGCACAATTTTCAAATTGACTCAGGGTAAATAGATTTAAAGTACTCTGGATAAATTTTGGTGGGGCACGCCTCCATTTCGACCTAACAAATATGGGAAATATAGAATTTATAATTTAATAACGAAAAACAGAGTATGCCATTGGATTCACACTGTAAATATCGTTGAGGATGTATATATTTCATTATGTTTTACAGTGTCTCATGACCTACCAGGGGCGGATACAGTAATTTAGATTTTTTTGGGGGAGGGGGAGGGGGGCTCATATTGCGTCGCCGCGAAGCGCCAAGGGGGGGGGGGTGGAGGAATTAGGGGGGTACACCCCTCCCAGGCAGGTTTAAGGCATAGATACAAATATGCCCCTGCTTAAGCTGTACAAGCAGTCGGTGTTTTATATCCCAATCAAACGGCAGATTTAAACGTTAATTGATTCGCTTTACATGTTCACATACACATGCATATATAGTGTACTTCAATTACAATATATAATCAGATTAAATAAACAATGACAGAAACACACCAAGTACCATTATATAAACCGGGATATTCTTTTTATTTAACTTTCGTTCCTTTATTGTCAGTAGATTTGAGAAAATGCAGCGGCAAGACCCGGACATGTTTGTGAAAGGGATGGGACAGGCCATGGAGAACCTAGACGTTGAACCGGGAAACGCCTATACACAGTATGAGGGATTTAGAAATATGAATATATTAAATGAAAGTTTGAAGACAGTTAGGGGTGACATCCATATAGAACAACCAATTACGTTATGGATGTAATCTGGACCACAATAATATTTAAACAGTATACATAAAAAAACAGTAGCGTTCAGGTGTCCCGGTGTCTACCGGGTTCCTAAGACTCTTCCAAATCCCTTCAGTTTCCAACGGTTAATTTTTCATCCTATTTAAAGCCCTGCAACGAGTGATGAAATAACACGACAGAATTCATCTGAACTCACAAATCATAGTGTAATGCGACATAATTCTTTAGAGATAGGTATACATGCTGTCAGAAAGTCAATAAACGTGCAGGGAGAATTATCAATAGGATGAGTATAAACGGAATCTTAAATACACACATATATCGGACTTTTTTATTAGAAATCACAGCTTGTAGGGCAACACTGAGGAAAAAGTTACATCAAGTTTTAAAGTGCAGTTCTAGACATTGGTTAGCATGCCAGTCTGACAGGTCGATAGACGCTCGTATGTCAGAGGGGCATCTTGGATATGCATGGTCTTACCACTCTATGGTATGTGATAATCATTACTTTGCATACAAGCACAGTGAAGACATGTTTGAAGGTTTCATATTAGTGAGAAGCAAGCCTTAAACTGTGTGACTGTTTACCCATCGATCATAGACTTTATTCTGAATACAAAATGGCTTTAACCATAACCACATTTTTTTATAATTACGTTACAGGTACAAGCTCACTCAGTTTTTATTGTACGTTTACCAAATACTTAACATTATTCGTGGATCAATTAATTTTTGAACAGAGGCTTGTGAATGAATTGAAGCAGAGTTTTGTTTCAGTAATTTCTAGACAAACGGGTCAAAATTGCTAACAGTCTCTCGACTAGTAAATAAATAATAAAAAAAAACCACCGCCAACTCGCACAATTTTAATGTTCTCTGAGTCCGTGGAACAGTAATGTTTAATGTGGCCTTACAACAGAGACGGCTCTATAGCTTTAGGTAATTTAATCGCCTAAATGAAAATTAATATGCAGTACGTATATACCCCCTCCCCCCTTACAACCCCCCCCCCCCCCCTCAGCGCTTCATGGCCTCGCAATGTGAGCTCCCCCTATTCTAAACTCCTGTATCCACCCTGGAATAACACCTTTTTCTAAAAAGATAGGTCCATGGCCTGCTATGGCACGGTCTCGTGAATGAAGTGTGTACTGTATACAATGATATGTTTTCATTGAGTCTTATTGATTCTAAATTTTATATTCATGGAGCTAATTTTAACATGTTGTTTCCGAAAACATAACGAATCTCCGAGGTTCTGACATGATGTCTCGAGTACGTCACAGTGCGTCACGCAATTCCATTTCTGAACATAATTAACGTCCAATCATTTCAACAATAATTAAACGTATACCTTTTTATAGATGGTTTGAAAAATCGCCAAAATTTGCAGTGTACTTATACTTGGTACTCGATTTTGGTTAAAACATTTGATTTATCACATTTTAGCTCACTCTGTGAACTTTTGCCAAGGCGCAGCGTCCGCCGTCCACCGTCCACTGTCCACTGTCAACTGTCCACCGTCCACCGTCTGTTACCAAATATCTCAACTGCCTCATCAGCTACCTTCATGAAACTTTGCAGAAATACTGATCATGGGATGGACATGCAAAAATAAGCTTTTGGTGGCGCCACCTATGTTGACCTACTTTCTGCGGGACGAAATGGTCTTTTCAACTTCTTTCAAGATAAGTCATAAAGTTTTAATATTTTGGCCTTCATATCATAGTCAACAGTTCCTTAGAGGAAGGGGAATAATTTGAGTATAAATTCAGTCAAGTCATATTCAAGATGGCGTCTCTACGGAACTTCAAATTCTGTCGATCCCAAAATACAGCTTGATGTGTTTCTATGTATACATGATGTATTGTCTTTTACCAAATATCTTAGGAACTGCTGCAGCCTTCAGTTTAAAATTTCACAGGAATATTAATCATGTGACTGCTTGATGATTTTGACCTCTAGGTGGCGCCACCTGTGTTGACCTACTTTCTGCGGGAAAAAATGGTCTTTTCCACTTCTTCCAAGATAAGTCACAAAGTATTGATATTTTGGCCTACATATCATAGCCAACAGTTCCTTAGAGGAAGGGGAATAATTTGAGTATAAATTCAGTCAAGTCATTTTCAAGATGGCGTCTCTACGTTACTTCAGATTCTGTTGATCGCAAAATATGACAGCTTGATGTGTTTCTATACATGATGTATTGTCTGTTACCAAATATCTTAGGAACTGCTGCAGCCTTCAGTTTCAAATTTCACGAGAATATTGATCATGTGACTGCTAAATGATTTTGACCTCCAGGTGGCGCCAACTGTGTTGACCTACTTTATGTGGGAAAAAATTATCTTTTCCACTTCTTTCAAGATAAGTCACAAAATATTAATATTTTGGCCTTCATATCATAGTCAGCAGTTCCTTAGAGGAAGGGGAATAATTTGTGTGTAAATTCAGTCAAATCATTTTCAAGATGGAATCTCTACAGAACTTCAAATTGTGTAGGTTGCAAAATTTAGCAACTTGATGTGTTTCCATACAGGATGTATTGTCTGTTACCAAATATTTTAAGAACTGCTGCAGCCTTCAGTTTCAAATTTCACAGGAATATTGATCATGTGACTGCCAGATGATTTTGACCTCCAGGTGGCGCCAGATATGTTGATCTACTTTCTGTGGGACAAAAGGTTCCTTTTGCTGGTACATTTGCTGTGGGTGAAAAATGCTCATATCTCAGAAGTGGTTCAATGTATTGATCTGAAATTTGTCATGTATATCCATCTAGGAAAGTTTTCTAGTTAACCAGACAGGTGGCGCCACCTACAATACTTTTTGCGGAGTGTCCAACTTTGCATTTGCCATCTGATCGTCTTAGTGTTTCTTCAGTGTATTGGGTTGAAATTGTGCATGTTCATAGATCTTCATCACCTCCATCTCGTAAACAAGACTGGTGGAGCCATCTGCAATAATTTTCCTGTGGTGTCCATTCATACGTTTGCTCTGGGTGAAAATTGCTCATATCTCAGGAGTACTGGTCTGAAATTTGGCATGTGCAGTCATCTTGGAAAGTTTTCTCATAAACCAGATAGGTGGCGCCACCTACCTTGTGTAACAGGACAATGTCTACTTGGAAAGGAATGAATGGTATTTTCACATTCATTTTTTTTAATCACTTGCCAAATTGCACAGTAATTCACAGAGTGAACATTAGACCCCAGGGTCTCTTGTTTGCAATATAAAATCGCATGGGCATTTACTTTGCGGGCGGCAAAAAAAAACTGAGATATGGGCAAAATGATGTCTTTTCCCGCTGCATGTATAGTTCATGCATTTGGTAACAAGCGCCCATGGGCGTTATACCATGCGCGGTATGCGGATCCAATTCTCCCCTGAGAATTCAATCTTAGCGCTTCTAGGTCTCATGCCGCATACCGCTGGCCCGGTAAATTCTTTATGACTAAAGTGAACAAAAATTTGCATACCGCTTACCGCTTACCGCGTGTCTGGTAAACGCAGCTGTTACAACCCATAATGTAATAATCGGCCCATAATGTAATAACGGCCCATATTGTAATAAAAACGACCCATAATGTAATAATCAGACCCTGCCCATATTGTATTAAAACTGGCCCATACTGTAATAACGGCCCATAATGTAATAAAAAACGGCCCATATTGTAATAACGGCCCATATTGTAATAAAAACGACCCATATTGTAATAATCATACCCTACCCATATTGTAATAAAACGGGAAGTGGGAAAAACGACCCATATTGTAATAACATATTTATATTGTAATAACATGTTTAAGCTCAAGAATGACAGGGCACACGCTTAGTGTCATTTACATAATATCCCGCCCCCTCCCATACCCTCTCCATGAACCTGTTATTAACCTAAATGAACCCATGGTTCACAATTGAATAAAAAAATCATATTTTCATACACTAAAATATAACGTATAATAATAATAATAATAATAATAATAATAATAATAATAATATAATAATAATTATTATTATTATTTTAATAATAATATACATATATACATATATATATACACGTATATATAACAGTTTTCATAGTACCCATGTATGCATATTAGCGATCCCCCCCCCCCCCCCTACAACTATCGAATTTCTAGATCCGCCACTAATCATGGCCCCCTTCCCTCCCTCAAACCTGGTTACGCCCCTGAATCTCCCCGCTCTGCGCCCTACGCTCTACCTCTAGAACACAGAAACCGGCATTTTCAAATAGTTGTTTTGTTGTTTGGGCTAATTATTTTTAAAAATTAAATTGTAAACTCTTGAATCGCATCCAGGTTTTAATTTCAATTACGTGCGTTGAAAGCTCTTAATCTATGCGACGTGTTATACATGTTAACCTAAGACATCTTAACCGATACATATATAGGCACCAAATAATTGCAGCAGTACCTCCATTAATAATTTCCAAATCTCGGGAGGTTTTCGAGAGATCATATAAAATATTCTCTATGATACATTGAGCAAAACGCACTGAAATTTAAACTTTCATTTATATTTTAAAAAGAATTAAAATACATTAAAATGTATCGATAATGAGAGTTTTGTATAATTTATCTGTTAAAATTGACAAAATATTTACATTTTGGCGATATACATATATATATATATATATATATATCTATCTATACATATATATATTATCTTGTTTAAATACTTTATCACCCTATTTAAACACTGATTCAACAAAAGGATAATCATGAATCATGGCCATATTTCGCTCATATTAGCTTGGTCACCGTTTTAAACAAATAGTCATTATGTAATCCAGTGGTTTTTCATACTTGTATGTTCACTTACACATTCGTGTCACGAGAAGTCAATATATGAATTGTGTAAGTTAATTTGCATTAACTTTGATTTATAAAATTATTGGCCGTTTTACCCACCTTCGATTTTATTACAATATGGGCCGTTTTACCAAATTGTGATTTTATTACAATATGGGCAGGGTATAGTTATTACAATATGGGCCGTTTTTTATTACATTATGGGCTATTATTACATTATGGGTCGTTTTTATTACAATATGGGCCATTATTACATTATGGGCCAGTTATTACATTATGGGTCGTAACAGCAGCTTTACTCAAGCCTGCCTTGGTCATCAACCGTAAAGAACAATCTGCACAACGGTTTACACCCCTTGGTGTCCCGAAATAATAGGGGGTACATGTCGCTAAATTGAACATATTATATTACACTTGAATCATAAATCAAAACTTTTAGTTTATTTTTGGTTGGAACGAATATTTTATAATCAGCCATCTTCAAATATT
Source organism: Sipunculus nudus (assembly GCA_026874595.1). Classification (NCBI taxonomy): domain Eukaryota; kingdom Metazoa; phylum Annelida; class Sipuncula; order Golfingiida; family Sipunculidae; genus Sipunculus; species Sipunculus nudus. Next base: position 6,171,170 of record CM049313.1, on the reverse strand, counting down.
GCAAGTGTAGACCTTAAGGTAAAGACCTCTCTGACACCATGCAGGGGATCGTCGGACTACTTTATCGGTCTCGGATAACTGACAACGAGTCTTGCCTATCGGAAACATTATGGTTGCTCCCATATGACCGGACAGTCAGCTTGAGCGTTTGTACTGAAAATCTCTGTTACTTTTGTGAATAGCGTTTTAAATTCCAAATTTGTTATTCACTTCGACTCAAGCAGCTTTTCATCGGAAAAGGACATGTATTATGAAGCATAAAATCGACAGCATCTCCAATTATCGCTCATTTGCGCAAATGTTTTTGTTTATATTTTGTTTTATCAAGACATGTGACGTACCACATAAACTGTTCATCGAACGATTTTATCTTATCAATATTTTCACATGTACAAATAAACAGTAGCTATACCGTGCAGGGATTTTTAATAAACTTCGTAATACTTGAGCACTTTTTGCCACGTAGTGCGTACGTCCGGCGCATAACCCAGGGCCCCCCACGTTGCGTCCGTGAGGCTATTCTCTTAATAGACGTGACGTCACGTGAATGGTCTATTTTAATGCACGTGCTGGTTCGAATGTGCACAACGGTCATACTACTATGACGCAGGTCTATATTATACGAAAGAGTCACTGGATGGGAAAAGTATTACCGGAAACAAAGTTTTATGGTTAAGTATTATAATAACTGTACTTTTACAGTAGTTGAAGACCCCCTTCTATACTACCCGGGACCTGTGTTGGGTTACAAAAGCAACTGATTGTTTATCAAGATTGTTCTCAAGACAGTCTTGGATAGTGAAACCTTACTTAACTAAAGACTAGGTCTTCAAGAAAAGTCTCAAGACTGTCTTGAGAACAATATTCAAACCCATCCCAGGTTCTGCGAGACCAAGAACGAGACCCACAATACCAGGTCTCAAGACTCTCTCAGAGACCAGAACCGGTCACAACATCTACAACTGAGAATGGAGTTGCACATTGCAGTAGTTCCTGTTTGTTAGTGTACACTCTCTAGCAGTTGAGAAACGTGTTCCCATACATTTTTTTTATTTATCGTTACTTTAGGTCACTGTTCACGTATAGAGCGCGCACGCATATTGAACATACGCACAGGCTTCCGTATCATCTAGACACAGATTGTCGAGTTGTGTTCAGAAATGTGTGGTCACGTAAGTAGGCCAATACCAACATTAGTGTGGGTAGTTGTGGAGCGATCTTTCGTGTTTGGTATGTAATGGGCTGTGTTTTACCCCATATAGATTTAATGAACATTTTTATTTCATGATCCACGCTCCAAGGCTGCTGTTGCATTAATTATAAATAAATTGCGTTTTAAAGGTACCAATTAACCTACCTTTTGAAAAAGAATTTATGCGATTTCTTGCTTCCTCTGTGAATATATTAATAATTAAGGGTAATTTTGGTTGTGAAATGTTCTTATAACGCCTTCTTGAATGATGTATGAACTTGTTTATAAACATGATGTTTTTAAAACAGCAGTATTGACAGATGGGAAAAAAACTTAATCCTAATTCCTAAGGATCAGAGTTTGTATAACTTTATTGCTTCAATTTATATTATTTGTTTATACAACAAAAGGGCATTTTGAATAGACATTGTCTGTTGCCCAATTGTATTCACTTTGTTGAATAAAATCTGTGTAAACTAAACTATGGGAAAACAACATGTAACCTAAGGTGGTAGGGTGCATATACGGGGCGGTAAAAAGGTCACTAATTGTTAAACGCCATTTGCAAAGCTCCGGCTTATCTGATTTGCTTCAAAATGTCCTTGTTGAATTTTTGTTTTGATTATTTTTGCGGACCCCCAACAAATTATAAACACGTTGATATAAATAAAACAAGCAGCCTGTGTGCGGTGAGATCCACGTTTTCTGGCTGATTCCTTTAAAAGCTCAAAGGGATTACCTTTAGTTTTTTTAAGGTCAGATAGGTGACTGGGCCCTCTTAAGGCTGCGGTCATTGGCAAAAGCTAACGACGGGTTACGAGCTAACTCCTGAAAGGGTTTCGCCGTCGCCTTTGAAACCGGGAATTAAGCAGATCTTTCCAGATCCGAGCATCAGGATAGGGTCCCAGTTTGGGTGCTGCCTCAAAAGGACTGATGGTGTCATCAAATATCTTAACAATTAAGTTATAATTTGATGATTAATCAAGTCTTGAGTGTAAAGGTGGATAAAACTGCGATAACGGTTTTTATTCCTATGTTGTCTTTTATTTGTGCATACACGTTTATTTGTTTATTTGCAGGGCACCTAATTATTTTCTATTTATTATTCTCATGCAGTACTGTAATTTTTTCACAAAGGTAAATGAGGGTATAGTTTTTTCCATAATTAGTAATGTATAAATGACATTCCAAAAGGTGTAAACACATGTTTAATTAACACAACTGTTACAAACCATTGTTGATTAATACAACTCTTTGACGTTTTCATAAGCAGTTTAATAAACATGCCAGACCATTGACCGTTCACTGACATCCTGTGTAACAATTAACAACTCCACAACTCTGGATATCATCCATGTGGCAATCATATCATTCATTATGCAGCCACCAGCGACTATAGACGATGTTTTCTTAATCGACAACATACAAGATCCTCTATCAAATTTGTTCCAACACTATATGACAGTATACATTGAATGAAATAAGCAAATGTCGAGCAGCACTTTCAGGCAGCAAGAGATTTTGAGCCACAGCATTGACAGAGGACATAATTGCTGCCAAGTGTCTTTGGAAGATCAAAGAACTGGGTCAGACCGTTCCCCTTGGTGATGGTTAGAACAAGTGTTTGAGGAAGTGATCACAAGGGTTCTGACTTCCAAATCCAGCAACCAAGTCCTGCAGCAGAATCTACTGGACCTATCACCAAAGTACCTAGTAGAAGACACAGCTGGTAAATATTGGTGAATAGAGGTGTACCATGGAAACGTCTACCAGGTTCAGCAGGCAGACTGGAGGGGTAAAAACAGGCTCGGTATCAACTTGATGGATAACCCAGGCTTGATATACCCAGACACTTGATGTTTGGAGCCCCTGAGATCGAGTGGCTATAGAAGTAATTTTAGAAATTGGCCACGTCCCAAACCATCAACTTATCGCATTCGTTGGACGCTGTGGGATGACTCACGGAAAAGCAGAGGCCTCCTTCATTTGGGAGCCAATGATGCGTCTGCGAAACATGTTACAAATTAACCATGAGCCCGGGTAAACGATTTGGTACGGCTTTTGATAGTAAGAAAGTAACATTCTCCCTTTTGCTTGCACGATTACCATCGAAGAATATGAATGAAGAAGAAAGGCTGTAAATAAACTGATTAGGACCCATGCCGAGAAAAAAAAGATTTAGTGTTCTTAAGGTAGCAGAAAGCAGGGGAGAGGGAGTTCATTTGGCAGGACACAGCTATTGGTCAATAGAAGTTTCTCATATTAGTTGAGCGTTAATATTTATCTATAGGTGCTTTTGTGTAAATATGTTCTGGAAATTAGTTTTGTTATAATTCTATTTATATCAGTTTACATTTCATCTTAATAAAACTTATTTTTTCTTTGAATATATAATATTGCTGTTATATAGAATATTCAGTTATATATGCTCGCACATGCGCAGTGACGAAGTTGTGGCATTAATGTCAACATTCGTGCAGCACTAGTGTGGAAAGAAAGGCGGCCTATTCAGTAGGGTTATGTTAGTTTGTAGGGACGGAGGTGTGTAGAGGATGAAATGCTGACTCACGTAGATGGCGATAAACATAAGGGTCAGGTGACAGTATTCAGTGGTCATTTTAATGATCGTATAACAAACCCTTGGACTTTGGACCATCAGGTTTATAGACCACAGAATATAATCATCCTGATAAACTTTGAATCTGTTACAATATTCAAGGCACAGGATGGTATTGGTGGCTTGCCTGACAACTTAAACCGAGCGAAAAGATATTCAACCTGTTTGTATTAAAAATTACAATTCAGTGAATGTGAGTATTGTTTAACGTGTGTTTCTTTAGTGTTTGTATCCCGCAATTAGTTGTTTATAAGGTTCTGCTTTTTTTTACTATATATAAGAACTGTTACGATGACGAAGGATATGTGTTATATATGCATATACACTTTCTGAATAGCCAATTTGTTTGTGTATACGAATATGTCACCGATCTACACTTTGACTTTATCGACCGACGCCGAAGATGAATTTCGGAACAAAAACACTTTTTTTTCTGGTGAAAGATTTCGAATTATAGGTTAAATAGAGGGTCGGAGACGGGGGGGGGGGGGGGGCCTAAGGGTATGAAGTGATTAGTGGACACCAGTAAACAGAAATCATGATTCATATTTGAGGGTTTGTTAGAAATGTATTTATATTTTTGTATCGGGAATGTTATGTGTCTTCATTATAACTACAGGGTATTTTTCAATCGACATTCGTAAATTTTACCTCCAATACACTTAATTATTAAAATTCATGTATCATTACTCTTTCGGTTAACATTTCAAGGATTAGATTATAATGGAATCATCATTCAAGTTTTTTCTGAATGAAATCCAATAAAAGAGTATTTAATTCTTATAAAATACAATAATGTATCGTCAGTTTTGTTGTGCATTGTTAAATATTTGTTTATATTTTATTTAAATCCAGTCCAAAACTACCAACCCTTTTAAATAGGTTTCGCCTTACAAATTTGCACACACCTATCCAACGTCCCGGTCCTAATTTATTTTTCTCTCTCAGATTCCGACATCTAGCTTCTGACGTGTGAGTTTTATTCAACACGGGTGTTTATTTCACGTCCGCAAACTCGTTCTTTCATTGAGTAGTAAGCTGTCAAAAGCAAAATCAATATCTGCGTATTAAAGTGCCACATTCATGTAAATATATTTTGCTGTTAACATAGAAATTAGTGCACAATTTTCAAATTGACTCAGGGTAAATAGATTTAAAGTACTCTGGATAAATTTTGGTGGGGCACGCCTCCATTTCGACCTAACAAATATGGGAAATATAGAATTTATAATTTAATAACGAAAAACAGAGTATGCCATTGGATTCACACTGTAAATATCGTTGAGGATGTATATATTTCATTATGTTTTACAGTGTCTCATGACCTACCAGGGGCGGATACAGTAATTTAGATTTTTTTGGGGGAGGGGGAGGGGGGCTCATATTGCGTCGCCGCGAAGCGCCAAGGGGGGGGGGGGGTGGAGGAATTAGGGGGGTACACCCCTCCCAGGCAGGTTTAAGGCATAGATACAAATATGCCCCTGCTTAAGCTGTACAAGCAGTCGGTGTTTTATATCCCAATCAAACGGCAGATTTAAACGTTAATTGATTCGCTTTACATGTTCACATACACATGCATATATAGTGTACTTCAATTACAATATATAATCAGATTAAATAAACAATGACAGAAACACACCAAGTACCATTATATAAACCGGGATATTCTTTTTATTTAACTTTCGTTCCTTTATTGTCAGTAGATTTGAGAAAATGCAGCGGCAAGACCCGGACATGTTTGTGAAAGGGATGGGACAGGCCATGGAGAACCTAGACGTTGAACCGGGAAACGCCTATACACAGTATGAGGGATTTAGAAATATGAATATATTAAATGAAAGTTTGAAGACAGTTAGGGGTGACATCCATATAGAACAACCAATTACGTTATGGATGTAATCTGGACCACAATAATATTTAAACAGTATACATAAAAAAACAGTAGCGTTCAGGTGTCCCGGTGTCTACCGGGTTCCTAAGACTCTTCCAAATCCCTTCAGTTTCCAACGGTTAATTTTTCATCCTATTTAAAGCCCTGCAACGAGTGATGAAATAACACGACAGAATTCATCTGAACTCACAAATCATAGTGTAATGCGACATAATTCTTTAGAGATAGGTATACATGCTGTCAGAAAGTCAATAAACGTGCAGGGAGAATTATCAATAGGATGAGTATAAACGGAATCTTAAATACACACATATATCGGACTTTTTTATTAGAAATCACAGCTTGTAGGGCAACACTGAGGAAAAAGTTACATCAAGTTTTAAAGTGCAGTTCTAGACATTGGTTAGCATGCCAGTCTGACAGGTCGATAGACGCTCGTATGTCAGAGGGGCATCTTGGATATGCATGGTCTTACCACTCTATGGTATGTGATAATCATTACTTTGCATACAAGCACAGTGAAGACATGTTTGAAGGTTTCATATTAGTGAGAAGCAAGCCTTAAACTGTGTGACTGTTTACCCATCGATCATAGACTTTATTCTGAATACAAAATGGCTTTAACCATAACCACATTTTTTTATAATTACGTTACAGGTACAAGCTCACTCAGTTTTTATTGTACGTTTACCAAATACTTAACATTATTCGTGGATCAATTAATTTTTGAACAGAGGCTTGTGAATGAATTGAAGCAGAGTTTTGTTTCAGTAATTTCTAGACAAACGGGTCAAAATTGCTAACAGTCTCTCGACTAGTAAATAAATAATAAAAAAAAACCACCGCCAACTCGCACAATTTTAATGTTCTCTGAGTCCGTGGAACAGTAATGTTTAATGTGGCCTTACAACAGAGACGGCTCTATAGCTTTAGGTAATTTAATCGCCTAAATGAAAATTAATATGCAGTACGTATATACCCCCTCCCCCCTTACAACCCCCCCCCCCTCAGCGCTTCATGGCCTCGCAATGTGAGCTCCCCCTATTCTAAACTCCTGTATCCACCCTGGAATAACACCTTTTTCTAAAAAGATAGGTCCATGGCCTGCTATGGCACGGTCTCGTGAATGAAGTGTGTACTGTATACAATGATATGTTTTCATTGAGTCTTATTGATTCTAAATTTTATATTCATGGAGCTAATTTTAACATGTTGTTTCCGAAAACATAACGAATCTCCGAGGTTCTGACATGATGTCTCGAGTACGTCACAGTGCGTCACGCAATTCCATTTCTGAACATAATTAACGTCCAATCATTTCAACAATAATTAAACGTATACCTTTTTATAGATGGTTTGAAAAATCGCCAAAATTTGCAGTGTACTTATACTTGGTACTCGATTTTGGTTAAAACATTTGATTTATCACATTTTAGTTCACTCTGTGAACTTTTGCCAAGGCGCAGCGTCCGCCGTCCACCGTCCACTGTCCACTGTCAACTGTCCACCGTCCACCGTCTGTTACCAAATATCTCAACTGCCTCATCAGCTACCTTCATGAAACTTTGCAGAAATACTGATCATGGGATGGACATGCAAAAATGAGCTTTTGGTGGCGCCACCTATGTTGACCTACTTTCTGCGGGACGAAATGGTCTTTTCAACTTCTTTCAAGATAAGTCATAAAGTTTTAATATTTTGGCCTTCATATCATAGTCAACAGTTCCTTAGAGGAAGGGGAATAATTTGAGTATAAATTCAGTCAAGTCATATTCAAGATGGCGTCTCTACGGAACTTCAAATTCTGTCGATCCCAAAATACAGCTTGATGTGTTTCTATGTATACATGATGTATTGTCTTTTACCAAATATCTTAGGAACTGCTGCAGCCTTCAGTTTAAAATTTCACAGGAATATTAATCATGTGACTGCTTGATGATTTTGACCTCTAGGTGGCGCCACCTGTGTTGACCTACTTTCTGCGGGAAAAAATGGTCTTTTCCACTTCTTCCAAGATAAGTCACAAAGTATTGATATTTTGGCCTACATATCATAGTCAACAGTTCCTTAGAGGAAGGGGAATAATTTGAGTATAAATTCAGTCAAGTCATATTCAAGATGGCGTCTCTACGGAACTTCAGATTCTGTTGATCGCAAAATATGACAGCTTGATGTGTTTCTATACATGATGTATTGTCTGTTACCAAATATCTTAGGAACTGCTGCAGCCTTCAGTTTCAAATTTCACGAGAATATTGATCATGTGACTGCTAAATGATTTTGACCTCCAGGTGGCGCCAACTGTGTTGACCTACTTTATGTGGGAAAAAATTATCTTTTCCACTTCTTTCAAGATAAGTCACAAAATATTAATATTTTGGCCTTCATATCATAGTCAGCAGTTCCTTAGAGGAAGGGGAATAATTTGTGTGTAAATTCAGTCAAATCATTTTCAAGATGGAATCTCTACAGAACTTCAAATTGTGTAGGTTGCAAAATTTAGCAACTTGATGTGTTTCCATACAGGATGTATTGTCTGTTACCAAATATTTTAAGAACTGCTGCAGCCTTCAGTTTCAAATTTCACAGGAATATTGATCATGTGACTGCCAGATGATTTTGACCTCCAGGTGGCGCCAGATATGTTGATCTACTTTCTGTGGGACAAAAGGTTCCTTTTGCTGGTACATTTGCTGTGGGTGAAAAATGCTCATATCTCAGAAGTGGTTCAATGTATTGATCTGAAATTTGTCATGTATATCCATCTAGGAAAGTTTTCTAGTTAACCAGACAGGTGGCGCCACCTACAATACTTTTTGCGGAGTGTCCAACTTTGCATTTGCCATCTGATCGTCTTAGTGTTTCTTCAGTGTATTGGGTTGAAATTGTGCATGTTCATAGATCTTCATCACCTCCATCTCGTAAACAAGACTGGTGGAGCCATCTGCAATAATTTTCCTGTGGTGTCCATTCATACGTTTGCTCTGGGTGAAAATTGCTCATATCTCAGGAGTACTGGTCTGAAATTTGGCATGTGCAGTCATCTTGGAAAGTTTTCTCATAAACCAGATAGGTGGCGCCACCTACCTTGTGTAACAGGACAATGTCTACTTGGAAAGGAATGAATGGTATTTTCACATTCATTTTTTTTAATCACTTGCCAAATTGCACAGTAATTCACAGAGTGAACATTAGACCCCAGGGTCTCTTGTTTGCAATATAAAATCGCATGGGCATTTACTTTGCGGGCGGCAAAAAAAAAACTGAGATATGGGCAAAATGATGTCTTTTCCCGCTGCATGTATAGTTCATGCATTTGGTAACAAGCGCCCATGGGCGTTATACCATGCGCGGTATGCGGATCCAATTCTCCCCTGAGAATTCAATCTTAGCGCTTCTAGGTCTCATGCCGCATACCGCTGGCCCGGTAAATGCTTTATGACTAAAGTGAACAAAAATTTGCATACCGCTTACCGCTTACCGCGTGTCTGGTAAACGCAGCTGTTACAACCCATAATGTAATAATCGGCCCATAATGTAATAACGGCCCATATTGTAATAAAAACGACCCATAATGTAATAATCAGACCCTGCCCATATTGTATTAAAACTGGCCCATACTGTAATAACGGCCCATAATGTAATAAAAAACGGCCCATATTGTAATAACGGCCCATATTGTAATAAAAACGACCCATATTGTAATAATCATACCCTACCCATATTGTAATAAAACGGGAAGTGGGAAAAACGACCCATATTGTAATAACATATTTATATTGTAATAACATGTTTAAGCTCAAGAATGACAGGGCACACGCTTAGTGTCATTTACATAATATCCCGCCCCCTCCCATACCCTCTCCATGAACCTGTTATTAACCTAAATGAACCCATGGTTCACAATTGAATAAAAAAATCATATTTTCATACACTAAAATATAACGTATAATAAAAATAATAATAATAATAATAATAATAATAATAATAATAATAATATAATAATAATAATTATTATTATTTTAATAATAATATACATATATACATATATATATACACGTATATATAACAGTTTTCATAGTACCCATGTATGCATATTAGCGATCCCCCCCCCTACAACTATCGAATTTCTAGATCCGCCACTAATCATGGCCCCCTTCCCTCCCTCAAACCTGGTTACGCCCCTGAATCTCCCCGCTCTGCGCCCTACGCTCTACCTCTAGAACACAGAAACCGGCATTTTCAAATAGTTGTTTTGTTGTTTGGGCTAATTATTTTTAAAAATTAAATTGTAAACTCTTGAATCGCACGAATAACGCATCCAGGTTTTAATTTCAATTACGTGCGTTGAAAGCTCTTAATCTATGCGACGTGTTATACATGTTAACCTAAGACATCTTAACCGATACATATATAGGCACCAAATAATTGCAGCAGTACCTCCATTAATAATTTCCAAATCTCGGGAGGTTTTCGAGAGATCATATAAAATATTCTCTATGATACATTGAGCAAAACGCACTGAAATTTAAACTTTCATTTATATTTTAAAAAGAATTAAAATACATTAAAATGTATCGATAATGAGAGTTTTGTATAATTTATCTGTTAAAATTGACAAAATATTTACATTTTGGCGATATACATATATATATATATATATATATATATCTATCTATACATATATATATTATCTTGTTTAAATACTTTATCACCCTATTTAAACACTGATTCAACAAAAGGATAATCATGAATCATGGCCATATTTCGCTCATATTAGCTTGGTCACCGTTTTAAACAAATAGTCATTATGTAATCAAGTGGTTTTTCATACTTGTATGTTCACTTACACATTCGTGTCACGAGAAGTCAATATATGAATTGTGTAAGTTAATTTGCATTAACTTTGATTTATAAAATTATTGGCCGTTTTACCCACCTTCGATTTTATTACAATATGGGCCGTTTTACCCAATTGTGATTTTATTACAATATGGGCAGGGTATAGTTATTACAATATGGGCCGTTTTTTATTCATTATGGGCTATTATTACATTATGGGTCGTTTTTATTACAATATGGGCCATTATTACATTATGGGCCAGTTATTACATTATGGGTCGTAACAGCAGCTTTACTCAAGCCTGCCTTGGTCATCAACCGTAAAGAACAATCTGCACAACGGTTTACACCCCTTGGTGTCCCGAAATAATAGGGGGTACATGTCGCTAAATTGAACATATTATATTACACTTGAATCATAAATCAAAACTTTTAGTTTATTTTTGATTGGAACGAATATTTTATAATCAGCCATCTTCAAATATTGCAAGTGTAGACCTTAAGGTAAAGACCTCTCTGACACCATGCAGGGGATCGTCGGACTACTTTATCGGTCTCGGATAACTGACAACGAGTCTTGCCTATCGGAAACATTATGGTTGCTCCCATATGACCGGACAGTCAGCTTGAGCGTTTGTACTGAAAATCTCTGTTACTTTTGTGAATAGCGTTTTAAATTCCAAATTTGTTATTCACTTCGACTCAAGCAGCTTTTCATCGGAAAAGGACATGTATTATGAAGCATAAAATCGACAGCATCTCCAATTATCGCTCATTTGCGCAAATGTTTTTGTTTATATTTTGTTTTATCAAGACATGTGACGTACCACATAAACTGTTCATCGAACGATTTTATCTTATCAATATTTTCACATGTACAAATAAACAGTAGCTATACCGTGCAGGGATTTTTAATAAACTTCGTAATACTTGAGCACTTTTTGCCACGTAGTGCGTACGTCCGGCGCATAACCCAGGACCCCCCACGTTGCGTCCGTGAGGCTATTCTCTTAATAGACGTGACGTCACGTGAATGGTCTATTTTAATGCACGTGCTGGTTCGAATGTGCACAACGGTCATACTACTATGACGCAGGTCTATATTATACGAAAGAGCCACTGGATGGGAAAAGTATTACCGGAAACAAAGTTTTATGGTTAAGTATTATAATAACTGTACTTTTACAGTATTTGAAGACCCCCTTCTATACTACCCGGGACCTGTGTTTGGTTACAAAAGCAACTGATTGTTTATCAAGATTGTTCTCAAGACAGTCTTGGATAGTGAAACCTTACTTAACTAAAGACTAGGTCTTCAAGAAAAGTCTCAAGACTGTCTTGAGAACAATATTCAAACCCATCCCAGGTTCTGCGAGACCAAGAACGAGACCCACAATACCAGGTCTCAACACTCTCTCAGAGACCAGAACCGGTCACAACATCTACAACTGAGAATGGAGTTGCACATTGCAGTAGTTCCTGTTTGTTAGTGTACACTCTCTAGCAGTTGAGAAACGTGTTCCCATACATTTTTTTTATTTATCGTTACTTTAGGTCACTGTTCACGTATAGAGCGCGCACGCATATTGAACATACGCACAGGCTTCCGTATCATCTAGACACAGATTGTCGAGTTGTGTTCAGAAATGTGTGGTCACGTAAGTAGGCCAATACCAACATTAGTGTGGGTAGTTGTGGAGCGATCTTTCGTGTTTGGTATGTAATGGGCTGTGTTTTACCCCATATAGATTTAATGAACATTTTTATTTCATGATCCACGCTCCAAGGCTGCTGTTGCATTAATTATAAATAAATTGCGTTTTAAAGGTACCAATTAAACTACCTTTTGAAAAAGAATTTATGCGATTTCTTGCTTCCTCTGTGAATATATTAATAATTAAGGGTAATTTTGGTTGTGAAATGTTCTTATAACGCCTTCTTGAATGATGTATGAACTTGTTTATAAACAGGATGTTTTTAAAACAGCAGTATTGACAGATGGGAAAAAAACTTAATCCTAATTCCTAAGGATCAGAGTTTGTATAACTTTATTGCTTCAATTTATATTATTTGTTTATACAACAAAAGGGCATTTTGAATAGACATTGTCTGTTGCCCAATTGTATTCACTTTGTTGAATAAAATCTGTGTAAACTAAACTATGGGAAAACAACATGTAACCTAAGGTGGTAGGGTGCATATACGGGGCGGTAAAAAGGTCACTAATTGTTAAACGCCATTTGCAAAGCTCCGGCTTATCTGATTTGCTTCAAAATGTCCTTGTTGAATTTTTGTTTTGATTATTTTTGCGGACCCCCAACAAATTATAAACACGTTGATATAAATAAAACAAGCAGCCTGTGTGCGGTGAGATCCACGTTTTCTGGCTGATTCCTTTAAAAGCTCAAAGGGATTACCTTTAGTTTTTTTAGGGTCCCAGTTTGGGTGCTGCCTCAAAAGGACTGATGGTGTCATCAAATATCTTAACAATTAAGTTATAATTTGATGATTAATCAAGTCTTGAGTGTAAAGGTGGATAAAACTGCGATAACGGTTTTTATTCCTATGTTGTCTTTTATTTGTGCATACACGTTTATTTGTTTATTTGCAGGGCACCTAATTATTTTCTATTTATTATTCTCATGCAGTACTGTAATTTTTTCACAAAGGTAAATGAGGGTATAGTTTTTTCCATAATTAGTAATGTATAAATGACATTCCAAAAGGTGTAAACACATGTTTAATTAACACAACTGTTACAAACCATTGTTGATTAATACAACTCTTTGACGTTTTCATAAGCAGTTTAATAAACATGCCAGACCATTGACCGTTCACTGACATCCTGTGTAACAATTAACAACTCCACAACTCTGGATATCATCCATGTGGCAATCATATCATTCATTATGCAGCCACCAGCGACTATAGACGATGTTTTCTTAATCGACAACATACAAGATCCTCTATCAAATTTGTTCCAACACTATATGACAGTATACATTGAATGAAATAAGCAAATGTCGAGCAGCACTTTCAGGCAGCAAGAGATTTTGAGCCACAGCATTGAAAGAGGACATAATTGCTGCCAAGTGTCTTTGGAAGATCAAAGAACTGGGTCAGACCGTTCCCCTTGGTGATGGTTAGAACAAGTGTTTGAGGAAGTGATCACAAGGGTTCTGACTTCCAAATCCAGCAACCAAGTCCTGCAGCAGAATCTACTGGACCTATCACCAAAGTACCTAGTAGAAGACACAGCTGGTAAATATTGGTGAATAGAGGTGTACCATGGAAACGTCTACCAGGTTCAGCAGGCAGACTGGAGGGGTAAAAACAGGCTCGGTATCAACTTGATGGATAACCCAGGCTTGATATACCCAGACACTTGATGTTTGGAGCCCCTGAGATCGAGTGGCTATAGAAGTAATTTTAGAAATTGGCCACGTCCCAAACCATCAACTTATCGCATTCGTTGGACGCTGTGGGATGACTCACGGAAAAGCAGAGGCCTCCTTCATTTGGGAGCCAATGATGCGTCTGCGAAACATGTTACAAATTAACCATGAGCCCGGGTAAACGATTTGGTACGGCTTTTGATAGTAAGAAAGTAACATTCTCCCTTTTGCTTGCACGATTACCATCGAAGAATATGAATGAAGAAGAAAGGCTGTAAATAAACTGATTAGGACCCATGCCGAGAAAAAAAAGATTTAGTGTTCTTAAGGTAGCAGAAAGCAGGGGAGAGGGAGTTCATTTGGCAGGACACAGCTATTGGTCAATAGAAGTTTCTCATATTAGTTGAGCGTTAATATTTATCTATAGGTGCTTTTGTGTAAATATGTTCTGGAAATTAGTTTTGTTATAATTCTATTTATATCAGTTTACATTTCATCTTAATAAAACTTATTTTTTCTTTGAATATATAATATTGCTGTTATATAGAATATTCAGTTATATATGCTCGCACATGCGCAGTGACGAAGTTGTGGCATTAATGTCAACGTTCGTGCAGCACTAGTGTGGAAAGAAAGGCGGCCTATTCAGTAGGGTTATGTTAGTTTGTAGGGACGGAGGTGTGTAGAGGATGAAATGCTGACTCACGTAGATGGCGATAAACATAAGGGTCAGGTGACAGTATTCAGTGGTCATTTTTATGACCGTATAACAAACCCTTGGACTTTGGACCATCAGGTTTATAGACCACAGAATATAATCATCCTGATAAACTTTGAATCTGTTACAATATTCAAGGCACAGGATGGTATTGGTGGCTTGCCTGACAACTTAAACCGAGCGAAAAGATATTCAACCTGTTTGTATTAAAAATTACAATTCAGTGAATGTGAGTATTGTTTAACGTGTGTTTCTTTAGTTTTTGTATCCCGCAATTAGTTGTTTATAAGGTTCTGCTTTTTTTTACTATATATAAGAACTGTTACGATGACGAAGGATATGTGTTATATATGCATATACACTTTCTGAATAGCCAATTTGTTTGTGTATACGAATATGTCACCGATCTACACTTTGACTTTATCGACCGACGCCGAAGATGAATTTCGGAACAAAAACACTTTTTTTTCTGGTGAAAGATTTCGAATTATAGGTTAAATAGAGGGTCGGAGACGGGGGGGGGGGGGGCTAAGGGTATGAAGTGATTAGTGGACACCAGTAAACAGAAATCATGATTCATATTTGAGGGTTTGTTAGAAATGTATTTATATCTTTGTATCGGGAATGTTATGTGTCTTCATTATAACTACAGGGTATTTTTCAATCGACATTCGTAAATTTTACCTCCAATACACTTAATTATTAAAATTCATGTATCATTACTCTTTCGGTTAACATTTCAAGGATTAGATTATAATGGAATCATCATTCAAGGTTTTTCTGTTAATTATATTTTGCTGTTAACATAGAAATTAGTGCACAATTTTCAAATTGACTCAGGGTAAATAGATTTAAAGTACTCTGGATAAATTTTGGTGGGGCACGCCTCCATTTCGACCTAACAAATATGGGAAATATATAATTTATAATTTAATAACGAAAAACAGAGTATGCCATTGGATTCACACTGTAAATATCGTTGAGGATGTATATATTTCATTATGTTTTACAGTGTCTCATGACCTACCAGGGGCGGATACAGTAATTCAGATTTTTTTTGGGGAGGGGGAGGGGGGCTCATATTGCGTCGCCGCGAAGCGCCAAGGGGGGGGGGGTGGAGGAATTAGGGGGGTACACCCCTCCCAGGCAGGTTTAAGGCATAGATACAAATATGCCCCTGCTTAAGCTGTACAAGCAGTCGGTGTTTTATATCCCAATCAAACGGCAGATTTAAACGTTAATTGATTCGCTTTACATGTTCACATACACATGCATATATAGTGTACTTCAATTACAATATATAATCAGATTAAATAAACAATGACAGAAACACACCAAGTACCATTATATAAACCGGGATATTCTTTTTATTTAACTTTCGTTCCTTTATTGTCAGTAGATTTGAGAAAATGCAGCGGCAGGACCCGGACATGTTTGTGAAAGGGATGGGACAGGCCATGGAGAACCTAGACGTTGAACCGGGAAACGCCTATACACAGTATGAGGGATTTATGATACCCACCTACTGTCTGGAATCGACTAAAAAACTGAAGTCTTTCAATGTGCGCCAAGACGATATTTATGTGTGCAGCTATCCTAAATCAGGTAAATAATGAGAAACAAGATTGTCTATTATATAAGGAATTATAATTCCTGATGGACTACATCGGGTATATATACATGCCTTTATTATTATTATTATTATTATTAATAGTTTATGCACACCGTATACACATAACCATAAACACACCAAAGCAATGCCTGATGAGACAGAATGATGATATATTGGCATTTATTATGACGAATATTATATTCAAAATTATATAAATAGAATAACATATAGTGTCAATAACAATACAAAAGTGCATAGTACTATGATCATATAATATATACAAATAGCACCGTTACGAAGTAGACGTGTTTAAAACCGAAATCGTATATATGTATAAACATGTATATATAAATCTTGTGGCACTGGCTAACCAATATTTGGATTCTATAATAAATTATGTGTAAGAGTTGGATCTTTCTAAAACAAACCAGAACGTTAACTATCAGTTAGCAAAAGTGAATGGGGTACAACACATCCCCACCTGCACATACATGTAATGAATAAGTAAATAAGTGAATAATGCTTATGTGTGATCACTGTAATACAGGAAGTAAATCAAGGAACTGCTGAATGTATTATTCAATAACAACAGGCAGAATTAAACATCTTTGCACACATCATAATGATGTTTGATCACGTTTTGGCGACCATTCCTGCGTTTGCACAAGTTAAACATCATGTACCACTGTTACTGTATTGGATTATATGCATTAGCATATAGCCAAAAAGCAAGATCGAATAATGTCGTTTGAAGGTAAAATAACGATAGATTTTCACAAAGCTGTTGTTGTGAGATGACAAAGGTAGCAAATATGTAATGGAAACCCCTTGTCAATGGTGACACGAGTGTAGGAACCAAAGCTGTTAATGACAGAACTTAAAAAAAATATGTTTTATTGCGAAAATTTATTTTGGGATAAGTATATTCTGATCACGTATCAGACACATTAGCCTGCGAATGGAATTAAGGAGGACTAGATAAATGCCCTAAATTTCAGATGTGGGGAAGTGGGGCCAGAGTTTTTAGCTTGATGGGGGGGGGGGGGGGGACCTAACTTGCTGGGGGGGGGGGGGGGGGGGCGCTTAAAGAAGGGACTCTAGGGTGACTGGCTGGCTTCACTGCTCAATGACATAGGAAACATTCGTGGCGGTAAGCGCATGGATGGTTCGAACATTTTGCATGGTACTCAAAACAGAAAGTGCTTGGAACAATAAAGCACTGTGATCATGTTTTTTTTTTCTTGTTGGCCTTCTTCGGTTAGAAGGAACAGTAAGAGTGTTTGGATCGTGGCTTTTCCGACATGTTTTACTTTTAGCCTCAGGCCTGAGACCCTCTAAAGGTTGGCCAAATCGAATTGCTGTTTTATTTTTGCTCAGTACTGCCTGTTCGCGCGATCCTAATTTTGCGATACAATATAGGTGCTGGTGACTCCATATAGCTTGTGACGTTCCGGCATCTCCATGCAGGGATCAATGTTGGTGGTAGGAGGAGCTGCGACATTTTGCGCCCCCCCCCCCCCCCCCCGGGATGACGACTACTGACCGGGTGTGCTAGCATGGCGATCCATGGCCGCTGATACTTATTTTGCGATGAGTTGTTGAATGTGAGGAGAGAGCCCACCTGGCTGGTTGCAAAAAAAATAAAAACACATGAGGAATAACTCCTAGGATAGAGACAGAATTTATATGAAAAGCGGACAACACAGCAACAAGTAAACATAAACAGTAGATAATGAGGTGGATCAGCCAGCCTTTATATAAATTATATATGTATATATAAATCGACAGACAACCTTTAAAAGAAAAGCGGACAACACAATAACAAGAAAATGTGAACAGTAGGATATCAGATAGATCAGCAAGCATATTTTATATATATATGATTATAAATTCACAGTTTATGCATCAAATAAAAAACAGAATCGACAAACAGATACAATATGGCCAAAGAGAAACTCCAAACCCATTTAAAGCAATATCATAACGGTAGCAGCTAAAGGCTCGTTTAACACATTTCCTTAAACCCCTTCACAGTAGCCATTTCCAACTACAAGCATACTTGCCTATCCCTTTGAAATTTAGATGCACTCGTCCTGGTGATGAAGCTGCGACCAAGGGGCATTGAAGCCCGTGTGTTTAAAAAAAATTGTATCGGTTGACCGTTGGCTGCATTGCACAATTTATACAGAGCAATGTTGTACTCATTCACCTTGTCATTATTATATAGTATCGAAGGGTGGGGAATAACAGGGGAGAACGGAGCCGCATATCACCTCACTGATACCATATAACTCATTATTTATATGCAATTACTAATGCATACGAGTTAATATTGCTTGCTTATTTAGCGGAAACTGCCATCTTGTCAAAAAAGGTCGATCGAACCTGGCTAATTCCAGGATACGAGCGCAACTCTCCTCAATTTATGTCTCCTCTTTATGTCAGCCTCGCAAAGCCATTCCCCCAGTCCCATGAAAGGAGACCTTGAAGTGTGTCGGATCAAGGCCGAGATTTTTAGAAAGGCGCCATTTTGAAATAACACCGTTTTGTGGAACATTAGTCCCCCAGACAGAATGCCATGTCCGGCTTGCCCGAACTATGAAAGGAATCGCGATAACATTTGGGCCAAAGTGTGTCCGACCAGTAAAACGGACGTTGCAGGATCGTAAACCATGATCGAGTAAATAAACATGTAAGTACTCATGATGCTGCAACCTTGTAAAAAATATGATTGTGTTATGCACCGCTCGGCGTCATGCACTTGCACTTGTATGAGATGTCGGGTGACGATTCTTCCGAGACGATGCAAGATACGTTTTCTGGGCAAGTTATGAATACTTGACAAATCGGAACAGCAGCAAAGCGCGGAATCAATGAAGTTTTACTAATACACAATTGACGCTGATGCTTCTTCGGCTGTTGGTCGATAAATGAAATCATGAAATTGAAATTGAAGTGAAGATGCTTATGTCACATGACTTGGTTCATGTGACTGAACAACTGCTCCTATTGGCTTAAAGGGAAGTTTAACCTCTTAAACCCTATCACGTGGTCTCTTGATTTCACATGGGTTGCCAATGCAAGCTAACACTGGAAAAGAATAAAAATGGTCTTATCAGATGTATGTGTGTATGAGTGCATAAATGTCCATGTTGCTGTTGACACCTAGATTAATATATAAATGTTAATACCAATTGAAAGGGTTATTATGTTTAATTAGGTGTAAACAACAATGCCACCCATTTTAAATTAAATATTGAGACAATTTTATTTTCAGATATGATTTGTGATCGTTCATTTTTGTGAAACTTCGATTAAAATTATTTTTGAATAAATAACGAATATTAAACATTAAGACATTTCAAACATAAATTGAATAAAAATTTGATTATAAAAGATCTGCCTTTGAATAAATAATTGCTTTATTCTTGCACCTCGATCAATAAGTAAAACTTGAGTTTAGTCTTAAAGTCGAATCAATATTTTGTATGCAAGGTACCACGTGGCTACAGCAAGTGGTTTACCTCATACTTCACGGGTCCGGATCAGCTCGTACCGAGACAAAGGTGATGGAGGAACGGTTCCCGTATTTGGAATATGTAGTACCTGGGGTCGAAGTCATCAACAACCTTCCTTCACCCCGCATGATAAAATCCCATCTACCGATGTCTTTACTTCCTCCAGATATTACAGCTAAGAAGCCAAAGGTAACACACAACCACACACACACGCATTACGCCACAGTGATATACACTGCGTAATTCCATAGTTTCTTCGTTTTTCCCGCTGCCTAGTTTAACATGTTATTCAAGGTTTCAAAACCAGGGTTGGCACAGGCCAAGAATCACAGCAACTAGCATACTGCCGCGGATTTAAAACTTGGAGCTTGACGAAGCACAATGAGGTTTTTCATTGATCATATAACAATTTTCCCCCTCCTGCTGGCGCTAGTGCTGAAACCCGGAGAATCTAGCTATAGAAAGCTGCGGTTAAGGCGAAGGAAGTATGGATGATTGCCGTGTATTACCGCCGCCTGAGATGAATAAATCGTAAATTCTGTCTTAGTATCCCTTTCATCCCACTAATTTTATTCCCTTCACTTCAGATACTGTATATCGCGAGGAACCCCAAAGATGTGATAGTATCATACCAACATTTTAGGCATATGTTAAAATTTTCAAATTACAATGGGACAATGGAAGATATGTATGAGAATTTCATGACTGACAAAGGTAAGCTTATATTTTGTAAATATTAACTGATGTAAATTTCGGTTATCATCATGTCAGATGACTTGAACATAATCAGATAATTTTGAAAAAGTAATACCAAATAATGCTTACTGCGATAATAACCTGTTGCACAGTACTATATCATAAAGGTATAACTGCGTAGTTTATCCTATGAATGATTCATTGGTAATAATAATTGAATAAATATAAAGTACCAACAATAATGTTTCTGTCAATATTCTCTAGCTGGGTATGCGCCGTGGACGGAGCACCTTAAGCAATACTGGGGAAAAAGAGAAGAGGATAACGTTCTCTTTCTGACATATGAGGATATGTCAAAGGTAAAGTAATTATAATCATAGAGTATAAAGTTATCTATTGAACAGATAAACGGCTGGTATTTTTTATATTGTTTAATTCACTTGTGAAACGTTTTAAACGGAATGGTACACATTTCATCTGAACCTCTAGTATTCCTTGATAAAAAAAAGTGCCATCAGCGTGCACCTGTACATCTAAAACTTGAATTTCAACCCTCAATAACGATATATTTAGTTATTTTTAACGCAAGAATATATGACGCTTCCTACATTGAAGCATTTGTCCCCACATCTAGAATTATTATTCTTTACTTCTAACATACGTGTGTTAATATATAAGCATAAGTTATTTTACTCTACTGAAACCCGACTCGATAAAGGTAGAAAATTTGATCGTTTAAAGTACCATGAGTCATGAGAGAATGTCAAACGTTGATTTGTGTATTCATTATTGACAAGAGCAATTCACGAAGCATAAGTTAAAAATATATATATGATTATTTGTCATTATGAGAACATCTGTCGACTAAAAATAAGCAACAATGTGGTCAAAATATAATATTGCTTTTATTTATTGCTGAGAACGTCTGTCAACTGAAAATAAGCAACAAAGTGGTCAAAACATAATATTGCTTTTCTGAACGATAGGTATGTTTTACATTTCATTAACAGGACCTTCTATCTTGTGTTAGGAGAGTTGCTGGTTTTCTCGGAAAATCTCTGCCCGAGGAAGAGGCCAAAGCAATAAGTCGTGAATGTAGTTTTCCTGCTATGAAAGAAAACGATATGGCCAATTACTCTTGGTTTGATAAGGCGGGCATTCGTAAACCAGGAGAAGCAGAGTTCATGCGCAAAGGTATTATTTAACCAGTCAATATATGTTATATTATTTCAAAACTAAGGTTCAAGACTCAAATTGAATTTCTCCAATACTTAATGAAACAATTGTTAACCCTCTGATTTTCTGATCGAACTTCGATACAGATCACATTTTTTAAAGAATGTTCAAAGCCTTTTCATTTTTACTGATTCTGATTCCTTTAGTTAATTCAACATGTAATTCCATATCGTGTTATCTAGACATTAAGTGATACTGTATGGACATTTTAGGAAAGGTGGGTGACTGGAAGAATCACCTGACACCAGAGATGAGTGAAGCAATTGATAAAATGTTGGCGGAGAAAATCACACCATTTGGCATCAATTTAGTTTGCGATCTTAATGAGCAACAATGAAAAGTATACATAAGGCTAGTAAAAAGACTCGAAAAGTCTTCACTCCAGCTTTACTGTGCAACGATGTAAGTCCATGTGTGGACTTATCTATCCAGAAGTATTTTAAATTACCCATCAGTCAGGTAGCCATAGATGTATGAGCGACATCATGTATTCCGACTGACAGTGATCACAACAGGGATACCGGTTCGGACTGAAAGAAAAATTGGATATCAATACTGTCAGTTTATATATATTTTTTATGTTTATTTGTCATCTACAATCGTTTTGAAATGTCATCCCAGAGTGTCTATTTTTTTCTTGAAATACACAAATATCTCTTGAGTATTTTAGTGTATCAGCCGGGAGTTTTGCATGTTCATCCATCTGAGTTAGATTTCTCGTACTGAGACTGGTGGCACCATCTACAAACTCGCTTTCATATAATACATTTATGCACAAATCTCAGGAGTAGTCAACCATATCAGCCTGAAATTTGCATGCAGGTCCATCTTTAATAGCTTTCTCGTACACAAGACAGGTGGCACTAGCAACAAGCGTTTTTTTTCATGTCTTTCCTGAGTGCCTCTGGTTTTGGTAACAATTTCTAATCTGACATTCACACTCCTACAGGTCACAATATTAACGAATTCCCTTAAGTAATATCTTTCCCGAATTATCAGAAATATATATATAAACATATTATTCGTATCTGCTTCCCCGACAATATGGGTAATCTTTTAGGCCAATTCCACGTGTTCCTCTGTTTGTCTGTAAGTTTTTCGTCCAGTCTGTTTGTTGGCTGGTATGAGAAGGATCCAAAAATTTATAACAGGATTTTATAGTAATATAATTATTAATCCCATTTTGAAAGAAAAAGGTTTCTATTAATATGTGGTATATCGTTCTTGCACATATGTGTGTATGAACAGGATAGTTTATAGAGGTGCTCATTTTAAAATTACTTTGATGGTGATTAATACTAAAGCTCGCGGTGATGTTACCTAGTGCTCTACTTTTACCAAGGTGTGTATGCTAAACTTTGGACTTTGGCCACAATGTGTATAGATGGCTGAATAATATGTCTTGTGTTGTTTGTTTTATTTTATCTAGCAAGAGATAACTCGCTTATGACAAATGACTGTAAACTATGACCGGTTAATTCTGACGATGTGTATGACACTTGTTCTTTCGCTGATCTGCAACACAGTTTGGAGTGAGTGAACAAATCTTCTGCCTGTCGCTTTTAAAACCTGACCAATCGTTGAACGTGAGTACTGTCACACGTAATGTTTCGGGTGTTTTTTAACAAATATTCGTTTGTCGTTCTATTGTCTGTTTAAGGAATAATTCTTTATGATCACGACATTACAGAACAGGGTACTTTATAGCCATATTATATAATTTATTCACAGAGGAGATTTCTGACATTTTACCTCCCATATAATCATTATGTTTTGTGTAGATTTATCCACCGATGCTGATGATAAATTTACGGACTGAATTCAGACCCTATTCAGTCTTATTCAGATTTAGATTGACAGGTCAAATGTTAGGTCAGATAATGGGGCGGTTGAAAGACCAGGATGTCATTTGTGGACAAAAAATAAAAGGGAATCGACAACCATATGTGTGTAGGTGTTTGTCTGTATATGTAGTATCAATTTATGTTTATCTTCACATTAGCTATGCTAAGTTTGTAATGAGAAAATTCTAATATTAAACAGAGATGCCTTCCGCAATATAATATTTAACTGATATATCCTAAATATTATTCTTGCTTCTGCCTTTTTTCTGCATGCTTTGATAAATAAATTAAAAAAAAACTTTAATTGTTACAGCATTCATAAAAAAGGCAGAATATTTTCACATTTCCAGAACCAAGAATAATATTTTGGATGTATCAGTTGTATAAATCTTTTACTTATTATCATAGTGGAACTATTATCCAAAGTGCTTCTGACTGGTAAGCATTTGATTTATATTAAATATGATAAGATCTGGCCGTTTCTTATGTTTTCTTAAAACTCAATCACGGCTTATATCAGACTGTTATAAAAACTAACCAATCATACATCTTAAATACAAACTGACATACACCGGTGTTGTTAATAGTTATGTAACGAAAGTTATTAAAGATATTTTAGTGCATTATCAATGATAAAGTATTATAAGGACAGAGAAACACTTTAAAATTAAAAAAGAAATTAGTACACTTTTTTTTTAATTTGCGGAAATAGGTTAAAAGTAATCAAGAAACAAATAGGGTTGGCGCCTCATCACTTCCATAAAAAAAACTGGGAAAAACTGGAATATACCCTCAATACCAAAAAAAAAACATAGCCAGCTTTTCGCTTCCTTTCAAATAACCCATGACAGCCCCATTAGAACCTTAGTTAAAAATAAAAAAAAGTGTCTATCACATGGTTCGCATTTAGTCTCTTACACAGACACACGGTGGCGCTCCGAAATCGGATCCTGTGGAAGAGGCTAGGATCGCCCTGTCCCTGACCTTACCATCCGGCCTTGATATATGATCGAGGCCCTCCTGCTCTGCCCCCGCGGCATTTTGGACATTTGATTTTCGGGAGTCCAACGACTGTCAGAGTGGCATGCTATCCAATGTCGAGAATCACACTGTAAATTAAGATAAGGATGTAAATATTTTATTACCTTCTGACAATGGTTTATTACCTATAGCTACACTATCACTGAAAATAAGCCAATCATATCATTATCAACTTTATGTGCTTACCAACAACACCTACCAAGCGCGAAAAAATATCCGTTAGGCCAAGAAAAAATAAAAGGTATGGTTCTCAGGCACCACCCGCATCAATTTTAAACCCCTGCATAAAAAAATTGTATTTTGATTTTTAATAGAAACTTACCATTTTTGTGATGCAGCCACTCCGACATTTCTTTCAAGAAGATAAATTCATACAATTTTGTGATGTAGTGCTTTTACTTGATTAGCAAAATAAATCTGTTATTATCTTATTTTTCTCTTATCATTTGACATTTTCATTGAAACACACCAAAAAAATTAAAAAAAAGAAAACCGCCCTCCCGCAATGATTTCTGAAAAAAAAGTGCCTGAGAACCATGCTTTCTTTTATTTTATTCTTAATAGCATGTCAGGCAGGGGATATGTGGACGCTAGCCAACTTGTTTGAGGCACCAGGAAATCACAGGTTACCATGTAGATGTGATTTACACTTTGGTTCTGTAAGTGATCAGGTATTCAGTTGTGTTAATAAATCACTCTTAGGCTAATATTAAGACCACGCGTTTAAAACATTATCGATAAAAGAGGATGGGTGTCCATTGCTGTGCAGCTTCCAGAATGACTTGAAGCTCGAAGCAAAGTAAACCTATCAGTGCAATATAAATCTGTGCTGAGTCGTGTATTCAAGACTGTTTCTGATCTAAAATCTTTAGGTCGCCTTTTTACTCGCACTCAAGAAATCGTTATTTCTAACACAGGCCTGTGAGTATACCTGTAAATGCACGTAAATATTTTTTTCAGTATACTTCAGTCAGGTTTGGTTTCTGACAAATATATGTTAACGACACAGTGGAACCAATAGGAAGTAGGCCTATAGGCATAGGTCATATATATTCCCCTGAAAAAAGCTGTAAAAGCAGTCGCTTTTAATTTAACCCAATTAAACGGCAGATTAAAATCATTACATATTACGTTTTTTTTTACCTTACACATATATATGTAGTGTTCTTCGATTGTACAATATGATCAGATAAAGTAAATTATGGCAAAAACACACTAAATGCCATTATACTAATCGGGATATTTTTTATGTTTACTGTTCGTGTCTTTTTTTCAGCAAACTAAAAATGCAGTGGCAGGACCCGGAGGAGTTTCTGAAAGGGATGGGGGAGGCAATAAATAACCTCGACGCGGAACCGGAAAACACCTATACAAAGTATGAGGGGTTTATGATACCAACTATTTGTTTAGAATCAACCAAAAAGCTGAAGTCCTTCAATGTGCGACCAGACGATATATATGTGTGCAGTTATCCTAAATCAGGTACGTTATATTTGTTCTTATATATATATATATATATCTTACATATATATATATATATATATATATATATATATATATATATGTACACATGCATTTGTAGCTAAATATGATTTTAAATGTTAATGTTGTAAATGTTAATGCCGATTGACTAGGTAATTATTTATAACTAGAAGTTAGTCAAATTCCTCTCATTTTGTCAGTTAAATTGTGAGATATTTTGTTATGAATTTTGATCGTTGTTTTTTGCAAAGTTTGTATTAATTTTTTTTTTAATTTTTACGAATGTAAACCTTTAAAGAATACAAATATCCATTCTTTAAATATTTCATGATTAACATCTGGCTTTGAATAAATAATTGCTTTATTCTTGCACCTCTATAAATACGTAAAACTTGCGTTCAATCTAAAAGTAGAATAAATATTTTTATGCAAGGTACCACGTGGCCACAGCAAGTGGTTTACCTCATACTGCACGGGTCCGGATCAGTTCGTACCGAGATAAAGGTGATGGAGGAAGGGTTCCCGTACTTGGAGTTTGTAGTACCTGGAATCGAAGTCATCAACAACCTCCCTTCACCCCGCATGATTAAAACCCACCTACCAATGTCTTTACTTCCTCCAGATATTACAACTAAGAAGCCAAAGGTAACTTACAACCACACAAACACGCCTTACGCCACAGTTATACATTGCGTAATCACAGATTTCCTTCGCGTTACCCGCTGGCTTAATTGGCATTTTCAATGTTTTTCCGAGGTGGCACAGGCAAGAACCATAGTTGCTAAAAAAGAGTGCTGCGGAATTAAAATTTGGAGTTAGACGACGAATAATGTGATTTTTCTCTTTGGACAAATAGTAATTCTCTGCCTTCTGGTGGCCTTAGTGGTGAAACCCGGAGAATGTTCTATACAATGCAGCGATTAAAGTGAAAGAGTTATAGAATGATTGCCGTGTATAATCGCTGCCTGAGGAGTGTGAACAACACACATGTAAATATAGTGTAGCACACGGTCAAGGACCACCATCACTGTAAGATTTAAATAGTAAAAACAGAATAATTAAACAAACAAAAATATAATAATAAAAAAATATAAAAAAAACTGATTATAGAAAATGACCACCAAGAAATTTTACGACCTGGTATTTCTTAAGTTTTTAAACCGTCATAACGACTCAAATCGACCTAGAAATTCAGCAGTTTGTTTCGCAAAGTATTTGTCCGGAGTAGGTTATTCTAATCTTAAGTGGGTAGAAGATGAATAATTCTTAAATTCTGTTTGAGTATCTTTTCCCCTTCACCAAGTGTATTTCCCTCATTACAGATACTGTATATCGCGAGGAACCCAAAGGATGTGATAGTATCTTACCAATATTTTAGACGTATGTTAAAATTTACAAATTACAATGGGACCCTGGAAGATATGTATGAGGTTTTCATGACTGACAAAAGTAAGCGTATATTTTGTTAATAACAACTGATGTAGATGCCTGGTCATGATAATTTAATAAATATAAAGTAGGAAAAATTAAGTTACTCTCAATATTATCCAGGTGGGTATACGCCATGGACAGATCACCTTAAGCAATACTGGGAAAAAAGAGAAGAGGATAACGTTCTCTTTCTGACATATGAAGATATGTCAAAGGTTAAGTGATTGCCGCCATAGCATATAAAGTTATCTATTGGACATAGAAGCAGCTGGTATTTCATTTTTTTAATTCACTTGTTAAACTAGAGTTAAAAGCGGAATGGTACACATTTCATCTGAAGCTTTGGTATTCCTTGAAATAACCGTGCCATCAACGTGCTTCTGTACATCTAAAACTTGAATTGTAGGCCTAAAAAACGACATACTTAGTAATATTTAAACGCCGGGAATATACCAGGCTTCCTACATGGAAGCATTTGTCCCCACATTTAGAACCATGATTTTTTTTTACTTCTAACATACACATGTTAATGTATAAGTATCATTTTTGAATACTGGAAACGCATAAAAAAGGTAGAAAATTTGATCAGTTAAAGAACCTTGAGGCATGAGGCACGATGTCAATCTTTGGTTTGTGTATTTATTATTGCCGAGAGCAATTCACGAAACATCCGATAAAAATAGATTAAATTACGTGTGTCATTGTGTGTCAACTGACAATAAGTGACAACGTGGTCAAAATATGATATTGCTTTTCTGAAAGATAGGTATGTTCTACATTTCATCAACAGGACCTACCGTCTTGTGTCAGGAGAGTTGCTGGTTTTCTCGGAAAATCTCTACCCGAGGAAGAGACCAAAGCAATAAGTCGTGAATGTAGTTTTGCTGCTATGAAAGAAAACGATATGGCCAATTACTCTTGGTTTGATAAGGCGGGCATTCGTAAACCAGGAGAAGCCGAGTTTATGCGCAAAGGTATTATTTATCTAGCTAATATATGTTCCACTATTTTAAAACTAAGGTTCAAGACTCAAACTGAATTACTCCTATACTTAATGGGTCTATGGTGAGCCCTCTCCTTTTCTTATCGAACTTCGATACATGTCACATTTTTAAAGAATTTCAAGCTTTGCATTAGAGTGACTCATCTAAACTTTCACTGATCCAGATTCCTTTAGTTTCATCAACATGTACTTCAATATCGTGTTTTCAAGCCATTAAGCTGATACTATATGTTCATTTTAGGAAAGGTTGGTGACTGGAAGAATCACCTGACGCCAGAGATGAGTGAGGCAATTGATAAAATGTTGGCGGAGAAAATCACACCATTTGGCATCAATTTAGTTTGCGATCTTGATGAGCGACAATGAAAAGTACACATAAGGCTAGAAACAATAACTGAAAGGTCTTTGCTCAATCCTCATTGTTCAACAACCGAGAACATATACATTTCTGTCGTTTGTCAAACAATACAGACCTAGCTATTCAGACATCTTCATTTACCCATCATTAAAAAAACACGGATTCTTGATATAGTGGAGTCATCATGTATCCCGACTGGCAATGATCAAAATAATTGTGCCTTTGATGAATAACTTTAAGTAATCGAGAAATATCGGTACTTATAATTCATACTAAATTTGTATATCTGTTTACCTACTTCTTAGGCACAAAAATACTGCGCTAACCGAACTATATATTTAGACAGCCATGATGGAATAAGGTAATACTTTTATCACAAATAACAGAGGTTTCTTACAATGATTCATGCTGGACTCAATGTGGGAGTGTAGGAAATGTTTCGCATATTCTAATAAGGTTTTTGTGGTTAAGTTTTCATTTCACTCTTGGCAAGTGCTCATAACTGTTATACCTGCATAGGTACCCATCCGGAATGTTCTAATTGCCCGAAAGCTAGGGGAGACCATTACATTAAGACCAGTGTAATATATTATTGAAATTTACACGTTATAAATAGATTTATAAAATGATATAGCATACTGATATTAATAGCAATCTAAATGAAAAATGCAACATGTATATAACCAGGCGTGTATAAAACTTAGACACACCAAGGAAAATAAAATGATTTTTGTTTCCAAATATTTTTTGTACAATTAAAATAAAGATTATCATATGTATTTTCCAGATGTGTTTGTATTTGAATATGAAACATGTTGCTGTATATAGCATGCAGCTGTTTAGCTATAGTAATTCAAAATTCATGGAAACTATTTGAAAGCCAAACAGATGTCCTTCCCCAGTGAGTGTAACCCACGTTTGTGGTCAAAACTGACATCATATGCTCTACTATACTAGGTCGCTGTATATTGATTTTCTCATAAGTCCTCTAACCCATGTTACAGTTGAGCAACCTTACAATCGGCTGCATAACCCTTCCAAAGAAGCGCTCAACTTGGACACTGGAATGTAAAGTAGACGAATATTTTCATTACTGAATGGCGTAGGTGTTTTTGGTGACTATTGGTGTTAAAGATATATTGCTTCATGATATAAATTATTTTGTTATATATTAACATGTCAACAGTTATGAAAACCCTAAATCTCGTCATGTAACCAACACGTTATATTTTGTAATAATAACGCAATAGTTAATTATTGCACAAAAATCATTATTTACGTAAAATGTGTCATGGTACATAAGTTGAGATATGTTTATTAGGTCTAGAAATCTATAATTCTGATGTTCTTAACTCTCATAACTATCTAAATTACGTGTCTTTAATTGTTAGCTTTCCTTATATATTTGATATAGTATTTATTTTATTGCTTGTGTTTTATTTCTTTCACAAGGTCCAATTCATGCATACCACATATAAATATTAATAAAGGTTAATCCTCTACTGAATAGTAACTTATTGGACTAGGAAAATAGTGACAGGTTTTATTTAAGAACTTTTAGCGCAGGTTTAATTTTGAGCGCATTGATTTTCAAAATAGATTGAATAAAAAAACACAGATTTAACATAAAATAAAAAATATACAGTAATATTCTTTAAATAGTAAATAACTAATAAAAATTTGGAGATGCAGCTTTCGATATACATTTGCATGGTTCAGCACAGAAACAAATGTGCCATGAAGATGTTAAGCTCGTTTTAACTAAAAAATATACTATAAAACTATATAAAGATGCACACAATTTTATTTGTTATTTTCATGTTATACTGCAAGAAACGGATATAAAAATTTCAGTATGTCCAGTGTAACATATTATGCATTTAATATTCTCTCTTTGTCGCTATAGATTAAGCAACGGATGTTAAGCCGGCCATAGACGAGGTGACATGTCGCGCGACAGGACATGTTCTGCATCATGTCCTGCAAAACTATGATAAAAACTACATGCATCAAACATAACTTCAAGCATTCAACCATCATTTTGTACTGTAACATTGTATTTATCAATATATATGCGTGTGACGAAAACTGTATTCTGCCTAGGACATATTCTGTCTTGTTTCTATTTATTAATATAGATATATAAGATAAATAGGCATAGGTATTTTGGGATAGCTACACAACTTCTCCTGAGTGTTCTATTTACCGCCCAAAACACATGAACCCATGGACGGTAACATTATAACAGATCATGATCATTTGTTATATATTCATCGGCTTTTTCTCCCGCGACACTGGACCTCATGTCGCCCGCCAGGTCGCAGGAAAAAAGAAACATGTTCCTATTTCTCACAACTCATGAAAACGTGTAACTAAACCCAATGATTGGTGCGACTTTTAGCGGAACGAGTTTATCTGCAATTTTTCCTGGATCAATCAATAGAATATACCTAAACCATTAAAAAAGGATCGATTTTGGCAGCTGATAAATCAAGGTGTTTTATCTAAATATTATATTAAATATCTAATTGTAACAGAACAGTAACTTAATTTAAAAACATAAACTAAGCAAGGTGCGATTTATGCCATATTTGGATAAACCTAAAAGTACATACTTTTTTTCGAAAACCCGATGATATCATAAATTCAATAGTTTTGATGTCTGATGAATAAATCACACATTGATTGACCTAAATCTCCTGAACCTGTAGGAATGATATTAAATAATGTATTTCAATCAATATTTTCCTTTCTGGTAAAAAAAAATTAAAAAAGTCTTAAGCCAGCTTAAAAAAAAATTAAAATCCGTGGTGTTAATTTTAACAATTCCTTACAACCAACAGTGCGTCAGATTTCTAAGGTTCAACACCTAGGTTAACTCAAATGACACGCAATAAAGTACTGTACGCCATGTCAAGCAAACCATTTATCATTGGGTACACTCCTCACTCAGCGTTTGAGTACTGCATATTTGATTTACTTAAGATAAGTACTACATACTTGATTTTCATGAGATGAGTACTACATTACTACATACTTGGTTTTCTTCAGATGAGTACTACATACCTGATTTTCGTGAGAAGAGTACTGCATTCTTGTTATTTTAGATGAGTACTACATGATTTTCTTGAGATGAGTACTAGATACTTAATTTTCTTGGGATGAGTACTACATACTTGATTTTCTTGAGAAGAGTACTACAAACTTGATTTTTTTAGATTAGTACTACATACATAATTTTCTTCAGATGAGTACAACATACCTAATTTTCTTGGGATAAGTACAACATAATTGATTCTCTGAGAAGAGTACTACACACATGATTTTCTTGATATGAGTACTACATACTTGTTTTTCTTGATATGACTACATACTTAATTTTCTTGAGATGAGTACTACATACTTGATTTTTTTAGATTAGTACTACATACTTAATTTTCTTGAGATGAGTACAACATATCTAATTTTCTTGGGATGAGTACTGAATATTCAATTTTCCTGAAATGAGTAAAACATACTAAATTTTCTTTAGATGTGCACTACATACTCGATTTCCTTGAGATGAGTACTACATACTCGATTTTTGTGAGATTAGTACTACATACTTGATTTTCCTGAGATGAGTACAACACACTTAATTTTCTTGGGATGAGTACTTCTTATTTAATTTTCTTAGATGAGTACTACACACTTGATTTTCTTGAGATAAGTACTACATATTCGATTTTCGTGAGATGAGTACTACAAACTTGATTTTCCTGAGATGAGTACAACACACTTAATTTTCTTGGGATGAGTACTACATACTCAATATTCTTGAGATGCTTACATCATACTTAATTTTCTTGAGATGAGTAATACATTCTCGATTTCCTTGAAATAAGTACAACACACTTTATTTTCTCGGGATGAGTACTACTTATTTTATTTTCTCAGATGAGTACTACACACTTGATTTTCTTGAGATAAGTACTTCATACTCGATTTTTCATGAGGTGAGTACTACATACTAGATTTTCTTGAGATGAGTACTACATACCTGATTTTCTGAGAAGAGGACTACATACTTGATTTTCATGATATGAGAGGATCATTGGGGTTCCTTTACACACAGTTGACTCAATATTTCAAACACGATTGTTGAAGAAAGTAAACGACACTATAGAAGACCATAGTCATCCGGCGCACTATTTGTTAAAAAAATGAAATCGGTGGTTTGCTATAGGTCGCTATCAGGCAATTCAAAAAGAACTCAAACTAGTACATACGCGTCAGCCGTTCGGCAATTAAATATATCACTTCCAGCACAATAATCTAGTCAAACATTCTTAGTCATACGTCTTTCTTTCTATACATAATTTTATATTACTAAATCATGTTTATTGTGTTTGTTTAAGCAAGCCAGTCAAGCCAAATACTATTGTATGTGATGATTTTATTACATATATATAGCAATAAACAATATCTTATCTTATTTTATCATATAAGGATCCTGATATTTCATTTGTTTCCCAGGGAAGTTTCTAAAGAAGAATTGTCACAGAACCCAGTTTGTTTCTATGTAAAAAATGGAGTGCTTATGCGTAAATGGCGACCCCTGATGTAAGCGCTGATAATAAGTGGGCCATCAAACACAAATAGTAATGCCCAAAACTTTCGCAATGAAATTCTAAGCATAGCACATGAGGCTGCTTTGTCTGGGCATTTAGGTATAAATAAAACTTATGAGAAAGTTAGTACACACTTCCATTGGCATAACCTCAGGACTGATGTTGTACAATATTGTAAATCATGCCATACATGCCAAATGGTAGGCAAGCCCAATAAGAATCCTCCTAAAGCCCCACTTCGGCAAATTCCTGCTTTCGAGTAACCATTTAGTAGGATTATTGTTGACTATGTTGGACCACTGCCAAAAACAAAATCTTGACATGAATACTAGCTGACAATTATGTGCGCATCTACAAGGTTCCCTGAGGCAATACCATTGCGCAAAATTAATGCCAAAAGTGTTATCAAGGCTTTGACCAAGTTTTTTACAACTTTTGGATTACCAAAACTGTCCAGTCTGACCAAGGGTCTAATTTTATGTCTGGCTCATTCGAGCAAGTTATTCTTGAGCTGGGTATAAAACAGTTCAGCTCTTCGCCATACCATCCTGAAAGTCAGGGCGCCCTCGAGCGTTATCACAAGACATTAAAAACATGATCAGGACCTATAGTTATGACAAACAGAAAGACTGGGATGAACGAATCCATCTATTGCTGTTTGCTGTCAGAGAATCATTTCAAGAGTCATTGGGTTTCAGTCCCTTTGAAATAGTTTTTGACACTCAGTTAATGGTCTATTAAAACTGCTTTAAGAAAAACTCTTGTGTGAAATTCCTGATTCACTTAGTTTGTTGCAGTATGCCTCAGACTTTCGCACTAAACTACACAATGCTTGTGAAACTGCAAAGTCAAATCTAAAATCTGCACTAAGTAAAATGAAAACAAAGTATGACAAGAATACTGTAAGTAGGACGTTTCAGCCTGGTGAAAAGGTCCTTGCCTTACTTTCCATCCCTGGCAGGCGTCTGCAAGCTAGGTATTTTGGTCCTTACATTGTTGACAAGAAAGTCAGTGATTTACATTACATACTGTTGTCACCAGATAGGCGAAAGAAATAACAACTGTGCCACGTTAACATGTTGAAACTATATTATGACAGAAATAACACATCAGATGTTGCAAATAATGTTACTGCTGTTAAATGTGTAAAAACTGGCTATACACAAGTAACATTTTTGGGTCATATCGTAGGGCTGGGTCTAGTAAGACCTGTTGATGCTAAAATGATTGCTATTTCTGCATTTCATGGACCAGAAAACAAAAAGCGTTTTCTTGGTATGGATGGATACTACAGGAAGTTTTGTCCATATTTTTCTGCTGTTGCTGAACCTTTGACTAATTTGTTAACAAAAAAAAAAACAAAAGTTTATGTGGAATGTTCAGTGTGAAAATGCATTTCAGAATTTGAAAGCAATTCTGCAAAGTTCACCAGTTTTACTAGCTCCCGACTTTTTTATATCTTTAAAGTTGTGATACTGCTGCTGGTGCTGTGTTGTTAAAAGAAGGCAATGGTGGCGTAGATCATCCAATTAGTTATTTCTCAAGAAAGTTTAATGCAAACCAGAAAAAAAAAACTACTCCACTACTGAAAAAGAATATTTGGCTTAGATTTTGAAATTGCAACATTTTGAAGTTTATGTTACTTCATCAGTCGAACCTATCATTGTCTTCAGTGATCACAATCCCCTCACGTTCATGAACAAGTCGAAGTGTAAAAATAAAAAATTGTTTTGATTGAGTTTGTTTTTACAGGATTTCAATCTTGAAATCAGACACATTAAAGGGAAAGACAATGTACTTGTTGATTGCTTATCAAGATGTTTATGAAATGTTGTAAACGACATGTTTATGTAATGTTGTAAATAGGATGTTCTTGAGATATTGTAAAGATTTAGTGATTGTGATGGCAAAATAAAATTTTCCTAGAAAATTTCCTTTTTCTTACAGGAGGGGGAGTGTTACATATGTCTGTTTTATTGTGAGCTGTTGACGTCTTTTTTATTGTGCGCTGTTGTTGACATTCTGATTATTGTTTGGCTCAAGCCCTGGCGTTGCTATGCTACGGCATTCCTTGTTCTTGCTGTCCGGGTGCGGCCCACGTGTAAACACAGGGTCATGCCAATCTGGGGCTTTCTCGCCTGGTCGAGCCGGGGGGGGGGGGGCATACGTGTGAACCCTGATATGTAGAAACACATCGATGTTGTTCTAGATATTTCCTGTAACGTGAGTACTATTGCGTTCTTTGGATTGTTCGAGAAATGGAAAGTTCTCGGCTTGGGGTGAGAAGTTATATATAAAGGGGCTGTTTTTAGAGCCAAGAGAGAGGAGAGAAATATTCCAGCGGACAAAGAAGCTTGTAAGTCAGATGTGGACCTTTTCCCGATAAGTGCGGCAATTATATATTTTCTTCTTAATTTGTGACGGATCTTATTTAGTCTTCAGTTTGCTTTCGGGATTATGACAGGGACATCTCTTTGGGATTAGTACGGTTCGATTTTGAAAAAGAACTCTGAGAAGATTTATGTGAACTGTTATCTGGGTTGTACGTTATAAAGGACTTGTCGCTTTGTTATGGGCTCATCACTGAAATGAGATTTCAGTTATGTGGATCCTCTTATGGAAAAGCGTAGCAAGGGTATATTGGGATATTTGCAAAATAAACAGAGAAAATGGAGGCATTTAAGCCAATTTCTTACCAATAATGGCCAATAAACTGTTCTGGAGCAAAATAAATTATGTAGAAGTGCTCTTATAAGAAAATTATTAAGATTTCAACTCCTGTTGGTTTTTTCAGCCTACCATGCTGTCATGTTTGTCTTTTTTCACATGACCCTGTCCTTGACCTTATTGTCCTCTGATTATTGTCCCAAATAAATAATAGTAAATATTGTTTCCATAACTTCCATAGGCAAATTTGTTAAAACCTTAAAAGATATAGCCAAATAAACTTATTAAGGAGTTATTGTAGCCATATATTTTCATTTACTCATTAGTATTATTCATAATATAGGATTTTTTTAACAGATTTATCAGCAATAAATTACTCTGGTACACCAGAGGTCAGGTCACAGGTCAAGTCATGGGTGACCAGAGTTCATGCATCACCAACATGGCTGTGTCAGTGATGGTCTTCTGCACTTCTCTTCATGATAAAATGCTGTTATACCATATATATCATAAACAGGAGACTCCACATGTATGGAAACCGATATATAAAGGATATATAGGTAGAGTGAACATAGTTTAAGCTGCATCTTATTCTTAATTACTCTTACATTCTTTCCTTCTGATAAATCAGAACGACCGCTACGATATTTCGTAAGAACATATTCAAGGCTGAGTATTGAGCCCGGGTCACCTGGTGTGTAATTCTCAGCCTTGCACCAAGGCAAGTTGTCGTTGTGATAGTGGTCGTATCCAGGTACTGTACACTTTATTTATATACTTGTATTGATTTACTTTTGTACTGTTGTTATACTGTGTAATTATATTGATTTAGTGCATTGTAACGTTAGGATTGTTTTAAGAATAAATTGACATTATTTGTTTACAAAAAAACACTGACTTCTTTATTCATTCCCCTAGACAAAATCACGCTGCCTAGTGATACAGAATCTGATTTTTTTTATCTCCATTACAAAATTTATGTTCGTCACGACTACGTGATCTGTTGATATTAGGTTTCGTTACAAAAGAAATTGTAGTAACCATTTATAATGTCATTTTATACGTGGAAATAATGATCATTAACAA
This sequence comes from Sipunculus nudus, assembly GCA_026874595.1. NCBI lineage: Eukaryota > Metazoa > Annelida > Sipuncula > Golfingiida > Sipunculidae > Sipunculus > Sipunculus nudus. The sequence goes on along the minus strand of CM049313.1, from coordinate 6,133,931 downwards.
TTTACGAACGTAAACAAGTGGTAAATACCTTGGCATTGGCGAAACATTTAGATGTATGCAACATGCCAGAAACACCGTTTCAAATCATATCACGAATCAAACGAATAATATCATATTTTAACTGGAAATGGAGACAATAGATTGTCGGCTAGAAATTCAAAGGGTGATGTCGATTAAATGCCGAAAATACTCACAAAGAGAAAGTTATACCATGTAAAGGAGGAGTGAGCCGTGTCCGCTCAAATAATGATATCAGACGTTGATTAGGAAATTGCCGACCTTTTATGTGAGTATAAAAGCTTGGGCGAGTTACATGAGCGCCAATCCCTTGTTAAAGAAACTAGTGCTGATAGAATCCCTGTGGCATAATGAACGAATTACAACCGCAGGCAATTTTTTGTATAATAGAGAACTTAATGAAATAGCATACATTCAGTGGGGGGTGGGTCGTTAATACAGGAAAGATAAAACAGTTAAGAGATTTTTAATTTTATGAATGAACAAGTGTACGAAACTTTTGTAGACTCTGTTAAAGTAAGCTCTACAGCACAATTTAAAATAAAAAAAAATTGTATGAAGATGATTAGTATATATATCTGTTTATAAATATCTTCAAAACTTCCATCGATAGTTACTCTTGGCAGTTTCAGTTGGGACTTGTAAATGAATCTTACCTTGTAATAATATGTTTTAATTTTTATTTTATTTTTAGTGTAAGTAACCGCCTTCATTTCTTAGTGCTTTGCTGAACTAAGTATATGTACATCTGCAAAGTTCCATTCCGCTTTCGGGCTACGTGACATGGGCTTATATCCGATTTTTCCAAGTGTCAACAAGGTTCTGTATACCATTCCTGGGGGCCCTGGGCGTGTCATATCCCCATTGCTGGGTCAGAACACCGAAGAAATCCTCAAAAGGCGAAATCGTTGGTGAGTGAAACACGACTGATGGGCACAGTCTCCACATTAAGCCTGCAAGCGCTCACCCTGGGTGGGGGCCGACCGTGAAAAATCTCACCGCCTCGACTGAGAACTCACTAACTCCCGGCTTTGAGTCCTGCGCTCTACCCCTGAGCCATAGAAGCCTGTTTGTAATATAATATAATATTTATATAATATAAAAATAATATGTTATATAAATGGAATATTTGTGAAACGGGTATGTTTACATATTGCTTTTCAGAACCGGAAACGTTACATCATCTTTTTTTTTGTAGATGTCCTGCGACAGTCACACAATATAAACATTTGGTGTCGAAGAAACTGAATATAAGATCGAAAAGTACTAATTGAGAAAGACTGATTGAAAGTAGAATGTCTATAAAACGAGAGAGTGTATATTGGCTTAACTAAAACAACGAAGAGGATCAACAGCGGGTGTCACGAGAAAAACAAAACACCGGCAACAAACAGCGTATTTAACGGTGACAGACAGTGCTGGCTTGATTTGATTGATCCGCGATGGCAATTTGCCTTTACATCAAAAATGAACACTATGCATATACCATAGACTAACCTTACTAATTTTGATCGTGATAATTAAAGTACCGGTTGTTTTTCAGATGAATTTATTACACACTTATAGGTTAAGACAAAGATGATAGCGCCAAACTAATGAGACTGATACAGTATTGCACGGATATGTAGACCGAGTTACTGAAGGGCAAAATTGAAGGCAACTGATCGTTAGGGTCTTCAAGTCTTTGCGAAAAAAGGGTTTAATACACAAGAATCAAAAACGTAGTAGAAGTCGCGGAGAAAGCCCCTAGAGAAACCAATTATTTTTTTTCTCGACAAAGTCGGTTTTGATACCGGATAATCAAACCTGAGCAAATGCGATCAAGGTAGTAAGCAAAGGAAAACAGTTATTTTGCTCAGGTTCTCCTCAAGTCACCACAAACAAATCCAACGAGCAGTGCAAAATCTGACACCGTATTCAAATATATTCTGTGTACCGGAAACACACGTTATTAGGATGTGATCAGTTTAATACCATTAAACAAGAGGACTAATTCAGATTCACAGGAGCGAAACGTCTCTGAGACAACGTCTACTCTCTGTCTATTTTGTCACTGAATGTCGTCTAACTGGAACATGTTTTGATTCGGATTGCAATAAGAGGCTCACACAGTTTTTACTAATTGTTCAAAGGCGGGATAATCCAGGTAAGGACGCGACGACAAAAAAGAACTGCGTCAGAAACGGTTTTACAACCGGTGCATAACGGTTATGTCAAAGCAGATGGTTGGATCTCTCATTGGGTTTAGTGGTTAAAGGACTGTGCTGCCCATTTGTGATGTTAAAGGTAACTGTTGACAATGAGCACACATTTATGGAGACCTATGCGATATTAGATGGTAGTTCCGCAAACACGTTTTGCACAGAAAACCTACGTAGACGGTAAGGGCCATTAGACACAAATCAACTTTGTCGTTGACAACCCTTGATCAGTCTCAGGCACATATTATATACAGATATCAAGGGAACATAGTAGTGAAAACTAGTACATCAAGTGAACATAGGAGTGAACATCAGTACATCAAGTGAACATAGGAGTGAACATAAGTACATCAAGGGAACATAGGAGTGAACATCAGTACATCAAGGGAACATAGGAGTGAACATCAGTACATCAAGGGAACATGGTAGTGAAAACTAGTACATCAAGTGAACATAGGAATGAACATCAGTACATCAAGGGAACATAGGAATTGACACCAGTACATTAAAGGAACATAGGAATTGACACCAGTACATTAAGGGAACATAGGAATGGACACCAGTACATTGATGGAAAATAGGAATGGACACTAGTACATAAAGTAAACATAGGAATGGACACCAGTACATCAAGGAAACATAGTAATGGACACCAGTACGTCAAAAAAACATAGGAAAGAACACGAGTACATCAGAGAACAAATGAATGAACCTAGGTTCATCAAGGGAACATAGAAATGAACTCCAGTACAACCAGGGAACATAGGAATAAACACCGGTGCACCAAGTAGTGGACACCTGTACATCATTTAAACACAGGAAGAATCACCAGTACTTCAAGGGAACATATGAATGAACACCAGTATAAAAAGGGAACTTAGAAATGAACTCCAGTACATCTAGTGAACATAGGAAGGATCACTAGGACATCGGAGAACAAATAAAGGAACACCAGTATACCAAGTTGTAGAGATGCACACTCAAGGAACACACACACACAGACAACTCCAGTTAGAGTGAAGCCGTGTTTAATTTATTCCAAGTAATGACAACTTTATAATACAAGAGTGATAAACCCAAGAGAACTGGCTTGCGCTCAGTTCGGCTCTCGGTCCTACTCTGCCGCCCGGTCGTGATTTTTCGTCTAACTAGAATCTAACAATATATTTCAACCAATCAAACCTTAGACCAAGGATACATGAATAAACATCAGAACAATTATAATCAATTATCAATCCAACAAGTAATCTAGGAAGTGCCACCCCTGCGGGCCGTGTCACTTACCTGGTTCAATTAACATCACAAGGAAGTGCCAGGCGGCCCGGCGGGGGGAACTCACACATTTAGGAAACTGTCAACGTAATTGCGTAATCCGGATGCCAGTACATGGCAGATTGAATGAATTGCTCATTGAGGCTTATAATTAAACATACACAGAGTCCCGACTAAGCTTTGGCAGCTGTACATACAATTGTTCAATAACAATACAAATTTAAGCTTTTAGTAATCCATGGCTTTATACATTTATACACAATTGGTTTTACATTTTAGGGAACCGAGCGGCATTCATTGCTTCTAGGGGAATACGCAAAATTACTGCCCATATCTATTCTACTTGATATACATATAGGAGATGCTAACATAAATATAAATGATATCAGAATGTTCATGAATATACGAAATAATGTTATTACAATAATTACTGGATACATAGCAAATACAATCTTCAATGAATATTCTTATTTATGATATTGTGTATGTCATTACAAATTACATACATCGAATACAATTATTAATATATGATACATTTGAATATTCTCCTTAGGGAATATTACATATCTCCCCCCCCCCCCCCCCAATAAAAAAAATGGAAAGCTGGTGAAACCAGTTCTGACATTTTTTTTTTCAATGATGTTTGCTGACTGGCAGGGGATCAAGGTTGATTGGTGGGGATGGGAGCCCATTGACTCGGTGGGTTCGTGACTGGAATGCCTGGGGCGGGTGGGTTAGATTGCGTTTTTTTACAACGGGGACGAACACAAATGGCGATGATGAGGGTTGTAAGGGCAGTTACGATAACGAGTATAATGGTGGAGGAATTTATCCAGGGATGAGCAATATGGGGTATGTAAGGGTATTCATTAACTTGCTCATATGGGATGGGTTGTAGTTCTACAGGGAAATTGGAAAGATTGGTGTCTGTGATGACATGTAGGGGGTTCCATTTGGGGAGTGCCTGTAACACCTGGGTAGAAAATTGTGGTACCCGAGATTTCAGTGGCGAGATCAGGTCAATCATGATAGGATGGACGGGAATAGAAACACGAGCTGATGATTTATGAACGCCATGCAGGGTCCAATTGAAAGTTCCAAATGTACATGTAGAATTAACAGATATGAGATACACTGCAGAATTTAAAGTTATCGGTTTACCAGTAAATCCATCGCAATTGATATGCGCGTCCAGTTTGTGGACTGAAACAATATAACTCCCATGCCCTAATTCTATAAGGAGAGGTTGACTACTGTTAATGAAGGTTGTCAGACAGTGACGTTTAGCTGTCTCATCTCCAGTGATAATGGCGCGTTCACACATAAATTGATTACGGGGGTAGCGCGTGCCGGTATCACAAATTTCTGGGTTATTACCAACACAATTTTTTGGAATGAGGAAATGTCCAGACTTAGTTTGGAATGCAATATCTTCTGTTAGTAAAAATTTCGAATAAATACCTGCAGCTACAGGGAATGGGAATGATCTTAGATAGTACCGCAAGTATGAAATAGCATCGTGAAACGGAAGGATAACATGATATACTAGTGCGTTATTGTCCGTCCAAAGAGGGGTAACTCTGACGTAGGTGTAGTACCAGGCGATCGGTGCTGGGTAGTACTTCCGAGCTGCAGCTTGATGAAGAATGGCGACTAACTCCGAGCGAGGGAGGAGGTGTTCAGTGAGACGTTGCTGTTCCAGTGATTGCCGTTGGTTATTGTAGGAGTCCAGCTGACTTGTGTGGAAGTAAATGGCCTGCTCGGCGGAGTTGATAAAATGTTCTAAATTCTGTACGCATTCGAGTGTTCGGATCGCGTGGCCAATTTTATCCAGGTCGTTCGAGACTGCTGTTGTAAAGCGAGAAATAGAAGTATTAAGATATGAAATACGGTGTTGACTTTCTTGCACGGAAGTCTGCCATGGTAGCGGTGCCGAACAAAGTTTTGGATAGAGATCCGATGAAATCAAACAATGCACGTCTCTGGCGTTTTACTTGTACATTGTTGTGTGAGTTGGCCTGGTTAAGCCATCTAAGCCTTCGCATATAATTACGAGATATGGGTTTCGGCAACTTACAGTCAGGGCTCGTAACTGCTGCCTTCAGTGTCTGTAAAACCGAGGATATCCGGGAATCCAGCATCGGGCGTTGCAAAATAACAAGTGTTGTCCACTCGGCTTTCAGTCCATATAAAGAACTTGTATCTTTTGCGGTTATACCTTGTGGAAGTGGATTAATGGAGATACCCGGCGTGGCCATCGATGCGACTGGGGAGCGTAAACATATAATTAAGCACAACAGTGAACAAGGTACAAGTAGTCGGTGCATCTTGCTAGCAAGGTGTTGGTTTCCGCTTCTTCCGAGGTCGAAGTCTGTTAAACCACCGAGATGTGAGCTCCGAATGACCGTCGGGTGATGGCGAGCGATGGCGTTTTGTGGTGGCTGGCTCTATTTGGTCCATTGGTTGCCCATCTGGGGTCACAGAGTCATGAGTCATGTCATGGTTCACTGATTGGTTGTTCAAGCAGAGGTTAGTAGCTGGGGTGGGCTTATTAGTAAATGGGGTGGGGTCAGTAGCTGGGATGGGCTCATTTGGAGATGGGAGTGGTAGGTCAGGATCGGACTCGTCTATTATGTCGTAGTCTTGTAGGTTGAGGTTACTCGTGTTAGTATTGGTTTGACATAGGTTAGACGAGGTGGCGTGTGGGGCGGAGTCAGTTTTTTCTGTTGGGTTGGAGGGATTATCGTTGACAGTGGGGTGATCCCATGCACGCCGGCGGCGCGTTCGATTTCGTTTTGAACGGGGAGGGAGTTCGTCCCAGATAATTGAAGGATCCACTATTTTGACCTGGTCCCTATGTAAACGTTTTAATTCACCTGTCACTTGATTTCTCAGGTGACATGTTAAACCCGCAACCCGTGTAACGATCCATTGGGGGTCCCATTTCGATGTAAATGTAAGGGGTTCTTGGGCACGGATGACGACTGTATCCCCTACCTTTACATCTCCTGCATTTGCTCTGCGATCAATATTTTGGCGATTAGTCTCTCGGGCGTTGAGGGAATTATTGTGAGCGTGGAGGTAGGCTTGTGCGGTATCATCCAACCGATTGCCAAACGGCGTGTCGATGGATGTGGATTGGAGCAAACGCGTGAGGGAACCCTAGGGTGACGACCGTAAAGCATGAAGAACGGAGAATAGCCAGTGACGGCGCTTATGCTTATTCTGTGGGCTGCTAGTGTGTCGGGGATGTGTTGTTCCCAATTTGACGGCTTGTTACCTATCAATTTTGTTGACGTCTCCTTAAATGTACGGTTAAATCTCTCTATTTTGCCATTAGACTTGGGATGGAATGGGGTGGTCTTACGATGCTCAACGCCAAGCTGTTTTAGGTAGTCTGTGAAAGCTTTGGCTGTGAATTTCCCGCCATTATCAGTCAAGACTACTTCTGGTACACCATGAGTCGGGACAAACTGGTGGGCAAACTTGATCCAAACAGATTCGTTCGTTTTGTCAGGAATCGCATAGGCCTGAGCCCAGCCAGTTTTGTGACAGATCATTGTTAGTATATATTTATTATTATGAACTGACGGAACGAATGGGCCGATGAGATCCATACAAACTAGCTGCATTGGGGAAGCTGGTACTGGCATGTCTCCCATAACAGTGTGATCATGCCTTTTACTGTTGGTAATACAGACCGGGCATCGGCTGAGACGTTCTCGGATTTGCCTGCGCATATTAGGCCATATATAAGCTTCTCTAACACGGTTTAGTGTCTTAAGAGCGGCCATATGTCCGATTTCCTTATGAGCTCTATCAATGACTTGGTTAGTGTACTGAGCTGGGAGCACTAGGCGTGGGTAGGCAGGGGCCGCGTCATAAGGACGGCGTGTATTATATAGAATATTGTCAATGACAATATAATCGGAATCATCAGCAGTTTCCGCGTCGTGGAACAAGTGCTGGTATTCAGCGCGCTGCTGCAGACCGACGTTTTGCAATTCTATACCATCAAGAAGCCAGGGGAGTTGCTGAAAAGCAATTGACTCCGGATATGCCGCCGGGTCCACCCAATCGTGGTCTACATCAATGATCCCGATCGGTTCATATGCGGGGGGCGGGACCCCGGACAACATATCCGCGCAGACATTATTCCGGCCCTGATGATATTGGATCCGGGCGTCATACTCCGAAAGGATAATGGCCCAGCGTTGGAGTTTGTTATTCAATTGTTTCTTGCTGAATAAAGAAAGGAGGGGTTTGTGATCTGTGAGGATGGTTACCGAACTACCAAAAAGATAGGGTCGGAGTTTGTTGAGGGAATAAATAATCGCGTACGCTTCCCGTTCGATTGTAGCCCATCTTTTTTGGACGTCGGACAACTGATGGGAAACATATTGCACAACACGCTCCTTACCATCTTCATGAAGCTGCGATAGCACAGCGCCAACCCAGGTTGCGCTGGCGTCAGTGTACAGCCGATACGGCAGGTCAGTTCTGGGAAAGGCCATGATGGATGGGGATATTAATGCTTGTTTAAGTTTGCCAAAAGCATCTGTATGCTCCTGTGCCCATTGGAATCGTTGGTTCTTTCTGGTAAGTTTGTTGAGGGGTTCTGCGATATGAGCAAACTTTTGGATGCTATTGCGATAGTAGTTAGCCATTCCCATGAATGATCGGACGCCTTTGACAGAAGTAGGAGGCGGGATTTTGAGTATTGCCTCAGTTTTATCCGGGTCTGGCTGGCTACCATTTTGATTATAACAAACCCCAGGACTTTTACTTCACGGCTAGCAAAGCAGCACTTGTTCGGCTTAAGTTTCAAGTTCGCCGCACGGAGACGCTTAAGGACCGCTTCGACGTGAAGTTTGTGGTTCTCGATGTCCTTGCTGTAAATGATGATATCATCAATATAAACTAATACGCATTCCCCTAGTAGGTCTTTAAGTACAGTTTCTAAAACGCGTTGGAACCCGCTTGGTGCGTTCGCCAAACCGAAGGGAGTGGTTATGAACTCGAACTGGCCACGATGGCACGTGAAAGCAGTTTTCTCCGCATCGGCAGGACGTAAAGCAAGCTGATGATATCCACTCCGTAAGTCTAAGGTGGAAAAGATTGTGCTGCCGCCTAACTGATCGAGGATATCGTCTATTCTAGGCAGTGGATACCGATCCCGTTTTGTAACAGCATTCAATCGCCGATAATCTACGCAAAACCGCGTTGAGCCGTCTCGTTTACCGACGAGTGTGATCGGCGCCGCCCAAGGCGAGGAGGACGGCCGGATGACCCCTTGAGCGAGCAGTTCGTCGACACATTTCGAAATTTCGATTCTCTTATTGAGAGGTGCCCTGTAAGCCCTTTGATAGATGGGTGGACCGGTTGTTTCAATACGTATCGGAAGGAGATCGCAAAATCCGTTAGGATCATTTGGGCCAGAAAAGACATCGGCGTATTTACAGATTACACTATCCATATCTGTATGTTCACAGGAGGGATACGTTTGATCTAAACCTGCTATACCGTTGCCACTGTTTGTAGACAACGGCCAATGTTGATTAAACCAAAGCATCGAATTGTGGTGAAAATCCAATTTTGCCCGACCTAAAAGTAAGTTATCGGTTCCTAAGATCATTTGGTTGGGCAAATTTTCAACAATAAAGACTTGAATATTCCCTACCGCTTCGACAGGTATTTCGGTGGACCCTATTACTGCCAATTGCTGGCCCGTAACTGATTTGAAGGTTGATGTACATTTATTGAGGATAGGTATCCTGCCCGACTTGGTACAAATTTGTTGGAAAACGTCGCGCCGCAACAGGCTACGTGAGGCCCCACTGTCAACTAAGCATGAAACAGGGATTTGATGCAGAATTAACTGGATTTGGGGTCTCGATGTTTGCAGTGTTGCGGCTGTTAGTAGTTTAAATGAGATTGGCCGTTGTGGTAAATGGGCCGGGTGGTCTGGTTAGGTTGAGGACGGTGAGTGGTATTATATAATACCACTCACCGTCCTCAACCTAACCAGACCACCCGGCCCATTTACCACAACGGCCAATCTCATTTAAACTACTAACAGCCGCAACACTGCAAACATCGAGACCCCAAATACAGTTAATTCTGCATCAAATCCCTGTTTCATGCTTAGTTGACTGTGGGGCCTCACGTAGCCTGTTGCGGCGCGACGTTTTCCAACAAATTTGTACCAAGTCGGGCAGGATACCTATCCTCAATAAATGTACATCAACCTTCAAATCAGGCGGTCTGCTTGTTCCCGCTGTTTTGCCTCGTTATCAGCAACAAGTAGCCGTTCGAGTGATGAAATACATCTTTCGAATTTGTCCATCTGTTCCGGGTGTATGACTACCGGGTGTGCTGAAACCACCGCCGGTGGGTCTGCGTTAACCCTTTGTTGCGACATCTTCAGAAGTAACTGATAAAGATTCCAGTCCGAAGTGGCACGCCCGCCAATTGTAGAGATGCACACTCAAGGAACACACACACACAGACAACTCCAGTTAGAGTGAAGCCGTGTTTAATTTATTCCAAGTAATGACAACTTTATAATACAAGAGTGATAAACCCAAGAGAACTGGCTTGCGCTCAGTTCGGCTCTCGGTCCTACTCTGCCGCCCGGTCGTGATTTTTCGTCTAACTAGAATCTAACAATATATTTCAACCAATCAAACCTTAGACCAAGGATACATGAATAAACATCAGAACAATTATAATCAATTATCAATCCAACAAGTAATCTAGGAGGTGCCACCCCTGCGGGCCGTGTCACTTACGTGGTTCAATTAACATCACAAGGAAGTGCCAGGCGGCCCGGCGGGGGGAACTCACATATTTTGGAAACTGTCAACGTAATTGCGTAATCCGGATGCCAGTACATGGCAGATTGAATGAATTGCTCATTGAGGCTTATAATTAAAAAACATACACAGAGTCCCGACTAAGCTTTGGCAGCTGTACATACAATTGTTCAATAACAATACAAATTTAAGCTTTTAGTAATCCATGGCTATATACATTTATACACAATTGGTTTTACATTTTAGGGAACCGAGCGGCATTCATTGCTTCTAGGGGAATACGCAAAATTACTGCCCATATCTATTCTACTTGATATACATATAGGAGATGCTAACATAAATATAAATGATATCAGAATGTTCATGAATATACGAAATAATGTTATTACAATAATTACTGGATACATAGCAAATACAATCTTCAATGAATATTCTTATTTATGATATTGTGTATATCATTACAAATTACATACATCGAATACAATTATTAATATATGATACATTTGAATATTCTCCTTAGGGAATATTACAAAGTGAACATAGGAATTGACACCAGTACATCATGCAAATATAGGAATAAACACCAGTACATCGGGAAAACAAAGGAATGAACACCCTACCATCTAGCAAACATAGGAAAGAACACCAGTATATCAGATACATATAAATGAAAACCAGTACATCAGAGAACAAATAAATGAACACTAGCATATCAAGGGATCATAGAAATGAACACCAGTACATTAAGAGAACATAGCAATGAATACCAGTCCATTAAGAAGCATAGGAATGGACACCTATTTCATCAAGGGAACATACGAATGGTCACCAGTACACCAAGGAAATGGAGGAATGAACAACGGTACATCAAGTTAACATTGGAATGAACACCGGTACATCAAGGAAACATGGGAATGAACACCAGTACATCAAGGGAACATAGGAATAAACACCAGCACGTCAAAGGAACATAGGAGTGGACACCTGTACATCAAGGGAACATAGGAATGAAAACAAATACTTCAATTGAACATGTAAATGAACACAAGTACATCCAGGGAACATAGAAATAAACATCAGTGCATCAAGTGAACACAAGAAAGAGCACCAGTACATCAGAGAACAAATAAATGAACACCAGTACATCATGTGAAAATAGGAATAGACACCAGTACATCAGGGAAACTTAGAAATGAACACCAGTACATCAGAGAAAAAATTAATGAACACGAGTACAACCAGTGAACAAGTTAATCAAGTAAAAATCGGAGTGGACACCAGTACATCAAGGAAACATGGGATTGGCACCAGAACATAAAATTATTATTTTGGCTCTATACATGAGCAACCAGTTTTATATTGTCGTACATCTTTACTCGGCCTACATCGGCCAGTTTGAAAAATAACCCTGTTTTTAGCGCCTCTGGTGATCTTACCTTTTCAGTGTTATATCTGATATATGGGAACATTAATTTAAAGTAAGTCGAGTCCACGATTATATGTAATCGATTATGACGAGTTTGGTCAACCAATCCACTGTCCTGATCATCTGTCAATTACTGGATATATGTAGGAGGAGACTCGTGGACAAGCATTTGAGACTGCCAGATTCAGCCTCGACAGCTTCCTGAGTAGAGCGCACTTCTAAATGAAAAAAAGACACCATTGAAGATGGATTATGACAGTGTATTAGATATTATCAAGAACGTTGTTGTGACTTCGTTAACACTTGGCAATTTTATCTCAAACCCAACAGTTATTGCTGGAATTTCGCTTAGCCCAGACATCCGCAGAGATGCAGTGTTCCCATTGTTAATTTCAGTATTTTCATGCGATCTTTTGTTGGGAATTATGGGAGGGATTGGTACGTATTTGGCGTGGACGAATGCCGAAGACTCCGGGAAAATTCTCGGAATCATTCACCGTTTCCTGTTTGTTTTCCTGTCTGTTGTTTCATTAGCGATGGCCGCGACATTAGCCGTATTCAAAACTATCATTATTGTGAAACCCCTGCGGTCAGCTGCCCTTATTACTCGTAAAAGGGTTCTGATTTCCTGTGCGCTGATCTGCCTGATTTCTGCTGCTTTGTACGGACCGTTATCACATGAGAATAAATATTACAAAGCAGCCCGTATGACTTGGACCAACAACGAGGAAAACAGTTATTTATATTACGGAAGACGAGCCTTTGCCTTTGTCCTTCTAAGCATTCTTACCAGTGCAGACAGCTGCATAATATCCGTCGTTATTCGTCAGAAGATAAAGGTGACTCGTTTGATGGTACAACCAGCCGACGCCCCTGTAACACCAAACCCGATACTACAAGCGTTCAAATCCGCAAAGGCACCGGTCGCCGTCTGTATTGTTTACAATGTGTGGGTTATACCACTTCTATTGCAGACAGACCTGAGCTTTTGGGCGTTTTGGTTGTGTTACAGTGGGACAGTTTTCAACAGTTTTCTTTACCTGCTTTTCAGTACAAAGGTAAGAGAATCACTGAAGGTGAATTTTAGAAAATTTCTTAGAAGAACTGAAACTAGTGAACTACAAATGGATGTATATCATATTGGTGGCGGTCAAAGCTGAACCGATTCATGACAACGGTGGTGACTGATTCGAACATTTGTTTGAAATTATACATCAGCCATGATATTGTTTTGTTTTACTGTTTGTTGGTTAGTGCGTTTGTTGGTCTGTTAGCAGTTTGTTTACGAAAACAAATTATGAATGTATTTTGATGAACTTTTGTGGAGAATTAGGGGAACACCTAAGAAACCACAAATTATAGTTTGAAGGTATTCTGGAGTATCATAATTTAATTTTTTATACAAAGGAGCTTGTACCATTGCTTCGCAGGACGATTTCTATGTCCCTGGGATGGAGGCCGGTCAATTCAAAGGTAGGAGGGGCAAAATTTGCTTACGGAGTAACTGTGCTAAAAACGGGTCCACATGCAAGCGTTATTGTAGGATTTTACCATAGCTTGTAATCTATACCAAAAATTGGGGCTTATATAAAAGCGTTAGATTTCTGATGCCTCGGGTTTGATCCTGTTGGGTTGCTCAGGTTATCGACACATCCACATATAAATATACTTTTTCGAAACTTAACGAAGCTGCTATATAGTTATTAATGAAAAATTTGGTGGGTGATATATTTTTCTAAAAAAAATTGGCGTGACTTTTAATTCTTACTCTTGGCGACATATAGACCCTCATGTTGTTACCCTTCACTCTAAAAAAAACTGTGAATGGTGTTGTACCAAATAGCTTTTACAGAACATGTACAAGGAAGTGTATTTTGTAAAACTAGAAATCTGCATTCGAAGGAATGCAAACCTCTGCCATGTAAGTGTCCCTATTCAGGGGTGCCCCCAGAATCGTGTTTGCTTTCACTTATTCAGCCCATATTCTCAGGTTCATTCCTGCATAAATGACTGTATATTTGAAAATATTCATTGATGACGTTCATGAATTCGGATCATGCTCTGGAACCACACTGAAATCCAATCGATTCTGCATTGGCCCTTTCCCGAAATGCCATGAACATTTCATGAGATTTCGTTCGTGATTGTGTCAGTTGTGTTGTGATGACCCCCCCCCCCCCCCCACACACACACACTCACGGACGGGGATGAAAGCATACCCTCCTGGCAGAGACAATAAACTTCCCTAAGTTCTACGACATGAATAGCACTGTATATAAAGAGAACGTGCTTTACTTAAATTAAGCAGGAGAGTTCTTGTTGCTATCAATATCGCTTTGTCGCAGGTAGTTGCTTATATTGAAATTTTCTTATTCCCTAGGATTATTTCACTTTGCCTGCAGATTGCAGTCTTTAAAGCCGTCACAGTTATCATACGTGTGTAGAACTGTGAAAAATATGAGTCAGAGAGAATTTATGTCATATGATTTTGTTTCCCTGTGAATTACATTATAACCTGGTGCAACGTGTGCAAAATCTAAATAAACAGTACAAAAACATTCCGTCATTATTTTCATTTAAAGCAAGGAAGGATTCCTACTATGAATCACCTTCATTGCGTGTCCATTCAACAGCATTATTCTGACACATTCTCGGCCGATACCAGCAAATCGTCAACACCCCTCTCCCTTTGCAAAAAGACTTATACTGAGACTGTCCCCGAAGTGTCTTATGGTTAGGGACCATATATTTTATATTAAACTAGAATTCACGTATATCCACCGTACTCAGTGGTATTGATGAAGTGAGGCATGGATTGAGTACATATAAGCATGGATGTCTGCAACATAAACATGATTGTAGGTGGCGCCACCTGTCATTTGAATGAACCAGCCATCTATGATGTATACATATGTAAAATTTCAAGTGGATAAGTCAAACCACTGCTGAGATATGATTGATTTTTACCCTGTCAGATGAACAGATCGACACCATGCAAAATGGCCGTAGGTTGGGCCACCGAATTTAAATAAACTGTCAAGCTTTGTAAGATCTATACTAATGCAAAGTTTTAGGTTAATACGTCAAACCAGTCCTTTGGTATTAGCAAGGATGTCTGCTGTGAAAACTTGTTTATAGGTGGCTCCACCTGCGAAATATCTATCCAAGATGTATACAAATGCAAAATTTCAGGCGGATCAGTCAAACCACTGCTAAGATACTAGTATATGTAATTTTTACCCTAGACACACAAACAGATGGAAGCCATGCAAATACAGTTGCAGATGGCGCCAAAAATTTTGTGTATGATAAATAGCTACGAAGATGCATACACAAGCAAAATTTCAGGCTGATACATCAAACCAGTCCTGGGATTTTAGCATGGATGTCTACAGCGTAAACGTGATAGTAGGTGGCGCCACCTTTTCATAAACGGGAAATCTATCCAAGATGTATACAAATGCAAAATTTCAGGTGGATAAGTCAAACCAGTCCTGAGATGTGAGTGATTTCGCTTTCAGGAGATCTCGGACCTTTTACATCTCGGCCCCACGAGGTCGGACCACTTAGTACAATCTCGGACCACCCGGTCGACGATCTCGGACCACATTCCGTACCATCTCGGACCACTATATCGGATCCGTTGTCAAATGTATATGTTCCGTCTTCAAACCATTTTAAAGCTAATTATTAAAACATTATTACTCCACGCATAACTGTTGCCTCTCTCTCTTTAACAATATCAATCTCTCTATCATTAATCATTCGCTACATATATCGTCTTAATCTTAATTTATAAATAATTCAAAAGTTTATGCATTAGATCGTGTGTCAAAGTATATGAGTGTGTGTGATAAAGAATAAAAGAAAGACAGAGTGAATGTAAGATTAAATGAATAAAAGAATAAAAGAATGAATGAAAGAAAGGTCGAATGATAGACAGACTGAATGAAAGAAAGATTGAATGATAGACAGACAAAACGAATGCAAGATTGAATGAGAGAAAGATTGAATGAATGAACGAATGAAAGAAAGAATGAATGAAAAAAAATTGCTGAAAGAAAGATTGAATAAATGAAGGAAGGATAGAATGAATGATAGACAGACATAATGAATGAAAGATTGAATGAGAGAAAGATTGATTGAATGAATGAAAGAATTAAAGAATGAATGATAAAAAAGTGTTTAATGAAAGACAGATTGGTGGAATGACTGATAAAAAGACTGAATGAAAGAAAGAACGAATGAATGAAAGATTGAATGAAAGAATGAAAGAAAGAAAGAATGATAGACAGACAAAATAAATGAAAGATTAAATGAAAGAAAGATTGAATTATAGACAGACAAAATAAATGAAAGATTGAATGAAAGAAAGATTGAATGATAGACAGACAAAATGAATGAAAGTTAAAATGAGATTGAATGAATGAATGGAAGAAAGAATGGATAAAAAAAAATAATGAACAAAATATTGAATGAATGAATGAATGAAAGAAAGAATGGATGATAGACAGACAAAATAAATGAAAGATTGAATGATAGATGGATGAAGGAAAGAAAGAAAGTGATAGTGAAAAACGAAAGGAGGGAAAAGAGAGAGAGAGGGAGAGATTTCATGAATATCACCTTTCACTTAGTGATTACTTAACAATGGAAATTATCAAAGCCAAATACGAAGCTTTCAATTTCTTTTGATATCTCTTTGTTCCTTTAATTAATAAAGCCCGCACTGAGCTTCTTGCATACTCATCAAGATCAAAGTCAAAGAGCTTTGACCTAGTTATAGTGTACACAGTCTGTTTATGTGTGGGTACCCTAACCTGAACTACTCGATTTCAAGAATGAGTAGTGAACAGATTATATATATGCATAAGTGCAAAGCTAAAGCTTTACCCTTTAGAATGGCACTCAAACGGATAGCCCAATCTGAATTTGCCCAATTCTGTCCTTTAGCAAATCTCTCAAAACGCTCTAAATATGCATCTAAACTATCGCGGGTCTCTTCAAAAGCAGGCATTTTTAAGGATGAAATCCCTTGGTTACCTGCTTGACTACTCGGGGTAACTGAGGTATGCTCGGTCACTTGAGCTTGTAATCTTAGCATTTCAAGCTCATGTGATTGATCACGTTTTTTCATGTTTCTTTCATGTTCGCGTGCTCTTTCCTCCCGCTCAAACGCCCTATCTTCACGAGCCCTATCACTTACACGTTTCTCCTCCAACGTTACCGTATCATTTCTTAATCTACAAAAGCTTGAAGGTGCTCCCCGAATAACCCATCCGTTCTCCAAAACTTACCAGCTTTTCAATATCCTCCATATCTGTGCTTATCTAGTTTTATCACTAATGAACTTATTAATATTATATTTACAAAAATAGTTATCAACCGATTATCGTCTCGGGTCCTTCAGATAAATGCCAAAAAAACAATGCCCTACCTTCTCCCAAAAGCCAAGACCACTAGAGTAGGTGTATATCCCAGGTGTTTATGTTATATCAATGCCGTAGCGTTAACCTTATTCTTGCCGAAGCAATGCCGTAGCAATAGAAAAGTGGGATGTGCTGCCTTATAACCCAGTCCTGGTTATTCGTTTAAAACCATTTCCTCTGCGACCAACAGAAGAAATTTAAATCGTTTGGACAATCGAATTACCTTCTCTGTTGTGCAAAGCTAACAATTCTGTCTATCCTGGTACGCTCGCCAATGTCAAGGTAAGTTTCCAATCTGACCCTGCCCAGACTCGTTCGGCATGGACAGAAGCATTTGCACAAAGAGATGAAGCAGCTCATTTGAACTTCAACAAATTTTATTTACAATATATACAGAAAATAGATATTTGGATGGCTAATAGAGCGTCCATAAATTTTCTATAGCTCGTTCCCAAGCTCCAGTCTGAACCCTCACAACACATACCAGGGTAGAATGGACCAGTTCTATAATTAAATAAAAAAATATTCATAGATCCTATTTATAGGTCTATAGGATTTGCTATTTATTTGGTCTTAACTGGGCTAGCATTAATTCCGCTTACAAGATATTTCCCTTTATTTATAGGACATTTACCCGTATGAGCAAATGGGCCATTTAATGATAGTTTTGGGCCAAAAGTACTATTGAATACAGCATAGCGTGCTATACGACTAACAATAGGTATGAAGAATAATTATATCTCTAGATTATATCTCTAAATGATACTAAAGAAGACAGCAAATTGGTAGGCCTACCGTATATTCTTGACATTGTAAGAATTATACAGGCTACGGCAGATTTCATCAGTAGGAATAGAACTTTGAACTTGTGCACGAAAACAATATGAGCCTAAGTTGCCTGTAACATTTCTCTATAATAGTTTTTGCCCAGAGAATATGGATTACAATATAGCTGGGTAGGAAAACAATTGTTTGTTGTTGTCTAATCATGCATAACAGATGTTTGAATATTTAGTCACAGCATGCGATGTAAGACAGTCACATCTTACTACTAACTTACTGTTATTTAAACCAACGTAAGTTTCATTTAATTTGTGGTTATGTAGTGTCTTTTAAACCCCGCTTGGGGTTGGGTACCATGTGATTTGTAATTATCCGTGTTTTGAAAATATTGTACAAGACACTATAAAAATAAAACTATCTATCTATATTCAGTTATCGATGTGTCTGATCTCTGTTATACTTATCAGGCGTTGAATTTTGATCCATTCTGGACCCGTTCCTTTACTGCTGACCTATTATGTATAGTAACATTACCGTACGATTTCATCGTGATAGAAAATACATTTCCCTCAGGCGGAAAGATAATATCATGCCTCATCACACAAGTAGAGGTATTCGAAAAGGCATAGTACAGGGTTAAACTTCACTTCTTTGTATTGTCTACAACGGATACTGTCTTGTTGGGTTTTAGTTGCTCATGACAAGGGCGTAGCCGTGATTTACGGAAAAGGTGGTGCACAGGTTTGTGCAAAAAGTGCAGATATATGTATATATATAAAGAATTAGCCTAGAACTTATATATCCCAATGAAATTTTAACAGCCTAAAAACAAGAAAAATCTATTATTATTCGTTTGTTTTAAATGCATGGTTCATTTTCATTTTTCAGTTTCATTTTTAACATTTTGAAATTAATCTTTCCATTGATAAACTTTTACCTGTAGATGAAAGTATTTAGATAAGGGGCCGTCATGTATCCAAAACGGAGCCTGACATACCTCTCAGCCAGCTCAAAAAGGGAAATTTTCGGCAGGAAAACAACCGGTGTAAGCTCGATCACTGCGGGTTCCGCAGCAATTTTTAGGGGTTGGCCGACTTTGCTTTTGCTTTCACTGCTGTTTGCTTTGCGTAAAATGCTTTTTGCTTTGGTTGGGCAGTGTTTAGGTCTATGATGGGTTTATGACAGCACCGGATTTCACTGTCCACTTAAGCCTTTTGCTTAGAACTACGTTGCCATCAAAACTATACCTCTCGATAAATTACACACACTTCTGCGGTGCGCTCGCAGTTACATTAAATCCAAATAAAATTTTAATGCCGTGTATTTTAAATGGACCCTTCCTTATGTAAATACTGCAGGGGTAAGTAAGAACAACTTACGGGTCACCTTATCCAAACCTGAATGTTGATCTGGAGATTTGTTGCTGCTGAAATCTCCAGACAAATGTAGCTTAACCTGTTAATAGGTAATCATAAGCAGAGCAGTGGCGTGAAACTGATCAAGTTATTGTTGTCAAAGTAAACAGTCAATCACCAGACAAGCGAAGGATTGGGCGATTTCCCAAACAGAACATGTTATTCGGCTTTTTTATACAAATGAGAGAGTACACAAATTATAGGCCAAAGGCTGCAGGAGCTATTCCGACGACTGTCAAGTAAATAACAATTTCTTACCTTGCACTAAATGCGTACGAGATAAATAATCCAAAGTATGGCAAAAAAACTTCACAGTTCATGACTGGAGAACAGGAATAAAGCAAGCGCAACCGATGACATCGACCAAATCGGTGCCCGCGCCACCGACCTTTGTGACGTCCTTTTTTACGTCACTATAGTCTTATAAACAGCCTCACTCAGAACATATCGCCACATCTCGCGAGAAACTCGATATTTAGGCTGGCGAGACACTTGATATTTAGGCTGGAATGTATCAATAGCCATAGGATATCCCCGAAGCATTGGTAATTTCTGCGCCGGAAGTACGGCCAAAAAAAGCCATATTTTATAACTAAATAATCCCTAATAAACTTCATTGCGAAGCATTGAACATTATGTGAACATTAACAAAAATTTGTAAAAATACTTTTAATGAGCGCTATAATAAGACATTTGATCTTGTCGGACGGCGTCATCAGAATGTCAAAATAACAGGGAAAAGAGTGTCAAAGCAGCAAGAGAGTAACAGGTGGCCCAGGTCCATGACGCTCAGCTTAATTTTACATATCAGTGATACATGCATTAATTATTAATGTTATGATCTGGTGAAAAAAATATTTGTTAATGAACCCTAAATAATGGATAAAATTACTTCCAGGGTGCACAAAATCAGGTATTTTGTCCATAGGTAAGATGCAGCGGCCTTTTTAAGGTTTCAAAGAAGACTTTACCGAGATGTGCCCATCTTACTAGTCTAGTGCTAGATTCTCACAGTATATAGTTCAGAGTGACCTCATTTAGGACCTCCCTAATGTTACTATAGAAGTTTCTGGGCAATGTGGGCCCTGTCTTACCGGTGGGTGCCCCAAATTATATATTCGGCCCTTAGGTTGCAGAATATAGGTCACCATGACCTCATATCAGGTTTGCAAGGTGGTTTGCCAAGAATATCCCTTGGTGTTGTGAATTCTAGGCCTTAGGAATATGATTTGTACCCGTCTGACATTCGGAGTGCTTATCATCTTTTTCCTATATGCGCAGAATATAGGTCACGGTGACCTAATATCACTGTTTCAAGGGATCTTTTCCTAGGACCTCCCAGAACATTATATTAGGGGATTCGAGGCCTTATGGGTACAACTTGTGCCCCGTCTGGGTACTCAAAAATCATGTTTTTGGCCGTTAGTTGCGGAATATAGGTCACCATGGCCTAATTTCAAATTGCAAATGTGATTTGCACAGAATATTCCTGGGTGTTGTGTTAGAAAATTCTAGGCCTTAGAGTTATGATATGAGACCATCTGAAATTCAGTTTGCCCATATAACATATTTTTTCTATGTGTCTCAAATTGTAGGTCAGAGTGACCTAGTTTCACTTTTGTTAATGGACACTTAACAAAGACCTCCCTGAATTTTACGCTAGAAGATTCTAGGCCTAATGGGTACAATGTGTGCTTAATCTGACTGTCTGGGCGTCAAAATCATGTTTTCGGCCCTAATTTCACCTTTTCGAGGAGAATCTCCCTGGATGTACAGTTAGAAGTGTCTAGGTCTAATGGTTATAATTGTGCTTTCTCAACGCACTACTACTTTCTGAGACAATATGGGTGCCCCCTTGATACATCCGAGGTTAGATTACCTTTGAAACAGCTCTCGCTACCACCAAATGTAGGAGGATTTCACGCGATCATTAGCATAACTATGTCAAATTGTAATCTTGTAAGAGACCCAATACCTGTAATCTTGTAAGAGACACTGCGGGGTCCATATGGTGTTCAGCTGGAGGCTATTTAATTGGACACGTACATCCGAGGCTAGACTACGAATTGGCTGTGGGGAGAAGCATTAGTGCTGTGATTGTTAAGTCAATTAATATGCTGATATTAAATAATATAGAATCATTTATCACTTGTCATTTATATAATTACACGAATAATGTTATAACGGTATGACAGTAGGTTTGTCCTGTGTGCTGCCTGTAACGGGCGCCCGACGAAGTCATATAAGACTAGCTGCACCCGTAGACAATCCACGGCTCTGTCTGATGGATATTTTAGTAATGGGCTGTAAGGAAGAAAACGACGCATTTTATTAACCCTAAGGTTTCTGAAGGAACTTTTGTCATATGTTTCACTTATACGATATAAAGATTATTTCTGCTAGAATTCTCCAGGAATACCATCCCCCTGAATATCAACATAGAAAGTAAAATAATTCTATACCAGAAATCACACACAAAAAATTTGGAAAGAGACGTGAGGCATATACTGGGTGTACGAATTTTTAAGTGATTTTTTTTCGATAAACAACATATGTCCGACAGCTTCATTTCTTCGGAAATATCGTAGATATAACGAATGTATAAAGAAGCAATGAAAAAATGAAAACATATAAAAAGATGCTTTGTATTAGTTGAAGCTCAGGCGACATCGTGAAACATGATGTTTATTCAGTGGCATGTTAACAGACGCATGTGTTATTTGTAGACACAAGCGTGTGTCGTTGAAAGCTCTGTTACGCGAAATGTATAGCTGCCAATGTGACAAAGATAGACACAGGAAATTATATTCCAACAATTTTTTAATTTTTGGTTTAAGTAATTTTAATTGTCATGGAATAAGCAGGTCTAATGCAAAATTGACAACTCTCCGAAATAAAAAGAAAGCAGGTTGATATATTTCAGCAAATGAAAACAACATGTAATATACAGAAAGTAGTAGAGGGGTAGAGTTAACCTGCATCCGTAATCCATTACATTTTTGGAGGTCATCGGATTCACTTTAATATATTTTTCATATATATAATTTCATGCCATAATCACAATTACACAAAGGAATAATTATAAGGAGCTATTCCTTTGTCCCCGAGTAGAAGCCGCCCATTCTTATGCAGTTGTTCTGCCACTTGCCTGGTGAACCCGGGTTTCTGAACCATGACAATGCTTTACATGAAACGTGCATGTATGAACGAACGTCTTATAAACAGTTTCTGGCGGGGGTTACAAAGTCCCCGAGAGAGTGAGGACCCTTAGAACTGTGTGTGCAATCCCCTCCCCCCCCCCCCCCCCCCCCCGACCCCCCGGCCTTCTCTTGAAAAGAAAAACAACCCATAAATCGGCCGAAGTATTAAAACCATGGTTATCATTGGAATATACTTCTCAAAGGATACAAATCAACATACCTGTAAACCTATAAAACGGTGATCGTGTAAAGGGTCTCAGCACTTTGTGTCAACTCGACGGAAAAGTGCTCCCTATTAAAAGTTTCATGTGGACATGTGTTCCGCGCTTGAATTAAATATCATTACTTCCTTTTGACTGTGTAAAATTCCTTAACAGGCGATTTAATTGAAATGGGGTTCAGTGGGGATTACAGGTCGATTCCTTAGAAAGTGTGACAGGCGAAAAAATGTTTCACTGAACATTTGTTGAGGGTTAGGGTAAAGACATATAAATAATCCATTTCATTTTGGAGGTTCAAATCCCAAAGGAGCATCCTGAGAAAGCGTCACAAGCGTTGAGGACCATGCAGCACAAAAAATAGGGACACCTAATGGGAAAATATTAAAATTATTAATTATTCAGCTTAATAGGGCATAATCCTGCAAATAAAACAAACTTGTCCTAGAAGAGCACACCACCGATACGTCTGCCGAATTAGGAGAGTCGAATCAGATCGGAACCGTGGTCTAGGAAAAAACCCAACTCCGTTTAATCATATAGACTAACTGCTCCCGTGAAAATCCACGTCTCTATCTGATGCATATTTTTATAATGAGCTGAAAGGAACTAAACGACGCAGTTTTTTATCCCAAGGTTTTTGCAGGAACTTTTGTCATGTGTTTCACTTATATGATATAAAGTTTACTACTACTAGAATTCTCCAGGATCACCCTCCACCAAAATATTAACATAGAAAGAAAAGTTATTCTATTCCAGAAATTACACCAAAAAAAATAAATTTTGGAGAGAGACGTGAGGCATATGCAGGGGGTACGAATTTTTAAGTGATAAGTATTTTTCCTTTAAACAACATAGGTCCGACAGCTTCATTCCTTATGAAATATCGTAGATATAACGATTGTATAAAGAAGCATTCTACCGTGAAATTATATGAAAGATGCTTTGTATTAGTTGAAGCTCCGGCGACATCGTGAAACACGATGTTTATTCAGTGTAGTCAGTTGAGGGTATAGTCCAAGGCATGTTAACAGACACATGCGTCATTTGTATACAGCCGGTGTAAGCTCGATCACTGCGGGTTTCGCCGCGATTTTTAGGGGTTGGCCGACTTTGCTTTTGCTTTTACTGCTGTTTGCTTCGCGTGAACTGCTTTTTGCTTTGGTTGGGCAGTGTTTAGATCTATGATGGGTCTATGACAGCAGGGGTAAGTAAGAACAACTTACGGGTCTCCTTATCCACACTTTTATGTGAATCTGGAGATTTAATGTTGCTGCTGAAATCTTCAGGCAAATCTAGCTGAACCTGTTCATAGGTAATCATAAGCAGAGCAGAGGCGTGAAACCGATAAAGTTATCGTTGTCGATTTAAACAGTCAATCACCAGACAAGCGAAGGATTTGCATAAATCGGACGACTCTGCCAAACAGAACATGTTTTAGCGGATTTTTTTAAACAAGGGAGACAGTATAAAACTTTTTAATCCAACGGTTGCAGGAGCTACTCTACCTGCATTAAATGCGTAGGAGATAAATAATCCAAAGTATCGCAAAACACTTCACAGTTAACTCATCACTGGAGAAGAGATATAAAGCAAGTGTAACTGATGACATCGATCAAATCGCTGCCCGCGCCATCGACCTTTGTGACTCTTTTTTAAGGTTACTATAGTCTTATAAACAGCTCAACTCGGAACCATCGCGAGACACTCGATTTTAAGGCTCGATGGTATCAATAGGATATGTACGAAGCATTGTTTTTTTCATTGGGAAGTACGGCCAAAAACAACCACATTCTTTAACTAAATAATCCAAAACAAAATTCATCCCGAAGCATTGATTAAACAATAACAGTTAAACATTTACAAAAATTGTCAAAATACTTTTTATCAGCGCTATAAAAAGGGATTTGATCTTGTTGCAAGGCGTCATCAGGATGTCATAATAACAGGTAAAAATGTGTCAAAGCAGCAAGAGAGAAACAAGTGGCCCATGGGTCATGAAGCGCAGCTTAATTTGACATATAGGTGTTACATGAATTGATTATAAATGTTATGATCTGGTGAAAAATTTGTTAATGAACCTTTAATAATGGATAGAATAACATTCAGAGCGGACGCCGGACAAAGGGTGATCGCTATAACTCAGATGACTAACAGTGAGGTAAAAATCACAAAAAAAGGTGCCCTCAAGCGTCAACTTTATCCTCACGCAGCAAAACTAGACGACGCTACCGAGATACAAAAGAAATAAAATATAATATATATATATATATATATATATATATATATATATATATATATATATATATATATATATATATATATATACCAACTGCAAGAATTCTACGAGTCTCTCGCCATATATTCCTTAAACATTTTTGACCTTTTTGACTTTGACCTTCTCCGCCCTGCCACTTTAGGAGACAATATAGCTGCGACCTTACTATATACGAGGTAAGAGACCTTTGAAACAGCTCTCGCTAACATCAAACGTAGGAGCATTTCACGCGCTCATTAGGTAAATGATTAGGTAAATTGTAATACTGTAAGAGACACAATACCTGTAATCTTGTAATAGACCCGGCGCGGTCCATGTCATCTTGACTCTGTTCATCTGGAGGCTATTAAATTGGGCGCCTACATCCGAGGTTAGATTGCGAACTGGCTGTAAAGCAGCTTCCGCTAACATCAACATGGCCAGCTTTTTGTATGGAAGAATTCCACGGGCTCATAAGTATAATAACGTGAAAGGGACGTAGCATTGGTGCTGTGATTGATTGATCAATTAATATGCTGATAGAATTAAATATTGAATAATTTTTCACTTGTCATTTATATGATTACACGAATAATGTTATAATGGTATGACAATAGGTTTATCCTGTGTGATGACTGTAACGGGCACCCTTCTCAGTCATATAAGATATATCTGCAGTGAAACAATCACCAGGGTCGCATTTAATGAAAGGATAATAATTCGGTATATGAAACATTCAAACTAGATCATTCACTGCGAAGGAAACTACAAATGATAAATTACATAATATTTACTTTCCGTTCACGCTTGAATACTGCCGGCCGTTGTTGTATTTTGCAGTAAACATAACCGTCAGAAACTTTTCAAAACATCGAGACTGGTCCCTGTGTCGAACAATGTAGCCAGTGTTTCAGGGGGAACAAACAACAAGGGTAAAACGAGGGGCAATAACCAGTTAAAACATCCGGTGTCAATATTCGCCCTTGAAAGTACTTTCTGACTCTTTTTCATGGCGGCAACAATGAGGCAAGGGCCTCCATTGACGAATATGATGTGGAAGTTTTCGTGTTCGTTTCAATATACAGGTGTTATTCTCTCACATAAAACCATATTGGAAAATTTGTGTGTATGATGTGCATCAATTTAAGTTTGTTTTGGATCATTTGGTTTTAAGTGTACGCGTGTCTCTACAGGTAAATCATTAGTTCCCTCACCCACGACGTTGTATTACTGTTACTCTAAGGGGTAATACAATTTCGAGGGGAGGGGGGGGGGGGGCAGATTATAAAATGTACGGGGCGGGCAAATATAATGTAAGCGCTGGGCGGGCTCAGGATTAATAAGCTGATCTTGCAGTTTAGTAAAAACATGAATATTAATTTATAAAAATAAAAAAAAATATTTGTATGAAATAATTTTAGGTGAGGTACAAATTTTACCAGGAAAACAAGATGTGAATAAAATTTACTTTTTCCTTTTAAAATTTACAGTGATAACTGACTAATTGTTGAAACAAATTACACTATGTTAATATTTCTTCGTAGGTTTAAACTCAGTTATAATAAATATAGATGTTATAACAGACGATTAGACAGAGCACCTCATTTTTTGCTCAAAACACCACATCCTCAATCTGCTGAACCGTGTGTCAGTGTGGGTGATGCAGTGAAACAACAATCTGAGGGTGTGAGAAATTTGGGAGGCGTGTTTGATAGAGCGATGCACATGGATGCCAAGGGCATGCGCAGGATTTTAGCATGGGGGCTCACGACCGCAAAAAGCCTGGGAATTGTGGGCCTTCATAAAATTTCCACACCTCGGGGAGGGGACTACCCCCTCCCCTTTCGGTCGAGAGAGTCGACAGTCGCGCTATTACCCTAAATACGCGCCATCCCCGATTGGATTCTGGATCCACCACATATTACATTATTATATTAAGAAAGTGTGTGTGTGTGTGTGTGTGTGTGTGTGATTAGCTGGATTCCACCATGCAAACCTGAAAAAAAAAAACATTTGCAGGTATCAGCAGGCATACCTTCAACCTCTGGACAAGCAACCTACAAAGGGTTGCAGTATGTGCCTCTCATGATATATGTACTATTAACAACAAGATCTATCACAATAACGACAAAACCAATTGAAACTTGCAAGAATAATAAAATATTTACAGAAACATAATAAGGGATTAAATAGTTAAAACAGTGCCGTCAAGGCGAGTGCAGATGCGGCAGATTGTTACATACTTCGACATTTGTTAGATCAGCGGTGGATTTCGGTTCGATCGATAACTACTGTTATTCTGTGAAAACGTTTTTCTTTTTGATATACATAAGCTCCCGGTTAACATATATAAGCTTGCATCATGTTC
The DNA here is from genome assembly GCA_026874595.1 of Sipunculus nudus. Lineage (NCBI taxonomy): Eukaryota > Metazoa > Annelida > Sipuncula > Golfingiida > Sipunculidae > Sipunculus > Sipunculus nudus. The sequence continues at coordinate 6,106,529 of CM049313.1, read as the reverse complement.
CATCAGACAAATCGAAGGAACTACCAAAATTTCTTTTTTACTTACTGGGGACATTCGTCGTGTATGATAAAAACGTTTTATAATAAATTAGATCAGATATTTTGCATCTCAAACGTCTCTATACCTGGTTTGTCTCAATAATAGGAAGCAATGTGTATTCCTGTTAAGTTGATAATCGACAACATATATATAGCATGCATATATAGGGAGCCAGGGATTTATAAACAATATGAAAGCGACCCCCCAAATGAAATCGACCCACACACATACAAAAAGCAGCCAGAAAAATTAAACAAGTAGCCCATGGGCCATGACGCCCAGCTGAATTCAAGGAGCCTTGAACAATTGGCATAAATGACTCTCAGAGTAAAAATCATGCATTTTGCCAATAGCCCTTAGATATAGGTTACAGTGACCTTAATCTACGTGCAGCTGCTACTATTTATGCCTTCCTGACTAATTAAGTGTTAAAATCAAGTTCATTCACACAGCTTGTAGAAAACGGTTCAGAGTGACATTTCAGGTTTCCAAGGAGAATTTAGAGACCTCCCTTAAAGTCATGTATGAGGATTTTAGGCCAAATGGATACAATTTGTGCCCCACCTAACTCGCTTGATGGTTAAAAATCATATTTTCTCACCATATTTGCAAAGTATAGTTAACCATGACGTAATTTCAATTTTCCAAGGATATTTTCCATGGAACTCTAAGGATTTCAAGTTATAAGATTCTAGGTCCAACACTCATTTTTTGTGCCCTGTTAATGGACAACTGCTTCATTTAAAGTTCAAAAATAGAGATAAAAATGTGTTAAAAAATCGAAAATAGAATGGCTCTGTTTTTGCAGTGCAAAACAGATATATGTCTCCCCCTATGAGTCATCCCAAAACATTAGGGGTAAAATATGCAATGTCTCAAAACAATGAATCTAGATCTCGCCAGATTAGATCTTGACGGTCAAGGTCACAGCTTTTCGACTCTGATGACATTTTGGCAGAAAGAACTGGTGTGTCAAATGTGAAGAAAAATCTTCAGTACTTACAAAGTTATTGGGGTCACAATAAGTCTAGAATTGCATAAATTTGACCTTGAAGATCAAGGTCAAGGTCACAGGATTTCTATCTAGTCCAAGATTTTGGTGGGAACAGTGGGTGTTTCAAATTTTGGAGGAGAATATGCAGCCCTTCAAAAGTTATCTCGTCAACAAGACAATAACTATAATTCCACTGATTTGAACTTGAAGATCCTGGTCAAGGGCACCAGGTTTCAAACTCGTCGAGAACTTGGTAGTAATAATTGGTGTACCAAATTTGAGGACAAAATTTGAAATCCTACAAAAGTTATGGGGTTCATAAAAAAAATGTTACATTTCGGGAATTTTTACATTGAAGAGAAAGGTCTAGGTCATCAGGTTTTGAACTTGCCCGAGGACATGGTATGAACAATTGGTGTACCAAACTTGGGGACAGCATGTGGAACACTTCAAAAGTTAAGGGATTCACAAAAATGTAATATTTCTGCAGATTTAACCTTGAAGATGAAGGTCGAGGTCACTGTTTTTTAACTTGTCCTTGATTTTAGTAGGAACAACTGCTGTTCCTAATTTGAGGACAAAATGTTTAATTCCTAAAAAGTTATAGGGTTAAAAAAATTTACATTTTGGCAGATTTGACTTTGACGATGATCAAGTGGACAGGAACTGATGAAGCACTCCGTTATCAAAAGCATGCAAAGAATCATAGCAATAAATGCATTACTTATTCCAATACAGAGACCTTTGTATCACATTTTTTTATTATTATGGGGGTATTTACAAGCCCAGTTGCTCAGAAGATATGGGTAACAGAGACCTAATTTCAGGTATCCATAAGGACTTTTCATGGAGCTCCCTGGTTGTCAAGTTAGAAGATTCTAGGTCAAACAGTGACAATTTGTGCCTTGTTAATAGATGACATCTTCATCTGATGGTTTTAAAAGATAGAGTAAAAATGGGTGAAAAATCGAAAATATACAGGTGGGGCGACTATTCTACAGGAACTGATGAAGCACTCCATGATCAAAAAACATGCAAAGAATCATAGCAATCAATGCATTAGTTATTCAAATACAGAACCTTTTGTATCACACTTTAAAAAATTCCAGTGGTACTTACAAGCCAAATAGCTCAGAGGATATGGGTAACAGAGACCTAATTTCAAATACCCATAAAGACTTTCCATGGACCTCTTTAGATGATAAATTAGAAATTCTAGGTCAAACAATGATGATTTGTGCCCTGTTAACAGATGATGCTTTATTTGAATGGTCTAAAAAGTTGAACAAAAAAAAAATGCATGAAAATTCGATTTAAATACAGGCGGCGCCACCAGTCTGTATGAACTGAAGAAACAATCGATGACCAGTAAGCATGCAAAGAATCATGGTGACCAATGCATCAGTGATTCAGATACTGGAGCGTTTGTATCAAATTTTTAATTATTCTTTGGGGTACTTTTGAGCCCCACAGCTCGAGACCTAATTTCAGGTTTCCAAGGATAATTTTCAATGACCGCACTAGATGTCAAGTATGAAGATTCTAGGTTTAGCGATTACAATTTGTACCTTGTAAACAGATGAGGCTTTATTTGAAGGTCTAAAAAATAGAAAAAAATGCGTAAAAATTTGAAAAAAAATATAGGTGGCGCAACCAGTCTACAGAAACTGAAGAAACAGTCCTTCATCAGTAATCATGCAAAAAATCATGGTGATCAATGTGCTAGTTATTCAGATACTAATGCGTTTGTACCAAAATTTTTAAATAATTCTGAGGGGTACTTATGAGCCCTATAGCTCCGAGAATATGAGTAACAGAGACCTAATTTCACAATTCCACAGAGACTTTTCATAGACCCTCCTTGATGTCAAGTTAGAAGATTCCAAGTCCAGCGGTTACAATTTGTGTCTTGTTAACAATTGACAACTTACTGGACGGTCTCAAAAATAGAGAAAAAAATCGTAAAAATAAGAAACACCAGTTTGCAGGAACTAGTTACTCAGATACTTGAGCTTTTGTATCAAATTTTTTATTATTCTAGGGGGGTAATTAGATGTGTCCATCTAACTCATATGGTGTTAAATTCTCACAGAATATAGGTCACATTAGAAGCTTCTGGGCTTATTGGATGCAATATGTGCCCTATCTTACTGTCTGCATGCCAAAAAAATCATGGTTTCTGCCCGTAGGTTGCAGAATATATATATAGGTCACGATGACCTAATTTCATGTTTCAAAGGTGATTTGCCCAGAACATCCCTTGGTGTTGTGTTAGAAGATTCTAGATCTAACAGTTATGATTTGTGACCATCTGACATTCAGAGTGCTCATATGACATCTTTTTCCTATAAATCGCAAAATATAGGTCACAGTGACCTAATTTCACATTTCTATTGATATTTACCTAAGACCTCCCTGAATGTTACGTTAGAAAATTTTCTAGGCCAATGGGTACAATTTGTGCTCCATCTAAATGTCTTGGTGCTCAAAATCATGTTCGGCTCATAGGTCACAGAATATAGGTCAGCTTTCCAAGGAGAATAGCCAAGGACCTCCTTGGATGCATAGATAAAAGTTTTTAGGTCTTATGGTTACATTTTGTGCCCTGTTAACAGACGGAAGGCCGGGCGGCACGACAGCCAGACGGCCGGACGGACAAAAGGTGAACGCTATAGCTCAGATGACCTGCAGTCAGCTGAGGTAAAAATTACACTAGAAAGATACCCTTTAGCGTCAACTTTATCCTCGTGCTGCAAAACTAGACGACGCCACCGCAATACAAAAAAAATATACAAACTGCAAGATATCTACAAGTCTCTCGCCATATATTCCTTAAACATAATCAATAATATCGATCACATGCCGAGTGTGTCTCTTCAAATGGTAATTTGTTTTCAAATGCCCGAGGACACGGCCTTGACCTTCTCCGCCGCACTACTTTCTATGTCAATATGGCTGCGCCCTTGATACATCCAAGGTAAGAATATCTTTGAAACAGCACTCGCTAACATCGACATGGCACGCCTTTTGTGTAGGACCATTTAATGGGCTCATCAATATAATTTGGTCAAATTGTAATCTTGTAAGAGACACACAACCTGTAATTTTGTAAGAATCACTGCGGGGTCCATGTCACCTTGATCTGTTCAGCTGGAGGTTATTAAATTGGTCACCTTCATTCGAGGTTAGAATACGAAATGGCTGTGAAACTGCTCTGGCTAACATCGACATGGCAAGCCTTTTTGTGTAGGAGCATTTCACGGCCTCATCAGCATAATTAGGTCAAATGGGCGGAGCATAAGTGTTGTTATAGTTAGGTTAATAAATATGCTAATATATTTAATGTTGGATAATTTATTACGTATCATTTATATTATTAAACGAATAATGTTGATGGTATGACAAAATTTTTGTCATGTGTCCTGACTGTAACGGGCCTCCTTCCTTCTTAGTCATATAAGACATAATATATTTGTAGTGCGGCCCTCAACAGGGGAACAAAGGGAAAACGAGAACCGGTTTAAAACATCGAATATGATGTGAACTTTCGCCCTTGAAAGCACATCCTTATACAGGCGCGGACCCACGGGGGGGGGGGGGGGGGGGGGGGGGCTTTCGGGGTCGAGACCCCCCCCACTGTCAACCAACGACCTTTTTTTAGACAAATCTGTTGCATGACCGGGGTGGGGGGGGGGGGGGGTCCAAACCCCACTCTGCCCTTAACCTACGACCTTTTTATAGACAATTTTTATGTTGACCCCTCCCTGCAAAAAATCCTGGATCCGCGACTGCTTATATATGGTGGCAACCAGGAGGCAAGGGCCTCCTTTGATGAAAATGATATGGTAGTTTTCATGTTCGTTTGAATATACATGCGTTATTATATCACATAAAACCATATGCGAACATTTGTGTGTATCATGTGCACCAAATAAAGATTGTTTTGGACCAATTAGTTTTAAGTGTACGTGTGTCTGCAGATAAACCATTGGTCCCCTCACCCACGGCGTTGCAGGACTGTCACTCTGAGGGATATAAAATGACGTTGTATTCGTGTAATAAGCCCCCGCTCAGGAGTCTCTGCGAGGCGGGCTAGATTCTAGAATGTGCGGGGCGGGCTAATATAATGTATGTGCAGGGCGGACTGCGGGTTAAGAAGCTGATCTGGCAGTGTTAACGTTTATCGGACCACCACTCTTGACAGTAGACCAAACAAACTCTGGCTCAGCCAATCAGCGCGAGATATTCAGGTGCACACGCGACGAGCGCAGTCAAAATGTACCTGCTGACTGAAACGATCACGATTCGCGAGTCGCAATTTGACAGTTAATTCACGCTTCAGACAAATGCTGCCAGCTGCTCTTGTCATCTCGGCAGAGGGAATTGTACTGGACCTGTCGGTATAAAATTGTTGCGACAGTGTCTACAATATGCACTTACATTTGGCCCATGGACCGTAATATTCTTTAAGCAGAGATATATCATAGTACACGAAGGTACATGTGTGGAATACCAGGATACATGACTTCAGTGCGAATGTTACTTAGCGGGTCGAGCTGTGGGACCGCTGTTGCACTGAAAACATAGGGTTGTCAAATCGACAACTTTAGGGTTGTCAAATCGGTGTACTAAAACAACATCCCAGGTTGTCAAAATTTCAATTTTACAAGGGTTGTCAAATGTTTGCTGTGACAACCTATGGGTTGTCATGGACCTGTCCGATTCATCCGTATTCACTCTTTCTCTCTCTCTCTCTCTCTCTCTCTCTCTCTCTCTCTCTCTCTCTATATATATATATATATATATATATATATATATATATATATATATATATATATATGATAATTATAATAATAACAGACATTTTCAAGTAGAATGTATATTTATAAGAAACAAGAGGTCGAGAAACTTGTGATACGTGTATTTGTCTGCAACAGTTTTACGACTGATTATTCCTTACAATGTTGACAGGTTTCTGTCTGAGTGTGTTTCAGTGTTCACATAATGGGTAAATGCGTAGCTTTATTATATCGTCATCCACCTCGGCTTCCTCTCTAGCAAGTAGTTTACCACTCAAAAGTTGTGTTCACGGCTACCCGCGTGGCGAGCATGTAGCTCCCTCTTCATATTCTGCTTCTGTACTTGAAAAATAGACTTGCCCTGGTCCCTCCTTCAACTCGGGGTTACAAATCTGTAAAGAAGATGTTTTCTCCAGAGCCAGAGTGTCTGGAAATACAAAATAAAATTCCATGAAAAACATTTTATATGACAGAGTTGTGTGCAGGATTTTGTGTACATTGAATCACAGCTTATATGACTGAATATGTCATCCTGAAAATTTTTATTTTAGATGCTACATTGGAGGTGTACTTTATATAATATTCATATTGGAGGGTTAGTTCCTGAGATTAAGGAGTCCTCCTCCCATTCATCTCCCAAAATGTGTGCCTTCAATATTGCAAATAAAAACTTAAGCAACAGTGTCATGTGAAATGTTATCTAAAAATGTTTATTATACATGTATTTATAAATGGGATTCATTGTTATAGAGTCACTTACCATATGTTAATTTGCAAACAATCAATCCACATGGCTCAAAAGGGCCTGAGGTACGTCTGTGTACTAGTTGTCAGGTGCAGGAGTAAAAGGATGTATTGACAGCTTGTATAATCATGTTCACACACACACATATATATATAATATTACAATTTTTTTTATCCTGTGTTTAGGTCTAGTAGAAAACAAAAGTAATTTATCAATCAGTGGCTTGAAGTAAATCCATGTATTATATTATATTAGGTCTTCATTGAATTTACATTAAGTTTATTCGTTTATATACTTGTCATATCGATAAATGTTCTATATAAATCATATATATATATATATATATATATATATATATATATATATTAATTAATAGTTACCTGGTAGGTTGGGCGATTCTCCAATGTCAGCTAGCTGTATTCTTCTTCTTCAGGTTTATTGGTCCAGGAATAGACTCTACAAAATATTTGAAAAATACTTTTACTACACAGATGACCATTACCATTGGGAATGTAATTATTATTTATGAAAATTAAACCTTACACATTATATTTATATGTGTGTGTGTACTGAACCTGCTGTATTATGTTACAATCACACTGTAAAGACTCAGGAGTACACATTACACCAAATTTTGAATGTTTTTTAATGAACATGCATTTAGCTTTACTAATAGGTGTATTTTCGGGTACTTGGTTACATTATTTGAAATTAACAGAACCTGCTGTAGCCACTTTCAAAATTAGCCATTTATAATATAGTTTATATACAGATATATCATGATACATAGGCCCCCTTACTACACAAAATTCAACTTTCCGAACTTGACTGTCACTCAGAAGACATGCACTATGTGGTTCATTGTTTAGCAATTTTGACATAGCTAAGTATTAAATTTAGTGCCTGTTCTTAACAAATTAATCACTTTTCAGAAACAGCAATTTATAGAATTAACCTACCCACCGGCCAACTTTACTGGCTATCACTCGACAATACTATGCATACGATGCACTGCGATCGCTTGGGCAGACACGACGACGATGATGGTTGTGAAGATTTCAAAACGATCCATACTAACTTATACTACCACATGCTGAATTAATGTAACACCGACTCTGCTAGTATCAGTATCCTCTGGGCAAAAATGTTGTAAACACACATGTTGTAAATGTTGTGTACACCCGAGACTTGTACACATGCACATGGGACGTTTACATAAAGCGCAGCACTTTGTGCACGTGCACGCAACCGTGACCTAGTTCCGGCCCATGCAGACCGCGAGGTATCCCGTATCCGGCCCGGCTCACGCGTGGTCAGCGTACGCCCTTGTCCAAGCTGGTTGCCACGCTGCCACAGAGCTGCTCAAGGCCTGACACTTACGGAGGGTCAGCATGCACTCCCCTGGGGCAGTTCAGTGCTGTGTTATGACAACCATAGCCATTTCAACCCTCCGACTCCCCGTTGGGGGGTCATAATTGGATGATTCGACTCCCCTACGTTTTCAATGTGGCTTTCTCATAGCAACGATGCCACTCACATGAGGCGTGACGGCCTGATATGCAAATACGGGGGAATCGTCAGATCCTCAAAGAGCCTTGTGACGCCTTGATATGCAAATATCAGTAATTCATCATGCGGACTTTGCAGGGCTGATAAGAGCTGGCACTGAGTTAAGTCTATAGGTTCATGGAATCACGTTTTATTTTAAGCATTTGATTAGTAAACGCAAATTCTAAAGTGTAATACGGAATAGACCATTTAGATGTTGCTGTGCCAAATAGATTTAGCAGAACATTTATAAGGAAACTTATCTGTTAACCACAGTTCTGTAAGTTCTACAACATGAATATAAATTTATATAATGAGAAAGTGCTTTACTGAAGTTCAGCTGGAGAGTTCTTAGTCTGTTTTTAAGAACATAATCGCTCAAATTAGAAATTATTTATTCACTGCAATTATTTAATCTGCGTGGAGAATGAAGGCTATAAAGCCGTCACAGTTTTTATACGTGGGTAGAACTGTACAAAGCATGAATGAGAGATATTTTATGTTATGTAATTACTTTCTTTAAGTTTTACACTATAACCTGGAACAACGCACGTCTGATAAATCTGAATAGGCAGTACAAAAACGCTCGGTCATTATCCTTTTTAAAAGAAAGGGACAAATTCTACTAAAAGTCACTGTCATGGGCGTGGCCGCAAACTTCTTCCTGGCCAATTCGGGCCCAATCGTCACCGCTCTCTCTCTCTCCATCTCTCTCTCTCTCTCTCTCTCTCTCTCTCTCTCTCTCTGCTAATAGATTCGCGTCATGGGACTGTCCACGGAGTATCTACAGGGTTCAAATAAGGGCCGATATTTTTGTATAAAACAAGAAAAAAAAAACACAAAAAATGGCCTATATGGGGCCTAACGACTCGGGCAAATACCTCTATTTTATCAAATTGAAATATTTGTGTTTGAGCATGATCAAAGATGGCGTCAATAAAATATTTAAAAGAAACATAATAGGGGCTAAATTAGTTAAGATAGTTAAAATCGTGCCGCAAAGGCAAGTGCAAATGCATCAGATAGTTACATACTTCGACAGGTGTAAGGTCAGCTAGATTCCGTATTGATAACTACTGTTATTCTGTGAAAATCTTTTTCTTTTTGATAAACAATAGCTCACGGTTTACATATATAAGCTTGCATCATGTTCCATCAGACAAATCGAAGGGACTACAAAAATTTCTTCTCTACTTACTGGGGACATTCGTCAAGTATGATAAAAACGTTAAATAATAAATAAGACCAGATATGTTGCATCTCAAACGTATCCATACCTGGTTTGTCTCAGTAATCTGAAGCTATATGTATTCCAAATAAGTTAATAATCGACAAGATATATACAGCATGCATATATAGGGGGGCCAGGATTTATAAACAAAATGAAGCGACCCCCCACATGAAAGCGGCACACATACATACAAAAAACACCCAGATAAATTAAAAAAAGGGTTTCTCCAATGAAAAGTTTTATATTCAGCGTGAATCAATGAAGTTCGCTATAATAAGAATTGAGCCGGGTTCCTTTGAGTCGTCCTGATGACAGCTTTACAAGTGCAAGTTAACATAAGACCCAAAGGTATTTTCTCATTTTAAGTATGTTCTTGTGTTCTTCACATAGGAAACTCCTGATGGGCCCGGGCCTCTTTGAATCACTCACTATTGGAAACTTTATAGGCCTACTTACGTTTCGTAAAACATGTGACTTAAAACATTTCGAGCTCTTCCTGTGCCTCGTTGGAAATTCGTAGGCTAAAATAAAATCAAAAGAAATTTCTACATTGTCAAACATTTAATTGGGCCCTAAAGGAATTCCTGGCCGGCACGGGTTCCATAATTTTGGCATGACCTATGCATAAGCAGCAGCTTCGAATGAGGATTTTGTTTGGTCCATTTTTGCTACGAGAGGGTGTCATCCTATATACTGTTACTAAACTGAAACAGTTAGTTACAGGTGTCTCTTTTATTGTTAGGCAGGCCATGGTTTATTGTGCGCATGAGTGTTACATGTGTCTGTTAGGCCGGCATAGTTCGTTGCCATGGGAGACATGCGAGTTGGCATTGCTCGCGTGTGGGTCTGAGGTGTAGAAACACAGCTTTCTTTGTTCTAGATGTTTCGGATCTCTTATTATAGCATCTTTATTGTTCCTAGGGTTCCATTTTCTAGTATTTTCCAATGAAACAGTTATAAATAGGGGCGTGTTTAATATCGAGGGGGGGGGGGGGGGAGGGGCAGAGAAAAATTTCAGCGGACACGGAAGCGTGTGAGTCAGTTTTGGGACCTTTCTGATAATTGCTTAACTTATGGGTATTCTCAGTTTGCCTTTGGGATTATTGCCAGAACTTCACTTTGGATTACAAGAGATTGATTTCGAGACTATATTGGACTATTATTCTCTGAGAAGATTTACGTGAACTGTTTATCTGGATTATATGTTTTAAAGGACTCGTTGAGCTGTGACAGTGGTGGTATCCAGAATCAAACCTAGGATCCGAACACTCTGGTACTGTACATTTTTATTGTTATACTGTGTAATTGTATTGATTTAGTGTATTGTGCTGTTAGGATTGTTTTACGAATAAATTATAATTATTTGATAACAAAAAAAAATCTGAGTTTTATTTTTCTCCATAACAAAATTCATGCTCGTCACGACTACATGCTTTGTTGTTTTTAGGTTCCGTAATGAGTTTTAGCTAGGGTCTGGGCTATACAAAAAAAAACTTTTATTATTTGCAAAAGGTTTGAGTGCGCCCTGTCAATTAACAAAATTTGATACCCCTAAAAATTTGACGAACAGATTTTAGGGGACGGGCATCTGTTGCACCCCCTTTTAAAAGCTCCTGGGTGCACAGGTCACTCGGGTCAATAGAGCCATGTATTTCAACATCCGACAGATCAGCAAAATCCGGCCCATTCTTGATAAAGAAACCTGCAAGAAAGTTGTTAACGCTCTGGTAACCTTTAGACTGGACTTCAGCAATGCGCTGTCGGGTCTTCCGGATATACTTCTAAACCGCTCGCAGCTTGCACACAATGCGGCTGCAAGAATGGTGACCGGCTCCAGGAGACATGATCATTTATCTCCCGTACTCCATGCCATACACTGGAACCCATTCGACAATGAATTGCATACAATGTGCTTTTGATAGTGTACAAGATAGTCAACAATCACAGCCAACCTGAGTATCTTGTGACCTTGCTCACTCCCCAGCAAGGATACTCTGCTCTAGAAGCACAAAGGCACTTCCCTCTGTTCCGCGGTCTAAAAGGACATATGGTGACAAGTACTGCAGGTCAGCAGCACCGCGTCTGTTGACCCATTTTGATGACAGTCTCCGCCAAGCTCCATCCTTGGAGGTTTTCAAAAAGGCCACGAAGACTTACTTATTTCTCATAATGACTCATGCACACCTGGTTTTCAAGCGCACAGAAATGAAGATAATTTTGCGCTCATAAATGAATGACATTATTATTATCATTATAATTATTATTATTATTATTATTATTATATTGGAAAAATGTGTTCAAACAGGTATGATGCAGACTATGCCAACCTTACCGTAGGTGTTAAAGAGACCTATTCACCAACCAGACATGTTAATTATACTAAAGTATGGTAATATGAAGAGTACTTGCTTGGACTAAGGTCCGACTTTCGCAGGCACGAAACTTACATACAAGCAGAAGAAACATGAAAGTTTAAACATTGAACAAACTTGAAACCTTGATTTGGTAAGTTGGTTTTACTCCATATCAGGTATGTACGCGGGTACCATACATAAACGTTTAAAATCAATATTAGTGTTTCGATATGGGAAAAGCGTAACATTAGTCATATATCATTAAATTTTATCTTACATATTTTTATATGAGTATATGTATGAGCATAGGTGCTTTCACATGTATGTATTTTAAGCAAATATCTTAGACCATTTGCAATCGAATCATTTTAATATAAGGGGATATATTCTAAGTATATACCACTATAAATCTGTTAATTATAAATAACAACGATCGCGGAAATATTGTTGATCCTGTATATTTCACACACGCCAAAGGTCCACAGCGTGCCCCGTTTTTCTTATGTATAAGGAGGTAGAGCATGTGGTATTTAGCAAAGGGTTTATCATGTGACGGCCGTTCAGAGGCCGATAGTGTGTGGTCCATAGACACGAACGGCCTTTATATCGGGATGTAACAACATGGTAGTCAATAAGTGTCGTTACACATGTTCTGCTTGTGCTGAATCATGACAGGTTTCACTCGTGGAGACAAGCGTCGCAATCTGTTCCTCTATTAGTCCAGAACTGGTCTCTCTCGGCCTCGGGGCGGGAAAAGGGGGCGTGGCTCTAGTACCCCCCCCCCCCCCCCCCCTTGGGCCGTGAGATATAAAGAACGATAAAAGACGGCACGTGTACGATTACTTACGCCTCCATGCAAACGTAATTTTTACTCAATATCAGTGTTTCACAATTTAAAGTGTAACATCAGTCGTATTAAGTATCATCAAATTGTATACTATATGTTTGTGTATGGTGTGTGAGTATATGTATGAGCCTACCTACTTTACTCATGTCGGTCAGCATGTAAGTAGTTCAAGTTAATATTTCAAACTGTTCGCAATCGACAAATCTTAATTGTAGGTGATATAATCAGAGCATATTCCTCTATTGATCTGTCAAATAGAAGAACGATCGTTGATATATTCTTGATACAGGGTACTTTACAATCGCATAGGGTCCACACTTTGCCCCGTATTTCCATTGTATAATGAGGTAGCCGGTAAATTAACATTAAACATTAAATTAAACTAGTCATAAAAGAGCGCGCTGAGTACCGAGTGTACTAAGTGACGAGGGCAAAATCAACGGCAGCCTGCCATCCAAACGGAGACACCTATCAGGATTTCTTTTTTCATCAGGCCTGAGTATCATATTGTCATGGCAAGGGTCAAATATGAGCGTAAGCAGGTATATCGTAAAGAGAAACGCAGATCGGTATTATCAAACCTCGGTCAGGTGGCCATAGGTATTAGAATCCTTGGTTTCTTGGGAATTTTTATTATAAGGAAAGAAAAAAACCTAAAACACAAAGCATTACATTGTTTAGGTATTCTGGATCTTTACAGAAACATCGTTCATCACCATATTAAACCACGTGTTTTTGGCTTGCACACGGCAAAGTTATTAATATATTTGTACTTTCAGAACATACATCATGAAATAGGAACTAGGATGGATTAAATTACTTTGCGCATGCCTGTGCCACGGCTAACAGGGGGAGAGGATTGGTAATGCCAACCTAAGGGGGTATATCAGCGAGAAAAAATCTTTGTGATTTTACCTTCTTGAAATATGCAATATAATATTTATCATTTGTTTATTAAGAGATCCAAGCCGTCCTTGAGGGGGTTGCAGGTGAAAGAAAGTATATATTTGCCATTTCTGTTCTTGTTACGTTACTATAATAAGTTTATAATTTTTAATCCTCAAAACGGAATCCAGGATACTTTGAACAAAAACGCTTCTAATCAGGTAGAACCGCCCCTGTTGTGATTAATAAGTTAAACATGGGGCCGGTGAACTTCAGTGGTCCCCGTATAGGAATTTCCGACACACAGAAAATTAAGTTTAAAATCAACAAAGGGCCGAACGGTCCGAATTATGAATGGTTGTTTTTACTAAGCCAACCATATACTGCAAATCTATTGATTAAACGTAATTATCAGTGAGCTTGAACAATCGCGGCGGCTACTTTAATTTCGTCTTATGTCGATTAACGTTTAGAACCTCAGCACGTTAAAATTACTTAACCAAGGGCCGCTTGACCCACTGGACTGCTGACCCACATATAGCCCAACGTTAAGGCACCAGATAACAAGTGAAGGGCTCTGTGCCTTTGCCCCCATAAGAGCCTACTTTACCATAGGAGTAGCCTATTTATGGGTCAGTCGACTTAAAGATAAAAGGGGTGGTAGGTATCTGATATCTAACAACTGATCACACGGCGGCCACTGAGTTGCCACACTCCTCAAACAACGGTTATACACTGCTTCGTTCCGAGTCAGCTATGTCGTACTGTGCATCAAACCGTGAGAGGTTGTGGATGGTTCATAACTATGAGGTAGATGCTAAATTTGGTTCCACGTTCTCACTGGTCTGATTACCATTTTTTGTCCTGTTCCAATTCTCGTAGTGAAACCGGGATAATTGTGCTAAATAAAGCAGCAGTAAAATTGCAATAGATGGAGACGACTGCAGTTTATAACCGATGTTTGAAGAGTGAAGTCAGTTGCACGTATGGTTTTCTCGGTGAAAACGACCTTACGTTTGCAGACATTAGAAAAGACCTGACCGTTTTACAGATGCCAACAATGTAAAACGAGCTGTATTTATAATGGGCCTTATCCTTTAACGACCATAGCATTTAAACCATTGTTCGATTGGCGTATAAAGGTCTCTGATCTTCAAGAGAGAAAACTGGCAATCTGCTAAAAATGCAGTGGCATTATTTCCTTGCTGAATTCATCCACCTTGACAGTTTATTACTTTTATCCGGGTTTTTTTTGTTTCTTACTTGGACAGTTTATTTCTCCTATCCGGTCTTTATTTCTCTACATTTGAAAGTTGATTTATCTTATCCGGTCTCTTTATTGCTCTAACCAGAAAAGTTTATTTCTCTTATCTGGGTCTTCACTACTTCTTCCATGGATGTTTATTTCTGTTTTCTCTTTTAATTGATATCTAGATATTGTTATGTATCCGATATTCATTTCTCAAAACTTGCAAGTTTTACTCTCTGTCGGGTGATAGTTTCTCTTATACGGCAAGTTTACTTTTCTTAATAAGACGTTTGTTTTTCTATCACGGATGCTAATTTCCCGTATCTAAGATTTCGCTAATCCATACTTTTACTCAAACAGGATGCTTTATTTATATTACCCGGATATTTTTTTGTCTGTCATCCAGGACTTGTTACTCTTGTATTCAGAATGTTTACTGCTCGTACCTGGCGTTGTTAACATTTATGTTTCGTTTTATTTCTCCTAGCCGACTAAATGGTATATTCACCTGATTTCTGTATTTTCCACAACAAAACCTTAATCATGTTCTAATTTCTTATTTACTGGGCTAATTGAATATTTCAGCTACAACCTCTGTCCGACAAGTGCCAATACTGGCTACTGCTAGTGCAGGGGTCTGTTGGTGTACAATCAGATTAAACTAAAAACAAAACACTTAGAAAAAATCCTTAGTCAAATATCGCCGGCTCATCTTAAGATACTATAGGAGAGTTTATTTCTGTTTCGTTTTGTACTTTTTAATAAAGTTAAACACAATTTGATATATGTATATTCAGATATTTCTGCATATTCAAAACACTTTATGCAGATTAATACAAATCACAATAGATATAGAATATTATATATATATATTATAATGTCTATTTCAGATCTCATTCTCCAAACCTGTGTTATGGGTATAGCCATTTTCGGAAGGGGAAGTAACACTATGATTACACTAAATCATCCTTCCAGAAATGAAGCACCCCAATGACGCAAATGGCATTCCTTTTGGAGAAAGGGTTATTGTTTGTGAACCATTTAACCGGGAACATAGCCGGAGCAGATCCTGCCTCAATGAATGGGACTTAAAAAAAATACTTTTCAGGGTCTGTTTTGTTATACAATACATCTAGAATGGGCTTTCCAAACCCTTTTATCTCCAACATATATAGTTACTAAAGGTTTATTTTTCATTAATTTGCTTTACAACGTAATAAACAGAACGAGGATCAACAAAAGGGGTATAGCTACAACGCAGAAGGCATTAACAGGTTGGTTAAACACACGCCAGATATAAAACACAAATCTTTGTTAAAGACACACCAGATGAAAAACATACATTGGTCAAGTACACACCAGAGAAAAAAAACAAATACTCCGAATGCAGATTGATTTCTAAATGCAGCTCTTGTTTAATGCTCTCGAAAGAAGTTTTTTTTTCTTTAGGATATGTATGTGATTGTAGTAAACCCTCTAGCTGTAAGGAAAATATAATCCTGAAGCGAAATATTACAATAAAGATGTTTGAATAGATATATGGTACACTGTCACAGTGTCATTTCAGAGACATCGTCAGTGTTTTATAACAAGTGTTTACGCTTGTCCTCTTCTTCCTCCTCACAATGTCTGCGTCAGGAGATACCCAGTGAACGCATTCTCCCCGTGGTGATGGAGTGTGTTATGAGATGGACACATGGTGACGAACACAGTATCTCCCCTCTTGAGCTTCAGTGGCATATTGATTGACATGGCTGATAAGCCACCTGCAGAGTGACATTTTTAGATGTACAGCTGTCGCTCGGAAAATAATGTAATCTCACCCATTGCAAAATATTATTATACCAATGAGAAAGAAATATGAAGGCAGATTTCGATTTCACATTTATGTTACAGAAATATTTACAGTGTTCATCTTTTCATACCTATATGAATATGTCTCAAATTGAATATTACAAAGGAACCTAACCCTCAGTTTTAAAGAAACATCATTTCTAGGTATTATAACGTAATCCTTGTATAGAGGGATAATAATAATATACAAAATCCATAATATGAAATCAAATTATAAACCGTTTTCCTTAACCTGCCTATTGGACAAGTGTGATATTTTTTATGAAAATTTATAGGATAACGTTAGCAAATAGGCACAAGGATCATGGAAGAATTACCGGGGGTCATTTCCTTAAGTATGTTCCTTCCCGTCTTTAAATAAAAATTTAACAAAATCAAGGGAACTTGATATAGGTATATTTGTATATTTCAACTTAGTTATTTACTTAGAATCAAGCATTGCATATTTCGTCGGGCATCCAATTGCCCTTGCAGATTGATTGAGGTATATTGGCTATATAAAGGTATCACACAATATGGTCGTGGAGTAAGAATACTCATAGAACTAGTGCGGATTTAACCCCCCCCCCCGCAACCCCACAATCACAGACATTTGTTACGATTTAAGAAATAAGACAAATATCCATGTTCATGTCAGCTGTCTCGAAACAATTTTTCATCCAACATACTTTAACGGACTACATTACCCTACATTAATACATACGCCTCTGGTGTAAAAAATTTTCCAGTCCATTGTTTAGAAGGATTTCTTCCCATACGATCCCTAACAGCTTGTAAGTACGTTACGCGCAGTGTGGCTTGATGCCATTGCACAATACCGAAACTACGATAGACTACACAATCTAAACCCAAATATTAGAGGGGTAACCATACCAGTCCCCTCACCGTTCTCCTCCTCTACTCAATGTGAACCACATCTTTTTTTGTAACTCCTAAATCAGCAAAGTAAATTCAACTGACCTATAGTGAAGGCATGGTCCACAATCACATTGTTCCTACGGAGCTCGATACAGCCCGGACCCTTTGAAGCAGTGAGACCATCGACCATGAACATGTACACCCCGGGCAGAGGAGCAACGAACGCATGCAAGTGTTCGTTATAGACGCCGTCGACGTTCATCTTCACGTGGTTGTACGGAACTCGCCGAGGGTGACCAGAATTCTTTATCATTGGTGAGCCCAGTTCAAGGTCCACACGGAATACAATTTCAGCTGAAATTAGAAAAAACTACGTACCCTTTCAGGGTTAAAAGAAAATTGTATATCTTACTAACAATGGACATACAATTCGTTGCTTCGATAGTTATCTATGTACACAATCAGTAACTTTTCCATTAGTCTACGAAGTGAAGTGAATGTACAAATTTTGTCTCTCCTCGTCTGACAAGATTAGGTGTTTTAGAGAAAGGCTTGTGTTTCCGGTTTCTAGTTAATCTTTAAACATAATGTTCCACTTATCGGACGTATATTCAGCCGTTCAGCTTATAATTTTGCATCAACTTCATCACTTTGCTATCCGAACGCTTAAAGATTTGAAACTGAAATCCAGTTCTCAGGGACCTTTCAAATATCGGTTGTTTGACCTTTGTTCAGCCATCTTTTTTTTCCAAGAGACTACTCGCTTCTTAGGCGATACATCATTTGTACTTTAAAGCCTATAGCGTCAAAAATATTAAGCACCACGAGTGCAATATAACAATTCAATGAGAATCAAAGGGAAACCTTTGGGCAATAAAGGCGGTATCAGAACCTGACAGCAACTTTTCAATTCAAAGACTGGTCATACAGGGTGAATTTCAATCTAAATAAATATGAACTAGCTGCACCCGTGGAAAATCAACGGCTCTGTTTGATGCATATTTTCGTAATGAGTTTATACGAACTAATCGACGCATATTTTAATCGTAAGGTTATTGAAGTAACTTTTGTCATGTATTTCACTTATATGATAAAAAGATTACTTCTGCTACAATTCTTCAAGAACACCCTCCCCAAAATATCAACAAAGAAAGAAATTGTCTATTCCAGAAATCACACCAAAAAATAATTTTGGAAAGATACGTGAAGCATATACAAGGTGTACGAAATTTTAAGGGAGCAGTTCTTTTCCGATAAACATCATAGGTCCGACAGATTCATTGCTTGGGAAATATTGTAGATATAAATACTGAATAAAGAAGCATCCTTACGTGAAATTATATGAACTTTGTATTAGTTAAAGCGCAGGCGACATCGTGAAACACGATGTTTTTTTAGTGTAGTTAGTTAAGGGTATAGTCTAAGGCATGTTAACAGACACTTTTGTTATGTGTATACACATGCAAATGTCGTTGGAGTCTCTTGTACGCGAAACGTATAGCCGCCAATGTGAAAAAGATAGACCCAAAAAATATATTCCAACAGTATTAAATTTTTGGTTTAAGTACTGTAAATTGTCATGGAATAAGCAGGTCTGATACAAAACTGACAACTCTTCCAGATAAAAAGAAAACAGGTTGATATATTTCGATGGAAGCATTTAGCAAAGAAACCAGCCTTGGTTCGTCGCATGGTCTTTCAGCCAATAAACGCAAAATGTAATATACAGATTTTGCTAAAAATTTGTAGAGGGGTAGAGTAAAACTGCATCCGTAATGCATTACATATTTGGAGGTAATCGAAATCACCATAATATATTATTTTCTTAAGTGCCATAATCACAATTCCACAAAGGAATAATTATACGGGGCTATTCTTTTGTCCCCGATTAGAGGCCGCCATTTCGTATGCAGTGTTCTGCCACTCGCCTGGTGAACCCGTGTTTCTGAACCATGACAACGTGAAACGTTGCACGTACATGAAACGTGCACGTATGAACGAACGACCGATTAGTAGATTCTAGCGGGGTTTTCAAAGTCCATAAGAGATTTAGGACCCTTAGACGTGTGTGTAATCCCCCCTCCAGAGCTTCCTTTTGAAAAAAAAATCAAACAACCCATAAATCGGCCGAACTATAAAATCCATGGTTATCATGGTAAGATACTTCTGAGTGTATAAAAATCAACATACCTGTAAACCTTTAAAACGTTGATCGTGTTAAGGGTCTCAGATCTTTGTATCCACTCAACGGAAAAGTGCTTCTTATTAAAAGATTCATGTGGACATGTGTCCGGCGCTTGAATTTAAAATCTTTACTTCCTTTTGACAGAGTTAAGTTCCTTAACAGGCGATATAATGGAAATGGGGTTCAGTGGGGATATCAGGTCGCCTCCCGAAAAAGCGTGACAGGCGAAAAATGTTTAGCTGAACATTTGTAGAGGGTTAGGGTAAAGACATATCAATAGTCCATTTTATTTAAGAAGTAATAAGAATCACCACCATATATATTTTCTTATAAACCATTATGACAAAGGACCATTCCTTTGTCCCCGTGTGGAAGCCACCCATTCGTATTTATTTGTTCTGCCACTCGCGAGGTGAACTCGTGTCACTGAAGGATGACAGTGTTCACACACGAAACGCATACACTTGAACATATGGGTGATATAAAGGATATTCAGGTAGAGGTCTCTACGCCCTGACTACATATTCTAGTTTGTTATTAATTTAAAGGTGTACTTGTGATATTTTTTCATGTTTCACCGTCCCTACAGACTGCGGATCGTAACAAATATATGTGACCCCCCCCCCCCCCAACTCCCAACCCCACCGCCATCCAACCCGAATGATAATAAAGTTGAGGGGCTTCTTTATGTAAAAAAAATAACTTCATAAAAAACGAGTTGGCCGAACTTTTGAAACCATGGTTATCATGGAAAGATATTTTTTAAATGTATAAAATTCAACATACCTGTAACCCATAAAAAATTGTCAAACGGTGGACACATCGCTGGACTCGGTGCCTAGTGTTTACCAAACTGAAAAGCCCTCGCATTGAATGCGAAGTCATGTGGTCTTTGGATTAAAAACCTTTACTTCCTTTTCAGAGAGAAAATTCCATTAGAGGCGTTACAATAGATATTGGGGATCGATGGGGATTATAGTGGATCCGCGTGGCCGCGTATTGCACGCAAATGCCTTTTGGGCAGGACATACGCCCTGGAGACGGTCTTAACAGGCCAGTGAAAAACCCCGAGGCGCCTCCTGAAAAAGCGTCACAGGAGTGGATGACCTTGCAGCACAAAAGAAATAGGGGCACCTAATGGGGAAATATTAAAATTATTAATTATTCAGCTTAATAGGGCATAATACCGCAAAATAAAACAAAGATGCCTACAGTGTACTGGTGATAGTATATGGTACCTCACATTTGCATTCACCAAAAATTTAACAAATTTACATATTTGCAAAGTGGACTTTTCATGTTCAGGACCAAGAATGTTTAATATACTAATATTACCAATGTACCTAAAACAACAAGGACACATAATATTGCACACTTTGTTGACTCCTTACATATATGGAAAAACGTTGTATGTTCTCGAAATGTATAAAAAACCCATCCAGCTTTTTGAAAAGCTAGGATTTATCATAAATAAAGACATCCTTGTTGAAACCATGAACAACAATAAAATATCTTAGTTTTATTCTAACTGTTTTAACGTAATTGTCTTCAGGCTACTGACTGTATATGGAACAATTGCAAGCTACTCATAGCTCCAGGGCAGCCTACAATTAGGAAGGT
Organism: Sipunculus nudus; assembly: GCA_026874595.1. NCBI lineage: Eukaryota > Metazoa > Annelida > Sipuncula > Golfingiida > Sipunculidae > Sipunculus > Sipunculus nudus. The sequence goes on along the minus strand of CM049313.1, from coordinate 6,085,321 downwards.
TCAAGAGGTCTTTTGGTACCTAGTTTTTATTTCTTGCAGTTTAAATGGGACCGTTTATGTACAGGCAGTTAGAGCTTGGGAAAGCTGATCAAGCTAGGTGGAGTTTGTTGCAAAAATGAAGAATGGGCGAAAACCTATTTTAAATGTTGGATAGATCATGCTTCTGTTGTATCTAAGTCCATTAGACCTTGAATTCCGAACATTGCAATTCACAGTGATTCCAGTATAACTGATTTAAGACTATTCTTAGAACCAACAGGGCATTCAAACTGTGATTTTCCATTGAAGCTAGAAAGTAAATCATTTTGTTCTGCTAATGGATGCGTTACTTACACTTCAGACGTTAGGCGTTATAAAACCCCATGTAAGGCTATTCTTAGACATAAATAAACATCGGGAAATAAATATACTCTCAACAAGGAAGCTAGACAAACTTGAAATGGATGCCTTCAGTTCCATGTTCAGATCTCGGCGGCCAGTTACCAGTAGTGAACACTAGAAGCGGACAAACTCTGCAGACAGCTAAATCTTGATTCAAAATGGCAAATCAAAAGTGTCATGTTCAGACAGTTAAACTAATGAAGGACTAATCAACAGTTAGCAAATTATGTTTCATGAAAGTTTGCCTTGATGCTGTTTTCCATCTAATAGACTTGAATTGATTTTTATGCCTTCCCTCCTTTCCGTAAACTGACACAAGTGGTACAAAGAGATCAGCATGGAAAAGTCATCGGGATGGTGATTCTGCATTGGTGGACAACCAAACTTGCTTCTCAAGAACCACGCGGATGTGTATAGAATTGCCGAGATATCTTACTACAGAGCCAGAGCACGCCTATGCTTCCCCAGGATCACAGCAGACACAGATTTCTGGAAGAGCTGCAAACCTTATCATCCAGTAATTATCATAACACCTAATAAGCAGTACAACTATACCTTCAGGGATGGCAAAAGCGCAATGTATTGAACGAAAATTTGATCCCATATGTCACGTGTGCATTAGGTCAGTATTTCAACAAACAGGCAGGGCGGTTGACTACTCTGCAGAGTTCAATTAATTTTTTTTTCGCACATAGTGCTGTCAGAAAGTAGACTGTACAATTGCAATGCGACAAAAACGACATTGAGAGCTTGCTTTTATGAGAAGGGGATTGTATATTGAGTTTATTGCTCATTTAATACTTTCATGACTTCAAGTGCCCTTCTCTCTCATTCTCCCAACCTCTCTCTCTCTCTCTCTCTCTCTCTCTCTCTCTCTCAGATTATCAGCTCTTACTGCAAAGTGGAACGTGACAGGCTTCCCATCGTTTCCGTGGATCTGTTGTGTAACACCAAAGTCCCACACTTTCCCTACTAGGGTTTCTACAGTAGTTGGACGCCGCCCGCTCTGAGGCGTCTGGGAATCTGTTGTTGGCATGAAACGAATGTCTGTGAGGAGAGTTGCTTGTCCAGTGTTGACAGCGTCTGCCTGAGACCGTCCTGCTTATCTTCCCCATGTACTCCAGTCACAGGACAGTGGTTGTACATTCTAAAATAACAACCCAAAATGTATTACGAGTTACATTCAGTCGTCATGAAATATCACAATTTCATTCTAAGGGACCGTTACAAAAAAGAAATGTTAGATAATGTTTTTACCTTTCACTAAGCCTCTTCTATGCAGATCCTAAAAATAGATAATTTTTAAAGAAATAAGATGACATGTAGTTTCTCGAAGAATATCAACTACGAAACCAGGAAGCTAAAATCAATCGTCATTTTGCAAAGTTACGTATGATAAAATACGTATAAATAAATGTAACTATAGCCAAGACAATTATCTATTGCAAAAACAATTGTTAAATACATGTTAGTCTGAGCAACATCTTAATAGTTTCATATGCCAAAACTATCAACAAGTTTCAATGCTCGCGATACAGAATTTAATGTATTGGCATCTAATCTGACACCTACAGACAGACCAATTACTATAGAAGATTTATTTGCATTTAATCATTTCAAGTATATTTTAAGCTTTCGATTATACTGTATGTCTTTATACACGGCATTTTTTTTTATAAATCATGGATTTATCATTTTTTTATTTCGGGCCCGTCATACGTTCGTAGAGCTGTATGTTCCATGCAATCAGGCACAAATATATCAAGTTTATTCAAAATGGAACGATTAAATTTCTTTATGAATGTTAAAACTGAATCTACAATAATCTTTGACTTATCATTGCATTTTGCACGTTTTAAATGAATTAAGTGTGCCATATTTGACACGCCCTCTGCTGCGGGTGGGGTGTAATGAAGACTCATTCCGACTGTGTGAAGACAACAGCATATACACGTCAGAGCGCAAATGCTGGCTGCGACTTTTTATATATATTCGATCTGGTTAAAATATATCATAAGATAACCCGTTCAATGCACGTCGTCTTAGTTCATGTATTTCAGGATTTGACAGACATGTTTTTTGCCAAATATAGGTATGTTAAAAATACCTCGGATGAGATCCAACTATGGCCAGAACAAGTGGCTAACACCAGCATCATGCACACAAACACGGGCTCCATCTGGTGGAAACACAAACATTCATCCTATGTAGTGATTTCTGGCTTGATAAGGCATGTTGAATGTAAATACTAAATAATGTATATGATTATATATACCATCAACCTTGCCATGCAACACAAAGGCCCTTGTAATACCTTGTCAACCGTAATCATGATACACAGATTAAAAAGGTAAGTGCAAATGAAATTGGTGTGATAGTTAAATATTTTGCTCAGAACGTAATCTTGTATCGTTAACAGATGCTATGTGAAATGATCCGGTCTTCAAAGGCAAACTCTTTTAAAGTTGAACTTATTTTACAATTTCTATGAAAACGATCTATATTTTAGTTCCTTAAGATATTGTGTTTCCTCATTTGGCAATGTATTGCATAAACTAATGTCTCAAAACCAGTTCTCGATTAAAGAACAAATTGCATATAATCAAAACTTTAGAAATTTATAATAATTTGATTACTTCACTGAATATATTAAGAAAAAGTTTCAATATAATAAAGACAATGAACACATAAAAATACATTGTTCCACTGTAGGCCCTGGCCCGCCGCCTACTAAACAAGAGTACTTGACGTAAGGGATATATCACACCAGGCACGTGATACAATATTAAAATTATGATTACAAAAAAATAATTAAAATAATTATTAAAAATATTGGAGAATCTAGGATGTTCAGTCCAAAATCCTGATGGGTCACATCGAATTTTCGAGCGTCCAAAGGGACGGGTCTTGTGTCAAATTTATGTTTACATTTAATAGTCGTATCATTCTAATGATAGGATATTAGGTCATTTTATGATAATTTGATTATAATGACTGTAAGGGTTACTTTTGGTATATTTATTGTAGTTGGGAATGGTAACTGATTGCCTCAAGCACCAGCTTTGATCCCTCGGTTTTACAGCCGGGTATTCACGCTTGAGGGCTCAAACCGAGCGTCAGAATGAGATTCCGAGCGTCACGGACGCTTAACTCTGCCCCCCCCCCCCCCCATACCCAAAAGGCTTAGGTTCACCTGAAATCCAAGTTTTAACTGCACCGATTTTCTAAAACCATTTCTGGTTTGAAATGATTATTTCTCGTGAGATAAAGACAGAATATTGTACCATGCCTTATTTGTTAGCGGCCAAACGTTCAGAATGCTGTGTTACATAATAAATGTTTAGTAATAATGAATTTGAAAATGAACTTTGATGGAAAGTAAGGATGAATTTGCCTGAATACGTGATTTTTTTTAGAAAAAAAAAACTTTAAACAGTTGCTTACCTTTCAGCTTGAATTCACTGCAAGAATTAGATTGTGTTGTATGATTCGATCAGCAAACAGCAACTGGATGGGTCTACCGCCTGCTTTGGTTATGTGAACAAATTATTCTCCTCCGTGTTTCCACCTGTTGCTAAAGAGTGGGTGTCTGTTAAAGAGTAACCTGTGTGGAATGATATTATAATAAATAATATTGTTTTATTCCGCCTACCTTGTGCAACACAATGGCGAACTAATGAGACTTTGTAGTAGGTGTTTGGCTTAATTTTACCTCTGCCAGGAAGGGATTGTGTTTTTCTCTTGATTCGTTGATTGGTTTGTTAGTCTTTTAGCAACGTTAAAAATATTTTAAAAAAATTGGAGTGAATAAACCAAAGGAATAATCCATTAATGGCGTATAGGAAATCATTGAAGGCCAACTATTCGAAGTATTATTGAAGATCAGTTGAGCAAAGTAAAAATCGATATCATTTACCAAAAGTCTGATCTGATATAAAAACTCTACTTCAAAGCAAATAAAGTTAAGACTTCTAAACTTGAGAAATATTTCCTAGGACGGATTTGATGTTCATTTTATATTAACACAAATATGTTATTTTAAATAATATCTGACATTTGCTTCAGAGAAATAAACAATTGAATTTATCAATTCTTGAAAAAAAAAAGAAAAATATCCCTTCTTATAATATGGTAAGAGCAAATTAACGATAAACAATTGTTTTACTTTTGAGATATAATTTCCATAGAAAATTCTAATACAAAAAATTGTTTAAGCATACCATGTTATCCTAGATACCCGTTAAAAACCGGATCCCTTCATATATATTTAAGTTAAATGAGTTTACACCATTGTGATACAGGGCGATTCCTCGTTGGGTCCACGGGGACACCGCTCCGTTCATAGTTTGTCGGGTCAGCATTTGTTTACTGACCAGGTGACTCCGCGTTTCTGAAGCGTGGCCTGCGCCTTGTGCATGATGGGGAGGGGGGGGGGGGTGTTCATGGCGCGGGTAGTCTGGTAGTCGCATGACTAAACATACAAACACACATCTAGTAATGGTTTCAGTGTAACTGAATTTCAATATGTCGATTGTAATCTATCGTTGCACACCCAGAGGCAGATTAAAGGGCCCTCTTGCCCTCTTTTTTTGCAATAATTATATGAAAAAAAAAAAAATAAGAAAAAAAGTCACATCTAATATTGAAAAAAGGCACCCGAATATGCGTCGTGTGCCGGTTTCTTCCCTACTTCCGCAGGCGACAGAAGCACAATGCATAAAGATTGTTTAAGGTCAATTTAACTTGCATTCCCTTGTCTCCCTTTACCATGTTGTCCCCCCCCCCCCCTTTACCCTCTTCGTAAGTCCTCCTTTGTAATGTACAAAATTATATGAAAAGGCGCTTGATTTGACAATAACAGTGATATAGCTTAAGCAAAAATCTCACGGCCGTTATTGCCAATGAACATGATTTTATTAAATCTAGCACAGTAGTTATTATTTGAATCAAGTCGTTACCTAACATATGAACATAATTGTATGATTTATTTTATAAATTTGCGGGTTTGCCAAAAGGATGTAAAGCGGCTCCATATGTGACAGCTGTGGGAGTACCTCGAACAAGAGGCCCTCATATTTGGCTAGACTTTACAGCCGACACTGTTATATTAAAATGGTTAAAGGTTAGATGTAGTAGGAGTATTTCTTATAGAAACCAAAAACAATCAATAATTAGGCCCAGGCTACCCGCGGAGGTAATACGGTATCAACTTCAGATTTCCGGGGGTAATTTGCAGTGGGGGTAACTTGTCCATACACCTGCTGTGTATAGGCCAATATATAAAGCGGCCCCAAATGTGACAGCCGTGGGAGTACCTCGAACAAGAGGCCCTCATATTTGGCTAGACTATACAGCCCCCACTGTTATATTACAATGGTCAGAGGTTAGACAGAGTAGGAGTATTTCTTATAGATATTGTAGCGGGCTGCTGGTGTAGCGATTTCAGATCACCCCGATACAGATTACCGGGGGGAAATCTGAAATCGAATTCGGTAACTTTAAATAGATCTCAGAATGGGATAACCCTCAAAAACAGATGTTTCTTTGTGTTTATTAAATTTTAATTCCTATATTTTTTTTTTCTTCAGGACTTCTCAAATTATGTTAAATCTTTTAGTCAAATCTAATCAAGGATGAGGTTATCTGAACAGTGCTGGGGTAAACTGAAATTAGATTCTGTCTTCAGATCACCGGGGGTAATCTAGTGTGGGGGGTTGCCTGATGTCTTTACACCTGTTCTGTATAGACCATCATCACCGTTTACCGAGCTCATGGCAGACAAACTTACAACATTTTAATTACAAGTCTTTCTGATCACATATTGCGAAAAAAAATTAATGAGTTCTTATTGTTGCATAGGTAGGGTCTTTTTTATCCAGGAGGACACTAGAACATTTACCATTACTATGTAAAAATATGATATTTGAGTGATTTTTATTTTCTGTTGTGATAACTTTTGTCACCTTCATAAGTCAATACATGAAACTTGGCAGGCTAAGTCAAGATTACCGAGGGCTCTTACAAGAATTTATAAAAAAAAAAACGCTGTCTGTACCTGGATATAAAAAATAAAATTAAGTTGACACTGTTTCTTGACTGCTTCTTGGCGGAAATGAGTCTAATGACCCATAGAAGAAGTAATCAAGTGATATGTTATATGTTAATCTTGGATTTTAGGTTTCGCATGCGCAACTCGCCGTCCCCCCACCCCTCCCCCACACAAAGTTAATATGGTACTCTCCTTTTTTTGTTAATTATCATCAGATCGAGAGTATCGTCAAGTCACAGCATCTAGAAGGGGTCTGAACCCCATGATAAATATATTACTATTACTTCTACAAATACCACTGGTACTACTACTACTACTACTACTACTATTACTTTAATAATAATAACAGTGATAATGATAATAATAGGACTGTAGGGGTCTGAGGTCTAAGAAAAATAAGAAATCAACAATAATAGGAAATGAATAGGGCTAAGGCCCCATGATAATACTAAAAGGACTGAAGAGGCCGGAGACACCAGTAGTATACTGATAGAAATAATAATAATAGCAATAATAATAATAATAATGATAATAATAATAATAACAATAAATAATGACTTCTTGTAACTGTCATACGACAGTCACAGATCCTCATAACAGCTCCTCTCATAGCGGATCCTCTCATGGCAGATCTTCTCATAAAGGATCCTCTCATAGCGGATCCTCTCATAGCAGAACCCCTCATAACAGATCCTCTAAAAGCGAATCCTCTCATGGCAGATCCCCTCATTACAGCTCCTCTTATAGCAGATCCTCTTATTGAAGATCCTCTCATAGCAGATTCTCTCATAACAGATCCCTTCATAACAGTTCCTCTCATAGCAGATCCTCTCATAGCAGATCCCCTCATAACAGCTCTTCTCATAGCGTATCCTCTCATTGCAGATCCCCTCAAAACAGATCCTCTCACAGCGTATCCTCTCATGGCAGATGCTCTCATAACAGATCCTCTCATAGCGGCTCCTCTCATGGCAGATCCCCTCTTACCAGCTCCTATAGGAGCGGATCCTCTCATGGCAGATCCATAAAATAACAGCTCCTAAAATGGCGGATCCTCTCATGGCAGATCTTCTCATAACAGATCCTCTCATACCGGATCCTCTCATGGCAGATCCCCTCTTACCAGCTCCTATAGGAGCGGATCCTCTCATGGCAGATCCATAAAATAACAGCTCCTAAAATGGCGGGCCCTCTCAAATCAAATCCCCTCATAACAGCCTCTCTCATAGCGGATCCTCTCATGTCAGATCCCCTCATAACAGCTCCTTTCAGAGCGGATCCTTTCATAGCAGATCCCCTCATAACGGATCTTCTGACAGTAAATCCTTTCATCCTTCCATCCTCAGTTGCAATATTAAAGAAATATCTCAAACGGTGATCGACATACTGTGCATGGAAGGAATTACAAAATGGCTTGGCGGCCTGTTTGGATTTCTGAGGGTTTGCAAATCAACTCGATTGTGTAGGCGGAACCTACAAACTTCAACCGGAAACGTCTGATCAGATGCAAAGTGTCATGCTTCGGTAATAAGGGTCTATGACAAAAGAAACTAGAAATCTGCATTCTAAGGATATGATGACATTCACTTATTCGGCCCGTGGATGTCTGCAGCCGAAATGTGTATGTAGGTTCAGCAACTTCCACAAAATCTAGAAAGCTGTCCAAGTTGCATACATATGCAAAATTTTAGGCAGAAAAGTAAAACCACTACTTGTATATCAGTGATTTTATTCCACAGCAGACAAACAGAAGGACGCTGTGCAAAAAAATGGCGGCAGGTGGCGCCACCAATTTTGTGTATGATTAAGAATTATATGAGATCTACACATTTGAAACATTTCAGGCGGATATGTCAAACTAGTCCTGAAATATAAGCCTGAATGTCTGCAGCGTAAACATAAATATAGGTGGCGCCACCTGCCACGCACTGCCCAGATATAAGTGATTTTATCCCACGGCAGACAAACAGAGGGACACTGTTTTGCGTATGATAAAGAGATATTTGAGATCTATACACATGCAAAAACTTTGGCCCAATCGGTCAAACGAAGGTGAATGAAGGTGACGCCACCTGACATAAAATCAAGAAAGCTGTCCAGGATGTATAAACCTGCAAAATTTCGGGTGGATAAGTCAAACCACTGCCAAGATATGAGTGATTTTATCCTAAGGCAGATGGACAGATGGACGCTTTGCAAATATGGTTGCAGGTGTCGCTTCCAGTTTTGCGTATGATAAAGAGCTATATGAGATCTATACACATGCAACATTTTGCCCAATCGGTCAAATGGTTCCTTAGATAGGAGCTTGGATGTCTGCAGCGTAAACGTAAATATAGGTGGCGCCACCTGTCATAAAATCAAGAAAGCTGTCCAGGATGTGTACACATGCAACATTTCAGGTGGATAAGTCCAATCAATGCCGGGATATGAGTGATTTATATCCCAGGCAGATGAACAGATGGACGCTGTACAAAAATGGTTGCAGGTGGCGCCACCATTTTAGTATATGTTTTAAAGCTATCCAAGGGCTACGTTTATGCAATTGTTTAGCCTGATCGGTCAAACGGTTCCCGGGATATGTGGGTTAATGCTTGGAAACAGACGCACAAATAAACGCTGGGCAGATGGGAAAGGTCTGAGATCAACCAAAAAATGAGGGCGCAGCAGTTCACATGTGACCCGATCATGATTCCGAATTTCAAAAAATTCTGCCCAGTGGTTACGGAGTTCTCCGGAAACCTAAGCGGCGGCGTCGGTGGCGGCGGCGGCTGCGGCGTCGTCCGACTATAAACATGGATTCGGGTGAAAGGCTATAAATAGGGGCTGTGTTTAGAGCCGGCAGGGAGAAAAAATACCAGCCGATAGGAGAGAGAATGACTCTCCCGTCAGTGTTTTTTTCATGGACCTATTCCGATAATTGCAGAAATTACAGATATTCTATGGACTTTTACAGACTTAATACGGATTATCTCCAATTTGTGTTTTGGATTATTACCAGAACTTCACTTTTGGATTACAACATATTGTTCTCGAGATTAAATCGGTCTATTCTCTGAGAAGATTTATTTGAGTTGTTCATCTGGATTATTTATGTTAAAGAACAGTTGTTGAGCTGTGACAGTGAAAATTATATGCTGTGATTCAATGTACACAAAATCCTGAACAAAACTCTGTCATATAAATTTTTTTTCATGGAATTTAACTTTTGTTTTTTCAGACACTGGTGAAAACATCTTCGTTACAAATTTGTAACCCCGAGTGGAAGTAGGGACCAGGGCAAGTCTATTGTTCAAGTACAGAAGCAGATAATAGAGAGAGCTAAATGATCGTCACGTGGGTAGCCATGAGCCCAACCTTGTAGTGGTAAACTACTTACCAGAGAGGAAGCCAGGGTGGATTCCGATACAATAAATCTACACATTCACTCTTTATGTGAACACTGAAACACACTCGGACAGGAACCTGTCGACATTGTAAGGAATCACCAGTTGTGAAACTGTTGGAGACAAGTACACGTATCACAAGGTACACCACCACTTGGTTTTAATAAATATATGTTAATATCTGAAAACATATGTTAATATTATATATATATATATATATATATATATATATATATATATATATATATATATATATATAGAGAGAGAGAGAGAGAGAGAGAGAGAGAGAGAGAGAGAGAGAGAGAGAGAGAGAGAATTACTTTTAAACCTGACAGGTCCATGACAACCCAAAGGTTTTCACAGCAAATATTTGACAACCCTTTTGACAACCCTAGAGGGTTGTCAAATTAATATTTTGACAATCTGGGTTGTTAAAGTACACCAATTTTACACCGACTTGACAACCCTATGTTTTCAGTGTGGTGGTATTCAAGAATTAAAGACTAGGATCCGGATTCTGGTGATCCATATTTTAATTATTGTTTTACTGTGTAATTTTATTGATTTAGTGTATTGTAATGTTAGGATTGTTCTATGAATAAATTGTAATTATTTGTTAACAAAAAAACACTGACTTCTTGACATTTTACGCTGCCTAGTGTTGCGGAATCTGATTTTTTTTTATCTCCGAAACAAAATTTGTGCTCTTCACGATTACGTGATTTTGTTGATATTATTAGGTTCCGTCATATTACCTTTGTGTAAGGAGACTTAAACCCATTTTTAGCTCAGCTGACTATAAGTCATCTGAGCTATACTCGTGGTCCATCGTCCGTCGTCCGTTCGTCTGTCCGTCCGTCCAACCGTCCGTAGAAGTGGCACGTTTTGAAACCGTAGGACCTAGGAATCCAAAATTCGGCATAGTGTTAGATGTCCCCAAGATCTCCTACCAAGCCGAAAACTTGGTCTTTGCGACTTTGTTCCTTTGAGAAATTAAGGGAAAACCTCAATTTTTTATTAAAAACCTATTTTTACACTTCTGGGCTGCCTAATATCAAAACCACTCATCTGTTTTTTCCTCATATTTACCATAAATATTCCTCTATATAGTTCCTATGTACATGCCTGAAACTATGTCTGTATTATTTAATTTAAGAAAGTTATGGGCCAGAACATAATGCATTTTGTAAAAAAATCAGGAAAGATATTTGATCATTTAACACAAAACTTGTTAAAGCTATGGACTTTTTTTTTTAAATATAACTTTAATTAAACAAAATTAAATTGTATACCCAAAAATTAGATCAAAATCTTTTAAATTTTTTAAAATATTAACAAAAATAAAAAAAATGGTACCTTAAATTTTGCCTAACTTTGACCATGGCACGTTTTTTTCCTGTAAGTACTGTGGATTTAATTTTCTCAGCATGTTTTTGTTAGCATTTTGTCTGTTAACACCAATAATTTGAAACCAGTTGATAAAAAACTGTAGATTTAATTCAAGTTTTCAAGCACCAAGTAACGTTATTGTTTACATCAGGCTAGTGTTATGCAGTTTGCAAGAGCTCAGCTCCCCAGCTTAAGCCCTCAGTTCGTAACATTTGGCATACAATTAGATGTCTCCAAAATCCCCTATCATGCCAAGAATTTGGTCACTAGGACTTAATACCTTCGAGATATTAATGAAAAACTTCATTTTTCAATTAAAAACCCATTGTTACACTTCAATACTGCCTAATATCAAAACCACTGATCTGACTTTAATCATATATAATATACATGTTTTTCTATACATTCTCTGTGCACATGCCAGAAATGATGTCAGTATTGCGTAATTGTTTTAAGTTATGGGCCCAAACATAATGCACTTTGTAAAAAATCAAGAAATATATTTACTCCCTGAACAAGGGGCTTGCTGAAGCTAGAGATTTTTTGTCAGGGATGTAACATTATTTAATCAAGATTCAATTGAATACCCAAAAATAAGTTATTAGTATAAATATAAAGTTAGTACCTTAAATTTTGCCCAATTTTGACCATTTCACTTTTGTTTCATGTGAGCTCTGTTTATATAATTTTAATATCATGCAAACATAAGGATTTCAGCTTTTTAGTTTAGAAAGCTGAAAGAAATTGGCCAATAATTGTAGCTTTTATTAATGTTTTTATGAGACCATGTCAGACCTTGGCTCTCTCCAGCCACTCGTGAGTCACCTGTATGTTGACCTTGTTGAATTTTCAGCAAATTATGCACGCTTGAAGCGAGGCATATACTCGGGCAGCCAGGCAGCTTATGGCCAGCCACAGTTGATCCAGGTGTCCAACCCAACTGATCTAGTAGTTTTAACCAACAACATTACAATAAACAATAAATTAATCAATTTTTATTGGTTTTTAATAACAAATTAAAGAAAAATAGAAAAGGAATTTGTTAGTTTATAATAATAGGGAATTAACTTGCAGTTACTGATGATATAAGAATCTTGTATCGATGGATAGAATGTCACTTATTCCAAATAACACCAGGCAGTCACCTATGGCATTTTTCAGTTCAATTTTAATAATAAAAAAGTAAATCATATTATTCATTACTAATCATTAGGGATCATATGAAGGAAATTAATGATAGACAAATAATCAGTTGATAATATTAATCTAGATTCATACTGTGTCTAGTGTGTACATTGATGTGAAATTAGTCCAAAATGAATATATCACATTTATTTTTTTTAATATAAATAAAAGCCATAAAACCAGGTACTTATGATCATTATTTAAATGTGTGAATTTTGTACATTCTGGATTCTCAACACCATTGTTTGGTGAAAACTGAATAAATACCAGATATGGTGGGAATACTTTGCAATTGTATTTAAATACGAATATGAATATGTACTCCATTATAAAATTTCTTGCATAAAGAATGGGAATTCAGGTAAAAATGAAAGTATTAGAATACCAGTGCAAATACTTTCCAAATGTATTCATGAATGCATTCATGAATATATTCTTTAATATTATTTTAATAATCATTTCAGTTATATTTCTTTTTAAAAATCATATGATTCAATTATTATTTTAAATAAAAATTATATCTTAATTATGTCTTTAAAAGTCGCTGAGTTATAATCATCAATGTAAAATCTCGTTTAGCGAGATTTGCAATTCTGTCATGTTCTGCCGGAAAATTTTTCGAATGCCAAAATCTAGACCTGTCTCACTCTAAAAATCGCAGTGTTATAAACATTTAAATAAAATCTCGTTTTCTTCTCGTTTGACGAGATATCTTGCGAGATTTGGCCAGTAATGCAGTTTTGTCCTGTCAAGCTGTCCAAACGTTATGAAATGCCGAAAACTAGAGCTGTCTAGCTGTGACAATCGTCGTGCATTTTTGTGAAATCTTGTTTTTTTCTCATTTGACTAGATATCTGACGAGATATTGTGCGAGATTGGGAGAGACTTGCAGTTTTTTTTCATGTCAAGCGAGCCATAAGCTACAGAGTGAAGAAAACCTGACCATTGTAGCTTAAACATTAACAAAGCTAGAAAATGCAGCATAAATATTTTCAAATTATCAAGGTTTAACCGAAAAATGCGTAACCTTGGTACTGACAGATTTGAATTAGGTTTACACCGTAAGAAAGGCCACGGAACAGTGACGTAACCAGTGGGGTGGCCAGGGGGCAGCTTGTATCCCCCCCCCCCCCAAAAAAGCCACCTGTAATATAACAATTTTAATTGTGCAAATGTATAAAAATATCGCGGAATATTTTTTTATTTTTCTTTAAAAAGCACAATAGTACCAAATATCGCTTTCTCATTTATCCTACAGGCAGATTTACAGTGTGCGTCTATTTATACAGAAATACGTCTCAGATTAAAAATTACATGAAATTCGTAAGAAACTGTAATACTAGGTATTACAAAGAAATGCTAATGTGGGTTAACAAAGATAATAATAAATAAATGTAAATTTTGTTTTGTTACAAGCATCTGGAGCCTATATGGAAACAGTTTTCCTTGTGTTTACGCATTGGATAAGTATGAAGATTCTTAGGAACTTATGTGGTCAAATATGTACTAAGATGATGGAAGAATTCGATTCCTTTTTGTGATTAAAATAAAAAAATACACAGAAATATGTTCCCAGAATCCAAATTTTCTTTATCAAGCTGGCTTGAAATAGGCATTTTTCAATGTCGCCTTGTTAATTGTTGTTGTGAATAAACACATTTACTAAATATCCAATGTAATACAAGTTTGTTAACTTTGTAAAAGAACAGTTTAATAATTTACTTATTTGTTCATGATCTTTAATGAAATTACAATATCTATTAGGAGAAGCTACACACCGGTCTTCAAATACAGTGACTCGGTATGCATTAATTGAACTGATAAGGCCTAGTCTGAGTCGTTACACTAGTCATACGAAAAAATGGCCATCTATTTTATTGCATCTATAGACATCGTTGCACAAAGTCGTTAACTTTCACATAAGGTTACGACAGAAGAAGTAACACAAAATAATACAATTTAATACGATCAAACGAGTGTATCCGACCTCCATGATTACCGCCGTCATTTCCACTGCCTTTCACGATTCCCTGACAATCCAATATAACCCGTTGTGAGACATGCTTGTGTTTGGTCAGTAATTCAACAAACAAGCAAGGAGGGTTATCTTTTTTATACAGAATGGTTGTTGTTGTAACAAAGAGAACAAGGGAACCTTAACATCTCGATAGAATATTGAATGCGAGCGTAGCAAAATGCTGCTACTTCTTATATTATCAATAACCCATGGCTCTACAGGTTAGATATATGTGTACATGAATGGACATCGCAAAAGAGAAATAAACATTTTTTATACCTATAAACGAAATGATTTAGCAGGTATTATGATTGAAAAAGAAACATTATAGGAATAATTCATGAAATACTTTTCATTAGAAGGATATAATGATATTAGATTTTCATATTACGGGGCAAGGTAAACAAAATAAATAATAGAATAGGTAAAATCGCTGTTCAGATTAAGGTTAACAAGTTTAACATATTCAAAAACGTGTTTCCTTTTAGTGTGGAGAGGATTGAAGAGTGAAAGAGAAAGCAGGTTCTGTCGTGTATTGCTGAACAGTGCCGTCACTGTCTTGGTCGACATTTTTTTTTTATAATCAACTTGTGAACATGGGACCAGCACCAGCATCAGGCAAACAAACACAGTCTCCATCTGCAGAGAAACATACAGATATACTGTTGTGACAGACTAAAAAGAACGGTAAATGCAAATGCAGTTGATGTAACGCTTTGCACACAACTGCAATCGTGAATAGGTGTTCGAATCTTTTATGGTGAACAGTTGCAGAGTGAAATGATCCAGGTTTTAAAAGTTAACTCTTTCTAAGTTTAATTTATTTTAAAATTTGCTCGTATTTAACAGTCGTGTTCAAGTATTATAAACTTTGCTGTGCCATAATGTCCTCCAGTCTAGTGTATGTTTTGTACACGCGAGGGGCGAATACAGGATTTAAGGATTTAAGTTTGACGCAGAAAGGCAGGGTTTTGTAGTGGGCAAATCTCTTCATTAATAGTTTAGGAGGCTTTATAAAAATATGATTTAATCGCCCCTGCACATTAACATGGCAGATTTAACGTAGAATAACAGTCCAATGTAAAGCTCTTGTAACAATCCCGAAAGTAAACTGAAGACCAAATAAGATTCGTCACAAATCCAGAAGAAAATCTATAATTGCCGCACTTATCGGAATAGGTACCACAAACTGACATACACGCTTCTGTGTCCCCTGGAATATTCTCTTACCTCTCTCTCGGCTCTAAAACACAGCCCCTTTATATAACACTTCACCTTAAGCCGAGATAAGCATAATTGAAAGAAAATGTCTCATAATTAATCTAATTTTAGATGTTGGATTTATTTTATTATGTTATTCATTTTTAAATGATAAAAATACAATTATATCAATTATACAATCACATAATTAATATTTAGCTATAAATATCTGTGTAAAGAGACCAGAAAACGCCACCAAAGTTTTCATTTACTACATATAAAGCACATACACGCACAAATCACCTTCTGTTTATCCCGTCAAGTGCACAAACATTTTTGAAAGAAAATGTCTCATAATTAATCTAATAGATAATTTATCCCCCCAAAACTAATGGCGACAAAATGTGTTTTGTCACCATATCTAAAAAAGTGATATAGACGTGTCCTTGGACATCCTCCCCCCCCCCCCCCCCACACGCGGCCGATGTTGCATTTATTATATTATGTTATTCATTTTTAAATGATAAAAATACAATTATATCAATTATACAATCACATAATTAATATTCAGCTATAAATATCTGTGTAAAGAGACCAGAAAACGCCACCAAAGTTTTCATTTACTACATATAAAGCACATACACGCACAAATCACCTTCTGTTTATCCCGTCAAGTGCACAAACACACCCCAAGCTAGCACAGCTGTTGCTTTGTCAGTGAGGAATGGTTCACCAGGAGTAGTCTTAGACCTATATATACCTATATTTAGTTTCCTTTTTCCTTAAGTGTAAGTATCAGAATGTAAAATGAAAATGAAATAATAAAACGAAGCGAGATATTGGAAATATATAAAGAAATAGAAAGAGCACTGAAGGGCCCAAGGGTATTCAGTGGGCCTGACAGGGCCT
Source organism: Sipunculus nudus (assembly GCA_026874595.1). NCBI lineage: Eukaryota > Metazoa > Annelida > Sipuncula > Golfingiida > Sipunculidae > Sipunculus > Sipunculus nudus. The sequence continues at coordinate 6,068,805 of CM049313.1, read as the reverse complement.
GGACAGCTGAGTGGTGAAACGGTCGGACCTCTACGCCGGCGACCCCAGTTTGATTCCCAGCGTAGCTATGAGAGTTGGTTGTAGTTGCCTGTCCAAAGTCGGTGGATTTTCGCCGGTCCTTCGGTTTCCTCCACCCTTTACCACTACCAAGCGCCAACATCCGAGCCATGCAGAGTGCCTCGAATTATTTTTTATTACAATCTATGTAAAGAAATAAAGCTTTTATTAAGGGTATTCAAGGATAGAGTTACTCCCACAAATTGCTGATTTTGTTCAACTCGAAAAACTCCTTACACGCCCATCATTAATACGCACACCATTACAGGGAGAACAACATAAAGGGGGCAGGACTTGATTAATTCTCATAAACATATAGTTACAGTGATGCCCCGCCGTCTTAACAAGTTTGAATTTAACGGTCCAATATAAATTCTGAGTCTTGTATTTTACAAGTGGTGTGCTGATTATATCGATGATATGTCGTTTTGTTTCATTTTTTATTAAATTGGTTGCATCTTTCTTTATCGCTCGATCGTAAACGGTTGTACATTCACATGAAAAATGCGGTACTATCTAACCAAAATATTCCAATTTTCTATAGTTTCAGCAGCGTAAAAGTGTTATCAACCGGGCCATTCCCTGTATCTTTAGCAAGACCTTATTAGTGTTAATGTGTTAGTCGTATCGGTTTTAATGTTGAACAAATATCTGCATTTAATATACACACCAAAATGTGTAAGATGTGCATGATAATATCAAGTTAAGTAATTACTTACCTGCGCAGTATATTATTTGTAACGATGACAAATTTTAAAGAGATACTGGGATCGTCCGGAATTCGAACCCATGTGGGTGGCGCACTTGTCCGGCGTATCAATCGCTTCGCTAGAAAAGCAAGCTTCACTAGCGAGACAGTTCGGTCCGCTTTTATATCATCCCGTGACACACCCCCTCTTAAGAGCGTTCTGCTAACAGATCAAGACTAATTATCCCAGGAGTCACACTTTGGTGAACTTATTCCTTGGGCCACAAATTTTACCGTCTCGTTGGACGAGCCCCCATTTTGTTACGAAGACAAATTTTAAGGGGAAAACATTGGGCAGATCCCGGTTTCGAACCCATGTTGGTGGGGTACATGTCCGGCGAACCGACCGCTTCGCTAGAAAAGCAAGCTTTACCAGCGAGACAGTTAGGTTGTCTTCATAACAAAATGGGCTCATCCGGGATTCGAACCCATGTGGGTGGCGCACAAGTCCGGCGTACCAACCGCTTCGCAAGAAAAGCAAGCTTCAATAGCGATACAGTTCGGTCCGCTTTTATGTCACCCCATAACACATTGAAATATAGGAGTTATATGAAAAAATCGATTAGTGACGATCATTGGTTGTATTTTGTTCTTTCAACCAGATTTGTAATCATTTCCTACAACTAGTATTTGCAGTTAATACAGAATTAGATAAACACATACTAATATATTAATGTTTAAGGAATACTAGGCGCTTTTTAGAATGATTTATAAATAGAGTAATTAAAACAAACAATCAGAATAAATAATTGTAAGGTTTTTGTTTGGTTGAGGATTTATTAAGCTTTTTATATAAAAAATCAGGGGAATTTTTTTTATCCATGTTCGAATTTAAGATGGAGACGATTAATTTTACCATACACAATATCCAGTAAAACTTCAGTTCCTTCATGATAAATGAAGGTTTATGCTTTGTATATCTTTCAACTGCGATGAATGAAAACGTTTTACGTTTCTATTTTGCAGAAACCCACTGTTAGTCGCTATTCATGATCATACCAGAAAAATTGTACTTTCTGTAACAACTAATATCAATATTCAAGACTGTCAAACTCTCTGTACCTTGCAAAGTGGAAAAAAAAATCAAATAATTGCACCTACACCACCACGTTTTGACTTGACCCCCCTTGGCACATAAATAAAAGTAAACATTCAGATAAAAGACCGAAAACAATTCATAAAGAAATGAGTCATATGACCAGGAACAGATTGTTGTGCATCCCCTTTACAAATCAGACGCTAAGAAGGCGAACTTAGACTCAATCCCCTTTGTTGTGGTCACGAGTTTACATTCCTTACACAAGTTACGTTCATTCAACGTCGGGAATCAGAAGCAGATCCGGGGGGGGGGGCAGGGGGTCCGGACCCCCCCCCCCTTTCATCAGAAACAACGTTTTATAAAGGGCTTCAGACAAAATTTAGCGGCTTGGACCCCCCCCCCCCTTTTCCAGACCTGGGGACCTTTTTTTAGGGGTTATTAGTCCTCCTTGGTTGGACCCCCCCTTTTCCCAAATCCTGGATCCGCCCCTGGGAATCAATAATTCTTCTGCAGGCAACTGCGCAGAGAATGAACAGAATGACCGAAAGCAAGTTTTATTTGGCGCACATCAAACCCAGAAAAGGTCAAATATGATTTTTCATGACACACGCTACTTAATTGTGCACCTCACACTTGAACACTCCCTTGAATACTCCATTATAATACATGTGACCAGAGGAGGAGTCGTGTCTCTTTGCCGCAATGTATTGGGGGTTAGCATGTGATTTCACGGGTTAAGTGATAGGTTTCTACACGCGATATGTCTGATATTTCTGCCAATTTTCATAAATTCATCGTCATATGAAGGATTATATTTATAGCCACAAAAATGTCATATACCATATGATGTTTCCATCGGAGTAATTATCCAGTCTGAACAGCAGATATCTTATATTTTCCCTTCATTCTGTGTGACCCTAGTTGAGAACGCTTCTAACTTATCATTTGATAATGTGTTACTTAGTATGCTTCGCGCTACCTGTATTATCAAATTTGAATAAATATGTTTGAACTATAGTCGCGCTACAGTTAATTGGAATGCGCTCATATCCGCCCTTGGTCACATGATTCACTTATTTAGGTATTGTACGCGGTCTCTTATCTGAGAATTTACTTTCATTTATGAGCCAAAATTATCAGAACGTAGTGATATTGATAGAACTATTTGTTATTCAGTTTAAAAGGTAAAGGTTTGAATGTTGATATAACCTGGTAACAGAAAGTGATATAACCTGGTAACAGAAAGTACCTCGTTCCATGTCTGATCATGCAAAGGACCAACAGTGTGCTTCTGCAAAACAGAAACCAAAACGTTTTCATTCGTGGCAAATACAAGTTAGGAAAGTAATACCTTAATCACCCAAAAGTCGGGGTCATTTTACATGAAGGATATTAAAGGCCTACTTTCTAGTTCAATCAGGAATCAGATGTATGCCCATAACGTGCTTTTTATTTCATCTTATTTTGTCTATATTAAAATAGTAAACCAAGTATCTAAAATATAGGGCCACATGATGCATCCTACCTGTTAATATGGAACCGGGTGTGGCAATCTGATTAGCTCCTTTGTTCAGATATGTCGCCGTTTCGAACTGCTTTTTCGTCATTGTCAAGTGCTTAAGTGTGCGGTTAGATCAAGATTGCGGGATGACTGTGGCGTGTGCAATGACGTATTTAGTTGTGTTTGAAATTATCATTACCGGCCATGTAAGACCGAACACCATTTGTTGACCATGTTTTACTCGCCCTAGATGCAATTTTCTTATCAATTGTGCGTTCAGATATGAATTTCTCCCACACCTTTAGCGAGCTGTGAGTGATATACGCTAGAGGGTAGGCCTTTTAGTTTAACAAGATATCTTGTCTAGTAAAAAATATCGTCTCCATCTTTATTTTGAGCATTGATACAAATAATATTCGTATTTTGATCAAAAAGCTTAATAAATCCTTAAACAAAACCTACAATTTGTCGAGGAGAACATAGTGTTCAAATTTATGTAATTACGAAAACATGATTTCAATTTTTTCATAATAGTGTTGTAAACAAATACGCGTAACTCCAGTTCTTTGTCACTACGTTCCGCTGTGATAAACTCCTTGATGTCTACATATATACATAAATAGACATCAAATATACACTTCTTCTTCAAACAACTCATATTAACCTCTCCTATTACCAAGAAGCATTCTCACGTAAAAAGACAAGTTACAGACAGGCAATGATACTGAGTTGACTCCCTGGTTGGTTTATGCAAATGCCTATTAGATATGAAATCAAGGTAAACTATTTAACTACGTCAAGGAAAGAATTTGGAAAGGGGTGCAAAATAGATAAGAAATCAGCAACTGTCATTATGAATCTGATCAGGATCGAACATTTACTACCATTTAGTGAACACTGGTCAAATATACAATCAGCCTCAGGTAACAGTTACTTATTGGACGATGTCATGTAAAAGGTCCAAACAGAATATGACTAGTTAAAATATATATCATTGGAAAGAGTCCAAAAATTGTAAAACAAACCAGGGATTTTTTTTTAATTTCTTTTAATATTCGGCATTCAAATCCGTATACATTTTTTTGGAAATTATTGAAATATACAAAATGTTTATTATATTTTTATCTTTAGAAAACAGATGGACACAGGTAGGAGGAAGCGAGTATAGCTGCACCCGTTGAAAATCATCGGTTCCATAAGGTAAATTGTTATGTTATAATTGGCAGTTACGAAAATATCGGATATTTTATTGCTAAGATGTTAAGCGGGAATTTTTTTCATGTAGTTCACTGATAGGGCGTTAACAATTGTCAGTTGATGTCTTGAATTTTTCATAAATCCCCCCCCCCCCCCCCCGAAAAATGCTGACCAGGGTATGACAAGCTCTATGGCCATTTCATTAGCCACCTCGAGGAAGAGGGGGAAACAAGATAAAAGGGGCACCCGTGGGGGAAAGATTGTGCACTCAGACGATACATGTGGGGGATTTTGGAGAACCATTTCGGTGCGGAAGCAGCTGAACTGTTATCACTCGATTGAGAAGAAACCACAACCGCATATTGATAATATAAATGTAGATGCCGTTCGAGATTTTTTCAAAATCATAATGAATAGGACCAAGAATGGGCTTCTGCAAAACAGAAACCAACACGTTTTTCATTCGTGACAAATAAAAGACAAGATAAGAAAGCATTACCTTAATAACTAAAAGTCGGGATCATTTTCCATAAAGGATATTAAGTTTAACAGGATATCGTGTCTAGTAAAAAGTATCGTCTCCATCTTAATTTCGAGCATTGATACAAATAATACTCGTAATTTAATCAAAAAGCTAAATAAATCCTTAAGCAAAACCTGCAATTCGACAAGGGGAACATTTATGTAATTTCGAAAACAAGATTTCAATTTTTCATGCTGTAACCAAATAGCGTTGTATACAAATAGTCGTAATTCCAATTCTTTCTCTCTACGTTACGCAAGATCACATCTAAATATGGCTTTCAGATGATGAAATTCTTGTTGTGAATGTTAGGCTAAAACGACATGCTGATCAACTGAGCTCCAAGATCAATAGATCACTTGTTATATTTAGTTGAGATAACTCTTATTTGTATATCGAGGTGCTTATGACAGAGTCGTGATTATTCATGCCTGCCAAAGTACATAATAGAAACACGGTCGCATATTTATGTATCATTGCTGAACGATTAGGTTTACGTATGACAAATGTTGGAACACTCTCACCCTATATTCGGATTTCTCTTATGGTTCAAAGTCAAAACAAAAGGCCTCACTCACACCTCCTGGTAAGGTCTTCCGGGGCTGCCCTAAAACACGGAAAGGAACGGAACATGGAACGCGGAACAGGGTTTTTTTACAGGACAGAAACGAACCAAGATATAAATAGTGTCATAAAGTTTAAATGGGTGAATGTTTCATGACGTTCATTTATAGTTCATTTCATTTATAGTTATAAACGTATTTCAACATATGCGATTTGTTAATTTTTTTATTTTAGCCCCTATCCCGCAATCCGTGTTTATGCGCAGCCACGGAAGACTCCCCTGAAGGTGTGAGTGAGGCCTTTTATTTTGACTTTGCCTAACTTATTTTAAAAGGCCGAAACGTAGTAAATGGCGGAAAGCGGTTGACAAAATGGTCTTGCTACAAGACGATTAATGAAATTTTCCCGTGGACACTTGTGCGTGACAGATGTAACACTGCTGGTTGGGACCTTGTCAGCATACAAACGAGAGAGGAACAGAAACATATCATAAAGCACCCTTCTAGTTAATAAACAGGCATACAAAAATTCTAAGATTTGAACAGCCGTGCTAGTCTGTAAGCAAAACCTTAATAATCAATGGCTGAAACCTTTGTTTACGGTTATGGGCAGCAACTGGTGAAGACGCGTATTAAAACAATTGGAGAAAAGCTTACGAAGTGACTGCGTGGTCACGAGATGATCACATTAAGATTGATTGGTGTAATCAGTGTCAATGGGTTTCTTAATATAAAACCTTCACATTGTGTAAAGGTCTACTGACTTGAATTATGGCTGACTGAATATGCCCCGCATGAAGCCTGCAGGGCAATCGCTTATGTCTGGGGCCTGCAGGGAAAAATCCTTGATTTGAAGCTGTGATACATCTATATGCACTTTTTTACACCGATCCTGAGCACAAGTCACTCTTTGTAGAAGGAGCAGTCGAAGCTCTCGCCTAGTTTAAGCATCATTTATTAGCTTAATTTCAATGCAATTCAAACTGGTTATGTCTGGCATGTTTGTGACAGAGTATTTGCTATTGTTGTGCATATGACGAGTAGCTATCAGACGTATAATGCCTTAATGTACCCTTGCAAAGCCAGCAAACAACTGCTTAAAAGAAAATCAGGGTCAGCCAGACATGCCTGGGGTTTTCCTGAGTAGATCGTAATATAATATATATCAGAAGAAACCTTGCATGGGGGTGGAACAGGACGTGGTTTTGTTTTGTATTGTTGCCAGAAGTCAGGCATATATTTGTTGCTCTGATATTAACAGTTATACAATTTATTTAACTACGTTAGTCATGACAGTGGTTGATGATCGGCTGTTTAAATCTAATATGTCCAAACCGAAATTTAAATAACGCCGTGTCTTTTCTGCAATTTTTAAATAACTCATCGGTACCACACCATATCCTTTTCAATTCATTTCTGTATCCTTTATTACAAGATAGATACACACACATGTATATATATATATATATATATATATATATATAGAGAGAGAGAGAGAGAGAGACAACTACTATATATATATATATATATATATATATATACATATAAGATAAAGCTCCAAAAGCTTGTGCCATAATAAACTGCAGCAGGAAAGTCCTCTCTCGAATACAGAGCGATCAGTATTTTTGTTCTATTTGACAACAAATAGAGAGACAATTATAGAGATCCTCAACTTTGTCACTGCGAGCAATTTCAGTGCTACCAAGAACAGAGATGCTTCCGAGAGTGGTTAGCTTTTTTTAGAAATCTAGCTTCACGGAATTTTGTCACAAAAGTGCAGCTGTGTCAAAGAGTATCAAATCTTAACCCCAGAAGTAAACGTATTTGCTTTTTATCTGATCATTCTTTTTTATTACATACTTGACGAAAGATTTCAATATTGTCCCCAAAGCATAAACTTTTAACTTTAGAGACAATAAATGCTGTTGCTTCCGCTTGTAGCTGGCCTTGTTTTTCCTTTAATGAACTTCAGAGTGAGGAATGGTGTGAATATATATATATATATGTGTGATGAAGTTCCTTGAACGAGTCGTGTGTATGTATTTGAATGGACTGGATGATAACTTAAAACCATGCTTCTTGGGATTTAAAAACCCCCATTTAGGAGAAGATGATGGAACAAGACTCTTTAGGAGCTTATTTCTTTAAATCTGTAAAATATGAGATGCATAATTGAAAGAAAATGCCTCATAATTACTCTAATAGATAATTTAAAATAATGGCTACAAAATGTGTTTTGTCACCATATCCAAAAAAGTGAAATAGACGTGTATTTGGACATCTCCCCCCCCCCCCCCCAAAACGCGGCCGATGTTGCATTATTATTATGTTATTCATATTTTAAATGATAAAACTTCAAGTATATCAATTATACAATCACATAATTAATATTTGGCTATAAATAGCTGTGTAAAGAGACCAGAAAACGCCACCAAAGTTTTCATATACTGCATATAAAGCATATACACGCACAACACCTTCTGTTTATCCCGTCAAGTGCACAAACACACCCCAGCTAGCACAGCTGTCGCTTTGTCAGTGAGGAATGGTTCACCAGGAGTAGTCTTAGACCTATATATACCTATATTTAATTATCTTTTTCCTTAAGTGTAAGTATCAGAGTGTAAAATGAAAATGAAATAATAAAACGAAGCGAGATATTGGAAATATAAAATGAAATAGAAAGAGCACTTAAGTGCCCAAGGGTAATCAATGGGCCCGACAGGGCCTGGACAGCTGAGTGATGAAACGGTCGAACCTATACGCCGGCGACCCGAGTTCGATTCAAAGCGTAGCTATGAGAGTGGGTTTTAGTTGCCTGTCCAAAGTCGGTGGATTTCCGCCGGTCCTTCGGTTTCCTCCACCATTTACCACTACCAAGCGCCAACATCCGATCCATGCAGAGTGCCTCGAATTATTTTTTATTACAATCTATGTACAGAAATAAAACATTTTATTAGAGTTACTCCCACAAATTGCTGATTTTGTTCAACTCCAGAACTCATTACACGCCCATCATTAATACGCACACCATTACACAGAGAACAACAAAAAGGGGGCAGGACTTGATTAATTCTCGTTAACATATAGTTACAGTGATGCCCCGCCATCTTAACAAGTTTGAATTTAACGGTCCAATATAAATTCTGAGTCTTGTATTTTACAAGTGGTGTGCTGATTATATCGATGATATGTCGTTTTATTTCATTTTTTTATTAAATTGGTTGCATCTTTCTTTATCGCTCGATCATAAACGGTTGTACATTCACATGTAAAAATGCGGTATTATCTAAAAAAAATATTCCAATTCTCTATAGTTTCAGCAGCGTAAAAGTGTTATCAACCGGGCCATTCCCTGTATCTTTAGCAAGACCTTATTATTTTTAATGTGTTAGTCGTATCGGTTTTAATGTTGAACAAATATCTGCATTTAATATACACACCAAAATGTAAAAGATGTGCATGATAATATCAAGTTAAGTAATTACTTACCTGCGCAGTATATCATTTGTAACGATGACAAATTTTAAAGAGATACTGGGATCGCCCGGAATTCGAACCCATGTGGGTGGCGCACTTGTCCGGCGTATCAATCGCTTCGCTAGAAAAGCAAGCTTCACTAGCGAGACAGTTCGGTCCGCTTTCATATCACCCCGTGACACACACCCTCTTAAGAGCGTTCTGCTAATAGATCAAGACTAATTATCCCAGAAGTCACACTTTGGTGAGCTTATTCCTTGGGCCACAAATTTTACCGTCACGTTGGATGAGCCCCCATTTTGTTACGAAGACAAATTTTAAGGGGAAAATATTGGGCAGATCCCGGTTTCGAACCCATGTTGGTGGGGTACATGTCCGGCGAACCAACCGCTTAGCTAGAAAAGCAAGCTTTACCAGCGAGACAGTTCGTTTGTCTTCATAACAAAATGGGCTCGTCCGGGATTCGAACCCATGTGGGTGGCGCACAAGTCCGGCGTACCAACCGCTTCGCTAGAAAAGCAAGCTTCAATAGCGATACAGTTCGGTCCGCTTTTATGTCACCCCATAACACATTGAAATATAGGAGTTATATGAAAAAATCGATTAGTGACGATCATTGGTTGTATTTTGTTCTTTCAACCAGATTTGTAATCAGTTCCTACAACTAGTATTTGCAGTTAATACAGAGTTTGATAAACACATACTCATATATTAATGTTTAAGGAATACTAGGCGCTTTTTAGAATGATTTATAAATAGAGTAATTTAAACAAACAATCAGAATAAATAATTGTGAGGTTTTTGTTTGGTTGAGGATTTATTAAGCTTTTTATATAAAAAATCAGGGGAATTATTTTTTATCCATGTTCGAATTTAAGATGGAGACGATTAATTTTACCATACACAATATCCAGTAAAACTTCAGTTCCTTCATGATAAATGAAGGTTTATGCTTTGTATATCTTTCAACTGCGATGAATGAAAACGTTTCGGTTTCTATTTTGCAGAAACCCACTGTTAGTCGCTATTCATGATCATACCAGAAAAATTGTACTTTCTGTAACAACTAATATCAATATTCAAGACTGTCAAACTCTCTGTACCTTGCAAAGTGGAAAAAAAATCAAATAATTGCACCTACACCACCACGTTTTGACTTGACCCCCCTTGGCACATAAATAAAAGTAAACATTCAGATAAAAGACCGAATACAATTCATAAAGAAATGAGTCATATGACCAGGGACAGATTGTTGTGCATCCCCTTTACAAATCAGACGCTAAGAAGGCGAACTTAGACTCAGTCCCCTTTATTGTGGTCACGAGTTTACATTCCTTACACAAGTTACGTTCATTCAACGTCGGGAATCAGAAGCAGATCCGGGGGGGGGGGGGGCAGGGGGTCCGGACCCCCCCCCCCTTTCATCAGAAACAACGTTTTATAAAGGGCTTCAGACAAAATTTAGCGGCTTGGACCCCCCCCCTTTTCCAGACCTGGGGACCTTTTTTTAGGGGTTATTAGTCCTCCTTGGTTGGACCCCCCCTTTTCCCAAATCCTGGATCCGCCCCTGGGAATCAATAATTCTTCTGCAGGCAACTGCGCAGAGAATGAACAGAATGACCGAAAGCAAGTTTTATTTGGCGCACATCAAACCCAGAAAAGGTCAAATATGATTTTTCATGACACACGCTACTTAATTGTGCACCTCACACTTGAACACTCCCTTGAATACTCCATTATAATACATGTGACCAGAGGAGGAGTCGTGTCTCTTTGCCGCCATGTATTGGGGGTTAGCATGTGATTTCACGGGTTAAGTGATAGGTTTCTACACGCGATATGTCTGATATTTCTGCCAATTTTCATAAATTCATCGTCATATGAAGGATTATATTTATAGCCACAAAAATGTCATATACCATATGATGTTTCCATCGGAGTAATTATCCAGTCTGAACAGCAGATATCTTATATTTTCCCTTCATTCTGTGTGACCCTAGTTGAGAACGCTTCTAACTTATCATTTGATAATGTGTTACTTAGTATGCTTCGCGCTACCTGTATTATCAAATTTGAATAAATATGTTTGAACTATAGTCGCGCTACAGTTAATTGGAATGCGCTCATATCCGCCCTTGGTCACATGATTCACTTATTTAGGTATTGTACGCGGTCTCTTATCTGAGAATTTACTTTCATTTATGAGCCAAAATTATCAGAACGTAGTGATATTGATAGAACTATTTGTTATTCAGTTTAAAAGGTAAAGGTTTGAATGTTGATATAACCTGGTAACAGAAAGTGATATAACCTGGTAACAGAAAGTACCTCGTTCCATGTCTGATCATGCAAAGGACCAACAGTGTGCTTCTGCAAAACAGAAACCAAAACGTTTTCATTCGTGGCAAATACAAGTTAGGAAAGTAATACCTTAATCACCCAAAAGTCGGGGTCATTTTACATGAAGGATATTAAAGGCCTACTTTCTAGTTCAATCAGGAATCAGATGTATGCCCATAACGTGCTTTTTATTTCATCTTATTTTGTCTATATTAAAATAGTAAACCAAGTATCTAAAATATAGGGCCACATGATGCATCCTACCTGTTAATATGGAACCGGGTGTGGCAATCTGATTAGCTCCTTTGTTCAGATATGTCGCCGTTTCGAACTGCTTTTTCGTCATTGTCAAGTGCTTAAGTGTGCGGTTAGATCAAGATTGCGGGATGACTGTGGCGTGTGCAATGACGTATTTAGTTGTGTTTGAGATTATCATTACCGGCCATGTAAGACCGAACACCATTTGTTGACCATGTTTTACTCGCCCTAGATGCAATTTTCTTATCAATTGTGCGTTCAGATATGAATTTCTCCCACACCTTTAGCGAGCTGTGAGTGATATACGCTAGAGGGTAGGCCTTTTAGTTTAACAGGATATCTTGTCTAGTAAAAAATATCGTCTCCATCTTTATTTTGAGCTATGATACAAATAATATTCGTATTTTGATCAAAAAGCTTAATAAATCCTTAAACAAAACCTACAATTTGTCGAGGAGAACATAGTGTTCAAATTTATGTAATTACGAAAACATGATTTCAATTTTTTCATAATAGCGTTGTAAACAAATACGCGTAACTCCAGTTCTTTGTCACTACGTTCCGCTGTGATAAACTCCTTGATGTCTACATATATACATAAATAGACATCAAATATACACTTCTTCTTCAAACAACTCATATTAACCTCTCCTATTACCAAGAAGCATTCTCACGTAAAAAGACAAGTTACAGACAGGCAATGATACTGAGTTGACTCCCTGGTTGGTTTATGCAAATGCATATTAGATATGAAATCAAGGTAAACTATTTAACTACGTCAAGGAAAGAATTTGGAAAGGGGTGCAAAATAGATAAGAAATCAGCAACTGTCATTATGAATCTGATCAGGATCGAAGTTAAAATATATATCATTGGAAAGAGTCCAAAAATTGTAAAACAAACCAGGGATTTTTTTTTAATTTCTTTTAATATTCGGCATTCAAATCCGTATACATTTTTTGGAAATTATTGAAATATACAAAATGTTTATTATATTTTTATCTTTAGAAAACAGATGGACACAGGTAGGAGGAACCGAGTATAGCTGCACCCGTTGAAAATCATCGGTTCCATAAGGTAAATTGTTATGTTATAATTGTGAGAAACTCCTGCATATCTACATATAAACAGAAATAGACATCAATATACACTTCTTCAGTCACTTTATATCAACATCCCCCAATAGCAAGGAGCACTCTCAGGTAAAAAGACGAGTTACCTACAGGTCGTGACACTGGGTTGATTTGCTTGTTGGTTTATGCAAATGCCTATTGGATATACAAATGAAATCATGGTGACGTAATTACCTACGTAAAGGAAGGAATTTGGTAACGGGTGCAAAATAGGTAAGAAATCAGTAACAGTCATAACAAATCTTATCAGGATTGATCATTTACTACCATTTAGCGAACACTGGTCAAATACACAAACAGCCTCAGGTTACAGTTACTTATTGGACGATGTCATGTGAACGCCCCAACCAAATATGACTAGTTAAAATAAATATCAAATAAAAGAGGACAAAAGCTGTAAAAAAACCTGGGAATTTATTTTAAATTTCCTGTCATATTTGGCAGTCAAATCAGGATATATCTTTTTGGAAATTATTGAAATATACAAAATGTTTATTATATTTTTATCTTTAGAAAACAGGTGGACACAGGCAGGAGGAACAGAATATAGTTACACCCGTGGATAATCATCGGTTCCATCGGTAAATTGTTATGTTATAATTAACAGTCAAAAAATATTGAATATTTTATTTCTAATATTAATCGGGAACTTTTTTTCATGTAGTTCACTGACAGGGTGTTAAAAGTTGTCAGCTGATGTTCCGAACTTACAGAAATTTTCCCCCAAAAAGCTGGCCCAGGTATGACACACTGTATGTCCATTGCATTAGCCGTCTCGAGGAAAAGGGGAAAGAAGATAAAGGGGGCACGCCTGGGGGCAAATATTGAGCCCTAATACGATACAGGTGCGGGATTGTGGAGGACCATTTCGGGGCGGAAGCAGCTGAACTGTTATCACAACTGCGTATTAATTATAGAGATATAGATGCCGTTCGAGATTTGTCAAACTTTAGGAAAGAGTGGACTTCATGTCTGTACGATTTCCCTATAACATCGGACGATTTATATGTTCTACTGTGCCCCGTTCGACAATATAGTTGAACAAAATGTACAGGAAGACATCGAATTAAATCGAATTTATGTTATATTATAATGAATGATATATTATAATTTCATGGATATATATTTTTAGATTTAACTTTTCATTCTAACCGAGCAGATACGTCGTTGGTCGTTATGGCTCCATTTGGTTCAAATAGATGCAATTATTCTGGGCTCCATTAATTCTGCAATAGAATATTATTAATTTAAATTCCTATTATTTATATAGGGAATAATAACGCTTTGACCATATGAAGAGTAAGTGTACTATCCCGTTAGTGTTCCTAAGTATACTTATATGCGTTTGTAGCCTTGAGGAAGGCGTATTGGATAGTGACTCACAAATACATCCCAGGACTCAATATCATTTTTCCTATTTTTACTCTCCAGTTAACATTACACTCATAAAAACAAATAGGTATTTATTCCCTTTATAGTCATTAAAATTAATGCAAAAAAATGTTAGTTTTTTATGTCTCCAGTCAAACTCTTAAATTTTGTTCTCGGGATTGATTTCTACTTTTCGATCGATATGTTAAGGTCTATATTGAACCTGAAGTAACCAAGGCTTAACTTTTCATTTGTAATAGGATCCAATCCTATTCAATACTTCTCCCTGCCATAGTGGAATTTGTCTTCCCCGGCCGAAAGTAAGATTAGTATTAGGGCAGGCCTTACACCTGGCGGACCAAACCTGCCTGTTATGTTAATATGGAGGTGGTGATCCGTAATACACCTTTCTCTGGGATCGTATTTATAAATTTCCGACATACTCCTGGAGCTTGGGGGTCATTCGTGTACATGTCTCTTTCAGAGCAAAACTATATATTTTCCTAATCTACATGGTGAAATTCGCAGGAAACGTTTTGGTAACACTTTGAGATCAAGTACTTTTTTTCTACAATGGCATTTAAGCTCTCTGGATGAAGGTAAACCGATAAAAGCAGTAATATTGTGGTTTTAAGTAATAACTCACAAAATATTGCTTTTTAACTGTTGTTTTTTTATTTAGATGGAACCCAATGACAAATTTTGAGCATGGGTTATTGATAAAAAAATCGGTTTGTGGCACTGAGTGACCATTCTTCACTCATTGTGTGTCGAAATGTTCTTCCGATTTGAAAGTAGGCTCAAGTTTGAATGTTTTTCATTCATGTAATATTGCTTACAGAGTTACCGAATTTGTCCCAAAAAAATCTTATTTGTACTTTTAGGAACCGCACCTCCATATAGGTGTGTCTTTTTTGGGGGGTTGGGCTCTTTTGGTCGCTTTTTTAAATGAAGTCACCCCTAAACCTTTTTTGCCGTTTTCGGCGTATCTCGGTAAATAATTACATCTTTTTAAGTAGGTGTCAAATGATATTTTTTTGCATCTAAACCTAAGCTTTTGATAAAAAAAACAGTCATTTGACATCATAACTTTTTAGTAAATAATACCCGTTTTCCCCTATTTTGGTAAGATTTGGCCCTTAATATGGATATATTTACTAGTTTGAGCACGACTCGTTTACTCAGCATTGCATTCATATTACAGGTCTGTTGGGTTTGGCAAGCTTCATTTATATATAAAAATACCCAAACCCTTTAAATCCTCATTTAGCGTGATTCTTCAAATAAATATATTTTGAAAAATACGCCGCATCCAATAGGTGCTTTGCCTCAAGAATGTTCATCGTTGCCACTTTTTTCAGTTGGCCTTGACTGAAGTAATGTCATAAAGATATTTACCTGATTTCAACGCTTATCTTAATGTTACCTAAGACTTCATGTCAACAGTCAAAATAATAAAATAATTCCATTTTCTAGACGTTGAAAATACTTCAATTACTTCAAATTATGTCATACATTTGCAGGTTTGAATGAAAGTAACAAAGGTGTTCTTATACATGAAAAATACTGACATCCTGAGGTAAAGGCGTAATGAAGAGTACAAAACTTCAACTTCTTACACCCACGGACAGATCAATCTTTGAAACAACATACATTTGAAGGTTCATATCACAGTAACAAAAGTGTTCTCGTACATAAAAAAAATACTGATATCCTGAGACAAAGGCTTATTGAAAAGTACAAAACTTCAACTTCTCATATCCACGGACGGACCAATCTTTCAATTAACATACATTTGCAGGTTCATATCAAAGTAACAAAAGTGTTCTCGTACATAAAAATACTGATATCCTTAGACAAAGGCTTATGATGTAAGTACAAAACCTCAACTTTTAATATCCACAAACGGATCAACCTTTGTAAAACATACATTTGCAGATTCATATCAAAGTAACAAAAGTGTTCTCGTATATAAAAAATACAGATATTGTGAGACAAAGGCTTATGATGAAAAGTACAAAACCTCAACTTCTAATATCCACGGACGGATCAATCTTTGAAACAACATACATTTGCAGGTTCATATCAAAGTAACAAAAGTGTTCTCGTATATAAAAAAATACTAATATCCTGAGAGAAAGACTTAATGAAAGATACAAAAACTTATAATAGCCATGAACGCATCAATCTGTGAAACAGCTGAGCTATCACACAACTTAATTACCAGTACGCATGTAACAATCAATGCAGAACAAGTGACATCTAGCAGTGTATATAAACTCTTCATACATGTTGCATGTATTGGGCAGTCCACATAACTTGTCAGTCAGCCGTAGCTATAATCACCAGGTAGCAATTAACATTTGGGATTTCTACAGGCATTGGGAGTTGATTTCATCAGGACGACAAAATTGTACACATTTGACCCCAGCCACTCTGCAAGGGCAAGTGGATCCGGCACATTTGGCACATGAACATACGACCTACTAGTGATGCTCAAGTGTTTTCCAAGCTGATGTGAGCTTCAACTGACCCTCATATACCTAATAGCCATAATCCTCGGCTTTCAGGAATTCATAAGCTTCAGGTCAAAGTAGATTTCCATGGCATGCATTTTGGAATTGGCATTATAGAATGCTCGCTGACTTCGAGGTTAGAGTCCTTGGCTAGTTGGCGGTAGGCTTTGTAGGGAGCTAAACTTACTAAAGTGGAAGACCTCTGCCCTTAACTCAGAGAAATTGCTGGAATTGCTTCCGCTTCTGAGTACTTTAACTAAATATGACTTAGCCTTCCTTATGGTTACAGATGAGAGTAATTGCGACTTTATAAACTGCTTCAGATGTTTTTCTGGTTCTGCCTTTAATGCTGCCTTCTTGGTGCCAATCTTCTAGTGATGTCACAGCCCGTGAAGCTGTGCAGAACTGGCAGCACGGCACACACCTGACGACAAAGGCGTTCTAACATGACATGTGAGGGTACATACCGAGTGGTATATCCTACTCCAGCTCTCATCCACAACTCTTCAAGTCCATGTTGTTGAAAGATAGGAATTTGGTATAGCAGCGCCACTCTCACATCAGTGTCACTGGAGAGAACGACACATACTTTGTATCCTGCATCAAGTGCATTAAACATATGAAGGAGTATGCGGAGATCAGCTTCTTCAAATGACGGCTGAACGTTTTCTACTGGATTCTCTTTACCATTGTGAATCATGATGCACTGCCAGTTTTCATTTTGTCTGCTCCGAGGCTTATCTCAGAAGGGTACTTTTTACTTTCAACCGCATTTTCACGAAGTTCACAGTAGATAAGGTTAAGTTAACCTATCCTATTTGCGTTTGTTTTGTGATGGGAAGATTTCATCCAGATCCCAGACTTTGCCCTGATTGAATTAATTGGTACACATGTAACATCATGGACTGAATTTTATCAACAATTCAGATCTAGTAATGCATGTTGTTTTTATGTTCTGCTGAAAATTTTGGACTGACAGAGGCAGAAATACTGCTTTCAATGAAATCTAGAATTTTTAGTCACAGAGGATTTCCCAGTATACAGTGTCACTGCCGAGTTGACAGTGCTCATAGATGTGCCAATAGATTTTGAACAAATCACACAACCTCGTTTTTAGTGGACAAATAGGTAGAAAAAATGTTTTTCATTGTTCTGACAGCCATGTTCATATCCTTTACAACCTTCTTGATTGTCCTTTGTGGTTTGCTTCTGAGGGTTGCCATTGTTTTTTAGATTTGTTCGTTGAACGCTTTCGCTTAGCCATTTATTTGTCTGGATGAATCTCTCTCTCCGGAATGAGTTGTACTTTTCCTCTCCCTTTGAAAAAACATGCATTAGGTAATTTAAGCTCTGATGTCTGTTGTCTTGAGCTCCTTTGTCACAAAGTTCTGTAGTGTTGGAGACGCATTTGTTGACATTGGTGAACCCTTCTTTGATAAACCTCATCATTTCCTGGATGCAAGACTCTTTACGAGTTGTAGTTGCTGTGGATGACTGATGGTGGCTGAAGGACTCATGCGTGCTCACCTCTACACCAGCATACTCACGATGGAGATTCTTCACACCAATCATTTCGTGGTATATGAGGTCCCGTTGTGTCACGTTTTGCTTTTGTTTGGCAAGTCCGATTACACCAATAATGCGTTTGGAAAATAGGTTGATACTTTGTCTCAGTTCTGATCACCCCCAACAGCACTGAACCGCCCAGGCTCGTCTTGGATGGAAAAAAATGCCATGCGAAAAGTGCTGGCCGACTGATGGTGCAGTTTTATACAGGCGTCGCATGTCCTCCAGGTATACAGAGCACCATCGAAGGTAGTTGGTGCAATCAAACGTAGCAAACAAAAAGAGGGCACGCTGCATCAAGATTGAGCTTCACGATCAGCTCACAACAGGTAATGCACTACATCCATCATACGTTTGAAATGACTCCAAAACTTGAAGTTTTCGTTAACAGCAGATTTTGGTTCAACGAATTACTCCAGATCCTCCATTAGCTTTCTTTGTAATGTAGCTCTGACTGTCACTGCTATTTTTCTCGGCGACACATGAATTAATCTTTGTCAGAATTCCAAATTCATGAGCATAAGCTTCAACAACCAGCTCAGTGAAGAATCCCTTGTAGAGAAGGCGTTAAAATGCTTCAACGAGAAAATGCATGCCTTCAAGAGACCAGGTATAATGTTCTCCATTGATCACTGAGTTCTGGATTACAGTTGGCTCGATACACCAGCCTGCAGCCAAGTCATTTTAGCTCCACCTCCTGATATTGCCTTTCCAATGCACTTCAAAACAATTTTCACCAGGTGAAATGTTCCCAAAACAAGAACCAGATTGTGAAATTCCTGAGGTCGCATCTCTTTGACTATGCAATAAACTCTCTCATCACAATACATTGGGATCTGCCTTTGATTCAGTTGTGAGCTAATGGTCATGACATTTTACATAGCAGAATAAACATTAGAATATTCAGTGATTGGATACGATAGTACAGGCAAGAATGCAAGGATCTTCACTGGGATGTCCTCTCTGGTCCATGTGGAGTTACTTGCACTCCAAGATGGCATGGTTTGTGATTGAGAATAGATAAATACTTGGGTTTCATCGACATCTAGGAGTGTGAGGGACCAAATAGTATCCATCAGTTTTGCTTTGCCACCTGTTTCAGATTTGTAGAGCTGATCATTCACTTTGAATGTGGTAGGTTTATCAGGACGACGAGCTGATTCGTGAAAATCTAAAAGTTTTTGACAAGGCAAGCTTTTTTTAAAAGCTTGTGTTCCGTGAACCACCTGTGTATCAGAAATATTTGGTTTGCAACTTGATGATGGAGGTTTTTCCTGGTACAAACGGTCACAATATCATGCTCGGAGACATTGGCGTGTTCATGGTGCTAGTTGTCGATGGCCCCAGAGGTGAATTGGCTAGGGTCAAAGTGACATGGGAGCGCACCATCTGTTTTATTGTTCTGTGCTGTGTACGATGCTAGGTCACACTGGTACCTACGCAGTTCAGTGTAGCTCATTGCAAGTCCCAAATAATTCAGTGCTGTGTTTACAACTTTGCCACAAAGTCCTAAACTGTGGCCAGCCACAGCATTCATGATATGCATGGGCGTTCTCTTTCTCCCATTATGGTACACATAGAACAGGACCTGGAACAACGCCGTGTAGATAGGATGCCACTTGTTTCACTGCCGATGTCGGCATCACATAAATCTTCTTCTTCGTCATCATCACCTGGTCTCTCCGAGCAAATTTCTCCTCTGTCACGACTGCTTCTATTGCATTCCTTTAAGTTTCTGGTTAAAAGTTGAACAAAAACTCCAAAACGTAAGACAAGAATTAGGAATTATCATACTATCACAAGCAAGTTTCATGTCCTGAGCATCACAAAAAAAATCTTCCTGACCAAAGTCATATATATCTAGAAATTTTCGAATCATGCAAGCACATACTTGCACTGGGTCCACAGAACGAATACATTCTGCTTATTCACTTGCAGCATTATTTGAAACGCTGAATACCATCAATGAATAACGCTTACCATCAGGATATGTAAAATCAACTGTACAACCGAAGTGGTTAAGCAAGGAAACTGTTCACGTCTCTCCCCCTAAAGTTACATTTCTCATCAGTTGTATTCAAATAATCACGAATGGCACCAAGTTCATAGCCTTAGCCACTGTTGAGTCCATGTTGCAGTTATGGTACGACTTGGTTAAATGCAAGCTGTTTGTTGGACAAGCTAGGAGCTGCATCCTTAAAGCGTGATTCATACTTATACATATATTTCGCCATGCATACATTGTGGTAGTACAGATGCACAGGATTTGAAACCTAAAGGCCACATGTACGGTTGAAAACAGAGTCTTGAAAGTAGTTTGTTGCAGCAAGGGAAGCTGAAGTCCGGTTTGAATCGAATATTTGATATTTGGCGTAAAACTGTTTACAGGATTTACTGCCACATATGATGAAGTTCATGTCTCTCAATGCTGTTGCTGTAATCTTAGTGTTCAGTGGTATCAGCACAGTCACCGAGAGAGAGCGTCTGTCGTCTGCTTGATTCTGTTGGGAAGATTTTGAAGGGCCTTGGTATATTTTCCTTTCAGTCCTAGTCTTAGACAACCTATCTAGAACAGATTTCATGGTGTACTTTTTATAACAATCATTTGTCACATGATACGAAAAGTCGTTCCCTTCAACCAGCCTCAGTCCTTTGGATACATGATCCTCAGGTATTTCACAGGCATCGTGGATCCTTTTTCAGCCGTTTTGAGTGCTCATAAGTTTCACATCTGATTCTTTCTGGCATATAATACATTTAGTCACATCAAATTCAATGTCTCTGGATGATCGGGGTAATTCTACAGATTCCATCATTTCCCGTAATAACCAATTTTGAAACAGACGGTCACATATGTCACAGCATCTTCGGCGCTCCTCGCAATCCTGAAATGAAAATGCCAATCAATTTGGTGAGATCAAAATATTATACTAAAATGTTATAAGTTTCTGTGGCACTTACTTGATGCATTTTTGCCATTTACCAAGTGGCACTTAATGGGCAGGGAGTGACTCTGCATTGAAATACGCTTCATAGAGCCCAGCCGGAAAATTACACACCTATATAGAGATGAAGTTCCTGAAAGTACTAAATAAGGATATATTTGGCCAAATTTCATATCTCTGAATGCAAAATTTAATGAATGAGAAGCAATCAAATTAAGACCTGCATTCAAATCGGAAGGAAATTTTGGCACAAAATTGGGAATAAAAAGGGTCATA
The DNA here is from genome assembly GCA_026874595.1 of Sipunculus nudus. Taxonomy (NCBI): domain Eukaryota; kingdom Metazoa; phylum Annelida; class Sipuncula; order Golfingiida; family Sipunculidae; genus Sipunculus; species Sipunculus nudus. The sequence continues at coordinate 6,047,292 of CM049313.1, read as the reverse complement.
CAGTGCCACAAACCGACCTTTACATCAATAACTCGTGCTCAAAAGTTGACAGTGGGTTCCATGTAAACACCATAAACCTTGGCGTTATTCCTTGAAACTACAATATCATTATTTTCATCGGTTGACCTTCATCCGGAAACCTTAAAATGGCTTTCCAGAGAAAACGCACTTGATCTCAGATTGTTACCAAAAGTTTTCCTGTGGGTCTTAGGATGTAGATTAAGAAAATGTAAAGTTTTGCTCTAAAAGAGTCATGTACTCGAATGACCCCACCGACAATAATGTGTTAGCAACCAAAGGTGTTATCCTGATCCTGTCTTAGCGATGGTCTCTGATAGGTCTATGACAGCACCGGATTTCACTGTCCACTAATCCTTTTAGTTGCCATCAAAACTATGCCACTTAATATTCTACACATACTTTTGTGGTGCGATCGCAGTTTCAATTATTTTTACGTAAACTCTAAATAAAATTTAAATACAGTGTACTTTAAATGGCCCGACTTTAAAAGAGAATACTCCTTTTAAATACCACAGAAGCAAGTAAGATAAACCTACGGGTCTCCTTACCGAAACCTTGAATGTGGAACTGGAGATCTGTTGCTGTTGAAACCTTGAGACAAGTGTATCTAAACCTGTTGGCAGGTAAATAATATAGTTATATTATTTAATAATAAATATTATATTACTTAATATTTATATTATTAAACGAAAACTGGCCCAAGGCGCCCGCCCCCCCCCCCCCCCCCTTGGCTGTTACACCGCTCATGTTATTTTTTATTTCTATTCTCATTTATTCATATTTATTTTTTTTTTCAGATTCCCCAGCAATTTTATTATTAATTTATTCAAAGTTGATTACTTATAATTCATTAGTTCAGGATATTAATGTACATTTATTTGATTTGCTCTGCGAAGATAACATTCACATATTTCTTTATATTTACACTCTGTTGGATCATACCACCGAGTTACCCCCTAATCGCACTCGTCTGTGAGTGAGACGTTGCCTTCCTAATAGCCTGCAGAGCGCTCAGCCTGGGTTGGCATGGAAAAGCTGCCCGCTCTTCAACTAACACTAAAGCTCTGAGTCCTGTATGTGCTCTGCTTAGACCAGAGAAGCCGGTTAAATGCAAAGTTTAACATAGACTTCCACAGCAAATATTTTACCACGAGGTTTTAATTTAAATGTTGATATTTTCGTAATTGTTAACAAAGATGTACATTTGACAAATGAAATCAACATGTCATAAATGATCGAATCTTTAGACTTCACCGTGTATATGGTAAGCATGAGGAAATTTAACAAACAAAGCTGGTAATTCCTACATATAAAATTTGAAATCATTATAAAAAGACATTTTAGGGAATAAAATTTGTGAAGCAAAAAATCGACACATTCTTTGTGCAGGGTGCCTCGTAATGTTCTCTTTACATCTATATTTAAACAAATTCTCACGATACGGGACGAAGTACCCTCTCCCATACCCTCCCCATGTACCTGTAATTAAATTAAAAGAGAAAAAAACTGCCTCTAGATTTTATTTGTAGGTAAAATTATTTATATATACATATAAAATATATATATATATATATATATATATATATATATATATATATATTACCCCCAAGAAGCATGTGTCGTTCTGTCACATAAAACCATATTGGAACCTCTGTGTGTATTATGGCCATTAAATTAAGTTAATTGTTTGCCGAAAATCGTTGATTTCGGCAAGCATGTTGGTCAGTTCCGTATGCCCGTTTGTTTGTTTTTAACGAATTTTTTTTGTCTGTCTGCCGTCTGAAATGCACAGGTTTGCAGCGATCGCTTTCAAACTTACATTGTTGATAGAAAGCCAAAAGTCCCCGAAGCTTAATGAGTTTTGTTAATATCGGGAAAGGTCAAGGTCGAGGTCACAGAAAAAACGTCGAAAGGTTATTTTCGTCATAACTTTGTAACAAATGTTTGCATCGACTTCATTCAGAGCTCATTTTCCTCGTCATCCCAATGCCTGTTTTGATGTTTACATGTTTGAAATCTGCTGTAACCATGGTAAAAATTTTTGATATTCGAAAAAAGGGGTCTTATTTTTTTTTTTAACTTTGTCAGGTTTAAAGCTACAGAGATCTAATTTTTGACATCAGGTAGCATACAAGGAGTGTTATTTTTTGGCCATAATTATAAACAAAACTTTAAACCTCAATTACAGAAAGCATTGCTTATTTTCTTCCTATTGGGTCTTCTCCATAACCTGGGTAAGTCATCTGGTCTCAGGCTTGTGTCACTTTGTCACTACGATTGTCTGTTTGTCAGTTGTCCTCACATTTTGCCTGCTCGCTGCTTCCTGTGCTTCACATATAACATTCTACAGGCCACAGTTTTAAAGGAATCTTTTTGAAACTGATACATGTTATGTCTTACACCAATATCTCGAAAGAGAATGTTCATTTTCTGGATATGGGCATTAGGGGGCGCTGCACTGGAACTACTTCAACATATCATGTTTTAGCCATATCTCCAAAACTATACACCTTAATTACATAAACCCTAGTTTATTTTCTTTCTATAGGTATTCTCCATAAACTGGTTAAGTCATCTTGTCTAAATCTTGTGTCACTTTGTCAGTATGTCTGTCTGTTTTTTCCAGATGTCCTCAATTTCGCCTACTTGTGGGTACTTGCGTCTTACATACAGCATTCTACAGACCACCAATTTGCAGGAAACCTTTTCATGGAGGATCTTATGTCATACGCGTATATCTCGAAACGGAGTTTTCATTTTCTGGATATGACCGCTAGGGGGCGCTGTTCTTGAACCACTACAACATATCATTTTTTGGCAAAATCTCCTAAACTGTGAACCTTATTGGCATTAAGAACACAACTTTTTGTTTCTTAATATCTTCCCATACGATAATCTTGTCATTTTCTGTTATTTCTGATGTGTCAGTATGTCTGTCAGTTTGTCTGCTTTCATGTTATTTTGTGTTAGATAAGTCGTTCAACAGACCTAACATTTCAGCAATCGCTCTGAAATTCACTCAATTGATAGAAATTCGACAGTTTGTTCTTTCTGTCCGCCTGTCTGTCATTTCAACTTCCGGCAAGTACTCGACCTATGGTCGTCTAGTTTTCGGTCTTTCAGTTTTTTTAATGTGCGCCATTTGTCTGCCAATTAATCATTGGTTCCCACGCTTACGACATTGTATGACTGTAACTTGTGTTAGGATTTTTAATTGGTGAGCATAAAAGTAATGCGGAAGCCAGGGCAACTCCCGTGCCGTTTGAGCCCTGTACACGTAGCTTGCACATGTACCTCACCAACAAATTACACGGGGCACGGAGCAATGGCTTTGCTTACAGCCCTCGCGTCACAATCAGTACTCACTACTTATTCTACCGGGACATGAAAAACCAACGCTTATAATCATGTCATGTAACTATTATATGTTGGTGGCAATTCTGCACATTCCATATTATTTGTATTATTGTTATTATGTTTTTGTTATAATTATTAATATTATTATTATTATTATTATTATTATTATTATTATTATTATTATTATTATTCATATAAGTATTATAAGTAGTGTTTGGAGTAGCATTATTGTTGAAAATATTATTATTATTATTAGTAGTAGTAGTAGTTGTTGTAGTAGAAGAAGAATAAGTATTATTATTATTATTATAATTAATAATTTATTATTATTATTATTATTATTATTATTATTATTATATTTTTATTAATATAAAAATAATAAAAATTATTATTATTTTTATTATTATTTAAATTATTATTTTTTATACGTAGTAGTATTCTATTACGAGTAGAAGTAGTAAAAGTGTTTTTATTATCATTATACTTATTTTTATGATTATCGTTTTTAGTGGTACACAATAACTATAATATTATATTACTATTATTATACTAATATTAGTAGTAGTATAAGTATTGTTATCATTATTATTATTTTTATTCATATTATAGATTAATGTTATTATTATTATTATTATTCTTATCATTATTATTATTATTTATTATTATTATTATTATTATTATTATTATTTTTTTTTTTATTATTATTATTATTATTATTATTATTATTATTATTATTATTATTATTATAATAATTATTATTATTATTATTATTATTATTATTATTTTTATTATTATTATTATTATTATTATTATTATTATTATTCAATTATTGTTATTGTTTATTATTATTATTATTATTATTCAATTATTGTTATTGTTTATTTTTATTATTATTATTATTATTATTATTATTATTATTATTATTATTATTATTATTATTATTAATATTAATATTATTATTATTAGGTAGTAGTAGCAGTAGCAGTAGTAGTAGTGTTATTATTATCATTATTATTATTTAATAAGTATTATTATTGATGGAGAAAGTAATATTTTTTACCATTATTATAGTAGTAGTTGTAGAAGTAATAGTAGTAGAAATAGTAGTAGTAATAGTAGTAGAAGTCGTAGTACAATAGTGGAAATAGAAGTAGACGTATTAGTATTATCATTATTGTTATTTTTATTATTATATATTTTGATATATATTTAATTTTCACTGCGTTTATTCAGTTTTAAGAAAAATGTCAATACAAATGCGCCAATATCTAAAAAATTAAAGAAAAAAAATAGCTAATGCTGGACACTCTCCAGCACAGATGGTGGCGTTCGGGAGTTTGTAGGGGTGGAGGTAAAAGGCGGATCTGGCACACATCACTGGCCAACGACAACCGAGTCTTATAGCCACACCGGGGATCGAACCCGGATTGGCACCGGAGAGAGCCGAGCTTGTTACCACTCAGACCGACTAGACACACAATGCGTTTATTGTCATGCAATGTGCTATGTATGGTCATCTTGAAATACATGCCCAGGAGGGTATGCTTTATTCTTGTTCTGGTGTGTGTGTGTGTGTGTGTGCTTGTTTTGTTAACAATCACGCAATCATAAACGGAATCCCGGGGCTCCTCAGGTATCGGCCAATGATGAATCGATTAGGTTTTGGTGTGGATGCGGGATATGATCCGGATCCGGGAAGGACGTCCAGGAATATTTTGTTTCAGGTGCCCCTTTTATTGTGTGCAGCTGTCTTACAGAATATTGATTTATTCTGCACACGGATGTTCCATTGGTTTTTGCATTTTGTTTGTGTGCCACGCGTAGCTCGTGTTGTAGCAGCCTCGCCGAGCCGGATGTTGCAGGCTCGGTTTAATCCGCATTGGTTGAACCCTGGATACACGGCGTTCCTTTTCTAGTATGTTCTCTGAACTTATGTACTGTGTTAGATTCTTTAGATTGTTCGAGAAGTGGAAAATTCTCGGCTTTTGGCGAGAAGTTATAAATAGGGGGCTGTGTTTTAGAGCCGGGAGGGAGGTGATAGAATATTCCAGCGGACACGGAAGCCTGTTAGTCAGTGTATTCTACTATTACTAACACTTTACAATTAAGTGCTGCCTGTCTCAAGTTTACTTTCGGGATTGTTACAAGAGCTTTACATTGGACTGTTATTCTCTGCGAAGATTTGTGCTGTTCATCTGAGTTGTATGCTTTAAAGGACTTGTCGCTATGGCAGTGGTGGTATCCAGGTACTGTGCACTTTGTGTATTAGGCTGTGTGATTATATTGATTTGCAGTTATACTGCTGTTTTACTGTGTAATTGTATTGATTTCGTGAACTGTAATGTTAGGGTTGTTTTAAGAATAAATTATAGTTATTTGTTGCTTCTTTATTCATTCCCCTAGACATTTCACGCTGCCTGATTTTTTTTCTCCATTACAAAGTTTATGTTCATCACGCATACGTGATCTGTTGATATTAGGTTCCGTATCAATTTACAAACGGCAGTCGCATATGTACGATTGAAGATTCGAATATTTGAATGCACGTATCGGGGGAACTTTTCAACCAATGAATATGGCACATTGGGCTCAAAAAGTGAATGAAAAGATGGGCTGTGGTGAAGCCAACATTTAATATCCCACGCATTTCGAAGGCCTGCATTCCTGAGGATGCAGGTTTCTAGTTTCACTTGTTACTTCCATCCTTGGGACAATCAAGTCACAGGAATTTGGTACCCTCTCTCAGAAGTTTTTACGTGTATGTTCTGAAACTTGGTTGTATACTAGTATTGATCATGAGCAAGGCTGCATGGTTGTGCCACCTGTTTGTTTTAATGTTTACGAAATAAACTTAATGCTTTGAAAATGCCAAATAACAGCAACTTTTTCAGTTTCTCAGAAAGTAGATTCATGCATATACTTAACTCAATGTATACTAAATACCCTGTGACTGTTATTCAGTCAAACAAGAGAAGCTTCTATTACAGAATTTTGAAATAAACACCATTTAGCATCTCCTTGTGAATGTGTAACGCCACTCTTGTACCTCTTACCCACATTCTGTTGAATATAATTCATCCTTTTTTCAGAACAACTTCAATATTTGCTTCTACACACTTTATTGTTATAAATATAACCCAGTTCCAAGACCTCAAACGGCCACCTTCTAGAGATACTAGATAAAAATGTGACTTCATAATATACCAGTAAAACCAAGCAAATAGAAATCATATGAATCCAATTACAGGCAAATTCATGTAGATTGGCATCACTTAAAATTTATAAAATAATTTAGACCTCATGGAGTGGAATTTCTTCTGCTCAAAATAAAAGTGAGTATGGCTGATTTATACTATGATAAAAAAAAATAAAATTACGAACATCCACCTCATACAGGATCGTGGTAAAACGTTAGTGGCTAATACGTAATTGTTCCAAATATATAAATACAGTCCCAAAGAATTACAATGTACGGTTCACCGGCTCCATGGTTTCAAAACAGACAAGCTTTGTCCGCCAGAAAAAAAGTTGGTCCTAAAACCAATCTAGCCTTTGATAAACAAATCCCTCGCAGAATTATTGAATAACTACTTTATGGTGTTTCAGATTAGTTCTAATATTTCCAAACTGAATATCGTCCATTAAATGACCTCATATTTAATAGCTATCAGATTAAAGTTACTATAGGACAAACCCACCAGGCATACAAGTTAACACCAAACCGAGAGAAAAGATAATACCTCCTGCAAAAACATTTAGTAACGTTGGAAATTAAATCGCTTCAACAGCTGGAAAAGTCTAAGTACGGTATAACAACAAAACCTTTGAACAGCACTTTGTTATTAAATCCGTTCATTATGGCCGGTCCACCTCTTGCTATGTTGCGGGATGTATGCGGAAAGGAGGCAATTAGATCATGGTTCACAAATAAAAATGTATGATTGTTCTTTACGTGCAGTTTAAAAGTGTTCCATTTGCGTCCTGGAGGAGCCACATTTTTGCATACTCCTGACTTGGTGTAGTCATAGAACAACTTCCCGTGTCGAAAATAGCCATACCCGTAACACAGGTTGTATGAATGAGGTCTAAAATGATAGGGGAAATGCGCAGAACGCGTATATAGATGGTATAACTCGTTAACTGAATATCTATTCGTCTTTATGTAACGTTTACAATATGCAGTATATTCTTATACTGGTATTCAAAATGTGTTTCACGTAACTCTGAATTAAATAAATTTTAAAAAAGTATCCATAGATAAATCGGGTATATTTGTAAAGATTTTTTTTTTTCAAATTTTTCATTTTATGGGTAAGAACGCATATTGATACATAAATACATATTTATATAAATAAATATATATTTATATATATATATATATATATATATATATATATATATACTCACTCACCGAATGAACACAAAATCATAGTTGTTGCTATCTATGAAGTTAAAAACAAGACCCGGATGACCAGCATTTACACCGCCATTCCCTATATAATTAAGCAGATGAGCATGCAGTGTGTAGTCGTCGGCGTAGATCGCTGGGGATTTAGGGATAGCCATGCAGTGCTTGTCTCGTGGCCATTTTTTTCCAGTTTTGACGTCATCCAGAACGCCGAAACCAAACGAATTGCCGCTCTTGGTCGAACAGGAATTATATGTGAAAAGATCCATTTGTTCTGTAAACAAGAGACCATATTAAATATAAAAATAAAACATCGACCAAGGTACGTGCAGAAATGATAAAAGACTCACGTCAATTAAAGACTTTAGTGAAGATATACAGATATTTCGGATACGAAAGAAAAACGTCATGATAAATGAAAGTCAATATTACGGATACAAGAAATAAGCATCCTGGGTGTGAGATGATTAATAACAATAATAAAAATTACTATTATTATTATAGAATAATAATAAAATGATAATAATTATAACAATAAAATAAATAATAAAAAAAATAATTATAGTGAAATAATAATAATTGAGATTATTGTAATTATTATAGTAACACTTCGGGATCAAAATCCGCATTCTGATTAATATTTAATGTATCAGAGGTATTAACAACCCAGAGAAAACATATAAAAGTCCCCTGGATAAAAAGGGAATACATATCTGGGAGCAGTTAAAAACACATCCCGTATAAGAGAATTAAGCATACCATATATCACCAATTAATATTCCGGATAAGATAAAATATTAGTCCGGATACTAGAATAAAGTGCAAGCGAAGAGAAATAATTTCACAGAATCCCAGATGTGGACAAAAATCCGGTATAACAAAATAAACATCTCGAAAGAACAAAAAATAATAAAAATAATCCTTCCGTGTCAGATAAATAAACATGCCGGGTAAGACAACATCCAGGAAATGGAAAACAAACATCGTGGAGAAAGTAAATAAACATTCCGAATGTGAGAAATAAACATATCTGATTAGAGAACTGAACAACCCGGATAGGAGAAATAAACATCTAGGATAAGTTTAAAACAATCCGGAAAAGAGAAATTATTATTCCAGATAAGGGAGACAAATCTTTGACAAAGGAAATATTCCAGGTAAATACTAAAAAAACCCGAGTGGGATAAGTAGATAAGAGAGATAAACGTCCGTAGAGTGTATTTAATGTACATAATGTACTTAAAAATATAAAAGAAATACTTTCAAATTTACATTAAAAAAGATTAAATCTGTTTAAAACGCCTAGAGGATTTTGCGAATAAAACACCGCATGTTCGAACCTACTATATTCGCCTGGGGTCCAAGCGGGGCATGCTTTGCATGTTAAAGTAAAGACCAGTAATGGAACAACCGCAAAACGATAGACAATCGTCATTTTCTGAAAAAAAGTAACAATTACCAGTTAAATTCACGAATACAAAAATGATGGTGGATCGTATATATATTGTAATAATAAATAATTATCAAGAATGACCAAAAATAACAAATAATAAATACAATTAATGAATTACCAATAACCAACACTGCATAATATTTCAAACACATATATATTTATGATTATTTAAAGAGGGTTTTCTTGACATTCTCAACAAGAAATATTCACACCATTAAAATGTAATATATAACTCGCTATTGATTGCTTGGAATTTGTTGCTGTAATTTTCACTCAGAAAAAAAGTATAATAATATATATATATATCTGTATATATATGCCTGGATGGGCAATCATCTATAAAAAAACCACCAATTTTCGCCTCAATCAGTGTCCTTTCAATGGAATGCAACATGGTTTTACAGGGTTATAAGTTAAGGCCGTGGGCTAAATGAATCGTGCAAACCTACATGACTTCTATCGTGCCTTTATATTTCCTATTTGTAAAAATTTATTGAGAGAAAGATGTTGACAAGAAAAAAGGTTTTAAGCATTCACCTTTCTGACGTGGGTTATGTCATTTTTATTAGCGTTAAACCGGGTTAAGCAGAACGAGGGTAGGGTGACACGTCATGCATCTTTTATGATTAAATTTCAAAGCAAATTAAATAAACTTTTCGAGAGAAGTTCATTTGTTTTTTTTTTTTTTTAGGTATAAAGTTACGTATACACTCGATGTCTCAACTGACATTTTAAATTATAATTTTTAACGATGATGCAACGATGAGTTTCTGATAGTTGAATGTATAGCTTTTTTAAATCGTAGTTTTCATAAATTTAACACCTATAGGAAAAAATAAATTCGATGTACGTAGGGCCTGTTGTAGTGCCCCCTGGGCGGAAGTAGGCCTATGTAATCAATAGTCCAGCATGCGAATTTGGAAACAAAAACAAGACGCAATCCCCACGCCTATTTTCGAAGTGATCGAACTCACACAAATTGACTCACAAAAGCAAGCTCTCGCTAATTTAGCGACGGCTTTCAAAACATTTTGAATCGGCACGCGCAGCCTACAATGGCAGTTTGCTAGTATAGAAGGAAGCCTTATTATCTTATGTTATAGAGACCGGCTTAAGCCATACATGTTTTACAATATAGGTTCAACCCATTCATACGTAATTTAATGTGTACACATAATAATATTTTTGCGTGGTCTAATTCTCTATTTATCTTGTTTTAACATTTTGTATTGTTTTCCTACGAAATACATGTACATTTAACAAATATTATTATTATCATTGAATAATTGTTCATAAACATGTATTCTTTCTGTTAGAATCCGCATCCGTTTCGCGTTTACAATTTTTCCATGCATAACTAATAGGAGAACCTAAATTACAATGATGCTACAAAACTTTATTTTATGAAAAATATTTTTCATTTCAGTTCTTTGAAATAATTTGTCTCTCTATTCAGCATGACACTAAAAGTCTCTTAACAGAGTTCAAATTGTCGATTTAAGTACAAAATTGCATGTTTATAAAACTAAAGGGGAATATAGCATTAATTGAGTTAGCTGTTGAATGATCTCCTTTGCATGAATATATGAAATTAATTGTTCCAGTGTGGGCCCTGCACCGCAGCCTACTTAACATTAGAAGCCGAATGAGTGACATATCAGTTAAGACAAGTGACACAATGATAACCGACTATTGTCATAATATAAGTATATTACCTAATCCCTTGATAGAAAACACATCAGTTTCTTTTTGGAGATAACATGCCTTAATGGTCAGCGTCCAATATCACAAAATGCTACTATGAAAGTGAAGTTCGACGAAAACTTGTGGATGCATCCTGAATTTGGCTAAATATATTTTTTTATAGAAAAATATTTGCCTACCTTTCAGCTGGGATTCACTGATACAATTAGATGATGTTGTATGTTTCGATCAGCAGACAGGAACTGGATGGTTGTACCACCAGCTATGAAACATATATTAATGTTAACAATAATATTCGCCTCCGTGTTTCAATCTGTGGCTACAGATTAGCTAGTGAAAAGACTAGCTGTGAAAAGAAACTCACAATGGATCTGACCATAAATAATATAAAATAATCCCGCCGACCTTGTGTAACACAACATATGGCGAACTAAAGTAAATTTGTGGCAGGTGTTCTGCTTATTTTTTTTAACCTCTGCCAGGAAGGGATTATGTATTTTCCCTTGGTTCGTTGATTTCTCTGTTTGTCTTTTAGCAACTTTGAAAATTATGTAAAGTTTTTGTGGACACTATAATACCAAAAAACAATCCATTAATGGTGTATAGGTTAACATGACAGGTCAAAATATTTGGGAAAATACTGGTCTTATAATGAAACACTAAACGTTGTAGCAAATGAAATTAACACTGTTAATTTCAGAAATATGTACTTGGACGGCTTTGATGCTCATGTTAAAAAAATAAAGACTGAATTTCAAATCATGAATGACATATTCTCTCTAAAAAAATAACAATTAATTTTTTTATGAATTAAAAAAAAGTTTTACTTAACAAACCCCTTTTCTTAAAATAGTCCTTCATATATGGCAAGGATGAACAAACACCAAACTTTTCAATTTCCGTTGTAAATTATAATACCATTGTTTTTATGATGTTATCCTAGATACCCTTAAACTTTTATGCTTATCTGGATTACCATCATATATCTTAATTCAAACACCATTTGTCTCGTAAAAATAGGCTTTTACACGGAACAAATTGCAACATACCCCCCTCTCCCCAGGTCACATCCAGTACTCCCAGTCTCTTCCCGGAATTAAATTAAGTATACATATGATTGAATATTCCTAAATACAAATATGAAATACATGTCACTGGTTTTGCAGATTTCGGACTTTTTTCTACATTTCATTAGGTTTAATCCTGCAAATATGATATTTTCTTAAATTTATATTTATTTATATTTAACATATGATAATTCTGGTAGGAATTAAAAAATTAGTATATATTTATTTATATATATATATAAATATATATACTTTCGCAGATATTTTGCCCCCCCCCCCCCCATCCTGGCTGAGCATGGTAAAAATTGTTTGAATTAAGTTGTTACCTAACATATGGACATATGATTCATTTAATAAATTTGCGGTTTTGCCTACACACTATAGAACAATATGTATGACAGCCGTGGGAGTACCTCGCACAAGAGGCCCTCACCTTTTGCTAGACTATACAACCCCCACTGTTATATTACAATGGTCAAAGTTAGATACAGTAGGAGTATTTCTTTTAGATATTGCAACAGGCTGCTGGTGTAACGATTTCAGATCTCCCATGATACAGATTACCGGGGGCAAATCTGAAGTCGAATTCATTAACTTTAAATAGATCTCGGAATGGGTTTTCCCTCCAAAACAGTTGTTTCTTTGTGTTAAATAAATTTAAATTCCTATAATATTTTTTCTTCAGGACTTTTCAAATTATGTTTAATCTTAGTATACCTTAAGTTTGAATGTAATGTGGCATGTGCTTAGCTAAAGTTCATATATGTGTATATATATATACACACAATTAACAATAAATTAAAATTTGACGACAGTTCATTTTTCATATATTGATTCCTGCTTTAAATCTTGCATCTTACTTTATTTACTGAAATTATTGATTTAAATCAACGATGGTTTAATCTGACAGTTCGACGTAACCTAAAATAAGGCTCAGGCTACCCCCGGTGATTATCTGATATCGACTATAAGGGGGTAATAAGCGATGGGAGTAACTTGGAGTCTAAAGTGCTGTTCTGTATAGACCATGTGATAATCATCGCTGGTATAGAGTTCATACAACCGCAGACAAACTTATAACATTTTTAATCATTTCATCTGATGAAATATTCCCTAAATTCATTATGTTATTAGTCTGGCATAAGTTTCGTATGTGTAGTAACTGGGTATTTTTTTTTCAGGAAGAACCTAGAATCGTTCCAATTACCATTTAAAAACATGTTATTTGACTGATTTGATTTTTTTCTCTGAATACTTCAGTCACAACTTAAAACTTGGCCGGCTGTATCAAGATTATCAGTGACTCCTATAAGGATTAATAGAACCGATGCATGTGTCTCAGTATAAAAATAAAATAAAGCTGTCACTTTTTTCTTGAATTCAACCAAAAATATTCTAAATATAGTCTAAGACTAAATCTGGTATTCTCCTGTTTGTATATTATCACCAGATCGAGAGTATCATCAATTCACATAAAAAAATGATATAATGATCATAATAATAATAATAATAATAATAATAATAATAATAATAACAATAATAGGACTTAAAGGGGTCTGAGGTGCCATGATAATACCCTTCCCATGATAATACCAATAGGACTGAGACCCCATTACGATAATCGAAATGATGATAATAATAATAATAATAATGAAAAATAAAAAAGTCACATCTTAAGGAATAGTATCCATTGGAACGAGAAGAAGCTACTGATTTTCCTATCAGATACCAGGGGCGTATCCCGGAGGGGGCACGAAGGGGGTCATACCCCCCCCCCCCCCCCATCCCCACACCCCAAAATGTAAAAGATTCCGCTTAAATGTATATAAAGCGTATCAACAACAATTTTCCCACCAGGTATTCAAGCTGAAATACAATAAATATTTCGCAGGGACTTGGAGGTAGAAAACTACAATTGACGTTTTTAAACTTGTCTCTGTATAGTATTTTTTTCTGCCTGGCTCCTGAACAACAAATGGTCGCCCTACCTTTACATCCCTTGCGTGCAACTTAAAAAAAATTGAAGTTGGATGTACAATATAATACCACGCTCTCATTGGCATGGTTACCATTCTTTCTCTGTACCAGCTCTGGTGGTGAAACAAAGGGAATCTTATTATACAAAGCAGCGGTTAAAACGAAGGAGATTTTGAAAAGAATGCAGTGTACAACCGCTGTGTGTTCTTTTCAGTTTCATGTCACTGTGATTTTGATACATTTTATAAAGTAGTATTAAATAATGTTATCCAGGCATACGCACATTATCTTTAATGATTCTAAATATGTATACGCAATGTACATTTCGATTCCACTTACCTCCATTTTCACATCGTGAACCAAAGACAGACTTATGAAATTTTACCCAAAGAAGGACGTTAATAAATGGCATTTGTGTTTAAGGTAGGGTTGCTATGTACAGCCCCTAAATGTCAATCATTTCTTTTTTTCCCGCGTATCTCTATACAAGACAGATATAAAAAGGTTGGTTAGCCGCATTGGTGTTTTTTTTTTTCAACTAAAAAAAGTCGATCCTGCATGATATGATATAACACCGTTTATTATTGTTGTGGTTCTGTGTAATATGTCACTGCAGTAGTGATATATTGATCCATGTAGCCACGTACATGGCTAACAAAACAGGGTTGTTCTAGGATTTGCGGGAGGGTTTTGTTGTTACCTAACAACAAACAACTGACGGGAGGAGGTTAACGGGTTAGCTTTAAAATTTGGAAAACACAACAAAGAAATTTAATTTCTCGCATTAAGGCCAGGGGGAGGGGGGCAATAATCTCCAATCCGGTCCCCTCAAAAGTGCTCCTCTCATAGTGGATCCTTTCATTGCAGACCCTCTTATAGCGGATCCTCTCAAAGAGCATCCTCTCATGAGAGATCCCCTCATAGCAGCTCCTCTCATAGCAGATCCTCTCATAGCGAATCCTCTCATGAGAGATCCCCTCATAACAGCTCCTCTCATAGCAGATCCTCTCATAGCGAATCCTCTTATGAGAGATCCCCTCATAACAGCTCCTCTCATAGTAGATCCTCTCATAGCGAATCCTCTCATGAGAGATCCCCTCATAACAGCTCCTCTCATAGCAGATCCTCTCATAGCGAATCCTCTCATGAGAGATCCCCTCATAACAGCTCCTCTCATAGCAGATCCTCTCATAACGAATCCTCTCATGAGAGATCCCCTCATAACAGCTCCTTACAAAGCGGATCCTCTCATGAGAGATCCCCTCATAACAGCTCCTTACAAAGCGGATCCTCTCATAGCGAATCCTCTCATGAAAGATCCCCTCATAACAGCTCCTCTCATAGCAGATCCTCTCGTAGCGAATCCTCTCATGAGAGTTCCCCTCATAACAGCTCCTCTCATAGCAGATCCACTCATAGCGAATCCTCTCATGAGAGATCCCTTCATAACAGCTCCTTACAAAGCGGATCCTCACATGAGAGATCCCCTCATAACAGCTCCTTGCAAAGCGGATCTTCTCGTGGCAGTTCCCCTGATGACAGATCTTCTCACAGCAAATCCTCTCATCTCCAATCCCAATATTATAGAAATATCTCAAACGGTTATCGTAGTACTGTGCATTGAAGGAATTCCAAGATGGCTATCTAGCGGCCGGTTTGGATATCTGAGGGTATGTAATTCAGCTAGATTGTGTATGCGGAGCTTACAAACCTCAACCAAAACATTTCTGATCAGACTGTCCTGAGCGATGTACAGTGTCACGTTTCTTTAACAAGGGTCAATGACAAAAGTAACTAGTAATCTACAATCTAAGAATATGCTGGCATTCATTATTCGGACCGTATTCCCAGGTTGATTCGTGGCTTAATGACTGTACATTTGTGAATATACCGTGATGACGATCCTGAATCCGGATTTTGTACAGTATCCACACCAAAATCTCATCAGAGTTTTCCCTGGTCCATTTCCGGAATTCTTTGATCATTTCATCAGATTCCGTCCATGATTGCGTTAATTTCGTTGTGAACAAACCGACACACAAAACACATACACATACACGAACGGGAATGAACGCATACCCTCCTCTCGGAAGGGAAAAGTCCGCACCTGAGTATTCTGCGCAATATCACACATCAATTATACGAGTTTACCTGGTCATCCTAACAAATGCTGGCCCTAATAGGCTTTTTATTGGCGCACATCATACACAGATAAAAAGTCAAATATGGTTTTTCAAGACACACGTTACCTGATTATGCATTTCAAACTCCCTTCAATACTCCATTATAATACACATGAAGAGAGGACTCGTGTCTCTTTGCTGCCGCCATGTATGGGGTTTAGCATGTTTTTTAATGCTTTAAGTGATAACACAATACACTCGACATGCCTTATATTTCAGCCATTTATCATAAACGCTGCGTCATATAAAAGATTTCATTTAGCCACAATCTTGTTATATACAATTTGATGTTTCCATCGGAGTAATTACCCAGTCTAAACAACAGATTTCTTATATTTTCTCTTCATTATGTGCAATCCTAGTTGAGGGAACTTCTAACTTGTCATTTATGTGTTACTTTGTATCCATATTGGAAAATACTCATATTAGCGCTTGGCGCTACCTATATGATCCAATTTTGATAAATATGATTAAAATAGTCGCGCTGTAGATATAACCGTTTTCTGATCGACTACCTACAAACGACTGTTGTTTGTTGTGACAAATTATTTCAAGTTCATATATAATATATATTTCAATGATATGATTACTTGAAATTTATTCAAAAACTTTACTGAATAACAAATAATCATAAATTCATAAATAAAACCTTGCAAATTGCAGAAACATCACTAATTCTAAAATGAAATTCATGTAGCCTTGAATTAAAGCATGCTTTAAACTTTGAGGATATTGTAATTAAAGAGAAAAAGGCACATTTTATCCAAACATTGGATTTTTTATTTGAAAACAATGAACATGTTCTGCCTATATATAATAAATTAATTTACGCGTGAGACTGATTAATGTACTGGTGCCTTGCTTGCTGCAGTACCATGCATATCACAGAGCTCTATTAGGTGTAGCTGCTGTCATTCGCGATAACAAGAGGCGGAACTTTAGTAACAAGGTACTTATATGCGTTGAGAATTGAATAACACTCAACAAATGAAGTTTTTTTCATGTTTAACTTAAGCTTATCATACATCGTGTTTACATGATAAATTAAGTGTCCTGCAGTGTGATTTTTTTCTAGTTATTTTATTCTTTTTTGTGCATTCACAATAAAATATACTATCTGAAGTTAGATCGCTTTTTTGATTTACATTAGCAAAAAAGATAACTGCTCTTTTATGTATTGCGAAGGAATTCCCTGCTAATGAAATCATCCATCTAATGGCGTTGTTGCAAAGAAAAAGCCTATATAGCATTGAAATTTGACGTGATATGTTATATATGTTGTCTTGTTTTGTTATCCTTTGAAAGAGGACAGGCAATTTCTAAGACTGCCCCGGGCGGCAAGGAGGCTAGGTACGCCGCTGACGCGCAGTTACAAATATTTTTACATAAAGTTCAAATAACATTTAAATACAGTGTACTTTAAATGGCTCTTCTGGAAAAGAGCCTACTCTATATAAATACCGCAGGGCTAAGTAAGAACAACTTAATAGTCTACTTAACCAAACCTTGAATGTGGATCTCTAGATCTGTTGCTGCAGAAATCTTGTTATTTTTATTTCTATTCTCATTTATTCATGTTTAATTTTTCAGATTCCCCATCATTTATATTATTAAGTTATCCAAAGTTTATTACTTTATCATTCATGTTGAGGATATTAATGTACGTTTGTGTGATTAGCTCTGTTAAGATAGCATCCAGATATTCTATATAGGGGGGGGGGGGTTCTGTAATTACACTCTGTTGGATCATAACACCGAGGTACCCCCTAGTCGCACTTGTCTGTGAGTGAATGGCCTTGCCTTTAGCCCGAAGAGCGCTCAGCCTGGGTTTGGGTCGAAAATATATCAGCTCCTCAACTGATACTCAAGCTTTGAGTCCTGCTTGTGTTCTGCCTAGACCAAAGAAGCCGATAAAATGCAAAGTTTAACATAGACTTCCACAGCAATTATTTTACCACGAGGATTTATTTTAAATGATGATATTTTGTACTTGTTATCTTAGATTTTTTTTAGAAATGAAATCAATATGTTATAAATGATTGAATCTTTAGACTTTACCGTTTATATCCTAAGCTTGAAGAAATATATACATTAAAGCTTGTACTCCCACATATAAAATTTGACCCCATCATCCAAAAAAAAATTAGGGATTAAAATTTATTGAGCAAAAAAATCGTCATATGTTTTTGAAGGATGCCTCAAAATGTCCTCTTTACATCTATATTTAAACAAATTCTCTCTATACGGGATGGGATACCGTCTCCCATACCCTCCCCGTGTACCCTAATCAAATTAAAAAGTGCCTCTAGATTTTATTTGAATGTGAAATTATATATATATATATATATATATATATATATATATATATATATATATATATATATATATATATTGCCAATACCCAATAAGCATGTGTCATTCTATCACGTAAAACCATATTTGAACGTCTGTGTGTATTATAGCCATTAAATTAAGTGAACTTGAACCATTACAACATATCATATTTTTGCCATATCTCCGAAACTGTTAACCTTACCTCCATAATCTATAACTCATTTTGTTTCTAAATACTTTCCCATATGATAATCTTGTCATCTGTTATCCCAGATGTGTCGATTGTTGTCAGCTATGTCTGCTTTCATGTTCTTTTGTGTGATATTTATCGTTCAACAGGCCCAACTTTTCAGCAATCGCTCTGAAAGCCACTCAATGGATAGTAAATCAACAGTTTGTTCTGTCTGTCCGTTTGTCTGTCATTTCAACTTCCGGCAAGCGCTCAACCTATGGTCGTCTAGTTTTTGGTCTTTCAGTTTTATGTGTGCGCCTATGTCTGCCGACAAACATTGGTTCCCTCGCCTACGACATTGTATGACGGTTACTTGTGTGAGGATTTTCAGTTAGTGAGCACGACAAATAATGAAGCCACGGCAACTCCCGTGTCGTTTGAGCCCTGTACACGCAGCTTGCACAAGTACCTCGCTAACAAATTACACGGGGCACGGAGCAATGGCTAAGTATTATTATTATTATTAATATTATTATTATTATTATTATTATTATTATTATTATAATTATTATTATTATTATAAGTTGAAGTAGTAGTAGTAGTAGTGGTAGTAGAAGTAGTAGTAGTAGTAGTAGAAGTGTTATCATATTCATTATTATTATTATCATTATTATTATTTTATTATAAATGGTATTATCATTAGTATATTAGAATTGTAATCATTATTATTATTTTATTTAATATTATAGATTAATGTTATTATTATTATTATCATTTTTTTATTATAATTATTACTGTTCTTATATTTTTGTTGTTATTATTATTATTATTAGTTGTAGTAGTAGTAGTAGTAGTAGTTATAGTGTTATTATTATCATTATTGTTATAATAATAAAAATAACAATAATAATAATAATAATAATAATAATAATAATAAAAATAATAATAATAATAATAGTAATAATAATAATAATAATAATAATAATAATAATAATAATACTTATTATTATTATTATTATTATTATTATTATTATTATTATTATTATTATTATTATTATTATTATTATTATTATTTATTTTTTTTTATTTTTTTTTTATTAATATTATAAGTATTAAAGGTTTTATTTTTATTATTACTAGTAGTATATTTGTTATTATGTTTATTATTATTATTATTATTATTATCATTATTATTATTATTATTATTATGTTTATTATTATTATTATAATAATGATTATTATTATTACTATTATTATTACAAATATTATTATTATAAGTAGTAGTAGTTAAAGTAGTAGTAGTAGTAGTAGTAGTAGTAGTAGTAATGTAGTAGTAGTAGTAGTACTAGTAGTAGTAGTAGAGGAAGTAGTAGTAGCAGTAGTAGTAGTAGAAGTTTTATTTTTATCATTATTATTATTATTATTATTATGTGCAAATCACCTGCGAAAGACAACCCACTCTCACAGCCACGCCGGGGATCGAACCCGCGTTGCCACCGGAGAGAGCCAAGCTTGTTACCACTTAGACTGACTTTACACACAAAGCGTTTATTGTAATGTAAAGTGCTTTGTATGGTCATACAGGAGGGTATGCCTTCGTTCTCGTTCCATTGTGTGTGTGTGTGTGTGTGTGTTTGTTTACAACATAGCTCACGCAATCATAAAACGAACCGAATGAATAATTTCAGAGCTCCTTGGGAATTGGCTAATAAAGATTCGGTTAGATTTTGGTGTGGATCCGGGATATGATCCGGTTCAAGGAAGGACCTCCAGGAATATTCACAAATGTTCAGTTGCATATGCACGATTGAATAAGGAATAAGGGCCGAATAACTGAATGCACAAATGTATTGGGGGAACTTATGCACCAATTAATATGGCACAATGTGCCCAATAAGTGAATAAAAGATGGGTTGCGGTGTACCCAACATTAAGTATCGCCGTCATTCCGAAGGCCTGCATTCCTAAGAAGGCAAGTTTCTAGTTTCACATATTACTTGCATTGTTGAAACAATCAAGTCACAGAATTTGGAACGCTTTCTCAGAAGTTCGTACGTGTCCTGCTCTGACATAGATAAAATATAGATCATAAATGTCTCGTAATTGAAACAAGGCTGCAAGGTTCTGCCACCTGTGAGTTTAAATTTTTACGCAGTTTACTAAATTGTTTTTCACAGACAGTGGATTCATGCATAAACTTAACTCTATGTATACTAATTACCCTCCGATTTTTATACAGTCAGCAAGATAAGCGATGCTACCTAAATATTTTTCTAATGTGTGTGCATTGTTATTTTATGCCAAAGTAAAGCAATTGTGTAATTTTTGACGCAGCCACCGGGGTCGTAGTTGCACTCAAATTCGTACTCGCATTCGTACTCGAATTCGTACTCGCATTCGTACTCGCATTCGTACTCGCACTATGTGATTATTGATTTGGAGACATATCTACTTCACTGCACTTTGAGCTACGTATTCTGTTTATCTTAATATGGGTGTCTTACTTGGAGAGACTTTTAAGTGAACCAAAAACGTTTTGTATTCTTGTATTAATTGTATATATTGATTTGTTGATTATAAATATAATCATTTAAAGAGTCATTCTTCAGCTGAGTTGGTTGCATGTGGAACCCGGATGAAAGTATGTTACACGTAACATGTATCATTCGTTCTGCGTGTTCTACCAGCAATCTGTCTACTTTCTCAGCAGTTATTTCGTTGATTGACCTGATAATTTCGTTATGGGACAGATTAATGGCAGCTTGGCATACACTAGCCGTTTTATAATTAAATAATAATTATGACAATGAATAAAGTAAATATGTGACTGACTGAAAGTGAAGTCGGCGCTCGAACCAGTCACCGGTCTCCAGAAAATCCGGAGCGCAATGGCTCCCTCGGCAACGACAAAGTTCGTCAGATTGATTCGGTATATACAGTTAGATATTTAATGCGAAAATGGAAGATACTGATATAGTTAAAGTTCGAAGTAAGAGAGGTGGAGGTAGCCGGAGAGCACGGAGAGAACCACCGACCTTGGATGGGCCACTACAACCCACTCTCATGGCAGCACCAAGGTTCGGACCCAGGTCTCCAGCGGAGAAGGCCGAACGTTTTACCGCTCAACTGTCTAGGCGCCGTATATGTAGTCCTGTGCATTTTGAACAGAATTGTTCCTAAGAGTTCGGGTCACGGATATGAATATAACTTACAAATTGTTACTCTAATATACAGTGGCTCCAATGTATCTAAATCAGGGGTGGGGGATGACTTCTAGGGGTGAGCATCTTTTGTTAAACCTAAACGAATATTGAAACACGTGAATAAATGTTTTGAATATAATAAAGCATTTGTTAAAGCAGCACGTTACTGACGGTCATGCGTCACTTGGTATAGCTTCTGTTACAGAATTTCGAGATAAGCTTCATTGGGCTTCTCCTTGTGAATGTGTAACACCACTCTTATACCTCTTACCCACACTCTGTTGAATTTAATTCATCCTTTTTTTCAGAACAACTTCAATATTTGCTTCTACACACTTTATTATTATTAATTTGTCCCAGTTCCAAGAGCTCAAACGGCCACCTTCTAGATATACTAGATAAAAATATAACTGCATAATATACCAGTAAAACCAAGCAAATAGAAATCATATGAATCCAAATACAGTCAAATTCATGTACATTGTAGCTGATTTACATCTGTTTGGCATTGTCATCAAATTTTATAAGATAATTCAGACTTTACGGAGTGGAATTTATTCTGCTCAAAATATAAGTGGGTATGGCTGATTTATACTGTGGTAATAAAAATGAAAATAAGGATCAGAGACCGCACATCCAACTCATACAGGATCGTGATAAACGTAGGTGGGTAATACGAAATTGTTCAAAATATATAAATACAGTCCCGGAGAATAACGATGTACGGTTCACCACCTCCATGGTAACATATCAGACAAGCTTTGTCCGCCAGAAAAAATGTGTGGGTCCTAAAACCAACCTAGCCTGGGATAAACAAATTCTCCCAAGCAAAATTATTGAATAACTACTTTATACTGCAACAGATTACTTCTAATATTTTAAAACTGAGTCTGGTCCATTAATTTTTCACATATTTAATCAAAATCAATGGATAGCTTTAAGATTAAAGTTACTAAAAGGCAAACACACCAGACATCCAAGTTACCACCAAACCAAGAGAAAAAAATACCTCCTGCAAAATGTACAGTAACGTTGGAAATTAAATCGCTTCAACTTTTGGAACTGTCGTAATACGGTAGAACAACAAAACCTCTGAACAGCACTTTGTTATTAAATCCGTTCATTATGGCCGGTCCAGCTCTTGCTATGTTGCGGGACGAATGAGGAAACGAGGCCATTAGACGATGGTTCACAAATAAAAATGTATGATTGTTTTTCACGTGCAGTTTAAAAGCATGCCATTTGCGTCCTGGAGGAGCCCCATTTTTGCATACTCCTGACTTGGTGTAGTCATAGAACAACTTCCCGTGTCGAAAATAGCCATACCCGTAACACAGGTTGGGTGAATGAGGTCTAAAATAAGATAAAGAAAATGCACAGAACGCGAATATAGATGGTATAATTCGTTAACCGAATATCTATTCATCTTTACGATGTACAATCTTTATACAATATGCAGTATTATCCCATTCGATTATTTAAATTGTGTATCACGTAACTCTGAATTATATAAATTAAAAAAGCATCGAGAGATGAATCAGCTATATTTGTAAAGATTATATATATATATTATATATATATATATATATATATATATATATATATATATATATATATATTGTTACGGAACCTAATAACAACAGATCACGTAGTCGTGACGAGCATTAATTTTGTACCGAGATAAAATATATCAGATTCTGTAACACTAGGCAGCGTGAAATGTCTAGGGGAATGAATAAAGAAGTCAGTGGTCTTTTGTTAACAAATAACTATAATTTATTCTTAAAACAACCCTAACATTACAATACACTAAATCAACACAATTACACAGTATAACAATAGTACAACAGCAATTCAATACAATTACACCTGGATACCACTACTGTCATAGCAACAACAAGTCATTTAAAATGTATAATCCAGATGAACAGTTAACATAAATCTTCTCAGAGAATAATTCTATCCTATTCAATCACAAATCTGTCACAATCTGTTGTAAACCAAAAGTGAAGTTCCTGTTATAATCCCGAAAGCAAACTGAAGACTATATAAAATCTGTTATAAATTCGAAGAAGATCTATAACTGCTGCATTTATGGGAAAGGTCCACTAACT
Source organism: Sipunculus nudus (assembly GCA_026874595.1). Lineage (NCBI taxonomy): Eukaryota > Metazoa > Annelida > Sipuncula > Golfingiida > Sipunculidae > Sipunculus > Sipunculus nudus. The sequence continues at coordinate 6,023,299 of CM049313.1, read as the reverse complement.
GACTCACACTCTTCTGTGTCCGCTGGAATATTTCTCTCTCCTCTCACGGACTCTAAAACACAGCCCCCTATTTATAACTTTTCATTAAAAAATTCTAGAAAATTCTATTTCACGAACAATCCAAAAGAACCAAACAGTAAATAATACACACGCCCAAAAAACACCACAAGACGCGCTCACAGAGAGCGACCAGCCGAGAAAGTTCCAGATTAGCCCTGTGTCTATACACGCCAGGGTTCACCCAGCACGGATTAAACAAAGCGCTGTCTAGAGTTCACACGTGGGCAGCACTCGGCCAGACGAGGCTGCTACAGCAACGAGCCATGCGTGGCTCACGAACCAAATGTCAACAACACATGGAACACCCCTGCGCACAATAAAACAGACATCTGTAACAATATATATACGCACTCACCGAATGAACACGAAATCATAGTTGTTGCTATCTATGAAGTTAAAAACCAGACCCGGATGACCAGCATTTACACCACCATTCGCTATATAATTAAGCAGATGAACAAACACTGTGTAGTCGTCGGCGTAGACCGCTGGAGATTCAGGAATTGCCATGCAGTGCTTGTCTTGTGGCCATTTTTTTCCAGTTTTGACGTCATCGAGAATGTTGAAACCATATGTACTGCCGCTGTTGGTTGAACAGGAATTATATGTGAAAAGTACCATTTGTCCTGAAAACAAGAGTCCAAATATAAAAATAAACAGAAACAAAACATCGACCAAGGTACGCGCAGAAATGATAAAGGAATCACGAAAAATAAAGACCATAGTGAAGAGAAACAGATATTTCGGATACGAAAGTAAAACTTTATGATGAATGAAAGCAAAAATTACGTATATAAAATATAAGCATCCCGGTTATGAGGTGAAAAACAATAATAATAATTATATAAAATAATAATAGTTAAAATAATAATAATAATTATTATTATTATAAAAAAAATAAAATAATAATAAGCATAATAATTATAATAACAAATATAATAAAAATTATAATAATAGTAAAAATTAAAATAATTGAGATCAAAATCCGCATTCTGATTAATATTTATTGTATCAGAGGAATAAACAAGCCAGAGAAAAAAAATAAAAATGTCCCCTGCATTAAAAGGGAATACAAATCTAGGAGCAGTTTAAAAACACATCCCGTATAAAAGAATAAAGCATACCATACATCACAAATTAATATTCCGGATAAGATAAATTATTAGTCCGGATACGAGAATTAACTGTCAGAGAAGAGAAATAACTTCACAGAATCCCAAATATGAAAAAAAATCCGGTATAACAAAATAAACATCTCAGATAGAAAAAAATGAATAAATATAATCCGTCCGGTCAGATAATTAAACATGGGGGGGGGGAGACAAAATCCAGGAAAAGAAATCAAACATCCTAGAGAAAGAAAATGAACATCCCGGATTTGAGATATAAACTTATCTGATTAGAGAACTAAACAAAAACTGGATAGGAAAAATTAACTAGGATAAGATCAATACATTCCGGAGAAGAGAAATGGTTATTCCAGCTAAGGGAGACAAAACTGTTGACAAAGGTAACATTCCAGGTAAAATCCTCAAGAAACCCGAGTAGGATAAGTAGATGAGAAACATAACGTGCGTAGAGTGTATTTTTTCATAATGTACTTAAAAATATTAAAGAAATACTTTCAAATTTACATAAAAAATCTGTTTAAAAGACCTAGAGGATTTTTTCGAATCAGAAACCACGTGTTCGAACATACCATATCCCCCTGGGGTCCAAAGGGGGCATGCTTTGCATGTTAAAGTAAAGACCAGCAGTGGAACAACCGCAAAACGATAGACCATCGTCATCTTCTGAAATAAGACAAACTCTGAAAAAATAAGAATTATAAGTCAAATTCACGAATACAAAACGGATGGTGGATCGTACGTATATCTTAATAGTAAATAATTATCAAGAATGGCCTAGAATAACAAATATAAAAAAATACAAATGATGTATAACCAATAACATAAGGCCAACACTGCATAACATTTCAAACACATATATATTTATGATTATTTTAAGATGATTTTCCTGACATTCTCTATAAGAAATATTTACACCATCAAAAATGTCATATATAACTCACTATTATTTGTTCGAAAGTCGATGCAATATTTCCATTAAAGAAAAGGATAATAATATTCCGTATCAATCCTGATTAATTAATTATGTTAAGATGCAGTCCTCAGCAGTTTCCATAGCGATAGCAATGAATGATTCCTTAGATTTACACACACATACATATATATGTATTATATACACAAACATATATATATATATATATATATATATATATATATATATATATATATATATATATAACATGGAATCTTCTTATGGATTTATAGAGAGTCTACTTAAAGGAACGTGTGACTTGCTGTTACTGTGCGAACACTGGCTCAGTCCACATGAACTAGCATCATATAAACAAACCTATTGGGTTGAGCATCTTTGGACACATATCAAATCCAGTAATGATGTAGAAAGACCTTTGATTGGACGTCCATACGGAGGTATCGAGTTCATTGCCAAGAAACGTGAACATATTATGTATAAATCTATTATAGTTAATTCTGATAGAGTCACAGGAGTACAGAGATTATGCCAGGGACCAAAACTAAATTAACTGTATTTGGTGTTATATGCCTTATTGTAATGGCTGCACTGACCAGTTTGAGCTGTACAATGAAACTCTTGACATCTTAAAGTCCGCCATTGATAGCATGGAGCCCTCACCCATAACCTGCCACGCCAGGCTGAATTGTCAAGATATTGGTACAGGTCTCATCCATTTAACATACATAGTTTTATGTTGTATGATTTTTTATGCAATAATGATTTCAAAGTTGCAAATTTCTGTTTCAGTCAAGATGTATCTTACACATATCTAAACGGGAGACATTGATCATATTTTGACCACGTGTTTTATTCTAGTTTCTCTGACGATATAATCAGTAATTGCTGAATATTGTCAAATATGCCAACCAATGTTAATGATCACCTTTCCTTGAACACGACTGTTTCACTGCCTGTATTTCCTACTAAAAAATTTAATGTGTACAATCATATTCTGCAGTACCCCAGACTAATTTGGTCGAATACTAAAGTATGTGATTCTAATCACCGTTATATCAAGGAACTGCTAGCCTATTACCCGCAGTAAACCTGAATAACATGAAAACCAGAGATGAGGCTTATTCTGTGGTTAATGCGATGTGTGACAACATGAATAAGACGATTCATGATGCCTGTTCTAAGGTCATTAATGATAAACATTCAAGATACAATTAAGGGTCGGTTTAAGCCAAATAGCTGTTGGAATTATGACTGCTTCATTACACGTGATAAACAACACTTCTGGAATGGTATAAAAAAATCATGTGGTAGGCCACGCAAGGGCCATGCATATGCATGTTATAAAGCAGCTAAGAAAATGTATCGTTCAGCCTGTAACCAAGCTGTGAATAATCATATGAACAAATTATCGCTGAAGTTAAATAATCTGTATACGAGTAGAAATATGAAGAAATTTTGGAATTTGATTAGGCAGACAAAAATGGAACAATCCTCGTATGATAACATTGATATATCTAAATTGACGGAGTATTATACTGAAACGTTCGCCGATTCTGATGTTCATAATCCTGTAATCTTGAATGCTCGCACTGATGTTAAAGCAAAATATGACCATCTTACTTCTTTTATTTGTACTGAAAAAGTTATAACTGAATCTATGATTATTAGTTACATTAAAAATCTTAACTCTGGATGCTCGCCAGGTTGGGATGGTATTGTATCTTAACATTATAAGCATGCTATTCAATCTAGGATTATTAATTATCTTAGTACAATGTTTACTCTGTGTATTAGATATGGCGTTTTGCCAGGTTGTTTTTATGAAGGGTTATTGGTACCTTTACTTAAAAACCGACACGAAATCCTACTATACCAAGAAATAATCGACCTATCACAATCTCATGTACGATATCTAAAATTATGGAATTATATATACTGGATGTATCTAATTTCCACGAATTTAGTGATTTGCAATTCGGATTCGTTGCAGGGAGAGGAACGGATATGCCCTCTTCCCTAGCTAATGAGGTCATAACGTATTGTTCCAAGCGTGGTTCTCCCATCTATACATGTTTATTAGATGCAGAGGGTGCGTTTGATGCTGTACTGTATGCTATTTTGTTTAAGAAAGCTATGAATGTTATACCTGATCACTACTGGGTACTGATTGTGAACTGGTATAAATCAATAACAGTTCAAATTAATTGGGGTTCACAAGTGAGGCAATAAGAATTACCAAGGACACACGTCAGTAAGGACTAACCTCCCCTTTGCTCTTTAATTTATTTTATAAACATTTGATCAACACATTATCGAAGTTTACAGGTGGCATTAAGATTAATAAAGTATCTCATAACGTATTCTGTTATGCTGACGATCACATGTTGTCAAGTCTGACTGCCTCTGGTTTACAAAAGATGATTGATTTAGCTGATGCGTATATAATACAACATTGTCTTAGGTTTAATCCACAGAAAACCGAATGTGTCGTTTTTTGGACAGTGTACACTAGAACCTTGAGCTGAATGGCGATTTGATGGTGTTTAGTGGCTAAATACAAAGTGTGAGATATCTTGCTGTTACTCTGTCAAATTCTAATCCCAAGGAGCATATTGATGACCTCATAAATGCATGCAGGAAGGAATTTTATTCTCTTCAAGGAGCTGCTTTCTCAAATTTTGTAAGCGATGCTGATTCTTTATCTAAGTGTGGAAAACAGCTATTAAGCCTGTGTTGGCATATGGCACCAGTGCAATATATGTCAGTAAACAATCTGTAACAAAAATGGAAAAGTTACAGTCACATCTACTAAAGGTCGGAATTGGTTTACATAAATATTGCAAAAGTTCTCCCATTTTGAAAGCGAATTTTCTCAAATATAATTTTGATAAGTGATACAAGCAAATGGTAAAGAGGGAATTGAGATATGATGTCAATGATGGAGAGTCGGATACCGTCCGGCAGTTATTGGTCAGTCACGCACATTATAATAAATATATCTTAAATATACTTCTGACACCATTTTAATATATTGATTTTATGTATGTTACGGTGTCTCTTCTATCTGGTTTTATTTTTCTTATTACTTTATATTTTATTATGTATAAAGTATATGTACTCTTCTTCTGAAGGCTTTATAAACTGTTATTATTATTATTATTATTATTATTATTATTATTATTATTTGTTAATATATGCCTGGGTGCGCAATCATCTATAGAAACACCAATTTTCGCCTCAATATGAGTCCTTTCAATAGATTACAACAAGGTTATACAAGGGTTATAAGTTAAGGCCTAGGGCTAAATGAATCGTGCAAACTTACATGACTTCTATCATGCCTTTATATTTCCGATGCGTAAAAATTTTTTGAGAGAAAGATGTTGATAAGAAAACATGTTTTAAGCATTCACCTTTCTGACGAGGGTTATGTCATTTTTTATTAGCGTTAAACAGGGTTAAGCAGGACGGGAATAGGGTAATACGTCATGCATCTTTTATGATTAAATTTCAAAGCAAATTAAATAAGCTTTTGGAGAGAAGTTCATTTGTTTTTTATGGTATAAAGTTACGTATACAAGTGTTGTCTCAACCGTCATTTTAAATTATAATTTTTATCGATGATGCAATGATTAGTGTCTGACAGATGAATGTATATTTTTTAAGTCGTTGTTTTCATAAATTTAACACCTGTAGGAAAAAATAAATGCGATTTACGTAGGGCCTGATGTAGTGCCCCCTGGGCGAAAGTAGGCCTATGTAATCAATAATCCCGCAAGCGCACATGGAAACTAAAACACAACACAACCCTCTCGTCTGTTTTGGAAGTGATCAACTCACACAAATTGACACACAGACGCAAGCTCTCGCTGATTTAGCGACAGCTTTCAAAAACCTCTCGAATCGGCAATTTCAGCCTATTTTGGCAGTTTGCTAATAAAGAAGGAAGCCTTATTATCTCATGTTTTAGAGACCGGCGCAGGCCATATATGTATTACAAAAGGTTCAACCCATTCATACGTATTATGATGTGTATATATATGATAATATTTTTGCGAGGTATTTCACTATTTCATAATTTTTTGTCGTTATTGTATATTGTTATTATGTTTAAAAAAATTTTTATATACATGTATTCCTTCTTTTAGAGTCCGCATCCGTTTTGCGCATACCATTCTTTTAAATAACTTGTATCCCTATTAAGCATGATACGGTAAACTAAAAATTCTCAAAATAGAGTTCAAATTCTAGATTTAAGAACAAAAGTGCATGTTATTAAAACTCGGGGAATATAACATTAATTGAGTTAGCTGTTAAATGATTTCCTATGCATCCTATGTAATACTTATCAAAGGAATTCACTCCACCTTTGTCCTCAATGTTCTCTTAAACCGCATTGCGTATGACACTATGCCATACCCCATTTTAACGGTTATTGTCTCCACAATGACATAGACGATATGAGAATATATAGTTTTTAATGTAGTGATTTTTCTGTTTTTACTGACTTACGCGGTTAGACTGAGCACAGCCAAAATGCCTTCGGCAATGACAGGAATGCTTGCATCGTGGTCACTTAACCTATTACTCAAGGACTATTTGTTCACATGAATAATACTTGCTTTCAATTAGGGGTATTAGCATGTCTGCCTTACATATGACCTAGGCTCACCCACGTATCTACCCACATGCGTGGTCAGTAAAAGAGAAAAACACATGTGTCTCGCTTCATGTAATGGAGGGTTCAACCCACTAGGATTAATGACAAAACTTAATTCAAGGTCCAAAAATCAGGAACAAGGGTGGAGTAGGGTTGGTTGGTGACGGGGGTTTCAGGCCTTAAAATTGGTTTGATGCAATGAAGGAAAGGTTGCGGCAGCTCAAATGGGATACGGACCCTCTATATGGAGTCCCATTGGATCCGCATCTGCTACTACCAAGATTTGCATAATTCTGTTTCAGAAACAGTTTTCTTGCAACGTACATTTAATAAATCGTTCATATATTCCTTACATCAACCTTTTCTTTAGACGTCCAATCCAACAATAAAATCCAGTCAAATATCATCGAAAACGTGAATACCCCGCATCACATTCCGGTTCGCAAAGTAAGTATCATAACCGACCAGGTCTTCAAGGTAAACATACGGGGTAGGGACTTCTTGCAACGAGCATAGCGCCACAAAATAAATGTAAAAAATATTTCTACATATCTTATTGAGACAGTATCCCACGAAACTTGTGGATGAATCCTGAATTTGGCTGATTATATATTTTTATAGAATAAAATATTTGCTTACCTTTCACCTGGGATTCAATGATACAATTAGATGATGTTGCACGATTCAATCAGCAGACAGGAACTGGATGGTTGTACGACCTGCTATGAGACATATAGTGATGTTAACAATTTTTTCGCCTCCGTGTTTACATCTGTGGCTACAGAGGGAGTAGCTGTGAAAAAAAACCTTTATAGATCTGACCATAAATAATGTAAATAATTCCGCCTACCATGTGTAACACAATGGCGAACTAAAGTAAATTTGTAACAGGTGTTGGCTTATTTTTACCTCTGCCAGGAAGTTATTATGTTTTTCTCTTGATTCGTTGATTGTTCTGTTAGTCTTTTAGGAACTTTGACAATTTTAGCAAATTTGAAAAATATGTCATGTTTTGGTTTATATGATAATACAAAAAACAATCCATTAATGACAAATGAAATAACACTGTTGACTTAAAAAATATTTACTTTGACGGCTTTAATGTACATGACAAAAAATATAGACTTAATTCAAATCATGAATGAAATATTCTTCGAGAGAAATAACAATTTATTTTTTTTATGAATTTAAAGAAAAAGTTTTTTAAACCTTTTCGGAAAGTATTCCTTCATATATGGCAAGGTATGACTTGTTAATTATAATACAATTTTTTATGATGTTATTCTAGATACTCTTTAACTTTGATGTTAAGCTGGATAACCATTATACAGTCGAATCTCTCTGAGAGGGCACGTCCATAAAGTGGGCACTTTCGGGTAGTCCCATTTTTTCTTCTCTTTATTGTGTTTAGCTAATGTGGGCACCTCTGTAATTTGTAAAGTGGGCACTTCATTGAATTTCCGAATTGAAGTATCTTCATATTTAAACTGTCAGAGTTTCATTTATTATGAATTTTTAATTAATAACAATCAGAATAACCGTGAATTATGATATATTTATATTCCGACTATTAACGATTAAACAGATGAACAAAGCCAAAGGTGTATTACTCTCTCTCTGATTGCGTATTCATAATAATAACGTTCTTGACTCAATGGTAAGCATGGGATTCTGGCATACTAATAAGACTACTTTAATATGCCTGCACAGGCTCTAGTAAGACCTTAACCATAGACTGGCAATATCTTTGATTGTTTTTAGCAAGTAATGAATGTACAACTCAGTGACAATATTTGAATTGATAAGCATACTTCTAATCTGACAGTCACTAGACTTTCTTATGTCAGTGAAGCAAGGAAACTGCTAAAGTCAATACTATGAGTGGAAGCCCTGCTCATTCACCTATTACTATGACCGGTGAGATGAGTTAATAGGGTTAGGTCACCCTGGCCCAAGGCAATGTTTATTTAGCAGTTGCAATTCATGATCAACACCAAACACTTGTCATTCACGTGCATCCTGTATATAACCACTGTTACTGTCCACTTATAAAATGTCATCCCCACCCTAAAATATAAAGATTGGAATAGCCCGAAAAGCGTACCTGTTGAAAGTGGCTTGTGATAACTTATATTCAATAGGAATTTAAACATAAATATATTACATATATATATATATATATATATATATATATACTTTGTCAGATATTTCGGCCCCCTCCCCTCCCTCAATCTACGTTGAGCACGATAATTATTATTTGAATCAAGTTGATACCTAACATAGGAACATATGATGCATTTCAAAACTTTGCGGTTTTGCCTACACAGTATGGAACAATATGTAAAGCTGCACCATATGTGACAGCCGTGGTAGTACCTCGCACAAGAGGCCCTCATCTTTGGCCAGACTATACAACCCCCACTGTTACATTACAATGGTCAAAGGTTAGATACAGTAGGAGTATTTCTTTTAGATATTGTAGCAGGCTGCTGGTGTAACGATTTCAGATCACCCCCGATAGAGATTACCGTGGGGAAATCTGAAATCGAATTCCGTAACTTTAAATATATATACACACAATTAACAATATAATTAAAATTTGACGACAATTAATTTTTCATATATTGATTCCTGCTTTAAATCTCGCATCTTACTTTATTTACTGAAATAGCGTAAGAATTAATTATTGATTTAAATCATCGATGGTTTAATCTGACAGTTCGGCGTCACCTAAAATAAGGTTCAGGCTACCCCCGGTGATTATCTGATATCGACTATAAGGGTGTTATATGCAATGGGGGTAACTTGGCGTCTAAAGGGCTGTTCTGGATAGACCATGTGATAATCATCGCTGTTATAGAGTTCATACAACCACAGACAAACTTATAACATTTTAATTATTTCATCTGATGAAATATTTCCTAAATTTCTTAGTCTGGCATAAGTTTCGTATATGTAGTAACTGGGTATTTTTTTTCAGGAAGAGCCTAGAATCGTCCAAATTACCATTTAAAAACATGATATTTGACATTTTTTTTTTCTGAATACTTCAGTCACAACTTAAAACTTGGCCGGCTGTATCAAGATTATCAGTGACTTCTACAGGGATTGATAAAACCGATGCATGTGTCTCGGTATAAAAATAAAATAAAGCTGTCACTTTTTTCTTGAATTCAACCGAAAATATTCGTATGTCCCTCAGAATATGTTGAACGCGTGATGTGTTATATTTGAATCTTTGATTGGAGGTTTTGCATGCGCAAACCCTCCCCCCCCCCCCCCCCCACACACACACACTCCCACACACAAAAGGTATTTTAGTCTAAGACTGAATCATGTACTCTCTTTTTAATATATTATCGCCAGATCGAGAGTATCGTCAATTCACATAAAAATAATGATAATAATGATAATAATAATATTAATAATAGGAATGTAGGGGGCCTGAGACCCCATTACGATGATAGAAATGATAATATAATTAATAATAATAATAATAATAATAATAATGAAAAATGAAATAAAAAAGTTTTTCTTTGAGGAATAATAGCCATTCGAACGAGAAGAAGCTACTGATTGTTGCCTATGAGCTAGCAGGGGCGTATCCCGGAGGGGGCACGAATGGAGTCATAACCCCCCCCCCCCCCCCCATCCCCACACCCTCTCATAGGGGATCCTCTCATGAGATATCCCCTCATAACAGCTTCCTCTCATAGTGGAGCCTCTCATCGTAGATCCTCTCATAACAGCTCCTCTCATAGCGGATCCTCTCATGGCAGATCCCCTCATAACAGCTCTTCTCATAGCGGATCCTCTCATGACAGATCCCCTCATAACAGCGACACTCATAAAGGATCCTCTTATGTAGACCCCCTCATAACAGCTCTTCTCAAAGTGGATCCTTTCTTTACAGATCCTCTCATAACAGCTCTTCTCATAGCGGAACCTATCATGAAAGATCCCCTCATAACAGCTCCTCTCATAGCGGATCCTCTCATAGCAGATCCTCTCATGAGAGATCTCCTCATAACAGCTCCTCTCATAGCGAATCCTCTCATGGCAGAACCCCTCATAACAGCTCTTCCCACAGCGGGTCCTCTCATAGCGGATGTTCTAATGACAGATCCTCTCATGGCAGATCACCTCATAACAGCTCTTCTCATAGCAGATCCTCTCATGAGAGATCTCCTCATAACAGATCCTCTCATAGCGGATCTCTCATGACAGATCCCCTCATAACAGCTCCTCTCATAGCCGATCCTCCCATGATAGATCCCTTCATAACAGCTCCTCTCATAGCGGAACCTCTCATAGTGGATCCTCTGATAACAGATCCTCTAATAGCGGATCCTCTCATGACGGATCCCCTCATAACCGCTTCTTACAAAGCGAATCCTCTCGTGGCAGTTCCCTTCATGACAGATCTTCTCACAGCAAATCCTCTCATCCTCCAATCTCCAATCACAATATTATAGAAATATCTCAAACGGTGATCGAGATACTGTGCGTTGAAGGAATTCCAAGATGGCTATCTAGCGGCCGGTTTAGATATCTGTGGGTATGAAATTCAACTAGATTGTGTATGCGGAGCGTACAAACCTCAACCAGAACCGTCTGATCAGACTGTCCTGAGCGATGTACAGTATCACGCTTCCGAAACACGGGTCAATGACAAAAGAAACTAGTAATCTGCATTTTTAGAATATAGTGGCATTCATTATTCGGCCCTTATTCCCAGGTTGATTCGTGGCTTAATGACTGTCCATTTGTAAATATAGCGTTATTTTATTCAGTTTCACACCAAAATCTAATCAGAGTTTCTCCTGGTCCATTTCCGAAATTCTTTGATCATTTCATCAGATTCCGTCCATGATTGCGTTAATTTCGTTGTGAACAAACCGACACACAAAACACATACACATGCACGAACGGGAATGAACGCATACCCTCCTCTCAGAAGGAAAGAGTCCGCACCTGAGTATTCTACGCAATATCACACTTCAATTACACGAGTTTACCTGGTCATCCTAACAAATGCTGGCCTTTATAGGCTTTTTATTGGCGCACATCATACACAGATAAAAAGTCAAATATGATTTTTCATGACACGTTACTTGATTATGCACTTCTTACTCCCCTCAATACTCCATTATGATACACATGAACAGAGGACTCGTGTCTCTTTGCTGCCGCCACGTATGGGGGTATAGCATGTGTTTTAATGCTTTAAGTGATTACACAATACACTCGACATGCCTTATATTTCAGCCATTTATCATAAACGCTGCGTCATATAAAAGATTTCATTTAGCCACAGTAATGTTATATACCATTTGATGTTTCCATCTTAGTAATTACCCAGTCTAAACAGCCGATTTCTTATATTTTCCCTTCATTATGTGCGACCCTAGTTGAGAGGGCTTCTAACTTGTCATTTGATAATGTGTTACTTTTTTTCATATTGGAAAATACTCATATTAGCGCTTGGCGCTACCTGTATAATCCAATTTTTATAAATTTGTTTAAACTAGTCACGCTGCAGATAATTGGAATACGCCCCTATCCTCCCTTGGTCACATGATTCACTTCTTTAGGGGTTGTCCGTTGTCTCCCATCTGACTGTTTACTTTCATTTATGTGCCATATATTATTAGAACGTAGTGATATTGATAGAATTATTTGGGTTTTTTTTTCAGGTTAAAAGGTAAAGGATTGAATGTTGATATAATCTGATACCAGAAAGTACCACGTTTCATGTATCATAATGAATAGGACCAAGAGTGGGCTTCTGCAAAACAGAAACCAACACGTTCTCATTAGTGGCAAATAAAAGACAAGATAAGAAAGCATTACCTTAATTACTAAAAGTCGGGATCATTTTCCATAAAGGATAATAAGTTTAAGAGGATTTCATGTCTAGAAAAAAGTATCGTCTCCATCTTAATTTCTAGCATTGATACAAAAAACACTCGTGATTTTGATCGAAAAGCTAAATAAATCCTTAAGCAAAACCTGCAATTCGACAAGGGGAACATTTATGTAATTACGAAAACAAGATTTCAATTTTTCATGCTGTAACCAAATAGCGTTGTATACAAATAGTCGTAACTCCAATTCTTTCTCTCTACGTTACGCTGTGAGAAACTTCTGCATTTCTACATAAATACAGAAATACACTTCTTCAGTCACTTTATATCAACATCCCCAATAGCAAGGAGCACTCTCACGTAAAAAGACAAGTTACAAGTCGTGACACAGAGTTGATTTGCTTGTTGGTTTATGCAAATGCCTATTGGATATACAAGTGAAATCATCATGGTGACCTAATTACCTACGTCAAGGAAGAAATTTGGAAACGGGTGCAAAATAGGTAAGAAATCAGTAACAGTCATAACAAATCTTATCAGGATTGATCATTTACTACCATTTATTGAACACAGATCAAATACACAAACAGCCTTAGGTAATAGTTACTTATTGGACGATGTCATGTGAACGCCCCAACCAAATATGACTAGTTAAAATAAATATCAAATTAAGGAGGACAAAAACTGTAAAACAAACTTGGGAATTTATTTTAAATTTCCTCTCATATTTGGCAGTCAATCCGTATATATCTTTTTGGAAATTATTGAAATATACAAAATGTTTATTATATTTTTTATCTTGAAAATCAGGTGGACACAGGCAGGAGGAACAGAATATAGTTACACCCGTGGATAATCATCGGTTCCATTAGGTACATTGTTATGTTTTAATAGACAGTAAAAAAATATTGAATATTTTATTGCTTATATTAAGCGGGAACTTTTTTTCATGTAGTTCACTGACAGGGTGTTAAAAGTTGTCAGCTGATGTTCCGAATTTACAGAAATTTTTCCCCAAAAAGCTGGCCCATGTATGACACACTGTATGTCCATTGCATTAGCCGCCTCGAGGAAGGGGGAAAGAAGATAAAGGGGGCACGCCTTGGGGCAAATATTGAGCCCTCATACGATACACGTACGGGATTTTGGAGGAACATTTCGGAGCGGAAGCAGCTGAACCGTTATCACAACTGCGTATTTATTAACTTTAGGAAAGAGTGGACGTCATGTCTGTACGATTTCCCTATAACATCGGACGATTTATATGTTCTACTCTGCCCCGTTCCACAATATAGTAGAACAAAATTTACAGGAAGACATTTTTTAAATCGAATTTATGGTATATTATAATTAATAATATATTATAATTTCATGGATATATATTTTTAGATTCAACTTTTCATTCTAACCGAGCAGTTACGTCGTAGGTCGTTATGGCTCCATTTAGTTCAAATAGATGCAATTATTCTGGGTTCATTAATTCTGCAAAAGAATATTATTAATTTAAATTCCTATTATTTATATAGGGAATAATAACGCTTTGACCATATGAAGAGTAAGTGTACTATCCCGTTAGTGTTCCTAAGTATACTTATATGCGTTTGTAGCCTGGAGGAAGGCGTATTGGATAGTGACTCACAAATACATCCCAGGACTCAATATCATTTTCCTATTTTTACTCTCCAGTTAACATTACACACATAAATACAAATATGTATTTATTCCCTTTCTAGTCATTAAAATTAATGCAAAAAAAGTTAGATGGATATAATATTATATATTTAAAATAAGATCGATTAAATTAATTTTGAATACGTGATTTATTAAGTCTAGTTTTTTATGTTTCCAGTCAAACCCTTATTTCGTTTTCGGGATTGATTTCTACTTTTCGATTGATATGTTTAGGTCTATATTAAACCTGAAGTAACCAAGGCCTAACTTTCCATTTGTAATAGGATCCAATCCTATTCAATACTTCTCCATGCCATAGTGGAATTTGTCTTCCCCCGCCGAAAGTAAGATTAGTATTAGGGCAGGCCTTACACCTGGCGGACCAAACCTGCCTGTTATGTTAATATGGAGGTGGTGATCCGTAATACACCTTTCTCTGGGATCGTATTTATAAATTTCCGATCTACTCCTGAAGCTTGGGGGTCATTCGTGTACATGTCTCTTTTAGAGCAAAACTATATATTTTCCTAATCTACATGGGGAAACTCGCAGGAAAAGTTTTGGTAACACTTTGAGATCAAGTCCGTTTTTTTTTTCTAAAATGGCATTTAAGCTCTCTGGATGAAGGTAAACCGATAAAAGCTGTAATATTGTGGTTTTAAGTAATAACTCACAGAATATTGCTTTTTAACTATTGTTTTTTTTTATTTAAATGGAACCCAATGACAAATTTTGAGCATGGGTTATTGATAAAAAATCGGTTTGTGGCACTGAGTGACTATTTTTCACTCATTCTTTGTCGAAATGTTCTTCCGATTTGAAAGTAGGCTCAAGTTGGAATGTTTTTCATTCATGTAATATTGCTTACAGAGTTACTGAATTTGTCCCAAAAAAAATCTTATTTGTACTTTTAGGAACCGCACCTCTATATAGGTGTGTCTTTTTTTGGGTTGGGCTCTTTTGGTCGCTTTTTAAAATGAAGTCACCCCTAAACCTTATTTGCCGTTTTCGGCGTATCTCGGTAAATAATTACATCTTTTTTTAAGTAGGTGTCAAATGATTTTTTTCTTCATCTAAACCTAAGCTTTTGATAAAAAAAAGTCATTTGACATCATAAATTTTTAGTAAATAATACCCGTTTTCCCCTATTTTGGTCAGATTTGGCCATCAATATGGATATTTTTACTAGTTTGAGCACGACTCGTTTACTTAGCATTGCATCCAGAGTTACCTTATTTGGTAAAAATGTCCAGAGATAGAATTTCGAAAATTGTAGATTTAATAAGGGTATATTACAGGTCTGTTGGGTTTGGCAAGCTTCGTTTATATATAAAAATACCCAAACCCTTTAATCACCTCATTTAGCGTATTCCTTCAAAAAAATATATTTTGAAAAATACCACGCATCCAATAGGTGCTTTGCTTCAAGAATGTTCATGGTTACCACTTTTTTCAGTTGGCCTTGACTAAAGTAATGTCATTACCGGATTTCAACGCTTATTTTAATGTTACCTAAGACTTCTTGTCAACAGTCAAAATAATAAAACAATTCTATCTTCTAGACGTTGCAAATACTTAAATTACTTCAAATTATGTCAAACATTTGCAGGTTTGAATGAAAGTAACAAAGGTGTTCTTATACATGAAAAATACTGACATCCTGAGATAAAGGCCTAATGGAGATTACAAATAATATCCATGTACTGATATATCTTTGAAACAACATACATTTGCAGGTACAAATCAAAGAAGCAAAGGTGTTTTTGTACATGAAAAATACTGATATCCTGAGACAAAGGCTTATGATGAAAAGTACAAAACCTTAACTTCTAAAATCCACGGACGGATCAATCTTTGAAACAACATACATTTGCAGGTTCATATCAAAGAAACAAAAGTGTTCTCGTACATAAAAAAAATACTGATATCCTGAGACAAAGACTTAATGAAAGATACAAAATCTTATAATAGCCATGAACGCATCAATCTGTGAAACAACTGAGCTATCACACAACTTAATTACCAGTAAGCATGTAATAATCAATGCAGAACAAGTGATATCTAGCAGTGTACATAAACTCTTCATACATGTTGCAGATATTGGGCAGTCCACATAACTTGTCAGTCAGTCGTAGCTATAATCCCCAGGTAGCAATTAACATTTGGGATTTCTACAGGCATGGGGAGTTGATTTCATCAGGACGACAAAATTGTACACATTTGACCCCAGCCACTCTGCACGGGCAAGTGGATCTGGCACATTTGGCACATGAACATACGACCTACTAGTGATGCTCAAGTGTTTTCCAAGCTGATGTGAGCTTCAACTGACCCTCATATACCTAATAGCCATAATCCTCAGCTTTCAGGAATTCGTACGCTTTAGGGTCATAGTAGCTTTCAAAGGCATGCATTTTGGAATTGGCATTATAGAGTGCTCGCTGACTTCGAGGTTAGAGTCCTTGGCTAGTTGGCGGTAGGCTTTGTAAAGAGCTGAACTTACTAAAGTGGAAGACCTCTGCCCTTAGCTCAGAGAAATTGCTGGAATTGCTTCCGCGTCTGAGTACTTTAACAAAATATGACTCAGCCTTCCTTATGGTTACAGATGAGAGTGATTGCGACTTTATAAACTGCTTCACATGTTTTTATGGTTCTGCCTTTAATGCTGCCTTCTTGGTGCCAATCTTCTAGTGATGTCACAGCCCGTGAGGCTGTGCAAAACTGGCAGCACGGCACACACCTGACGACAAAGGCGCTCAATCATGGCATGTGAGGGTACATACCGAGTGGCATATCCTACTCCAGCTCTCATCCACCACTCTTCAAGTCCATGTTGTTGAAAGATAGGGATATGGTAAAGCAGCGCCACTCTCACATCAGTGTCACTGGAGAGAACGACACATACTTTGTATCCTGCATCAAGTGCATTCAACATATGAAGGAGTATGCGGAGATCAGCTTCTTCAAATGACGGCTGAACGTTTTCTACTGGATTCTCTTTACCATTGTGAATCATGATGCACTGCCAGTTTTTATTGTGTCTGCTCCGACGCCTATCTCAGAAGGGTACTTTTTACTTTCAACCGCTTTTTCACGAATTTCACAGTAGATAAGGTTAAATAAACCTATCCCATTTGCGTTTGTTTTGTGATGGGAGGATTTCATCCAGATCCCAGACTTTGCCATGATTGGATTAACTGGTACACATGTGACATCATGGACTGAATTTTATCAACAATTTAGATCTAGTAATGCATTTTGTTTTTATGTTCTGCTAAAAATTTGGGACTCACAGAGGCAGATATACTGCTTTCAATGAAATCTAGAATTTTTAGTCACAGGGGATTTCGCAGTATACAATTTCACTGCCGAGTTGACAGTGCTCATAGATGAGCCAATAGTTTTTGAACAAGTCACACAACCTCGTTTTTAGTGGACAAATAGGTAGAAAAATGCTTTTCATTGTTCTGCTAGCCATGTTCATATCCTTTACAACCTTCTTGATTGTCCTTTGTGGTTTGCTTCTGAGGGTTGCCATTGTTTTTTAGATTTGTTCGTTGAACGCTTTCGCTTAGCCTTTTATTTGTTTGGATGAATCTCTCTCTCCGGAATGAGGTGTACTTTTCCTCTCCCTTTGAAAAAAACATGCATTAGGTAATCTCTGATGTCTGTTGTCATGAGCTTCTTTGTCACAAAGTTCTGTAGTGTTGGAGACGCATTTGTTGACATTGGTGAACCCTTCTTTGATAAACCTCATCATTTCCTGGATGAAAGACTCTTTACGAGTTGTAGTTGCTGTGGATGACTGATGGTGGCTGAAGGACTCATGTGTGCTCACCACTACACCAGCATACTCACGATGGAGATTCTTCACACCAATCATTTCGTGGTATATGAGGTCCCACTGTGTCACGTTATGCTTTTGTTTGGCAAGTAAGACGTAAACGTAAGACCAGAATTTGGAATAATCATACTATTACAAGCAAGTTTCATGTCCTGAGCATCACAAAAAAAAATCTTCCTTACCAAAGTCATATACATCTAGACATTTTCGAATCATGCGAGCACATACTTGCACTGGGTTCACAGAACGAATACATTATGCTTATTCAGTTGCAGCATTATTTGAAACGCTGAATACCATCAATGAATAACGCTTACCATCAGGATATGTAAAATCAACTGTACAACCGATGTGGTTAAGCAAGGAAAATGTTCACGTCTCTATCTCTAAAGTTACATTTCTCCTCAGTTGTATTCAAATAATCACGAATGGCACCAAGTTCTTAGCCTTAGCTACTGTTTAGGCCATGTTGGAGTTATAGTACGACTTGGTTAAATGCAAGCTGTTTGTTGGACAAGCTAGGAGCTGCATCCTTAGAGCATGATTCTTACTTATACATGTATTTCGCCATGCACCCATTGTGGTAGTACAGATCTGCTCCATACACAGGATTTGAATCCTGAAGGCCACATGTACGGTTGAAAACAGAGTCTTGAAAGTAGTTTGTTGCAGCAAGGGAAGCTGAAGTCCGGTTTGAATCGAATATTTGATATTTGGCGTAAAACTGTTTTCAGGATTAACTGCCACATATGATGCAGTTCTTGTCTCTCAATGCTGTTGCTGTAATCTTACTGTTCAGTGGTATCAGCACAGTCACCGAGAGAGAGCGTCTGTCGTCTGCTGGATTCTGTTGGGAAGATTTTGAAGGGCCTTGGTATGTTTTACTTTCAGCCCTAGACTTAGACAACCTATCTAGAACAGATTTCATGGTGTACTTTTTATAACAATCATTTGTCACATGATACGAAAAGTCGTTCCCTTTAACCAGCCTCAGTCCTTTGGATACAGGATCCTCAGGTATTTCACAGACATCGTGGATTCTTTTTCAGCCGTTTTTGGTGCTCATAAGTTTCACATCTGATTCTTTCTGGCATATAATACATTTAGTCACATTAAAGTCAATGTCTCTGGATGATCTGGGTAATTCTACAGATTCCATCATTTCCCGTAATAACCAATTTTGAAACACACGGTCACATATGTCACAGCATCTTCGGCGCTTCTCGCAATTCTGAAACGAAAGGGTTATTACATTCCCTAAACGCAAGCAAATTAGTAATTTGATAAAATATATACTATTATATATAACGTTTCATGTGCTTGACTCGTT
Source organism: Sipunculus nudus (assembly GCA_026874595.1). Taxonomy (NCBI): domain Eukaryota; kingdom Metazoa; phylum Annelida; class Sipuncula; order Golfingiida; family Sipunculidae; genus Sipunculus; species Sipunculus nudus. Next base: position 6,003,806 of record CM049313.1, on the reverse strand, counting down.
GGAACATCATCATCGTATTTTGCACCATACGTTAATAATCTTCCAGTTGTGAATTTAATTATTTTTCCTAAAAATATACCATAAAAATTGGTCCACAAAAATTATAAATCATGCCAATCAATTTGATGAGATCAAAATATTATACTAAAATGTTATAAGTTTCTGTGGCACTTACTTGATGCATTATTGCCATTTACCAAGTGGCACTTAATGGGCTGGGAGTGACTCTGCTTTGAAATACGCTTCACAGAGCCCAGCTGGAAAATTACACACCTATATAGAGATGAATTTCCTGAAAGTACTAAATAAGGATATTTTTGGCCAAATTTCATATCTCTGAATGCGAAATTTAATAAATGAGACGCAATCAAATTTAGACCTGCATTCAAATCGGAAGGAAATTTTGGCACAAAATTAGGAATAAAAAGGGTCATACAGTGCCACAAACCGAACTTTACATCAATAACTCGTGCTCAAAAGTTGTCAGTGGGTTCCATGTAAACATCATAAACCTTGGCGTTATTCCTTGAAACTACAATATCATTATTTTCATCGGTTGGTCTTCATCCGGAAACCTTAAAATGGCTTTCCAGAAAAAAACGCACTTGATATCAGAGTGTTACCAAAAGATTCCCTGTGGGTCTTAGGATGTAGATTAAGAAAATGTTAAGTTTTGCTCTAAAAGAGTCATGTACACGAATGACCCCACTGACAATAACGTGTTAGCAACCAAAGGTGTTATCCTGTTCCTGTCTTAGCGATGGTCTATGATAGGTCTATGACAGCACCGGATTTCACTGTCCACTAAGCCTTTTCGTTGCCATCAAAACTATGCCTCTTAATATTCTACACATACTTTTGTGGTGCGATCGCAGTTTCAATTATTTTTACGTAAACTCTAAATAAAATTTAAATACAGTGTACTTTAAATGGCCCGACTTTAAACGAGACTACTCCTTTTAAATACCGCAGAGGCAAGTAAAATAAACCTACGGGTCTCCTTACCGAAACCTTAAATGTGGAACTGGAGATCTGTTGCTGTTGAAACCTTGAGACAAGTGTATCTGAACCTGTCGGCAGGTAAATAATATAGTTATATTATTTAATAATAAATAATATATTACTTAATATTTATATTATTAAACGAAAATTGGCCCAAGGCGCCCCCCCCCCCCTTGGCTGTAACACCGCTCATGTTATTTTTTATTTCTATTCTCATTTATTCATATTTATTTTTTTTTTCAGATTCCCCAGCAATTATATTATTTATTTATTCAAAGCTGATTACTTATAATTCATTAGTTTAGGATATTAATGTACATTTATGTGATTTGCTCTGCGAAGATAACATTCACATATATCTTTATATTTACACTCTGTTGGATCATAACACCGAGTTACCCCCTAATCGCACTCGTCTGTGAATGAGACGTGGCCTTCCCATTAGCCTGCAGAGCGCTCAGCCTGGGTTGGCATGGAAAAGCTGCCGCTGCTCTCCAACTGACACTAAAGCTCTGAGTCCTGTATGTGCTCTGCCTAGACCAGAGAAGCCGGTTAAATGCAAAGTTTAACATAGACTTCCACAGCAAATATTTTAAATTCCCACGAGGTTTTAATTTAAATGTAGATATTTTCGTAATTGTTAACAAAGATGTACATTTGACAAATGAAATCAACATGTCATGAATAATTACATCTTTAGACTTCACCGTGTATATGGTGAGCTTGAGGAAATTTAACAAACAAAGCTGGTAATTCCTACATATAAAATTTGAAATCATTATAAAAAGACATATTATCGAATAAAATTTGTGAAGCAAAAAATCGACACATTCTTTGTGCAGGGTGCCTCGTAATGTCCTCTTTACATCTATATTTAAACAAATTCTTACGATACGGGACGTAGTACCCTCTCCCATAGCCTCTCCATGTACCTGTAATTAAATTAAAAGAGAAAAAAACTGCCTCTAGATTTTATTTGTAGGTATATATATATGTATATATATATATATATATATATATATATATATATATATATATAAATATATATATATATATATTACCCCCAAGAAGCATGTGTCGTTCTGTAACATAAAACTATATTGGAACATCTGTGTGTATTATGGCCATTAAATTAAGTTTATTGTTTGCCGAAAATCTTTTATTTCGGCAAGCATGTTGGTCAGTTCCGTATGCCCGTTTGTTTGTTTGTAACGAATTTTTTTATTGTCGGTCTCCCGTCTGATATGCACAGGTTTGCAGCGATCGCTTTTAAACTTACATTGTTGATAGAAAGCCAAAAGTCCCATAAGCTTAATGATTTTTGTTAATATCGGGAAAGGTCAAGGTCGAGGTCACAGAAAAAAAGTCGAAAGGTTATTTTCGTCATAACTTTGTAACGAATGTTTGTATTGACTTCATTCAGAGCTCATTTTCCTCGTCATCCCAATGCCTGTTTTGATGTTAACATGTTTAAAATCTGCTGTAACCATGATAAAAATTGGTGATATTCGAAAAAGGGGTCTTATTTTTTTAACTTTGTCAGGTTTAAAGCTACAGAGATCTAATTTTTGACATCAGGTAGCATACAAGTAGTGTTATTTTTTGGCCATAATTATAAACAAAACTTTTAACCTCAATTACAGAAAGTATCGCTTCTTTTCTTCCTTTTGGGTCTTCTTCATAACCTGAGTAAGTCATCTGGTCTCAATATTGTGTCCATTTGTCACTATTACTGTCTGTTTGTCAGTTGTCCTCACATTTTGCCTGCTCGCTGCTTCCCGTGCCTCATATATATAGCATTCTACAGGCCACAGTTTTGGAGGAATCTTTTTGAAACTGATACATGTTATGTCTTACATAAATATCTCGAAACAGAATGTTCATTTTCCGGATATGGCCACTAGGGGGCGCTGCACTGGAACTACTTTAACAGATCATGTTTTAGCCATATCTCAAAAACTATACACCTCAATTACAAAAACAATAGTTTATTTTCTTTCTATAGGTCTTCTTCATAAACTGGTTAGGTCATCTTGTCTAAATCTTGTGTCACTTTGTCAGTATGTCTATCTGTTTTTCCAGGTGTCCTCAATTTCGCCTACTTTCGGGTACTTGCGTCTTACATGAAGCATTGTACAGACCACCATTTTGCAGGAAACCTTTTCATAGAGGTACTTATGTCATACGCTTATATCTCGAAACGGAGTTTTCATTTTCTGGATATGACCGCTAGGGGGCGCTGTTCTTGAACCACTACAACATATCATTTTTTGGCAATATCTCGTAAACTGTGAACCTTATTTGCATTAAGAACAACTCTTTTTGTTTCTTAATATCTTCCAATACGATAATCTTGTCATTTCTTGTTATTTCTGATGTGTCAGTATGTCTGTCAGTTTATCTGCTTTCATGTTATTTTGTGTTAGATAAGTCGTTCAACAGACCTAACTTTTCAGCAATCGCTCTGAAATTCACTCAATTGATAGAAATTCGACAGTTTGTTCTTTCTGTCCGCCTGTCTGTCATTTCAAATTCCGGCAAGCACTCGACCTATGGTCGTCTAGTTTTCGGTCCTCCAGTTTTTTAATGTGCGCCATTTGTCTGCCGATAAATCATTGGTTCCCACGCTTACGACATTGTATGACTGTAACTTGTGTAAGGATTTTTAATTAGTGAGCATGAAAATAATGTGGAAGCCAGGGCAACTCTCGTGCCGTTTGAGCCCTGTACACGCAGCTTGCACATGTACCTCACCAACAAATTACACGGGGCACGGAGCAATGGCTTTGCTTACAGCCCTCGCGTCACAATCAGTACTCACTACTTACTCTACCGGGACATGAAAAACCAACGCTTATAATCATGTTATGTAACCATTATGTGTTGGTGCAATTCTGCACATTCCATATTATTTGTATTATTTTTATTATGTTTTTGTTATTATTATTATTATTATTATTATTATTATTATTAATATTATTATTATTATTAATTATATTATTATTATTATTATTATTATTCATATAAGTATTATAAGTAGTGGTTTGAGTAGCATTATTGTTGAAAATATTATTATTATTATTATTATTAGTAGTAGTAGTAGTAGTTATTGTAGTAAAAGAAGAATAAGTGATATTATTATTATTATAATTAATAATTTATTATTATTATTATTATTATTATTATTATTATTATTATTTTTATTTTTATTAATATAATATTAATAAAAATTATTATTATTTTTATTATTATTTTAATTATTATTTTTTATAAGTAGTAGTATTACATTACGAGTAGAAGTAATAGAAGTGTTTTTATTATCATTATAATTATTATTATGATTATCGTTTTCAGTGGTACACAATTACTATAATATTATATTACTATTATAATACTAATACTAGAAGTAGTATAAGTATTGTTATCATTATTATTATTTTTTTATTCATACTATAGATTAATGTTATTATTATTATTATTATTATTATTATTATTATTATTATTATCATTATTATTATTTATTTATTTATTTTTTTATTTATAATTATTATTATTATTTTTATTTTTATTATTATAATTATTAATATTATTATTTTCATTATTATTATTATTATTATTCAATTATTGTTATTGTTTATTATTATTATTATTATTATTATTTTTTTTTATTATTATTATTATTATTATTATTGTTATTATTATTATTATTATTATTATTCTTATTATTATTATTATTAGGTAGTAGTAGTAGCAGCAGTAGTAGTAGTGTTATTATTATCATTATTATTATTTTATAAGTATTATTATTGATGGAGAAAGTAATATTTTTATCATTATTATAGTAGTAGTTGTAGAAGTAATAGTAGTAAAAATAGTAGTAGTAGAAGTAGAAGTAGTAGTAGAATAGTAGAAATAGAAGTAGACGAATTAGTATTAACATTATTGTTATTTTTATTATTATATATTTTGATATATATTTAATTTTCACTGCGTTTATTCAGTTTTAAGAAAAATGTCTATACAAATGCCCCAATATCTAAAAAAAATAAAGAAAAAAAATAGCTAAAGCTGGACACTCTCCAGCACAGATGGTGGCGTTCGAGAGTTTGTAGGGCTGGAGGTAAAAGGCGGATCTGGCACACATCACTGGCCAACGACAACCCAGTCTTATAGCCACACCGGGGATCGAACCCGGATTTGCACCGGAGAGAGCCGAGCTTGTTACCACTCAGACCAACTAGACACACAATGCGTTTATTGTCATGCAATGTGCTTTGTATGGTCATCTTGAAATACATGCCCAGGAGGGTATCCTTTATTTTATGTTCTGGGGTGTGTGTGTGTGTGTGCCTGTTTTGTTAACAATTACGCAATCATAAACGGAATCCCGGGGCTCCTCGGGTTTCGGCCAATGATGAATTGATTAAGTTTTGGTGTGGATGCGGGATATGGTCCGGATCCGGGAAGGACGTCCAGGAATATTTTGTTTCAGGTGCCCCTTTTATTGTGTGCAGCTGTCTTACAGAATATTGATTCATTGTGCACACGGATGTTCCATGTGTTGTTGGCATTTTGTTTGTGTGCCACGCGTAGCTCGTGTTGTAGCAGCCTGGCCTGGCCGGATGTTGCAGGCACGGTCTAATCCGCATTGGTTGAAACCTAGATACACGGCGTTCCTTTTCTAGTATGTTCTTTGAACGTATGTACTGTGTTGGATTCTTTAGATTGTTCGAGAAGTGGAAATTTCTCGGCTTTGGGCGAGAGGTTATAAATAGGGGGCTGTGTTTTAGAGCCGGGAGGAAGGTTAGAGAATATTCCAACGGACACGGAAGCGTGTTAGTCAGTGTATTGGACCTATCCGATTATCCGGTAATTTCAGGGATTCTACTATTACTAACACTTTACAATTTACTGCTGCCTGTCTCAAGTTTACTTTCGGGATTGTTACAAGAGCTTTACATTTGACTGTTAATCTCTGCGAAGATTTGTGCTGTTCATCTGAGTTGTATACTTTAAAGGACTTGTCGCTATGGCAGTGGTGGTATCCAGGTACTGTGCACTTTGTGTATTAGGCTGTGTGATTATATTGATTTGCAGTTATACTGCTGTTGTACTGTGTAATTGTATTGATTTCGTGTACTGTAATGTTAGGGTTGTTTTAAGAATAAATTATAGTTATTTGTTGCTTCTTTATTCATTCCCCTAGACATTTCACACTGCCTAGTGTTACAGAAGCTGATTTTTTTTCTCCATTACAAAATTTATGTTCATCACGCATACGTGATCTGTTGATATTAGGTTCCGTATCAATTTACAAATGGCAGTCGCATATGTACGGTTGAAGATTCGAATATTTGAATGCACGTATCTGGGGAACTTTTGAACCAATGAATATGGCACATTGGGCTCAAAAAGTGTATGAAAAGATGGGCTGCGGTGAAGCCAACATTTAATATCGCACGCATTTCGAAGGCCTGCATTCCTGAGAATGCAGGTTTTTAGTTTCACTTGTTACTTCCATCCTTGGGACAATCAAGTCACAGGAATTTGGTACCCTCTCTCAGAAGTTCTTACGTGTATGTTCTGAAACTTGGTTGTATTCTAGTATTGATCATGAGCAAGACTGCATGGTTGTGCCACCTGTTTGTTTTAATGTTTAGGAAATAAACTTAATGTTTTGAAAATGCCAGCAACTTTGTCAGTTTCTCAGAAAGTGGATTCATGCATATACTTAACTCAATGTATACTAAATGCCCTGTGACTGTTATTCAGTCAAACAAGAGAAGCTTCTGTTACAGAATTTTGAAATAAGCCTCTCCTTGTGAATGGTGTAACGCCACTCTTGTACCTCTTACCCACATTCTGTTGAATATAATTCATCCTTTTTTCAGAACAACTTCAATATTTGCTTCTACACACTTTATTGTTATAAATATATCCCAGTTCCAAGACCTCAAACGGCCACCTTCTAGACATACTAGATAAAAATGTGACTTCATAATATACCAGTAAAACCAAGCAAATAGAAATCATATGAATCCAAATACAGGCAAATTCATGTAGATTGGCATCACTTTCAAAATTAATAAAATAATTTAGACCTCATGGAGTGGAATTTCTTCTGCTCAAAATAAAAGTGAGTATGGCTGATTTATACTATGATAAAAAAAAAATAAAATTACGAACATCCACCTCATACAGGATCGTGGTAAAACGTGAGTGGCTAATACATAATTGTTCCAAATATATAAATACAGTCCCAAAGAATTACAATGTATGGTTCACCGGCTCCATGGTTTCAAAACAGACAAGCTTTGTCCGCCAGAAAAAAAGTGGGTCCTAAAACCAATCTAGCCTTTGATAAACAAATCCCTCGCAGAATTATTGAATAACTACTTAATGGTGTTTCAGATTAGTTCTAATATTTCAAAACTGAATATCGTCCATTAAATTACCTCATATTTAATAGCTATCAGATTAAAGTTACTATAAGACAAACCCACCAGGCATACAAGTTACCACCAAACCGAGAGAAAAGATAATACCTCCTGCAAAAACATTTAGTAACGTTGGATATTAAATCGCTTCAACAGCTGGAAAAGTCTAAGTACGGTATAACAACAAAACCTTTGAACAGCACTTTGTTATTAAATCCGTTCATTATGGCCGGTCCACCTCTTGCTATGTTGCGGGATGTATGCGGAAAGGAGGCAATTAGATCATGGTTCACAAATAAAAATGTATGATTGTTCTTTACGTGCAGTTTAAAAGTGTTCCATTTGCGTCCTGGAGGAGACACATTTTTACATACTCCTGACTTGGTGTAGTCATAGAATAACTTCCCGTGTCGAAAATAGCCATACCCGTAACACAGGTTGTATGAATGAGGTCTAAAATGATAGGGGAAATGCGCAGAACGCGTATATAGATGGTATAACTCGTTAACTGAATATCTATTCGTCTTTATGCAACGTTTACAATATGCAGTATATTCTTATTCTGGTATTCAAATTGTGTTTCACGTAACTCTGAATTAAATAAATTTTAAAAAAGTATCCATAGATAAATCGGGTATATTTGTAAAGATTTTCTTTCAAATTTCTCATTTTATGGGTAAGAACGCATATTGATACATAAATACATATATATATATATATATATATATATATATATATATATATATGTATTTTTGTATCAATATGCGTTATACCCATAAAATTAGAAATTTGAAAAAAAATCTTATAATATATATATATATATATATATATATATATATATATATACTCACTCACCGAATGAACACAAAATCATAGTTGTTGCTATCTACGAAGTTAAAAACCAGACCCGGATGACCAGCATTTACACCGCCATTCCCTATATAATTAAGCAGATGAGCATGCAGTGTGTAGTCGTCGGCGTAGATCGCTGGGGATTTAGGGATGGCCATGCAGTGCTTGTCTCGTGGCCATTTTTTTCCAGTTTTGACGTCATCCAGAACGCCGAAACCAAACGAATTGCCGCTCCTAGTCGAACAGGAATTATATGTGAAAAGATCCATTTGTTCTGTAAACAAGAGACCATATTAAATATAAAAATAAAACATCGACCAAGGTACGTGCAGAAATGATAAAAGACTCACGTCAATTAAAGACTTTAGTGAAGATATACAGATAATTCGGATACGAAAGAAAAACGTCGTGATAAATGAAAGTCAATATTACGGATACAAGAAATAAGCATCCTGGGTGTGAGATGATTAATAACAATAATAAAAATTACTATTATTATTATAGAATAATAATAAAATGATAATAATTATAACAATAAAAATAAATAATAAAAAAAATAATTATAGTGAAATAATAATAATTGAGATTATTGTAATTATTATAGTAACACTTCGGGATCAAAATCCGCATTCTGATTAATATTTAATGTATCAGAGGTATTAACAACCCAGAGAAAACATATAAAAGTCCCCTGGATAAAAAGGGAATACATATCTGGGAGCAGTTAAAAACACATCCCGTATAAGAGAATTAAGCATACCATATATCACCAATTAATATTCCGGATAAGATATAATATTAGTCCGGATACTAGGATACTAGAATAAAGTGCAAGCGAAGAGAAATAATTTCACAGAATCCCAGATGTGGACATAAATCCGGTATAACAAAATAAACATCTCGGATAGAAAAAAAAATAATAAAAATAATCCTTCCGTGTCAGATAAATAAACATGCCGGGTAAGACAACATCCAGGAAATGGAAAACAAACATCGTGGAGAAAGTAAATAAACATTCCGAATGTGAGAAATAAACATATCTGATCAGAGAACTGAACAACCCGGATAGGAGAAATAAACATCTAGGATAAGTTTAAAACAATCCGGAAAAGAGAAATTATTATTCCAGATAAGGGAGACAAATCTTTGACAAAGGAAATATTTCAGGTAAATACTAAAGAAACCCGAATGGGATAAGTAGATAAGAGAGATAAACGTCCGTAGAGTGTATTTAATGTACATAATGTACTTAAAAATATAAAAGAAATACAAATTTACATTAAAAAAGATTAAATCTGTTTAAAACGCCTAGAGGATTTTGCGAATAAAACACCGCATGTTCGAACCTACTATATTCGCCTGGGGTCCAAGCGGGGCATGCTTTGCATGTTAAAGTAAAGACCAGTAATGGAACAACCGCAAAACGATAGACCATCGTCATTTTCTGAAAAAAAGACAAACTCCGAAAAACTAACAATTACCAGTTAAATTCACGAATACAAAAAGGATGGTGGATCGTATATATATTGTAATAATAAATAATTATCAAGAATGACCAAAAATAACAAATAATAAATACAATTAATGAATTACCAATAACCAACACTGCATAATATTTCAAACACATATATATTTATGATTATTTAAAGAGGGTTTTCTTGACATTCTCTACAAGAAATATTCACACCATTAAAATGTAATATATAACTCGCTATTGATTGCTTGGAATTCGTTGCTGTAATTTTCACTCAGAAAAAAAGTATAATAATATATATATATTTGTATATATATGCCTGGATGGGCAATCATCTATAAAAAAACCACCAATTTTCGCCTCAATCAGTGTCCTTTCAATGGAATGCAACATGGTTATACAGGGTTATAAGTTAAGGCCGTGGGCTAAATGAATCGTGCAAACCTACATGACTTCTATCCTGCCTTTATATTTCCTATTTGTAAAACTTTATTGAGAGAAAGATGTTGACAAGAAAAAAGGTTTTAAGCATTCACCTTTCTGACGTGGGTTATGTCATTTTTTTTATTAGCGTTAAACCGGGTTAAGCAGAACGAGGGTAGGGTGACACGTCATGCATCTTTTATGATTAAATTTCAAAAGCAAATTAAATAAACTTTTCGAGAGAAGTTCATTTGTTTTTTTTTTTTTTTTGTTTTTTTAGGTATAAAGTTACGTATACAGGTGATGTCTCAACTGATATTTTAAATTATAATTTTTAACGATGATGCAACGATGAGTTTCTGATAGATGAATGTATAGCTTTTTTAAATCGTAGTTTTCATTAATTTAACACCTATAGGAAAAAAAAAATGCGATGTACGCAGGGCCTGTTGAAGTGCCCCCTGGGCGAAAGTAGGCCTATGTAATCAATAGTCCAGCATGCGTATTTGGAAACAAAAACACGACGCAATCCTCACGCCTATTTTCGAAGTGAGCGAACTCACACAAATTGACTCACAAAAGCAAGCTCTCGCTAATTTAGCTACGGCTTTCAAAACATCTTGAATCGGCACGCGCTGCCTACAATGGCAGTTTGCTAGTATAGAAGGAAGCCTTTTTATCTTATGTTATAGAGACCGGCTCAAGCCATAAATGTTTTACAATATAGGTTCAACCCATTCATACGTAATCTAATATTTATACGTGATAATATTTTGCTTGGTCTATTTCTCCATTTTATCTTGTTTTAACAATTTTGTATTGTTTTGCTACGAAACACATGTACATTTAACAAATATTATTATTATTATCATTGAATAATTGTTCATAAACATGTCTTCTTTCTGTTAGAATCCGCATCCGTTTCGCGTATACAATTTTTCCATGCATAACTAATAGGAGAACCTAAATTACAATGATGCTACAAAACTTTATATTATGAAAAATTTTTTTTCATTTTAGTTCTTTGAAATAATTTGTCTCTCCCTTCAGCATGACACTGAAAAGTCTCTTAACCGAGTTCAAATTGTCGATTTGAGTACAAAATTGCATGTTAATAAAACTATAAGGGAATATAGCATTAATTGAGTTAGCTGTTAAATGATCTCCTTTGCATGAATACATGAAATAAATTGTTCCAGTGTGGGCCCTGCACCGCAGCCTATTTAACATTAGAAGCCGAATGAGTGACATATCAATTAAGACAAGTGACACAATGATAACCGACTATGGTCATAATATAAGTATATTACCTAATCCCTTGATAGATTACACATCAGTTTCTTTTTTGAGATAACATGCCTTCATGGTCAGCGTCCAATATCACAGAATGCTACTATGAAAATGAAGTTCGACGAAAACTTGTGGATGCATCCTGAATTTGGCTGAATATATTTTTTTTAGAAAAATATTTGCCTACCTGTCAGCTGGGATTGACTGATACAATTAGATGATGTTGTATGTTTCGATCAGCAGACAGGAACTGGATGGTTGTACCACCAGCTATGGAACATATATTGATAGTAACAATAATATTCGCCTCCGTGTTTCAATCTGTGGCTACAGAGAGACTAGCTGTGAAAAGAAACTCACAATGGATCTGACCATAAATAATATAAAATAATCCCGCCAACCTTGTGTAACACAACATTTGGCGAACTAAAGTAAATTTGTGGCAGGTGTTCTGCTTATTTTTTTTAACCTCTGCCAGGAAGGGATTATGTATTTTCTCTTGGTTCGTTGATTTCTCTGTTTGTCTTATAGCAACTTTGAAAATTATGTAAAATTTTTGTGGACACTATAATACTAAAAAACAATCCATTAATGGTCTATAGATTAAGATGGCAGGTCAAAATATTTGGGAAAATTCTGGTCTTATAATGAAAAACTAAACGTTGAAGCAAATGAAATTAACACTGTTAATTTCAAAATTATTTACTTGGACGGCTTTGATGTTCATGTTAAAAAAATAAAGACTGAATTTCAAATCATGAATGACATATTCTCCCTAAAAAAATAACAATTAATTTTTTTATGAATTTAAAAAAAAGTTTTACTTAACAAACCCCTTTTCTTAAAATAGTCCCTCATGTATGGCAAGGAAGAACAAACACCAAACTTTTCAATTTCCGTTGTAAATTATAATACCATTGTTTTTATGATGTTATCCTAGAAACCCCCAAAAACATGATGCTTATCTGGATCACCATCATATATATTAATTCAAACACCATTTGTCTCGTAAAAATAGGCTTTTACCCGGAACAAACTGCAACATCATTTATATCGGTCGTTAATGCCACTGAACATGATTTTATTTAATCTAGCATTAGGGCGTAGGGAGAGGGAGCCGCAGGGGGGCCATACACCCCCCTCTCCCCAGGTCACATCCAGTACTCCCAGTCTCTTCCCGGAATTAAATTAAGTATAGATATGATTGAATATTCCGAAATACAAATATGAAATACATGCCACTGGTTTTGCAGATTTGGGACTTTTTTCTACATTTCATTAGGTTTAATCCTGCAAATATGATATTTTCTTAAATTTATATTTATTTATATTTAACATATGATAATTCTGGTAGGAATTAAAAAAATAGTATATATATTTATTTATATATATAAATATATATACTTTCGCAGATATTTTGCCCCCCCCCCCTCCCCCCCCCCCCCATCCTGGCTGAGCATGGTAAAAATTATTTGAATTAAGTTTTTACCTAACATATGAACATATGATTCATTTAATAAATTTGCGGTTTTGCCTACACACTATAGAACAATATGTATGACAGCCGTGGGAGTACCTCGCACAAGAGGCCCTCATCTTTTTGCCAGACTATACAACCCCCACTGTTATATTACAATGGTCAAAGTTAGATACAGTAGGAGTATTTCTTTTAGATATTGCAACAGGCTGCTGGTGTAACGATTTCAGATCACCCCCGATACAGATTACCGGGGGCAAATCTGAAGTTGAATTCACTAACTTTAAATAGATCTCGGAATGGGTTTTCCCTCCAAAACAGTTGTTTCTTTGTGTTTATTAAATTTAAATTCCTATAATATTTTTTTCTTCGGGACTTTTCAAATAAGGTTTAATCTTAGTATACCTTAAGTTTGAATGTAATGTGGCTTGTGCTTAGCTAAAGTTCATATATGTGTATGTATGTACACACAATTAACAATATAATTTAAATTTGACGACAGTTAATTTTTCATATATTGATTCCTGCTTTAAATCTTGCATCTTACTTAATTTACTGAAATTATTGATTTAAATCAACGATGGTTTAATCTGACAGTTCGACGTAACCTAAAATAAGGCTCAGGCTACCCCCGGTGATTATCTGATATCGACTATAATGGGGTAATAAGCGATGGGGGTAACTTGGAGTCTAAAGTGCTGTTCTGTATAGACCATGTGATAATCATCGCTGTTATAGAGTTCATACAACCGCAGACAAACTTATAACATTTTTAATCATTTCATCTGATGAAATATTCCCTAAATTCATTATGTTATTAGTCTGGCATAAGTTTCGTATGTGTAGTAACTGGGTATTTTTTTTTTCAGGAAGAACCTAGAATCGTCCCAATTACCATTTAAAAACATGTTATTTGACTGATTTAATTTTTTTCTCTGAATACTTCAGTCACAACTTAAAACTTGGCCGGCCGTATCAAGATTATCAGTGACTCCTAAAAGGATTAATAGAACCGATGCATGTGTCTCAGTATAAAAATAAAATAAACCTGTCACTTTTTCCTTGAATTCAACCAAAAATATTCGTATGTCCCTCCGGATATGTTGAACGAGTGATGTGTTATATTTGAATTTTTTTTAGGTTTTACATGCGCAAACCCTCCCCCCCACACCCACACACCCAAACACAAAAGGTATTTTAGTCTAAGACTAAATCTGGTATTCTCCTGTTTGTATATTATCACCAGATCGAGAGTATCATCAATTCACATAAAAATAATGATAATAATGATGATAATAATAATAATAATAATAATAATAATAATAATAATAATCATAGGACTTAAAGGGGTCTGAGGTCCCATGATAATACCCATAGGACTGAGACCCCATTACGATAATCGAAATGATGATAATAATAATAATAATGAAAAATAAAAAAGTCACATCTTAAGGAATAGTAGCCATTGGAACGAGAAGAAGCTACTGATTTTTGTCTATCAGATACCAGGGGCGTATCCCGGAGGGGGCACAAAGGGCGTCATACCCCTCCCCATTCCCACAACCCAAAATGTAAAAGATTCCGCTTAAATGTATATAAAGCGTATCAACAACAATTTTCCCACCAGGTATTCAAGCTGAAATACAATAAATATTTCGCAGGGGCTTGGAGGTAGAAACCTACAATTGACGTTTAATAAACTTGCCTCTGTATAATATTTATTTCTGCCTGGCTCCTGAACAACAAATGGTCCCCCTACCTTTACATCCCTTGCATGCAACTTAAAAAAAATTGAAGTTGGATGTACAATATAATACCACGCTCTCATTGGCATGGTTACCATTCTTTCTCTGTACCAGCTCTGGTGGTGAAACAAAGGGAATCTTATTATACAAAGCAGCGGTTAAAACGAAGGAGATTTTGAAAGAATGCAGTGTACAACCACTGTGTGTTCTTTTCAGTTTCATGTCACTGTGATATTGATACATTTTATAAAGTAGTATTAAATAATGTTATCCAGGCATACGCACATTATCTTTAATGATTCTAAATATGTACACGCAATGTACATTTCGATTCCACTTACCTCCATTTTCACATCGTGAACCAAAGACAGACTTATGAAATTTTACCCAAAGAAGGACGTTAATAAATGGCATTTGTGTTTAAGGTAAAGTTGGTATGTACAGCCACTAAATGTCAATCATTTCTTTTTTTCCCGCGTATCTCTATACAAGACAGATATAAAAGGTTGGTAAGCCGCATTGGTGTTTTTTTTCACGAGTTAGTCATATCGAGAAGGAGGTTATGTTGTAGATGATTGTATCAACTAAAAAAAGTCGATCCTGTATGATATGATATAACACCGTTTATTATTGTTGTGGTTCTGTGTAATATGTCACTGCAGTAGTGATATACTGATCCATGTAGCTACGTACATGGCTAACAAAACAGGGTAGTTCTAGGATTTGCGGGAGGGTTTTGTTGTTACCTAACAACGAACAACTGACGGGAGGAGGTTAACGGGTTAGCTTTTAAATTTGGAAAACACAACAAAGAAATTTAATTTCTCGCATTAAGGCCAGGGGGGGGGGGGCAATAATCTCCAATCCGATCCCCTCAAAAGTGCTCCTCTCATAGTGGATCCTTTCATCGCAGATCCTCTTATAGCGGATCCTCTCAAAGAGCATCCTCTCATGAGAGATCCCCTCATAACAGCTCCTCTCATAGCATTTACTCTCATAGCGAATCCTCTCATGAGAGATCCCCACATAGCAGCTCCTTTCATAGCAGATCCTCTCATAGTGGATCCTCTCATGAGAGACCCCCTCATTACAGCTCCTCTCATAGCAGATCCTCTCATAGCGAATCCTCTCATGAGAGATCCCCTCATAACAGCTCCTCTCATAGCAGATCCTCTCATAGCAAATCCTCTCATGAGAGATCCCCTCATAACATCTCCTCTCATAGCAGATCCTCTCATAGCGAATCCTCTCATGAGAGATCCCCTCATAACAGCTCCTTACAAAGCAGATCCTCTCATAGCGAATCCTCTCATGAAGGATCCCCTCATAACAGCTCCTCTCATAGAAGATCCTCTCATAGCGAATCCATTCATGAGAGTTCCCCTCATAACAGCTCCTCTCATAGCAGATCCTCTCATAGCGAATCCTCTCATGAGAAATCCCTTCATAACAGCTCTTTACAAAGCGGGTCCTCTCATGAGAGATCCCCTCATAACAGCTCCTTACAAAGCGGATCCTCTCGTGGTAGTTCCCCTCATGACAGATCTTCTCACAGCAAATCCTCCCATCTCCAATCGCAATATTATAGAAATATCTCAAACGGTGATCGTAGTACTGTGCATTGAAGGAATTCCAAGATGGCTATCTAGCGGCCGGTTTGAATATCTGAGGGTATGTAATTCAGCTAGATTGTGTATGCGGAGCGTCCAAAACCTAAACCAAAACATTTCTGATCAGACTGTCCTGAGCGATGTACAGTGTCACGTTTCGGTAACAAGGGTCAATGACAAAAGTAACTAGTAATCTACATTCTAAGAATATGCTGGCATTCATTATTCGGACCGTATTCCCAGGTTGATTCGTGGCTTAATGACTGTACATTTGTGAATATACCGTGATGGCGACCCTGAATCCGGATTTTGTACAGTATCCACACCAAAATCTAGAGTTTTCCCTGGTCCATTTCCGGAATTCTTTGATCATTTCATCAGATTCCGTCCATGATTGCGTTAATTTCGTTGTGAACAAACCGACACACAAAACCCATACACATACACGAACGGGAATGAACGCATACCCTCCTCTCGGAAGGAAAAAGTCCGCACCTGAGTATTCTGCGCAATATCACACATCAATTATACGAGTTTACCTGGTCATCCTAAAAAATTATATCCATAATAGGCTTTTTATTGGCGCACATCATACACAGATAAAAAGTCAAATATGGTTTTTCAAGACACACGTTACTTGATTATGCATTTCAAACTCCCTTCAATACTCCATTATAATACACATGAACAGAGGACTCGTGTCTCTTTGCTGCCGCCATGTATGGGGTTTAGCATGTGTTTTAATGCTTTAAGTGACAACACAATACCCTCGACATGCCTTATATTGCAGCAATTTATCATAAACGCTGCGTCATATAAAAGATTTCATTTAGCCACAATCTTGTTAAATACAATTTGATGTTTCCATTGGAGTAATTACCCAGTCTAAACAGCAGATTTCTTATATTTTCCCTTCATTATGTGCAACCCTAGTTGAGAGGACTTCTAACTTGTCATTTTATGTGTTACTTTGTATGCATATTGGAAAATACTCATATTAGCGCTTGGCGCTACCTATATAATCCAATTTTGATAAATATGATTAAAATAGTCGCGCTGTAGATATAACCGTTTTCTGATCGACTACCTACAAACGATTGTTGTTTGTTGTGACAAATCATTTCAAGTTCATATTTAATATATATTTCAATGATATGATTACATGAAATTTATTCAAAAACTTTACTGAATAACAAATAATCATAAATTCATAAATAAAACCTTGCAAAGTGCAGAAACATCACTAATTCTAAAATGAAATAGATGTAGCCTTGAATTAAAGCATGCTTTAAACTTTGAGGATATTGTAATTAAAGAGAAAAAGGCACATTTTATCCAAACATTGGATGTTTTTATTTGAAAACAATGAACATGTTCTGCCTATATATAGAGTATATATAGAGTTTTGAGTAAAGACTGATAAATGTACTGGTGTCTTGCTTGCTGCAGTTCCATGCATATCACAGAGCTCTATTAGGTGTAGCTGCTGTCACAAGCGATAACAAGAGGCGGAACTTTAGTAACAAGGTACTTATATGCGTTGAGAATTGAATAACACTCAACAAATGAAGTTTTTTTTTCATGTTTAACTTAAGCTAATCATACATCGTGTTTACATGATAAATTAAGTGTCCTGCAGTGTGATTTTTTTTCTAGTTATTTTATTCTTTTTGGTGCATTCACAATAAAATATATTATCTGAAGTTAGAGCGCTTTTTTGATTTACATTAGCAAAAAAGATAACTGCTTTTTTATGTATTGCGAAGGAATTCCCTGCTAATGAAATCATCCATCTAATTGCGTTGTTGCAAAGAAAAAGCCTATATAGCATTGAAATTTGACGTGATATGTTATATATGTTGTCTTGTTTTGTTATCCTTTGAAAGAGGACAGGCAATTTCTAAGACCGCCCCGGGCGGCAAGGAGGCTAGGTACGCCGCTGACGCGCAGTTACAAATATTTTCACATAAAGTTCAAATAACATTTAAATACAGTGTACTTTAATGGCTCTTCTGGAAAAGAGCCTACTCTATATAAATACCGCAGGGCTAAGTAAGAACAACTTACTGGTCTACTTAACCAAACCTTGAATGTGGATCTCTAGATCTGTTGCTGCAGAAATCTTGTTATTTTTATTTCTATTCTCATTTATTCATGTTTAATTTTTCAGATTCCCCATCATTTATATTATTAAGTTATCCAAAGTGTATTACTTTATAATTCATAAGTTGAGGATATTAATGTATGTTTGTGTGATTGGCTCTGTTAAGAAACCATTCACATATTCTATAAACTTGGGGGGGGGGGTTCTGTAATTACACTCTGTTGGATCAAACTCCCACATATAAAATTTGACCCCATTATCCAAAGAAATTTTAGAAAATAATATTTTTGGAGCAAAAAATTGTCACATTTTTTGTGCAGGATGCCTCAAAATGTCCTCTTTACATCTATATTTAAACAAATTCTCCCTATACGGGACGGGATAC